>CM061280.1:7500-607500 GCA_030848825.1 Tadarida brasiliensis | reverse complement strand
TATTTGTGCATGTTGCTTTTTAATCCAAGTATTGTAACTGTCATTTTATCTTTGTTACAATTTACCTTTCACCTTGACTCACCTTTTTTGAAATCCACTTACACATTCCATCCATTACCATTGTCATGCATGTTTAAATTTGGCTTAATTGGCTTGGAGAGAACTGCATTTAAACCCCACATCCCACATAGCTCATGGTCAGGACATCATATATATTTTTCCAGGCTATTCCTTTACTGCTCATTTATCTTTTATCTATCTGATTCTCATGATTCCCCCACTCCAGCCAAGCTGGTTTTCCTCCCTGTACCCCAGGCATACTTCTGCCTCCGGGCTTTTGACTACACTAAGCCCTCATCTTGTGACACTCTTCTTGCTCTAATCCATCTTTCATGACCTAACTTAAATCACTTCATCTTCCATGATGCTTTATTCAACAGCTTTAAATCACATTGATCTAACCTCAGAATTTCTAAATTTCTATTGCATTTCCTGTATATTGCTTCATTTTCAATATTACATAAGAATATGTATGTACAAGTTAATGTTTTATTGCCTGCATTGGAGGTGTTTGACTGAGTCATACAAGTGGGTTGTATGACTGCCTGGGATCCAATCCAGTTCTACAATTTACTAGTTGTGCGTCCTTGTGCAAATTACTCAATCTCTCTGTGTGTCTCAGTTTTCTCAAAATCAGGGTAATAACTGCAGCATTCCATAAGGTCGACTGGTGGTTTAAGTGAATTGATATATATGAAGTGCTTAGAACTGTGCCTGGCACATATAACCACTCAATAAATATTAACTATCATTAGGATTATATACTATACACTTTCATATATTTTATCTCACTTGATCTGGGAGGAGGTTAAAGTGGGCATTGTCATCCATCGTTTATAAATGAGTAACTAAAGTTTGAGAGGTTAAATGACTTGCTGAAGGTCATACAATAAGTGAGCCGTCTTGGGGGTTAATGGGAGATTAACTATAAAGTAAAGTAGAAAATGCTAAGGGCCATGGGCAGGGAGACCCTGGGAATTTAAAAGTGTTTCTGGCTAGAGAAGCAGGTAAGGCTTGCTGATGGTGATGAGTGAGCAATGAGGAATGGGTAGGATAGGACTGGCCTTGATGAGAGTCTATCAGGCCATTCCAGACAGAGGAAGCCCAAGTGAGGTGGGGGGAGGGGATAGCAAAGGAGGTAGGGTGTTGCTTCTCCCACATTATTCTTCTGGTATGAGGACCTGGGTCAAGGGGAGAATAAACCTAAAGAGCAGATACCAGGAGTAGTTCTGTGGCAGAAGTAGGAGTGTACTGTGTAATGGCAAGCCAAGTTTTGGAAATGTATTCCAAAATACCTACTCACAAAATCCATTAATATTTGTTTATGGTGTTGAGCTCTTACAATCCTGGGTTGATTACCTTTGGCAACTCCATCAGATAACCCAACTGGCTTCTTGTAAAAGGTATGCGATGTCTGCTCAGTTCCATGTTAAGCTCTAGGAGAGCAAGAAAAAAGAAGAACCAAGGTCACCCTGGCTGGGTGGCTCATTTGGTTGGAGTGTCATCCCATACACCAAAAGGTTGCGGATTTGATTCCCAGTCAGAGCACATACCTAGGTTGCAGGTTTGATCCCTGGTCGGGGTGTGTATGGGAGGCAACTGATCAATGTTTCTTTCTCTCTCATTGGTGTTTGTCTCTTTCTCTGTCTCTAAAAAATCAATAAAAATATATCCTTGGGTAAGGATTTAAGAAAAGAAGAAGAACCAAGGTCTCTTTCCCAAAGAACTTCCAGTTTAAGTAATTGACTTTTGTGTGTGTTGTGGTTGTGGCATGGTGAAATTGTTATTTAATGGGTTGTATTCTGTAATTCAGGAGTAGGGCTGTGGGGAGAGGCAAGGGATGAATAAACTGCCAGGAGGCATGAGGGCACTGGTTGGGAAAGGAGGTGTAGGAAAGGGAGATTAGCAGTTGGCTTGGAGGTGGGAGAAGAATTTTGCTCCCTTCCCAACTAGGGCAGCAAGATATTCTTAAAGTGCAGTGTGTGGGCTGAGAATCATGGCTAGGCTTGAGCTTGAACAACAATGACTTGAAATATGAGATATCATGTACACTTCTACCTTGGTTCCCTGAGTCTTTGGCTTCCCAGTGGGAAAAATAATAGCAATGAAGAGGACAATTTAGTTGAAGTTTCTGCTCCTTTGGATGCTGCTGCAGACACATTTGAGCTATCATTATTATATGATGGGAAAGCTAGATGTCAAGTTAAGATCATTATCATTACTACTACTACTAAGAATAATGATTTTAATAAACATGTGTGTGATGCCATCACTGGGAGCCTATACTTGGGCACTGCCCCTAACTAGTGGTGCTCACAATTGAGAAGGACCTAAAGACAGTTTCCATGACTTCCAATTTGGGCTCTATCTGAGTAGTCAGTCAGCTCCCTGGGACCAGCCCTTCCCAGTCAGCTGGATTAACAGTGCTCTTTTGAGCGGCCTGAAGCAATCTTTCACCTCCCCTCCCTTCTCTTGCCTGGTAAATTCATAGAATTTTAAAGAAGTTGTAAGGACCTTATAGGTCATGAAGTCCAATTCCTTTGTACTGGTAGAGATATGGGTGCTCAGAGAGAGAGATAGGGACTTGACCAGGGCCACACAGTAAAGCAGTGTCAGAAACAGGGCCCTGACTTAGGTCTCCTGGCCCACATAGGCCATACCCCATCTGTTTTCAGTTCTCACACACAGAGTCTGCTTCCTAAGCACCAAACATTTAGGGAGACTTAGCACAGGGCAGGGAGAAGGGGGACACTGGGCACCAGGACCCCTGCTGCCTGTTCAGCTCTTTTCCTGCTGTCTTACTGGCTCTGGGCTCATAGTTATGTGTAAGCGTGACTTGGCCAGTGATGAGAAAGTAGAGATGTGTATCTTTTCCCACACCATCAAGTGGTCAGAAAAGTAAGATTTATCAAAATATTCCACTCGTATCGTGGCTGGTTTGGCTCAGTGGTTACTGCATCAGTCCTTGGACCGAAGGGTTGCAGGTTTGATTTCCAGTCAAGGACACATACCTGGGTTGCAGGTTTGATCCCCAGACCTGGTTGGGGTCATGCAGGAGGCAACCAATCAATGTGTCTCTCTCATATCAATGTTTCTTTCTCTCTCTCCCCTCCTTTCCACTTTCTCTAAAAAAAAAAAAAAAAAAAAAAAATTCAATGGAAAAAATATCCTCAGGTGAGGATTAACAAAATAATTTTCATTAGTAAAATGAAACAATACTAATACTAAATAAACAAAACATCCTCTTGGACATACTACATACACCAATCTTCAAATAATCAGGCTGGAAGGGATTATAAATAGTTGTTTGGCAACACAGGTACTTTGCTATGTTGTGAGTATTTTGATACCTTCCCTTTGTTAGATTTCTGCTCCCTCCTCTACCTCCTTCAACCTATGACTCAGTGCCCAAGAATGTCCTTGTTAAATCTTTTAAGCTGGTATTATGTGAGCTTTTAAAATGTAAAATCAAAGCTACAGCAATAAAAAAATCCCTTTGGGCCAGTGTTGTGGAAGAATAGCCTATTCTGTTCATTACAGTAGGTGGTGGGGTACCTAAAAAGCCAAGATAGGATCCAATCCCTGCCTCACCAGAGACATGACTAGATCCCCTCAAGCCAGTTAGAGACCTCTTCTCTGGCCTCTACCTGTAACTGAGCCCTGACCTTGATCCAGGGTTTGCCCTGCCTCCTATTAAGGCCAGAAGCTGAGAGATCCTGGAAAAGTGACACTGAGGCAGTGGCTCCTCAGGGGCTAGAGCAGAGTTGAAGGCATGGCATGAGAAAACTGAGGATACATGTGAGCCACTTGCCTAAGTGGCAGAGCCCTTAAACTCACAATAAACCAGAATTGTAGTGGGACAACCTAAATTGAAGTTGTCCCACTACAATTCTCATTCATCAAGCAGGTACAGTAATACCTATCAGGCAGATGTGTGGAGTAATTCAAGTTAGGTATATGTAGGTGGGGGGGAGGTAACAAAATGTTAGGTCCCTAAGCTTTCTCTTTTCTGATCCCAATAGCCACACCCTCTGTTGTAAGACAACAGTTGCATGTGACACTAACTCTCACCCCACCTTCTTGGTCATTCTCTGTTTTGCTGTTTTCTCCAGACCTGGATGATTAGGAGGCTAGAGAAACAAAGGATAAAGGGTGTCTGTAGCAAGAAAGAATCTGTACATTTAGGGTATCTGGAAAGGCTACTGGAATTGAATGACTTTGATTGACAATTAGCATGAGTGGTATCAACATGTTAGCCCACGACAGAGGGCAGGGCCATAGAAAGAAAGAGCTATGGCTCACAGTGGGTCTGATTTTAGTGCTTCAGGCAGACTCTCTGGTCCCTGTTTTCTCCTGTTCTTTTTCTCTACAGACTCAAGGCCTCATCTGGGCCTGTGGATATGCTGAAATCAGCTGCAGTTGGGTAAAGAAGGGGTACAGTAGAAGCCAAAATTGGAGTTCTCTGCACCCAAGAGAGTGCCTTTTAGACTTCCAACTCCAAGAAGCATTATTGACCAATGGCCTTGGCTGCTGCACTCTGAAATCCATCCAAGCATTTTAACTGAGGCACATGCTACACAGCAGAAATATTAAGGTTGGCTCATTCCTGAGAGACACAGATCTGTTCTCTATATCCATGAGCTCCATTTTGTATATTTGTTTTTGTTTTTTAGATTCTACATATAAGTAAGATCGATCATACCTTACTTTTCTGTCTGACTTATTTTACTTAGCATAATGCCCTCAAGGTCCATCCATGTTGTCTCAAATGGCAAGATTTCATACGTATATCTTTCTTTAGTCCAGCTGTAGTATTGCCCAAAAAGCACTCATTTCATCTTGATCTCCATTTTGGATTGAGAGTCAGGAAATCTAGCTCCAGGTTTGCCACTGATGAACCTTGTCACCTTGGACAAATCAGTACACTCTTTGCACTATGACCTTCTCTTTCTGGGCCTAAACTCTTTTTCTATGTTTCTTCAGTTCTTTTCTTATCCAAATTGTGGTGTTCAAGTTCTTCTAAAGGACAGCAACATGTTGGAAAAAGGAATGTGTGTGTGTGTTTGTGTGTGTGTGAAAGAGAGAGAAAGAGATCTCCTGTTGCAGCTTGTTTCCAGCTTTGCTTGATGATTCCCTCACACGCAGTGTTAGGCAACACACATGGTGACCTACATTTGCAAGAAGGCTCTCTTTGGAGTTACAATGTTTACCTTGCTCCTTGATTTGTAAAGGGTCTGCCACTAAATGACAGATACAAATGTACGTAACAGAGGATCTGTGGCTCTGGTATTACCAAATTAAATTATAAAGTTGAAAGGCATTCTAGCTCTTAGCTTTATGTTGTTGGAAACCACCCTAGAGATTTAAAACTTAATCACTTCCAACTGCTCCTCAGAGAGACTGAGCTTTAATACCATTTCCAGCCTCATCTGGAGAGGCCAGGATGCTTTGTTCCAAGCTCCTGATTTCTCTAAATCTAACCCTCTCTTTCAGTGACCTTCACTCTTTCCTATCCTCAGTGGAGTGTCTCTTCCTGCACTCCTCATCCCAGGCCAGGCCAGCTCCTTTCATAGCTGTCCCTCCCCCTGAACTCCCTCTTCCTGTCTCCTCTTCCCCCTAGTGGCGGAAACTCCACCTCTATTGACCCAGTATCTTTGAAGAGGGTCCGGAGCTGCCCCTCAGAGTTTGGGTGGAGCCCCTTGCAGGCATCCAGAGAGAGACTGGTAATCAAGGTTATTTGTGCTTTTTGGTTCTCAGGCTCCTTTGGGGGCTCGATGTCTTCTTGATTTGCGGTGGTGCTTGTACTGAGGTGCTTGTTTCCTGGGTAGTCTCCTGACTGCTAGTGTTGTTTCACCCAGAGCTTTTAGTTCCAATTTTGTGTTCTTGTCCCAGTATGTCACAACTTCACTACCAAACCTTTGCTGCAGACCTGTGGAATATGGTCTTCTCCAGAAGGGAAGAAGAAGGTTCACAAGCCTGGAACACTATCACCAAAGAGAAACAGGACCCAGGAGGGGACAGACAAATAGTTGTGCTTAGGACTAGTATAGCAAAAATTCATTAGTGGCTCAAGATACCTGTGAAGAAACTAAAGAGAAAATCCCATCAAAATAAAAGCCCTTCAGAAACACCACCCACAGGCCCAACACGGAGATCTAGATTGGGACTCCCAAAAAACTTGGGCCACCAAATTCTGCTTCTTCTTGTGAAACCATGTGCAGGTCCCTTCTCTATGTGGGTTGATTTCTCCACCTATCAAATGAGAGGACTGGACTGTATCATTTTTTAGGACAGATAGTGAGATAGTAGGTATCCTGGGAAAGGGGAGATGTATACAAAACCAGAGATTATTCAGAACCCCTCAGGGAGTACAGAAGAAGAAAAGGATGGATGAGGAGAAAGTAAATGAGAAAAAAAAATTAGCAGAGGTTCCAGTATCCTGACAAGCACCCCCATCACACAACTGCAGCCCCACCTTGATATTATTTATACAGTGTGCTTCATTGTAAGATTGCAATTGGAAAGGAAAAGGGGTTCTATGGGTTTGGAAAGATTTTAAACTTTGTAACTTCTAGTTGCAAGTCTGGAAAAGTACGCATTTAGCTTTTGTAACTTCTCTAATGGTGACAGAAATAGAGAAGAGAGTTGAGTTAGCCCAACAGCATCTGGTACAATGAATTTTTTTGCTCTAAATCTAATTTTTTACAGCTAATGAAGTTATAATTGATGTACAATAAACTGTAAATATTTAAAGTATAATTTAGTAAATTTTGACAAATATATACATTCATGAAATCATTGTAATAATCTAGATAATGAACATATCACTTACAAAAGTTTCTTCTTGTATTTGTGCAGTATATCTATCCTTTCACCACCATCCCCAGGCAACCACTGAACCATTTTCTGTCACTATAAATTAGTTGGAATTTTTAATAATTTTGTATAAATGGAATAATAAAGTTTGGATTCTTTTTGTCTAGAGTCTTTCACTCAGCATAATTATTTTGAGACTCAAAATAATATATGTATCAATATTTCATTCCTAAAAAAAAAAAAAAAAATATTTCATTCCTTTTCATTGCTAACTAGTATTCCATTGTATAAACATAACATAGTTTGTTTATTCATTCACTTGTTGATGGATATTTTGGTCATTTCTAGTTTTGGACTATTACAAATAAAAATGATGTGAACATTTATGTACAAGTCATTTACAAATACTTTTTAATTTAACCGATTACTTCCATTTTCAAAATGTTTTCAGCAGAAACTGACGGCAAATGTTGCATTTGTGTTTCTCTTTTGTGTTCAAGTTTATTTTGGCAGTTTTTGGTGTTGTTGTTTTACATCCTTTTGATGTAATTACACATTGCTAACCCTATAGTATCACTTCCCCAAACATGAGCAACAGGTTTCTGAAAACCTACGTAGGAATAATTTAAGTTGAAAATCTTAAAACTTTATATATAAAGAGTTGTCTTGGGGGAAAACAAGAGGCAGAGCACTTGTAAATATTACACATTTACTAAAACTAATAAATATAATATCAAATGAAGACAGTATTAATTTCTTTTAAAACCCACTGGCTTAGACAAAGGCTATGCTCTTTGCCCAGTTAGGAGAGACTAGAAGTGGGACTTGAGACACAATTCTAAGATAATTTCACACCTATTGCTCTGCCATTGAGCCAGGGAATATAGCAACACAGAGGGAACTGGCCTTCAGGGCTGAACAACAGCAAACAGCTGTTGTTTCAGGAATGGGGTTCAGAAAGTAATTGCATGATATGCATCTGCTAATATGACTGTTAATAGAATGGGATGTGAGATCTAGCTCATGTCTTCCTTTCAGGCCTCCCCAAGGAAATGGCCAGCTTTTATTTCATTTTAGTTTATATATCCTTAGTAAAATTTAAAATGGCCCCATGGAAGTATTTGGAAACCAAGGGTGACTCTTAGGCTAGAAGAGAGTATAGCTTGAGGAGATTTTGCCACAGTGTGGAAGGGGTAGCTTGAAATGGGGCATCCAAGCACAAAAACTTTGCCCCGAGCTCTGGAGTCCCTGTGTGTGTCCTTTAGAATGAGTTACTGCAAGGAAAGGTAAGAGCAGAGTCCTTCAGAAAATATTGACTCATCAACTGCTATAATCCCACACATTCTCGCTGACCTTGGTCTCACCTTCCAGACTCTTCCCCTGGGCCTCAAGGCCACTCAGACCAGCTTGAATAGTATTTTTCTATGCTGGGCTGCTAGAGAGGCTGGGGGGTGGTGTTCAGCCCATCCTGTAGGTTGGAGGCAGTGTTTATGCACCAGGGCAGACCCCAATGGCAAGCAGGAAAGGACTTCAGAGAGCTGGAGAGAGACCTAGTAAGCAGCACACTGTAGTTTTTTTCCTTGGCCAACCCTCATATTGCGGTGTCAATTCCAGGGAGATGAGATGCATTGTTCTTGGCTTGCTGCAAGTCTCTGGGCAATGAACAAAGCAATCAAGAGGCTGTGTGAGGGGACAGGATAAAGATGAGGAGGTGGTAGAGGATATCTGGATCAGGAGCCCCTGGGGCTGCCCAGGCGACTGACTGATCTACTTACAAACATTAGAACTTCCCCTCTCCGGCCCTCCCAAACCCCAGGGACTGCAGACTGCTTTGCTCTTCTAGATCAGGAAGAACATGATGTCCTTATCTAGTATGAGAGGGCTGGTCAATACCACCTCCGAGGAGAGATGAGAAGGGAACAAGGAGACCTGCAAACCCAGCAGGCAACACTATTGGGGGAAGCCTAGGAAGAAGAGTGCAGGCTCCATCCAATGCCCCAGGGTTCCAGGAGTCCGGATGGGCGGTGGATGCAGACTCCATACTGTCTCACCAATGCTTCAAAGCCCTGGTGCTTGGAGCTGGTGCGAACGTTGTACTTTCATTGTCTTTATGAGCTTTTTCTAGACCTGGCTCCTAACTATAAAAGACAAACAGCTGCTTAGGCTACAGAGTTCTCCAAGTGCTTCCCTGACTCCCTACTCATCATTCTTCTCATCTGAATGTATTTTTATCTAGGGTATGCTGCAGACCTATGCTTCTTCTAGGGCTCTAATTTTCTGTGCCTCTCCTCATCACAAAAGAGTTGATCTATTGTACCTGGTGAAAACAAAGTTACCCTTCTCTGAATTACTTTACCAAGCTCTACCCTGGCCACAGCCACTCTAAGCACCAGCTCAGTGACATTGGGGACACAATAAAACATCTGTTAATAGGGTTCTGGGAGTTCTGGAACTTGTGGTTTGGGTTAAGACCATGATGTTATCCTGATATAAGTTAGGTTTGCCATGGGTTTAGTAGGGTTCAGAAGCCCATGGCTTTGTCACAATACTCAATACTTAGTGATATGGCCTTAGAGAGGTTTTAGACTTTTTATCCTAGATTCTAGCTTTTTAGCCTGATTCTGCCAACCCAGATCACTTTATGGCTATGGCTACCAATGAAGCCAGATACTTTCCTGGTAAAACTGATGGGTTTCGTTCAATTTGACAAACCTTCCCTCCTGGGCCATGTATTTTCAAAAATTTTGTTTACCATGAAATATATTGATTACATGATCATTCATTTCTCATCTTATTAGCCTAAGTCTTAACTGCCAGAATGGTAAAGATTATAATAGTTACAGCAAAAAAAAAGAAAAAAAAACTTCACAATTTAGTGAGCATGGGTTACATGCCACCTTATCCTGGATCAACTTAGAATTTCTTTGAGGGTTTTGAATTAATTCAAAGAGTTCTATCCTTCCCTGAACTCCCTTTTTACTACCTTCTATCACTCTCAGAAGCTGGTGGAATAGATGGTCATTATGTTCCCATCAGCCCTGTGGGTGCATGAGGGAATCACTTTGCCTGCTCCACCCCTACTTGTTGCCTCCGAATCTTGTTCCCAGTTTCTGTGACACTGCTTTCCAAGCAATGGCTCCCTTGAGCGTCAACCCATGCGCCAAGAGGTCACTGGTTCGATTCCTGGTCATGGTACATGCCCAGGTTGTGGGCCAAATCCCTGGTGTGGGGCATGCAGGAGGCGGCCAATCAATGTTCTTTCTCATCGATGTTTCCATCCCTCTTTTCCTCTCCCTTCCTCTCTCTCTAAAAATCAATAAAGAAAAAATATTTAAAAAAAGAATATAGTAACTGAAATGAAGAATATACTGGAAGGAATCAACAGTAGATTAGATGTAGCAGAAGACTGAATCAGCAATGTGGAAGACAAGGTAGCAGAAAACACCCAATCAGAACAGCAAAAAGAAATAAAAATAATGAGGATAGTTTAAGGGACCTCTAAGACAACATAAAAGCATACCTACATTCACATCTTGGAGATACCTGAAGGAGAAGAGAGAGAGAGAGAGCAAGAAATTGAAAACCTGTTTGAAGAAATAATGACAGAAAACTTCCCTAACCTGGTGAAGGAAATAGACATGTAAGTCCAGGAAGCACAGAGTTCCAAACAAGATGAACCCAAAGAGACCCACACCAAGGTACATCATAATTAAAATGCTAAAGGTTAAAGACAAAGAGAGACTCTTAAAAACAGCAAGAGAAAAGCAGTTACTTACCTACAAGGGAGCTCCTATAAGACTATCAGCTGGTTTCTCAACAGAAACTTTGCAGGCCAGAATGGCGTACCATGAAATATTCAAAGTGATGAAAAGCAAGGACCCACAACCAAGATTACTTTGACCGGCAAAGCTATCATTTAGAACTGAGGGACAGATTCACAGCTTCCCAGGCAAGAAAAAGCTAAAGGAGTTTATCATCACCAAACCAGTATCACAGGAAATGTTAAAGAGTCTTCTTTAAGAAGAAGGGGGAAAAAGTTTAAAAATATGAGTAATAAAATGGCAAAAAATACATACTACCAACAATTGCTTTAAATGCAAATTAAATGTTCCAATCAAAAGACACATATTGGCCAAATAGATAAGAAAACAAGACCGTTACATTTACTGTCTGAGAAACTCACTTCAGATAGAAAGACACACACAGACTGAAAGTAAGGGGATGGAAAAAAGTATGTCATGCAGATGGAAATGAAAAAAAAAAAAAGCTGGGGTAACAATACTTATATCAGACAAAATAGACTTTAATACAAATGCTATAACAAGAGACAAGGAAGGACCCAACAATTCCACTTTTGGGTATTTATCCAAAGAAACCCAAAACACTAATTCAAAAAGACATATGCATCCAAGTGTTAATTGCAGCATTATTTACAATAGCCAAGATATGGATGCAACCTAAGTGCCCATCAATAGATGAAGGGATAGAGAAGAGTTGGCACATACATACAGTGGAATGTTACTGGGTTATAAAAAATAATGGAATTTTGCCATTTGCAACAACACATGTGGATCTAGATGGTATTGTGCTGAGCGAAAAAAGTCAGAGACAGAAAGACAAATACCGTATGATTTCACTTATATGTGGAATCTAAAGAACAAAATAAATGAACAAACTAAACAGAAAGACTCATAGACACAGAGAACATTTTGCCTGTTGCCAGATGAGAGGGGTTTGAGGGGCTGGGTGAAAAAGGTGAAGGGATTAAGAAGCACAACTTGGTCATGGAGATATAAAGTACAGCATAGGGAATATCGCCAATAATACTATAATAACTATGTAAGTTGCCAGGTGGAGATTAGATTTATTGGGGTGATCATTTCATAAGTTATGTAAATATCTAATCTCTGGGCTATACACCTGAAACTAATATAATATTGTACATGAACTTTAATTGAAAATAAAATTTTATTTTTAAAAAAGAAAAATTACAGAGGACCTAAAAAGTGAAGAGATGGCCAATGTTTATGACTAGGAAAGTCATAGTGACTCCAATTAAAATTCCAGTATTAAAAAAGAGAGAAAACAATTGAGAAAGCCCTCAGTGATAGCCTTTGCAGATGACAAGGGTTACAAAAGCCTAATTAGTATTTTTGCCTTTTCCCATATATTCTACAGACTGTTGTTGTCATGGCTTGCTCCATAAAATGGAAATCTATCTGACTTTGTCAGTCCCCAGCCCAGAATCCACTCGTGAATCCTTATTGACTTGGTGAGATAAAATCCAATCCCCCAAGCACACCATTTAAGTCCCTAGGCTACTTTCTCAGGCTCATCTTCCACTCAACACCTACATAAACCATCCACACATATCTTTTTTATTCACACCGTATCATTCATATTTCAAGACTCCAAACCATTTTTCATGCTGTTCCATCAGCTCAAAATACCTTTTTTACTTTGTGATTATTTGATTATGCTTCAAGGCTCAACTCAAAGATCACCTTCTGTTCTGTTAGGCTCGTAGAAGAAAATGAATGCAGGGATCTTTAATCCAGAGCTGATTCCTATTTTGAGATCCCTAGAGCTCCTGGGAGTTCATGAGGATAGTATGTGAGTTTAAAGTCTAGGTATTTTTATTTTCATTGAGGCAAAATGTATATATAGTGAAATGCTCAGATCTTATATGTACAATTTGAAGAGTTTAGTTTTTCAAATGATAACACCCATGTAACCACCACCCCAATGAAGATATTTCCTCCAGATATGTCCCTCATTCCAGAAATTTTCCTGTACCTCTTTCCAGGCAATCTCCTCCCACAATAGGCAGCCACCTGATTTCTGAAGACAACTCTTCTGATTTCTATCATTATAGATTCATTTCACCTGGTTTAGAATTTCATGTAAATAGAATCATGCAGTATGTATTTTTTTAATCTGGCTTCTTTTGCTCTGCATGTTTTTTTGGGATTTATCTGTATTATGGGATAAAAGGAGTCCTTTTTCTTTTTATTGTTAAGTATTCCATTGGATGACTACACCACCATTTGTTTACCTGTTCACTTCTTGATAGGCATTTGGGCTGCTTCCTATTTTGGGGAGTTATGAATAAGGCTCTTATAAACATTCTTGCACAAAAGAGTAAAATAAAATAACAGCCTTATTGAGACAAAAATTCATATGCCACACAATCAACCCATTTAAAGTGTACAATTCAATGGCCTTTAGTATACTCTCAGAATTGTACAGACATTATCACAATTTTAGAACATTGTCATTTCCTAAAAAGAAACCCATACCCTTTAACTATTGGTCCCCCAAATTTCCCATTCCCCCATCCCAGTCCTAAGCAAACACTAATCACCTTTCTATTTATGTCTTTGCATGTTATAGATATTTCATATAAATGGAATTATACTGACTTCTTTCACCTAGCACAATGCTTTCAAGGTTCTTCTATGTTGTAGCATGTATTACTAATTCATTCCTTTTTATTCCTGAATAGTATTCCATTGTGTGGATATACTATATTTTGTTTATCTGTTCTTTAGTTCATACATATTTGAGTTGTGTCCACTGTTTGGCTATTATAAATAATGCTGCCATGAAAATTCATGTTCAAGTTTTTTTTGTAAAAATATGTTTTCATTTGTCTTGGGTATATACCTAGGAGTAAAATTTAACATTTTTTAAATCCTCACCTGAGGATATTTTTCCATTTATCTTCAGATAGAGAGAGAGAGGGAGAGAGAAACATCAATGTGAGAGAGACACATCGATTGCTTGCCTCCTGCACAACCCCAATTGGGGGGAGGGAGGGACATGCAAACCGCAACCGAGGTATGTGCCCTTGACCAGAATTGAACACTCAACACTTTGGTCCACAGGATGACGCTCTAACCACTGAGCCAAACCAGTCAGGGCAAAAATTTAACATTTTAAAGAACTGTCAAATGTTTTCCAAAGCAACTGAACTATTTTACATCCCCACCAGAAATGCATGAGGATTTCATTTTCTCCTCATCCTCACCAACATTTATTTTCTTTTTAGATAATAATAATAATTTAATTTAATAATAATATAATTTAATAATAATTTAATAATAATATAATAATAATTATTATTGTTATAGCCATCCTAGTGGATATGAAGTGGTATCTCATTTTGACTTTTTAAAATTTATCTTCATTGTCGAAAGTATTACAGATATCCCCCCCTTTTCCCCCACAACACCCTGCACCCCACTCCCACACCCACCAGGCCTTCCCCACACTATTGTTTGTGTCCATGGGTTATGCATATATGCATATAAGTTCTTTGGTTAACCTCTTCCCACACCCCTCATTCCCTCTGAGATTCGTCAGTCTGTTCGATGTTTCCATGTCTAGATCTATTTTGTTTGTCTGTTTATTTTGTTCATTAGAGTCCACATATAAGTGACATCATGTGATTTGTAGTTCCCTAATTATGTTGGGCATATCTTAATATATTTATTTGCTATTTGTATAACTTCCTTGGAAAAATGTTTATTCAAACATTTTGCCTGATTTTTAAGACTGTATTTTTAGAGAAGTTTTGGGTTCACAGCAAAACTGAGCAGAAGGTATAGAGATTTCTCATATATCCCTTGCCTCCCGCAAACACACAGCTTCCCCTACTATAAACATTGCACACCAGAGTGATATATTTATTACAATCAATGAACCTACATTGACACATCATTATCATTCAAAGTCCATAGTTTACATTAGATTTCCTCTTGGTGTTGTATGTTCTATGAAATCTGATGAATGTCAAACTCCCCTGCTATAGTATCCCCTATTAGAGTATCATATGGAATAGTTTCATAGTTCTAAAAATTCTGTGTGCCCTACCTATTCATCTCTCTCTTTCTCCCTGAATCCTTGGCAACCACTGATACTTTTACTGTCTCCACAGTTTTAACCTTTTCCAGACTATCATACAGTTGGAATTGAACAGTAGGTAGCCTTTTCAGATTGGCTTCTTTCACCTAGTAATATGCATTTAAGATTCCTCCATATCTTTTTTATGTCTTGATAGCTCATTTCTTTTTAGCCCTGAATAATATTCTCTTATCTGTGTGTATCACAGTTTATCTATCCATTCACCTGCCAAAGGACATATTGGTTACTTCCAAGTTTAGGTGATTATAAATATAGCTGCTATAAACAATCATGTGTAGATCTTTGTGTGGACATATGTTTTTCAACTCATTGAGTTAAATACCAAGGACTACAATTGCTGGATTGTATGGTAAGTTGCATGTTTAGTTTTGTAAGAAACTGCCAAACTGTCTTCCACAGTGGCTGTACCATTTTGCTTTCCTACCTGCAATGAATGAGAGTTCCTGTTGCTCCACATCCTTGTCAGCATTTGACATTGTCAGTCTTTTGGATTTTGGCCATTTGTATAGAGGTGTAATGGTGTCTCAATGTTTTCATTTGTAATTCCCTAATGACACACAATGTAGAACATCTTTTCATATGCCTATTTGCCATTTGTATATCTTTTTTTGGTAAGGTGTCTGTTACCCATTTTTAATTGGGTTGTTCATTTTCTTTTTGATGAGTTTTAAGAGTGCTTTGTATATTTTCTATAACAAACAGTTCTTTATCAGATAAGTCTTCTGCAAATATTTTTCTTCCAGCCTGTGACTTATCTTCTCATTCTCTTCATAGTGTCTTTCACAGAGTAAACATTTTCAATTTTAGAAAAGTAAAGTTTATCAATTCTTTCATTTATGGATCATCTAAAAAATCATCACCATACTGAGATCATCTAGATTTTTTCCTATATTATTATTATTTTGATCAATCCTCATCTGAGGATATTTTTCCATTGGTTTTTAGATAGAGTGGAAGGGAGGGAGGCAGGGAGAGAGAGAGAGAAATTGATGTGAGAGAGACACATTGATTGGTTGCCTCCCACATGACCCTGACCGGGGCCGGGAATCAGACCTACAACCTAGGTATATGCTGTTGACTTGGAATTGAACCCGAGATCCTTTGGTTTGAGCCAAACCAGCCAGGCTTTCCTATATTATTTTGTAGGAGTTTTAGAGGTTTGCATTTTACATTGAGGTCTATGATTAATTTTGAGTTAGTTTGTGTGAAGGATGTACGGTCTGTGTCTAGATTCTTTTTTTGGGGGGTTTTGTACCTTTGTTGAAAACACTGTCTTTGCTCCATTGTATGGCATTTGCTTCTTTGTCAAAGATCAGTTGACTATATTTATGTGGATCTATTTCTGGACTCTCTATTCTGTTTTATTGGTCTGTTTGTCTATTCTTTCACCAATACCACACTGTCTTGAATATTGTAGCTTTACAGTAAGTTTTGACATTGAGTAGTGACAGTCCTTCAACTTTGTTTTTTTCCATCAATATTGATTTTAAAAGAGAACAATGCAATTTTATTATTGAATAAGCATTAAACCAGACTGTAATGTGCATCATGAGCAATCTGTTAAGAGACTACAAAGACAGAAAGAAATTCACCATTTTATGTAGACAAGCAGATACAACCTAATAGCTACATGTTCTCAAGATAAACACTAACTAGTCCTCAAGAGGACTTGACAGCACTATTTATCATACATTGTTCTTCCTAAATTTACTTGGTAGTTACGGTATTCTTTTTCAATATTGTGTTGTCTATTTTGGGTCTTTTGCTTCTCCATATAAACTTCAGAATCAGCTTGTAAATATCCACAAAATAACTTGCTGTGATTTTAATTGGGATTGTATTGATCAAGTTGGGAAGAACTGACATTTTGACAATATTGAGTTTTTCTATCCATGAACATGGAATATCTCTCCATTTGTTTAGTTATTCTTTCATGAGAGTTTTGTTTTCCTCATATAGATCATTATATATATATGTTTATACTTAAGGATTTCATTTTTGGGGTGCTATGTAAATGGTATTGTGTTTTTAAACGTCAAACTCTACTTGTTCATTGTTGGCATATAGGAAAGTGATAAACTTTTGTATATTAACCTTGCTAATAATTGCTTATTAGTTCTAAGAATTTTTGTCAATTTTTTTCAGATTTTCTACACTGACAATTATGTAGTCTGATAACAAAGACAGTTTTATTTCTTCCTTCCCCATCAGTATACCTTTCTTTTTCTTGTCTTATTGCATTAGCTAAGACTTCCAGTGGAAAAGAAGTGGTGAGAGTTAATATCCTTCTCTTGTTTCTAATCTTAGTGAGAAAGCTTCTAGGTTCTCATCATTAAGTACAATGTTAGCTATAGGTTTTTGGTAGATGTTCTTTATTAAGTTGAGGAAGTTTTTCTCTATTCATAGTTTGATGAGTGTTTGATTTTATCAAATACTTTTCCTCTATCTATTGATATGCTCATTTGGTGTTAGTCCTTTAACCTGTTGATGTGGTAAATTGCATTAATTGATTTTCTAACGTCAAACCAACAATAAATCCCACTTGGTCATGGTCTATAAATCTTTTTGGATATTGTTGGATTCTATTTGTAATATTTTGTTGAGAATTTTTGCACATATGTTCATGACAGCTATTGGTCTGTGATTTTCTTGTAATGTCTCCATCTGGGTTTGGTATTAGTGTAATGCTGGCCTCATAGAATGAGTTATAAAGGATTCCCTCTGCTTCTATCTTCTTGAAGAAAATGCCGAGAATTGGTATAATTTTTCATTAAATGTTTGGTAGAATTCATCAATGAACCCATCTGGGCCTGGCACTTTCAGTTTTGGAAGGTTGTTAATTATTGATTCAACTTCAATAGATACAGGCCTATTCAGATTGTCAATTTATTCTTGTGTGAGTTTTGACAGATTGTGTCTTTCTTAACTGGTTCATTTTATCTAGGTTATCACATTTGTGGCATAGAGTTGTTCATAATATTCCTATATTATTCTTTTAATGCTCATGAGATCTGTAGTGATGTCACCTCTTTCACTTCTGATTTTAGTAATTTGTGTCTTCTCTTTTTTTCTTAGTTAGCCTGGCTCGAGGCTTATCACTTTTATGGATCTTATCAAAGAACCAGCTTTGGTTTTGTTGATTTTCTCAATTGATTTTCTATTTTCAATTTAATTGATTTCTGCTCTAATTTTTATTATTTCTCTTCTTTTGCTAAGTTGGATTTAATTTGCTTAGATGATAGATTAGATTTTTTATTTCAAATCTTTATTATTTTCTAACATATGCATTTGATGCTATAAAATTTCCTTCAAGCACTACTTTTACTGCATTCCACAAAGTTTGATAAGTGATATTTTCATTTAGTTCAAAATATTTAAAAATTTCTTTAAGCATGATTTCTTTTATCATTTTAAAATTTTTATTTATTTATTTTTATTGTTGACATTACTAGATGTCCCCCATTCCTCTCCCTTTATTCTTTTAATTCTTTGAACATATTTCTAATAGCTGCTTTGTGATCTAAGTCCAACATCTGGCTCACTCAAAAGTTTCTATTGCCTGCTTTTTTTCCTGTTTATGGGTCACACTTTCCTATTTTTTTTTTGCATGTTTCATAATTTTTTGTTGAAAACTGGACATTTCAGGTAATATAGTGTAACATCTCCAGATACAGTTACTGACTTCTGGACTAGTTTGGTGAAGTTTATCTTGTCTCTATGTTGCACCTCAGAAGTCACAGCCTTGGACATGTAACCATTATCACTACCACTGGTGATAACTGTAGTTTTAGCACAGCCTTCTGTTTCCTTCACCCAGATGCCCATTTAGCTTCTGGCTGATCTATCTCTAGTAGTATCAAACTCAGCTATTAGCCTTCACTTATTGCTTCTTAATTCCACTATTGTCTTTTCCTAATGATGCCCATGGGCATAAATTGCTACACAATCTAATCTAATTAAAGTTGCACTCCCTTGCAAGGGCAGGCTCTTATCAGTTTTTGAGGCTTGCTGAGACCCTAGTATGGTTCTTCTTAGTTCTCTCTGTTAAACTTGTAGCTGGTCTAGCACTCTATAGTTGTTGCTACTAGAACCATGTAGCTCCCAGTACCCTCTTAATTGACTACCACCAAGAGCTTCATTGTTTCTGACAATATCCTTAGGCAAGAACTTCTTCACTCTCATTTTCAAATAAAGTTAGTCCCTTTAGAGAATTCCCTATGGAACTCTCCATTCTTAAAAGCCTGTCTTTCTGCTGGGCGGTACTTCTTCACTGCATTTGAACTGGAGGTAGGGAGGGCAGCTCATTTCTCCCAGGGTAAAACCTTTGCTCTATGAGCAGGGTGCTGAGCAAAGACAGTAGCTACAGCTTTTCCTGGAAATTCCATCCTATGAATAAGCTGGGACAGAGGTTATCAGAGACACAATATTGTTGTCCTTCCATGCCTGAAGTAGAGCTTCTACCATGCCAGTAGGAGCTGGGTGGTACAAAGGCTCCTCAGTCCTTTTGGCCCTGCTTGTCTGGAATAAAGCTTCTGCAATGCAGAGCTGGAGGGGAGGGATAAGAGATTCCAGAGTCCTGACATTCCAGACACCATGTAGCTTAGTACTAGGTGCTAGAGGAAGACAGACACCCCTATTATTGGGCACATACACAGGCTAGAGCTTTAATAAACTGATCTCGGAGAGGGGCAGGAATGGGAGAAAATCATGGCTCAAATACTATACTGTAGAGTCTTGATGTTATTAACAAACTTATTAGATTTCTTGATTAAATGTTCTTCCATATACTGTATGACACTAGGACAACTTTTAAACAAATTTAAATAATTTCACCACTTACGCTGTTTTACTAGAGAATAGGTCTACAGGATTCATAACATATCCATTCTCCTCTCTATTAGATTTCTAAACACTCATCCCCCAAACCTCACATGCATAGTCTTTTTTTTTTCTTTTTCCCATGGGAAACAAGACCATACTATGAGCCAGGCAGTGAGAGAAGCTCAGACTCTGGGGCATGAATTGGGTCCTGGACATTCCTTGTAAATTTGTCCTCCTACTGGCTTGCCCCTTAACGAGGCTAAATACCAGACTGGGGGGAGGGAGGAATCAGACAGCACCCAGTCATGGCGAGGCCCCCACTCAGTCTGTCCCCTGAGAGGTGGCAAGGAGGGGAAGGTGGGACTCACAGAAGAGAGAGGTGACAGGTCCCTACAGCAAGACAGATTGGGACCTCTGCAAGAAAGGGCCCCAGGAAGGCTGACTTGGGCTTCATGGGACAAAGCACTTTCTAAGGACGAGGTTCAGAAAGGGCTGTTGTCACAGGAAGAAGTGAGCTCGCTGTCATCCTGGGCTGATTATTCAAGCAGACAGCAGAAGGCCACTTTTAAAGGGGCCCATCAAGCTGCAAGAAGTTGGGCCCAGGACGCTTGGGGGCCCATAGACCCTAAAATGCTCTGATCCTCCCATATTTGGAGGACAGACCCTGTCCAGTCTTGTGTGCCCTGGTCGAGTGGCTCAGAAATACCTCCAAGGGACTATGGGCCTTTCCTACGGTTTCAGAAAGAAACAGCATTAGCATGCATTAGTTCTCTAACTGGCGTCTTACTTGCTCGTCTCACTCTTGGTCTCTGGGCTTTTATGATGAATACCTGGTGTACAACCTCCCACCAACACCCCCCCCCCACCTCTCCCTAGGGATCAGTTCCCAGCTGTGCCTCCCTTCCCTTCACCCACTACCCACACATCCCCCAGCAAAGCTTGGAGGCAAGAATGAGCTTCCCCAGGGTATCTGCCTTGCACCTTCTCCACCCACCCCCTTTTCCAGTGAGCTCAGGAAATCGGATTTAATCCACTAGGCTCCCGTTGCTTAGCGATGGAGGAGCCTGCTCCTAGCAACCAGGAGCCACAAAGATGCTGCTTCGGAAAGAGGGGGCTGTCTGGGTCTTGCTGTTGCTCAGCTCCTGAGTGCTGGCCTCCCTGGTGTTGTGCTCATTGGCTACAGACGGCCTCCTCTGTCAGAGCTGCATCTTGAGAGGTTGATTTCTGAGGCAGCTGCTTGACCTCATCTTGCATCGTGCCAGCCTGGAGCCCCTCTAAATCCCACCTCCCAGGCAAGCAGGAGAGAGCGCGTAATCACAGCCCGGTGGCTCTAGGAAGTGTGCTCACCAAAGAGACAGGTCACTGGCTGTGCTGGTACCTCCATCTTGCCTGGTGGGTGGAAGTAGGGGGAGCTGCATTTTAATACCAGCCCATCTGGGCCTGAAAGGAGGCAAGGGACCAGGCATGAAAACTCCCTTCTTCTAAGACCAGGAAACTGAGCGTCAGAGATGGGCTCAGGCCCACACAGCCTGTCAGTGACAGTTGGGTGTGAACCAGTGCCAGAAGACAGGGCCCCAACCCTCGGCATCCCTGACACTGCCCGGCGCTCCTGCTTCCCTGCCCCCAAGGTCAGGGAGGATGGTTTCTCTGCCCACAGAAGAGTCCCCCTGTCCTCCTACCTTCTGGGAGGGTCCTAGCTCAGGGCGGTGAGCAGTGCAGGGTTTGCACTTGACGAGCTGCTCCCCCAGAATTTTTTGACTTAGAGTCCAAGAGTGTCTCTGGGAAGAGGCCTGCCTGGAATGCTGGCTGTGGGCCTGGGTGCTAACAGGTACCTCACTTCCTCCCAGACCTCGCTGGTCTTCACAGGATGTGCACCTGCCTGCCTTCCCCCAATCCTGCTGTGTGGCCTCAAGCTCTGCCGCTGTCCCCCAGGAAGAAACCATGGAAAGTGGGGGCTGTGGGAAACTGGCACCCAGCAGGGGACCCACAGCCTTCATCTCTCCCCCGGGCCGGGCCCCTAGGCAAGGAAAGCCTTCCCCTAGGCAACTCTTCCTACCTTTCCCCCTCCTTGCTTCTCTCCCTGAGCTTCCCCTTTTCTCCCTCCCAGAGAAAGAGCTCTGGCTCCTGGCTTCCATTGCCTGGCAACCAAACCGGCTGTCACAGGCTGAGAGGAGCCGCACAGATGCTGCCTAATGAGGGGGCTGAAGTGAGGGGGTGAAGTCTCCGTCTCCAGGCATAAGCCACTGCCAGCAATGTCGCTGGTGTTCACAATCACACACGTTCCTAAACTGACGATTGCTGTTCTCCACGATGAAAAGCTTCCCAAGGTGCAGTACATAAGCCACACCGGGGAAGACACCTCCTTGATCCACCCTTTCCATTTCATGTTGAAAATGTCTTGTTATGGAAACCGTCAAGCTGATACACAGTAGAACGGCATAAGGAGTCCTCTTGTGCACATCACCAGCATCAACTGTCAAGTCCTGGGCAGATTGTGTCTGTATGTATTCAGTGTATAGTTCTGAAACATAAAAACTCTCTTTCTAATTTTGTAAATATGTTTTTACTGATTTTTCAGACAGAGAGGAAGGGGGAGAGAGACAGAAACATGGGTCAGCTGCCTCCTGCATGCCCCCCACTGGGGATCGGGCCCACAACCTGCACATGTGCCCTGACCGGGAATTGAACCGGGACCTCTCTGTCCATGGGATGACGCTCAACCCACTGCGCCCCACCAGCCGGGAAGGGCAGAATTCTCTTGTCTAGCATAACGACAGTGTTATCCTAACAGCTACAGTAGTTAACGATAATTCCGTAATATCATCAAAGACCCCATCAGTGCCTCGCCAATGTCATAAAGGGATGTCTTATTGCAGGGTATGTGAGTGAGCCTGTAAGTACAATCTGCACATCCATGTGTAGATTCCCCTTTCTGAATATTGCAGTGGAGGAAAAGCTTTGCTCTACTCTCTTAATTGCAGCAACCGACGTGTGTGTGTTAAACTGATAATAGAGAGATTAACGGGAGGAAAAACAGAGCTTATTTACACATTCAACCTCCATATACACAGGAGAACTACCCGATGATACCCCAAAAGGGGTGGTTGGAATTTGGGGCACATCTACCGTCTTGATACTTGAAAGGGGGGGACAGGCACTTGCGTGGACACTAAATGACTTTTTGCAGAGATGCATGGCTTGTGAGGAAAACAAACACTTGATAAGAACGTGTGTGATAGTGTCTGTGCTAGTGTGAGTGGTTTGCTGCCTCCTTCAGGGCCACAAAATTCCCCTGCAGAAGGGATGTGGGGTACATCTCACACACAGCCTACCTTCTGGGAGTACACCTGCCCTCAGAAGGAATTTGTGGCGGCCTGATTTCCCAGAAGTTGCTGCTTGTAGTCACATAAGGGAAGCTCCGAGAAGGCTTTGCCCCCTGTTCTCTGCTGAATTTCAAATGTCTTCAGCTTAAAATAAACTTTATACCAACTCTGGGGTTCCAAGTAGGTCCCCCCCCAGTACACCGAAGCATCCAGGAACTGAAATTATCCTGAAAAACCACTGGCCCCGGGCTCTTCCTGGCACCTGTGAGCTCGCCTTGAGCTGCGTGAGGCATCGTTAGCTCCCAAATTTTGAGATGAGGAGACTGGCTTTCAAAGCTGTGACGATCAGTTAGCTACTGAGACAGCAGCCCAGGCCAGTAACTCGTGTCAGGACTCCAAACTCCTAGTGTGTGTGCCCTGACAGCCACACTCTGCCACCCCACCTGTCTACCTCCAGAAAGGCCAGGGAAGGCTTTGGAAGGAGGCAGGGAAGGCCTCCACCTCCCCCCACCTCCTAGTCCGAGTCCTACCCAGCAGCTGTCAAAAGCCCATGCAATCCCACCTCCTTGAACTCCCTGGCCCACTTCTCTCCTCCCAAGTGGCGGCCCTGGAGCACACAGATGTCCGTCTGCCCCTTGCCCAGAAGCTACCCGAATGCAGGAACCTTGGTTTTGGATATCTGTGACTCACCCAGAGCCACTGGGGAGGGGCGCCCCACTGAAGACTGACTGCCTTCGTGGAGGGCCTCCCCGAGAGCGGGTGGGCTGGCTGTACAGGCCTGTCGTGTCTTCGAGGAGAGACCCAGGGCCTCGGGCAGGAGCAGCCATCTGACCTTCCAGACTGATGGGGTCTCTCTTGTCCTTGGAGGAGGCAGGCCATGTCCAGGGAGCAGCCTGGGCTTAGGCATCCTGAGGACAGGGGCCCCTGGCCTCACCCCTCCCTCCCACAAGCCATTCACCCTCGGAGGGCCTCAGGGAGTCCTCATGTGTGCAGGAAAGACACGCCAGAGAGTCGGCCAGGCTGTCCCGTGATTGAAGGAGGCCTGTCAGCGTGGAGTCATGGAGTCGCTCTGGCTGCAGAGCCCTGGCAACAGGGCTGCTTCTCTGCTCTTTCGTTATGCTGCTCTGTGACCCGGGACAGGCTACATCCTCCCTGCGGGTCTCACTTTCCTTATCTATACAATGAAAGGCTGGAACAGAGGATCTCTGGGGGCCCATTAGCTTCCATGTTTCTGTGATCTCCAGGAAGGGGAGACCCACAGCCTTCCTTGGTAAATGGTTACTGGTCTAAATTATCTTCGAGTCAGGAGGGTCTTCCTGCCTGTTTCCTACTGTCTCTGAGCCTTATTTCCTCTGGCCGAGGTCCAGGCCTGGGTAAGCATGTTGATTGTCCCGGAAGTACCTGGGTGGGCGCAGGCATTTTCATCACTGCGACTCAAGTCACAGGGGCGGGAGGGTGGGGTGTGCACTCCTCCAGCCCCTGCTCCGATCCCCGAGGTGTTCAGGAGGCAGTGGGGTTCAGACATTGTGGAGATGAGGCATCGTGGCACTGATTGGCTCCCTGCCCTCCCTGTACCCCAGCCTCCCCATTTTGCAGATAAGGAAGCAAAGACATGTCAGGTCACGCAGAGCTGGGACAGGGAGGAGCTGGGGGTGAGGAAGAGCTAACTCTGGAGCTCACTTTCCTGGGCAGAGGTGGAGATGGTGAAGACAAGAGCCAGTCCCCTAAGGAGCAAAGTTGTGGCACACACTGAAACCAGGTCATGACGCCCACCTGCTGGCATCTCCTGGGTTCTCCTGGGGGAACACAGGACACACGTGCACACACCTGCATGCCGCAGGAGAGGAGGTCACAGCATGTCTGACTACCAAGTGCCTGATCTGGGGCACTAACTGGACCCCGTGACCAGTAGCCACCTGGGCGCCTGGCCACTTCAGTTATTCAGCAAACAGTGACAGTTCTTGGGAACCAAATAGTGAACGAGTGAGACCTGGTCCCTGCCTCTCGGAGTTTGCAATCTAGCCACACAGGCCACTACTGAAAGGGAGGTACCCCCAGGCCAACGCAAGCTGGGGGCTGCGGGAGCCCAGCAGAGCCCGGGCTGGGGTTCAGGAACCAGTCCTGGCTGCAGGCCCTGTCCTGGCAGTGCCATTTCTGGGGGAGTCAGTTCTGGTTCGTTGGGAAGGCAGCCCTGGGAAGCCATTGGTCAGGGCAGGCGGGTATGGTCAAGGGTGTGGATGACCCTCAGGAACTTTTGTTATCTCAGTGAGAATTGGGCAAATTCTGGGGCTTGGAGGAGACGTGAGGCTCCCCTTCTTTAGACCAGGGGTTCTTGAAGTAGTGGGACCCCAAAGCTCACTTCAGTGGCTTAATGCTGGGTTATATTCTGCACATTCTCCATAAATCTCTAAGAAACAATTATCAACCTCAATGTAATTCTGAGTTTACCCCTTTTCCTGTCTTTATTCCATTTCACAGATAGTCTAACTGAGTTTCAGAGAAGGGAGTTCATTTGTTTAAAGTTCCACAGCGATCATTTGCAGAACTGAAATTCAGGTTTTTTCATAATACGTAACCTTTATAAATGTAACCATATGTCACAGTTTATGAATTGTCCCATTATAATTCTTGAAATTAAAATTCCCTCTCAAAATTGGTATGGTTTAGATGATAAAGTATATGTTCCCCTTATTTACATGCCTTTCATTTTCTTCATATGCATTATTTTATACAGTTCTTACAATAACCTTATAATGCGACTACTATTACCCCATTTTACAGGAAATGATGAAGCTAGTACTAGACACTCAATTGTCAGACTATTCTTTAGTGTCTGCAGATCACCCTCTTACCGTACAGGCCTGGGCTGTGTACAAAACAGGTGCTTGACCTCCACTTGTACTCTGTCAGAGAAGGTATTTTCCTAGGCTGGGCAGACAATGCAGAGAGCAAGCAACCCAGGGTGGGAGAGGTGCAGAAGGATACTCTCTGTAGGCTATTTTATTAGCAGCTGATGACAACAGCACACTCTAGTTGAGTAAGGAGGTTAGAGAGGGTGCAGCTGTAGCCGTTTGCACAAGGGGCAAGACCCAGTGTTGCTGCTGCCACCTCTGGGGGCCCCATCTCTGCTCTGGCTCCCTTTTATTTCAGTTCCCAGGAAAACCAACTTTGTGAAACTGTCTCCCCCTAGATAAACATTACTTCTTAGCCAGAGAGGTACTGGAGACACCCACTTCCCACCCTGTCCTCTCATGTTCCCTTGTGCAGCCTGGCACTGCAGACTGAGAAAATGTATCCTGAACAGAGCCAATTCTCTCCTACTAAACTCCAAACTTCAAACACATAATTAGTCTTTTTATGTACAATATTTATTTCTGAAGGAGTTTGTTTTGGCATGGAGGCCACCCCCTCCAAAGAGCACATGTCTCAACAAACAGCTCCTGCTCCTCTTCACCTTGGCGCTTGGTAGCTTGTTCACCCTGCCCCCACCCTGGCTCTTGGGGATTGCCACCCACATAGAAGAATGGAATAGGCTGCAATGGGAGCTGTGCAGCCTGACTTTTACTGGTAGGGATCCTTAGCCAGAACTCAGACCTGTATGGATAGAGCCCCTGGGGTCTTCCAAGCACCCTGGCCTTGGACCTGAGGGTAGGACCTCAGCTACTATCTTTGAAGTGTTCCCTGAAATATGCCCATCCTCCACAGAATGGGAGGGCCCAGGGAACATCTTTGGGGTACTATGCCCAAGCAGTATGTAGGATGCAGATACATGCTTGAAACCTTGGAGTTCTCAGCTCTCTCCTTGTCACTCTCCAAAAAGAGTCCTCTCTCCTTTTACTATCTTAAGTCTTGATGTACTAGAAAAATATAACGTGTTACTTTAGGCTCTGGCACTAACAGATTAGTGATTTGGGGTGATACACTTTAATCTCTCTGGGACTCATTTTCTCCATGTATGAAATGAAAAGGTTGGTTTAGATGAGCACTAAGTGTTGCTATTCCAAGCTCTTGTGTATGTGGTCCAGTCTTAAGTCTGCTCCCATTGGTAAGTTCCTTCCTATCCTTCTTAAAGGTTCCATCCATTTTGTGAAGCTGTCTGGATATTTTTAAATGAAAATATGTCAAATTATGATATCAGAAATTATGATGCTTTTGAAATACTTATGTTTAACAACTAAACATTTAAACACACATCATGTGAATATAATGCAATGAATGTAATTCACAAGATAATTACAGGATTAGAAAGACCTATATTAAAGGCCTTTTGTGAATGAGACCTCCAGTCAAAGGGTCCTTCTAACCACCTCCTGCACTCCCCACTCCCTATAATGGACCCTGACAATGGACAATTCTAGTTGAGCCAATCCAGACCTTCTCAAATTTGGTAGTGCCCTAGAATTACCTAGGTGGTGCAGATGTAGCCAGCCAAGCAGGAGACTAATAGGCATATAAAAGGAGATTGTCCAGTGATTCCCAAATGCTAGCCACCTCAAACCTTGGTGCCAGACCAGAGCCCTGGCAGGTTCTTAGTCAGTGTTGGTTTCGTGGCTGAAGACCAAGGTGGAAATGTGTTTACAGCTCTGCTTGTGTTCCTACCCTTTCCTTGCCCCGTTCACGGACACCACAGAGCCTCTACAAAAACACTCTCCACAACTTCAAGGTCCTGACATTACCTTCCCTCTAACTCTATCCAAATTATATTTTTGAAACCTCTCTTGTCCTCTCCCTGAGGACTCCTGACCTTCTCTTCAGCTTCCTCACTTTTATGTCAGCTTCCTTTGTCCCTGCCCTGAGGGCTCCCCACCTAAGTAAAAGGAGACAGGGAGTATACTGTGTTTCTTTTGACCCATTCTGCTTTCTTTGCTACCTCCTGGGCACACGCATAGGTATTCAAGTGAAACAAGCCCAGACTTGAGAGTTAAAGAACTTCGAGGAATTTCTCTGTTCCTGGTACAAGCTGTTTGCCTTCTTTGCACCTTGGTTACTTCATCTATTGAGCAGTTATCAAAATAATAAAATTAAAGTCTGACCTTGCTAGAAGATGGGAAATTTACCTGATCTCTGGCATTCCAAGCAGATGGTGACCACAGGGCACCTGGAGCATACTACTAATGACTGGGAAGTCATGCCAATGATGATGTGACATACAGTTGACAATAAGGGAAAGAACACTAGACTGAATGTCAGAAGGTCCAAAGTTAGGCCTCCTTCTGGTACTAGCTTGCTTTGTATTCTTCAGCAAGCTACTCAAGCTCCTGATTCTAATTTCTTCCTTTGAAAAATAGGTTAGTCCTAGCCAGGTCAGCTCAGCAGTTACAGCGGTTAGAGCATCAGTCCACAGATTGAAGGGTTGCAGGTTCAATCCCCAGTCATGGGCATGTACCTGGGTTGCAGGTTCGATACCCAGCCCTGGTGAAGGCCATGAAGGAAGAAACCAATTGGTGTGTCTCTCTCACGTCAATGTTTCTCTCTCTCCCTCCCTCCCTCCCTTCTACTCTCTCTCTAAAAAAATAATCAACGGAAAAATATCCTCAGGCGAGGATTAACAAAAAGAAAAACAGGTTATATATAGCATAGTAGCTAAGAGCAAGGGCTTTAAAGCCAGACAAACCTGGGTTGGAGTTTCAGCTCTACCACTTACTAGTTGTGTGACCTAGTCTAGTCACCAAATCCCTCTTAGTCTGTTAACTTATTTGAGGGAAAGTACATGGGGACACCAATAGTATTTACTTAATGAGGTTGTTATGAGGATTAAATGAGATGACATAGCTAATATACATAAAGATTTTAACATAGTGCCTCTCATATAGTGAGCCCTATATAAGTGTCAGCTATTACTACTGCTATGAAGAAAAGAAAGGCATAGGGGAGGACATCTGCTGGCCTATATATCTTACACAGCTGTTATGAAGATCTAATGAGATAAGTGCTGGGAATGTGTTTTGGAAGATAAAAGAACTCCAAAATGAGATGGGATTGAAACTAAAATACAGTAGTACTAGGACCTTCTCCCTCTCGCTGCCAAGAGGTTTATTTTGAGTCTATGGGCTCTGACTTCCTTAGTGCTGGCATAAGCAGGACTATTGTCTTCCCATCCCACCCATGCATCCTTACCATGATGATTATTTGCTCTTCCTGGTGCATTGAATTGGAAGAGGGGATTTGAAACCTTGACCTCCATCCCTCTGCCAACTCTACCACTTGCAGATGAGGAAACAGGCTTAGACAGATGTGAAGTAAATTGCTCAAGGTCAAACAGCAAGTAAGTAGAAGATCTTGTTCTTAAATTAATGTCTAGCTATCCCAGAACCTTCCTGTAGTAGTACAGATCCAAGCCTGTTTCTAGGATAGCCACGCTGAGGCTTAAGGAAATTTCTCAGTTGGGAAGCAAGTTGCCAACCAATGTAATATCCTATTGCCTACGAGCACTTTTAATCTCTTTCCTGTGCTCTTTCCCTTATTTCCCCCATCTCTCTCAGAAGCACTTAATAGAAAGTGTCAGTATCCCTGGAAAAGGCATTTAGAAAATTTTAGGTATAGTTGGTATACAATATTTAAAAAATTTTTTTTTCTTTATTGATTTTTAGAGAGAGAGGAAGGGAGAGGGAGAGAGATAGAAACACTGATGAGAGAGAACATCGACTGGCTGCCTCCTACACACCCCCATTGAGGATTTGGCCCACAACCTGGGCATATGCCCTGACCGGGAATCGAACCGGCGACCTCTTGGTGCATGAGTCAACACTCAACCACTGAGCCACACCAGCCAGACTAGTTGGTATACAGTATTAAATTAGTTATATTAGTTTCAGGTGTATAATATAGCAATTCAACATTTTTATATCTTACAATGTGATCACCTTACTAATTCGAATAATCATCTGTCACCATGCAAACTTATCACACTATGCTTGACTATCTTCCCCTTCACATTAAAAAAAATATTTTTCATTGGTTTTTAGAGAGAGAGGAAGGGAGAGGGAGATAGATAGAAACATCGATGTGAGAGCGAGATATCCATCGGCTGCCTCCTGCATGCTCCCTGCTGGGGATCAAGCCTGCAACCCAGGCATGTGCCCTGATCAGGAATTGAACCGGCAACCTTTCAGTGCACTGGACCATGCCCAACCAACTGAGGCACACCAGCCAACGCTTCCCTTTCACAATTTTTACCTCCCCACCCTCTCTGATCTCTGTTGTTTTGAGTACGTTTTTGTTTTGTTTGTTTTGTTCTTTTAGATTCCAAATATAAGTGAAACCACATGGCATTTGTCTTTCTCTGACTTATTTCACTCAGTATAATACTCTGTAGGTCCATCCATGTTGTCGCAAATGAAAAGATTTTATTCTTTTTAATGCTACATAATATTTATATATATGTATTCCATCTTCTTTATCCATCTATTGATGGACACCTAGGTTGCTTCCAAATCTTGGCTATTGTAAATAATGCTGCAATACATATCTACATATATGCATTTACATTACAAATAATGAATATATATTTTCAAAGTAGTGTTTTTGTTTTCTTTGAATAACACTCAGAAGTAGAATTTCTGGGTCATAGGGTAGATCTAGTTTTAGTTTTTTGAGGACCCTCCATACTGTTTTCCACCTATGTTTTCTTCTAGGAGTTTTATGGTTTTAGGCTTTACATTTAAGTCTTTAATCCATTTTGAGTTTGTTTTTGTGTATGGTGTAAGAGAGTGTTTTTACAGTCCCTCCCTCTGCCTTCTTTTCTCTACCTCCATTTCTCTGCTTTGACAAAGAATCCAAGGGTGCTAGTAATTGTCAGCAGATTCCTGCTCAGAGGTGGGAACAAAGCCTAATCTCAAAAGTGAGATTTATTGTGGCTTTGACACTTCATGAAGCCATAGTAGGTGGCCTCTCACTGTGGAGCCAGCATTAGTATTTATCTCAGCTCTGAGAATCGAAGCCTTAGTGATCTTGGCAGCCAGTCTTTCCTGGATTGATTACCTTGTCATTTGTCCCAGGATTTCCTTCCAAGGTTTCTTTCCTAATGCTGGACTGTAAGTGTAGGGAGAGCTGCTTCTGGAGACAGTGATCACCTATCTCCTTGGGTTACCAACTGGAAGGAGCTACCAAAATTGGCTACCTACTTAGTTCAAAAGTGTTCTGAAAGATGAGGGCAGGGCCCTATCCAGTTTCAGTCTCAGGGCAGGAAGGGGCTCATTGTTTCAACATTTGTTTCTTGTTTGGGCTCTGTAAAGGCCCTGATACTTCCTGAAAGCAGAGCTTAAAAAATGAGCCATCTAACCCCTGCTGTTCTTCCCTGGTAGTTGAACAGATCATTGGAGCAGGCACATATTTCCATGTAGAATGTGAACAGTGACCTAGTGGGGAACAGCTGCTGAGCTCTCTACACCTTTGCCAGTCCCAGTTGCACTCACTCCTTCTCGCCCAACAGCTCAGAGTTCCTTTCCCAACCTCACAGGGTTCTGGTCATATAAGGCCTTCAGCTAACCTAGCGGTAACAAGGCAGAGATGCTAAAATTTGAGAGAGCCAGAGAGGGGAATGGACAGGGCATGGTGATGCAGGCCATGTTTTCTACTCTGCCATGAACTAAGTCTGTAGGCCTCAGTGTCTTCATCTGTAAACAACAGGAAGATCATTGATCAGCCCTTGCTTAATGCCTCTAAATTGCCTAAGTATTATGGAACAGGGAGCTTGAGGGTGGGTGAAGACCCAAAATCATGATATGGATCCAGACTGAGAGGCACTGCCCAAGAGTCTAGGAGTGCCAAGTCCACAGAGCCATTGCTTAATTGAGCACAGGAAAAGTGCCTCTGAGGCAGGCAAGCATGACTGAGAAGCAACTTGGGATTTGGTTAATGTCTAAGGAGAAAGAAGTCAAAGTAAATGGCCTAGCGGGCAGAGAGAGAAAAGCAGGTTTGTGGTGGGGCAGGTGGGAATCTCAGGGACTTTCCCATGGACTACTAGAGGAGAGAGACCCAGTAGAGCAATGGAAGAGGAGATTTGAATAGATCATTCTTATAAGAGCCTGCCAGACATCATGGTACAGTGAAAGGAGCACTAGATGGTTTTATTCCTGGCTCAGCAATGGACCACTATGTGTCCTTGAATAGTTTGTGTCCTCTCTGATCCTCAATTTCCCCATCTATGATTTTTTGAAGCTTTATTGAGGAAAACTTAACATATAATAAGCTACATATATTTAAACTGAACAATTTGACAAGTTTTAACATATGTACACATTCATGAAACCATTGTTACCATCAGAGTAATGGGCAAATCCAGCCAAAAGTTTCTTCATATCTCCCTCCAATTGCACTCCTTGCCCCTTCCAAGTTCCAGGCAACCTCTAATATGCTTTCTGTCACTCTAGATTAGTCTGTATTTTTAATGACTGGAATTATACAATATATATATTTTTGGCAGGCTCTGGCTTCTTTCACTCAACATAATTATTTTAATATTCATCAATGTTGTTGCATGTATCAATCATTTGTTCTCCTTCCTTCCTCTTTCCCTCCCTCCCTGCTCCTTCCTTCTTTCCTCCCTTTCTTTCATTCTTCCTTTTGGGGAGGTGTTGTTGAATTTTATTAACATGGAAAAGTCTCTAAAACATCAGTAAAAATTTTAAAGCAGATTATAAGTGGTATGTACTATATATACTATCTTTGACAAAAGTATATAGACATATGTATAGAAAAATCTGTAGGAATGCATGCCAAAGTAAAAATACTTGTCTCCAAGTGATTGGAATTATGCAGATTTTTTTTGTCGTTGCCTTCCTTCTCCGTGATTTTTAATTTTTCAATTGTGAAAATATATAGCTTTTAAAACTAGGAAAATGTTGCCCTGGCCAAGTGGCTCAGTTGGTTAGAAAGTCATCCCATACACCAAAAAGGCTGTAGGTTTAATCCCTGGTCAGGGTGCCTATGAGAGGCAACGAAACGATATTTCTCTCTCTCTCTCCTTCCCTTCCTCCCTTCCTCTCTCTCTGAAAATCAACAAACAACCTAGGGCAAGGATTTTTTTAAAAGTAGGAAAATGTTACTATATTTTTAAACAGCTTTATTGAGGTATGATTGATATACAGTAAACATCCCATATTTAAGGTGCATAATGTGATAAGTTTTGACATATGTATATATAGTGAAGCCATCACTGTATTCAAGATAATGAGCATATCTATCATCCTCAAAAGTCCTCTTCGTATCCACAGGCAACCATTGCTCCTCTTTCTGTTACTACAGATTAGTTTTCATTTTCTACAATTTTATATACATGGAATAAAAATTAGCTATTTTTTAGTCTGATTTCTTTTACTTACCATATATATATATTTTGAGATTCATCCAAATTGTTGCATATATCAGTAGTTCATTCCTTTTTCATTCTGAGTACCATTTCTTGGCATGGGTGTACCACAATGTGTTTACCCATTTACATATAACCATTTACAACACCTCTGTTGTTTCTAGTTTTTTACTATTACAGATATAGTTGCTTTACAATTAATGTACAAGTGTTGATGTGGATATATGCTTTTATTTGTTTTGGGTTGCTGAGTCATTGTAACTGTATGTTTAACCATTTGAGGAACTTCGAAACTGTTTTCCAATGTGATTGCACCATTTTACATTCCCAGCAGCTGTGCAACTGGAACTGAGTTCCAGTTGTTCCAAATCCTCACCTACAGTTGGTCAGTTTTAAAATTTTTAGATATTTATGAAAACAGGTAGGTAGTGGCATCTCATTCGGTATTAACTTTCCCCAATGGCTATTATGATAAGTATCTTTTCATATATATGTTAACGAAGTCAATTTTATATATATATTTTATACTTTGTACTCTTTGTGTTCTATTTAAGAAATCTTTGCGTAACCCAACATCACTATGGTTTTTCTTATGTTTTCTACAAGTTTTATTTATTTTTAATTTTTTTCTTTATTGATTTTAGCAAGAGAGGAAGGGAGAGGGAGAGAGAGATAGAAACATCAATGAGAGAGAACATCAACTGGTCCCTCCATGTTGTCTCAAAGGACAAGAGATCTTTCTTTCTTACAGCTGCATAGTATTCCATTGTGTATATGTACCACAGCTTTTTTATCCATTCATCTATTGATGGACACTTGGGCTGTTTCCAGATCTTAGCTATTGTAAATAGTGCTGCTATGACCATGGGGGTACATGTATTCTTTCTGATTGGTGTTTCAGGCTTATTAGGGTATATTCCTAGAAGTGGGATCACTGGATCAAATGACAGTTCAATTTTTAATTTTTTGAGGTAACACCATATTTTTTTTTCCGTAGTGGCTGCACCAGTCTGCATTCCCATGGTTTTCAAGTTTCTAAAATGTTGTTAAGGGTTTTGCAACTGTGTTTATAAGAGACATTCATCTGTAGTTTTCTTTTCTTGTGATGTCTTTACCTGACTTTGGCATCAGGGTAATAGTGGACTCATAGAATGAATAAGAAAGTGTTCCCTACTCTTCTATTTTTTGTAAGAGTTTGTATAGAATTGGTATTATTTTTTCCTTAAATGTTTGGAATTCACCAGTGAAGCCATCTTGGTTACTCCCCTATGACTCCTGATGTCCTTTTTATGTTAAACATTCTGCAGTTCTAATAAGGCTCGTTATCAATCTTTCTGTTTTAGATGTGTGTCTCTTCTGTCTCCTTATCTCTTGTCTCTTTGTCTCTGCCTCCTGCCTCTTTCCCACACTCTCTATCAGGTGGATTTCTGACAATTTGTGTCTGTACGGGCTGGCCAGTCCCCTCAGAGAAAGCTGAGGAACCTGTTTCAATTCAAAGTTCCTCTAAACACTGATGGTTTTTTGGTTCAAGAATCACGTGTGATATACATTAGCTTCTAGAGTAGATAAGTGACCATTGTGCTAAGACAGTGGTTGCCAAATCAGTGGGGCCATTTAGTAAAAACCAGTCACCCATGAACGACTGGGGCAAGAGTTACAAGGACTGCATTTTCAGACTTCAAATGGATGCTCCTAAGTGTGAGTCTCTCTGGGCCTCAGCCTGACTATGTCTAAAATTAGGAACTGAATCCCTTGATCTTCTGATTCAAAAAATGGAAGTAAATATACAATAAGAGCAGAGAGAAGGAGGCCAAATAACTTAACAAGGAGGTAATAAAACAACTTATATTTTCAGTGGCTATTTGACTTTACAAGTTTTGACACTCAAAAGTAGCCCATTAAAGTTGGTGTTTTGAGACAAAGTGTGGAAGCTTAAAAATGAGATTTGTTTAGATGTAGAATGCCAACCCAGAAAAACACCACCATGTCCTAATGGAAAAAAAAATTAAAACATTGGCAGGATCAAATACCAGGACAAATATGAAAATACTTTTGGAATTTTTAAATAAAGGCATGGTACAAATCTGGAGTAAACTTCTAAACACAATAGATGAATAGCTACCACAGTAAATGGGCTGAGAGACTCAGAACTTAAAGAAAGAGCTTCTCAACACAGGGCTTTTCAGAAAATAAAAAAACGGTTTGGAATCAGCTTCCCTGAACAAGAGTATTTCATCTCTTCACTGGAAAAAATAACTATCTAGCACTTAACTCTGGGTCTTGCACAAGGCTAGAGAAATAGTTAATAAAAGAAGTTCAGCTGGAGGTCACTCTCTGTCAGCCACAAAGAGAATGGAGATCAGGGCTCCTGCAATCTCAGTCCTCAAGGGAGACCAAGGTGCTGCATTTCTCCCCTGTGCAGCTCCCTGGCTGACACCTAAAGTGTCTTTGCTTGCCTCCTCTTAAAAGTGTTTTACCAGTTTTCAGTCATCTGAGTAACAAGTGCTAATCACGTAGCTATTCTTACCTTGCCTACTTATCCCAACTAGATTTAGTGTTTTTATCATGTTCTGGGGACCTTGAAGGGTACTGGAGATGGAGCAGAAATAGGGGAATATTTCTGGCAACAGAGACTCCATTTCACAATGACATTTTCTCTGGCAGTTGGATAGCTAAGCCTCAGAACATGAGCTCCTAATCATATTTGTTATTCCTTCATAGTACTGTTCACCTTATCAGGAAGCAGGGGCTCTTGAATAGAGCCATCTCTACCCCCATATTACCCCCCTTCACCTCTCTGTATCATCTACTCCTTCCCTAGCTTTGCCTTTTCTTTGGTTTTGCTCCGTCATTCCCTCATTTGAGCTTCCATTAGTTCCCCACAACAGGAATTTGTGAAAGCCTGTAATATATTTGGAGAGTTTGGCTCTTGGAGTATCCTCCCTCCCCCTCTTTCAACTCAGAGGGAGAGCTCAGCTAAGTTGGTTTTTGGCAGCAAAGGAATGAGGAATCTGGTCTCACATTTGAGTTCTTTTCTGAGCAGTCTCCCTGTACTTCAAAGCTTATGAGCTTGAGTAAGGAGCCAGGGCACTAATTGGGTACTTGAGTGAAAACACTTTTAGCATAAGGAATCTTGAGGGCCAATAGGCCCAGGATGGAACTGGAAAGGTCAAGGCTCTGCTCTTGTATGTCCTAAGCTCAACAGAAGTCCAGCTGGGTGCCTAGAACAGGAAAGGAGGGAGTGCCTGATGAATACAGACATTGTATTCACTTCAGGGACAGGCATTTTTTAGACCAATTCTCTGGGAGTACTTAATTCACCTGAGGGTAGTGATTGAGGCTGAAGAGAACTCTGAGAGCCATTGGATGAAAGCTGTGGATGGTGGGTTTATACACACTTAATCCTCAAAGTCCTAGGGCTTTGTTAGAAAGTTTATTAGTCAGAAATTAGGCATTTGCTTACCACTTAGTGTAGCTGTGGGTTTAAATGATGTTCTCTGCCTGAGCAAAAGTTGTGGGATGCCATGTCTGATTTTTCCAGGTTTGTTTAGAAAGGTGACCCTCTACATCACTTGTTAAAATTGACTTTTCACCTTCCAAACCCTCCCATATTTCACCCGCTTCATCACAATCTCTTTGTGTTCCTCATATAAGAGCAAGAGTAATTGGGGGGACAATAAAAACTCCCTAGCTTTGAGTACAAGGACTGTCAAGAATTCTAGAATACCTCTACCAATGCCTTGTATTTTCCAAAAAAGAAAACTGAGTGCAATAAAGGTAAAGGATAACCAACAGCACTTATTTATCATCAACAGGTGTGTAATTATCATTATTATTGTGACTATTTTTTCTCCTTTTTAAAATATAGTCATCCCTTGATTATTTTTCTTCCACTAAATTTCCTGTGATAATGTTTCCTGCTAACAATCCTTTATATACTTTCTCTTACATCATGTTATTCTTGTCACTAATTTTAGCTATTAGAACTTTACATTCCCCTAACATAGCAAATTTTCTTTCATTTGGGGTGTTTGACTTCTCTCAAAATCTTTAAATAGAAAATTTTACTCTGGTGTTGAACCATGAAATTTACAAATTTGATTGCCCTATTTTTTTCCATTTTTATTAATTTATTTTTGTTACAGATGTTTCTCCTTTTTCCCCCATAGACACCCTCCTCCCCATCCCGCCCCCCCCACCCCCCTGTATTGTTGTCTATGTCCATTGGTTATGCATATAAGTTCTTTGGTTCATCTCCTCCATCCCTCCAACCCCCTCCTCTGATGTTTGTCAGTCTGCCCTATTTTTTTAAATGTGTTTCTTATTCTACTGTAAGATCTTTTAAGACAAAGACCATATGTCACTTATTTAGCATCCTTGATGCTTGTGAGATTGCCATTTGTCTGTGCCAGAGAGAATGATAATTAACTATTGAATAAATGAATATCATATATGAATGGCTTCATTTAAAATATATATACATTTAGCATTAAAAACTACATTAAAGTACTTTTTCCTATTCTCCCCACAAAGTATGGCTAAAAGAAACCTGGATATTATATATGAAACAAATATAAAAAGGCTAAAGGGTAGAGAGAAAAAGGCTGATGGTCTCAGGACCTCAGGACCCAAGGAACAACACAGAAGTGAGTTACCTGGGTTTTCTTTTTGCCTCATATATATCTTAGACCTGGAGCTGAAGAAGCCATCAATCCAGAAATTCCAAGGGGAACAGAGAAAATATGCCCCAATAAAAGCCTGGTTTATCTAGCCAAAACAAACAAATAACAACAACAACAACAAAAAACCAGGAAAGGGGTGGCCTAGCAAGATAGAAAACTTTTAGACAATAACTGCTCTACTCCAGCCAAATGCCATGGAAAAAGTGCATTTCAACTGACCTTTACCAGCAAAGGCCTAGTGGGGAACCTCGACTTCTACACTCACCCAGCTATTATCAAAGTGCCTCAACCTGCCCACCCCCTCCTATGCTGAGATAGTGTCAGAGAAAACTGAGTAGGGATTCAGGAATTCCATTCTACTCCTCTCCCATGGAGTCAGTGGAGACCACGAAGGGAGCCTGGACTTTCACCCTTGCCAGACTGTAGCCTCCAGCTCTCCTCCCATTCCTGGAGAGGTGCCAAGGTGATGTCAGTAAAGGCAAGCAGGAAAGTAGGACTTTCACCATTTTTTGGTATTGTATCAGTCCAAGCAATGTAGGAACTAGCAGCAAGGGACCCCTACTTCTTCCAACAAAGAAGGTATCAGAGGCAGCCTAGTGGAAATCTTGAACACCAACCCCTGCTCAGCAATAATAAAGCTCCCATCTTCTCCAGGGTGTCAGTGGAGGCTAACCAGGGAACATGGACTTCCACCCCCATTTCTTCTGCTCCATCTAGCAATAATAAGGTGGGTGCCTTGCTGGCACAGTGTCATGGAAGGCCTACTAAAAAAATAAGATTTAAATAAGATACAGAGTCTTATAATAAACATCCAAAATGTCTAGGATACAATAGAAAACCACTTGCCACATCAAAGACTAGGAAAATCTCAACTTCAAAACAATTATTGACACCAACACCCAAATGACACAGATGTTGGAATTATTTGACAAGGATTTTAAAGCAGCCATCATAAAAATGCTTCAATGAGAAATTACAATCATATTTGAAACAGATGAAAAAATACTAAGTCTTAGCAAATAAATAGAAGATATAAAAAAGAAACAAGTGAAAATTTTAGAACTAAAGAATACAACAACTGAAATACTTACAATAAAAAAAACCCTTACTGAATGAGCTCCACAAAAGAATGGAGGGGACAGAGGAAAGAATGAGTGAGTTTGAAGATACAACAATAGAAATGATCTGATCTGAACAACACAGAGAAAATAAATTGGAAAAAAAATGAAAAGAGACTCAAGGAACTGTGGGGCTGTAATAAAAGATGTAACATTCTTGTCATCAGAGGAGTCCTGGATGAAGAGGATAAATGAGGGGCTGAAAAAGTGCTCAAAGAAATAATGGCTGAAAAAATCCACAAATTTGGCAAAAGACAAACCTATAATATCTAGAAGCTGAGTGAATGCCAAAGAGGATGAATCAAAGAAATGTATGCCAAAATACATTATAGTCAAAGTTCTGAAATCTAAACATTCACACATAACATATTCTTGAAAACAGTGAGTGGGACAGGATCCAAAATGGTGCCAAAGTAGATGGAAGTTACACTCACCTCCTCCCAGGATCAAACTAGAATTACAACTAAATTATAGAACAATTAACCTGAATAACCAACTGAAGACTAGCTGAACAGATGTCTTATAACCAAGGATTTACAGAAGAAGCCACATCTAGACTGGTAAGAAGGGCAGAGATGTGAAAAGGGCTGGGTCTCATGCAGTAGTTGGAAATTGGGAGAGGTATCTCTGCTGCAAAGGCACTTCCTAAAGAGCAAGAGCTCTCAACACCATGCTGAGCTCCCCAGCCCGGAGCACCAGGGCTGAGAAGAGGTGCCCATATAATATCTAGCTGTGAAAATCAGCAGGAATTCTATCCACCAGGGAAAGACAGGAGTCTGCTACAAACCCAGGCACTCCCTTAAAGGGTCAACACACAAAATCTCATTCACAGCCACTCACCTTGGGCTCTGGCAGAGGCACGGCAGCTCAGAGTGGACTGGAGTCATACAGGGAGAGATTGGGTTGTATGACTTCCAGGAGAGGGCTAGAGGGACAGCCGCTATTGTCTCAGTGCTGAATCCCTTTTGCACACTACCCACAGACACCGTATTTCCTGGGTTGAGAACTCCCCTCCTTGCCACGTCAGCCTGGAGGTATGCACTACCCCACTCTCCTAAATCCCTGTGGCTGTGCCTTGCCAAGCTTATGCCCTGTGGAGGAGTCACCTGGCTGCAGCCAGCCTGGGCCCAAAGTGAAGGCTTTCGAGGAGGTGCATTTCCCCCATTACCGATATACCCCAACTTTTGCAACTGTTCCTGTGCAGAGCCCTCCCTCCACATGGCCACATATTATTCTGAACTCTGCTGGCCTCACCTTGATGACTCCCTGAGACCCCACCCCATTGCAAAGGTTCTCAGGCCCCAGGTGGGTGGTGGCTAGCTGTAGTATACCGTGAGACTTTTGTTAAGTGCTCTCAGACCCAGCACTGGCACCAAGTTTGAATCTCTATCAACTTGATTAACACAACTCACCCCTGCCTGGTGACTTGCTGAGAATCTCCCTCATGCAACTCATATACACCAGAGGCTGTTTCAATGACTGATTTTAATAGGTAGCAGGCAGGCAGAAGATCTTGGGGTGCACTGTGCCTTTTGCTGACCTGTCCCAGGTTTGGTGCTGGTGGAAGCCAATATTGGTATGGAGCTTGGCCCCTCCCTCGGGCACCCAGGCCCAGCAGTGGGAGCCACAAACTGTGGATCAATCTGTAGCTCCTAACAGGTAGCCCAGGACCAGTCACAGGCAGTGCCTGATATTAACCTGCACTGGAGTCCCTTCCAAGGGGCCCCAAACAAACAAACCTGGTATTTGGATTTAGACTACATCAGAGAATGAATCAATTACCTCCACAAGTGGAACACCCAAAAGGAGATTTCGGCAGGCACCAGACCCTGCTGGGGTAAATTCTGCTTTATGAGGTCAGCCACTGCACAGCAACTCCTACACTGTGATTGGCATCACTCCTCATAGCCAGCCAGCCTAAGAGTCAATCCCACCCATGGATGGGCCAACAGCAATCAAGACTCAAGTATAAATGGAGGACTCAAATAATACACAGAAGAGACATTGCTGGAGCACCTAATTAGGTGATACGGGAGACTGCACCATTGAGCCCCACAGGACACCTACTACATTAGGCCACCCAACCAAGACTGGGAGGCATAGCAGATCTCCCTAATACATAGAAACAAACACAGTGAGGGAGCCAAAATGGGTAGACAAAGATACATGTCCCAAATGAAAGAACAAAATAAATCTCCAGAAAAAGAACTAAATGAAATGGAGGCAAACAATCTACCAGATACAGAGTTCAAAACCATGTTATAAGGATGCTCAAGAAACTTAGGGGAAGAATGGCTGAAGTCTGTGAGGACATAAAAAGGAGATAGTAAGCATAAAATAGTAGTTAGAAATAATAAAAAACAGTCAGAAATGAAGAATAAAATATATGAAATTAGAGGGAGGAGAAAATGGCAGTGGAGTGAATGGAAGCTACACAGACGATCTCCCAGGACCAAGCGGGAATTACAACTAAAATAAAGACAAACCGTCGGGAAAAAGCAACAGAAAAGCAGCGGGAGAAGACTATACAACCAGGGACACTGAATGAGCCTGGTAGGATCTGCGGAGGCACGTGAGGGTGGTGGGCTGGGAGCCCACGGACAGCAGTGGCCTTAGCTGTGAGCAGCGGCAGCGCCCGTCCTCAGGGTTAAGAGCCCAAGTTGCTCCACAGCACAGAGGGCCGGGACAGAGCACTAAATAGCCACAGCCACTCACCTGGGGCTCCTGCAGAGGGAGGGCGGACTGGACTGGAACTCTGTGGGGACACCTGGGATTTGGAGGGCGCTCAGAGTTTGTGCTGAGCTGCGGCCACAAATGACGGTGGTGGCCAGCCTGCTCCTTTCCGGTTGGCAGCCAAGTTTGCTCCTTCTGGGAGCTGTGGCAGCCCCTCCCTCAGAGATTCCCAGGTGAGGCAAAGAAATGCAAATTGAGGCTTATTAACACCCAGCATCAGCCCCACCCTCGGGAAATCCTCTTACACTATAAACACCTGAGGGAGTTTCTCATTCAACTGAGATCCTAAGGCTTTTCAAGTAACTGAGGCTAATAGCCTCCAGGCAAAAAGCTAGAGCATAACTGAACCTTTCCTGAGCTTGCAAATCTACCCAGGAAAGTGAGACTTGACAGTGGTGTTGAAGGAGGGCCCTCCACGCTCATCCAAACCCAGTAGAGGGAGCCACAAATAGCAGAACACCAACACCCACAGGGAAAATTTGGCAGGCTCCAAAACTCACTGAGATAGCAAAAATGGTGAAACAAAGAAACAGATCCCAAATGAAAGAACAAGAGAACTCTACCGAAGATGAGATAAATGAAATGCAGTTAAGCAAATTATCAGAGGTAGAGTTCAGAGCCATGATCTTGAGGAAACTAAACAGCATGAGTAAGGACATCACACCATGAAAACCAACCAAGTGGAAATAAAGAATGACATAGCAGAAATAAAGAACACATTGGAAGGACTGACCAGCAGAGTAGAGGAAGCAGAGGACCAGATCAGTGAATTAGAAGACAGAGTAGAAAAAATCAATCAATCAGAAAACCAAAAGGAAAAAACAATTAAAAAACAGGAAGATAGCTTAAGAGAACTGTGGGACAGCTGGAAACGTAATAACATTCGCATCATAGGAGTCCCTGAAGAAGAAGAAAATGAGCAAGGGTTAGAGAATATATTTGAAGAAATTGTGACAGAAAACTTTCCTAACCTGGTGAAGGAAGAAGGCATTCAAGTTCAAGAAGCACAGAGAGCCCCAAGTAAGAAGAACCCAAACAGGCCCACATCAAGACACATAATAATTAAAATGCCAAAAATTAAAGACAAAGAGGGAATCCTAAAAGCAGCAAGAGATAAGCAACAGGTTACCCACAAAGGAACCCCCATCAGGCTATCATCTGACTTCTCAACAGAAACACTACAGACCAGAAGGGAATGGCATGAAGTAATCAAGGTCATGAAAAACAAGGATCTGAAAACAAGACTACTCTATCCAGCAAGGCTATCATTCAAAACAGAAGGTCAAATAAAGAGCTTCCCAGACAAAAAAAGGCTAAGGGAATATATTAGCACCAAACCAACACTGCAAGAAATGTTAAAGGACTGCTGTAATTAGTAGAAGAAATAGGAAGAAAAATATAACCACACTGAACAAAAATGGCAATAAATAAGTACATATCAATAATCACCTTAAATGTAAATGGATTGAATGCTCCGATAAAAAGACACAGAGTAGCTGACTGGATAAGAAAGCATGATTCACATATATGTTGTTTACCAGAGACCCACTTCACAACAAAAGACTCACATAGGTTGAAAGTAAAGGGATGGAAAAAAAGCTTCCAAGCAAATGGAAAGGAAAAATAAGCTGGGGTAGCAATACTCATATCTGATAAATTAGATTTCAAATTGAAGACCATAACTAGAGACAAAGAAGGCCATTACATAATATTGAAAGGGTCTATCCAACAGGAAGATATAACCTTGGTAAACATATATGCACCCAATATAGGAGCACCAAAATATATTAAAAATCTTCTGGAGGACTTCAAAGGAGAAATCGACCGCAATACAATCATAGCAGGAGACTTCAACACCCCACTGACATCACTGGATAGATCCTCTAGACAAAAAATTAACAAGGAAACAGAAATTCTAAATGAAGCACTAGATCAAATGGATTTAACAGATATATACAGAGAATTACACCCCAAAACTGCAGAATTCACATTCTTCTCAAGTGCACATGGGACATTCTCAAAGATAGACCATATGTTAGGGCACAAACTAAGTCTCTATGAGTTCAAGAAGATTGAAATCATATCAAGCATCTTTTCAGATCACAATGGCATGAAACTAGAAATAAATTGCAACAAGAACATGCAAAGACATTTGAACACATGGAGGCTAAATAGCATGTTATTGAACAATGAATGGGTTACCATGGAGATCAAGGAAGAAATTAAAAACTTCCTGGAAACCAATGAAAATGAACACACAACAACACAAAATCTGTGGGATGCAGCGAAAGCAGTTCTGAGAGAGAAGTTCATAGCACTACAGGCCCACCTCAAGAAAGAGGAAAAATTTCTAATTGACTACCTAACCTCACAACTTAAAGAACTAGAAAGCAAACAAAAAGAAAACCCTAGAGCAAGTAGAAGGAAGGAAATAGTAAAGATCAGAGCAGAAATAAATGACATGGAGACCAAAAAAACAATTCAAAGGATCAATGAAATAAAGAGCTGGTTCTTTGAAAAGATAAACAAGATTGATGGACCCTTAGCTAGACTCACCAAGAAACAAAGAGAGAGAACCCAAATACACAAAATCAGAAATGAAAGAAGAGAAGTAACAACTGACACCACAGAAATACAAAGGATCGTTAACAAATACTATGAACATTTATATGGCAACAAATTCGACAATCTAAGTAAAATGGACACATTTCTAGAAACACATAGTCTCCCAAAACTGAACCGGGAGGAGATAGAAAACTTGAACAGGCCAATAACAATGAAGGAAATTGAAGATGTAATCAAGATCCTCCCAGCAAACAAAAGCCCAGGCCCTGACGGCTTCACGGGGGAGTTTTACCGAACATTCAAAGAACTAACACCCACTCTCCTCAAACTATTTCAAAAAATTCAAGAAGAAGGAAGACTTCCAAACTCCTTTTATGAAGCCAGCATAATTCTAATTCCCAGAAAAAGACACTACAAAGAAAGAAAACTACAGGCCAATATCCCTGATGAACATAGATGCCAAAATCCTGAACAAAATACTAGCAAATCGGATCCAGCAATACATCAAAAAAATTATTCACCATGACCAAGTGGGATTCATCCCAGGGATGCAAGGCCGGTACAATATTCGCAAATCAATAAATGTGATACATCACATAAACAAAATGAAAGATAAAAACCATATGATCATATCAATAGATGCTGAAAAAGCATTTGACAAAATCCAGCACCCATTTCTGATAAAAACGCTCAGCAATTTGGGAATAGAGGGATCATATCTCAACATTATAAAGGCCATATATGAAAGACCTACAGCCAACATCATACTCAATGGACAAAAACTAAAAGCATTTCCCTTAAGAACAGGAAGAAGACAAGGATGCCCACTTTCATCACTCTTATTTAACATAGTACTGGAAGTCTTAGCCACAGCAATCAGACATGAAGAAAAAATAAAAGGGATCCAAATTGGAAAGGAGGAAGTGAAACTGTCATTATTCGCAGATGACATGATATTATACATAGAAAACCCTAAAGACTCCATCAAAAATCTACTAGATTTAATAAATGAATTTGGCAAAGTAGCAGGATACAAAATTAACGTCAAGATATCGACGGCATTCTTATACACCAATGATGAACTCACAGAAAGAGAAACTAAAAAAAAATCCCATTTACCATCACGGCAAAAAAATTAAGATACCTAGGAATAAACTTAACCAAAGAAGTAAAGGACCTATTTGCAGAAAACTACAGGACACTGAAAAAAGAAATAGAGGAAGATATAAAAAAGTGGAAGCACATACCTTGTTCATGGATTGGAAGAATTAACATCATTAAAATGTCCATACTGCCCAAAGCAATCTATAGATTTAACGCAATCCCCATCAAAATACCAAAAACATATTTCACAGAACTAGAATAAATGCTTCAGAAGTTCATATGGAACCAAAAAAGACCCCGAATAGCTACAGCAATCTTGAAAAAGAAGGGCAAAGTAGGCGGGATCACAATACCAGACATCAGGTTATACTACAAAGCTACTGTAATCAAAACAGCCTGGTACTGGCACAAGAACAGGCACATAGATCAATGGAATAGAACAGAGAACCCAGAATTTGACCCAAAACATTATGCTCAATTAATATTCGACAAAGGTGGCAAGAGCATACAATGGAGTAAAGACAGCCTCTTTAATAAATGGTGTTGGGAAAATTGGACAGCTACATGCAAAAAAATGAAACTAGATCATCAGCTTACACCATACACAAGAATAAACTCAAAATGGATAAAAGACTTAAATGTGACTCATGAATCCATAAAAATCCTAGAAGAAAATGTAGGCAACAAAATTTCAGACATCATACGCAGCAAAATTTTCACTGATATATCACCTAAGGCAACAGAAACAAAGGAAAAAATGAACACATGGGACTACATCAAACTCAAAAGCTTCTGCACAGCAAAAGAAACAACCATCAAAGTGGAAAGGCAACCCACTGTATGGGAAAGCATAATTGCCTATGATATATCAGATAAGGGACTAATTTCCAAAATCTATAGAGTGCTCATACATCTCAACGAAAGGAAGACAAAGAACCCAATTAAAAAATGGGCAGAGGAACTAAATAGACACCTCTCCAAACAGGACATACAAATGGCCAAGAGACATATGAAGAAATGCTCAACTTCACTAATCATCAGAGAGATGCAAATTAAAACAACAATGAGGTATCACTTCACACCTGTCAGAATAGCCGCCATCAACAAAGCATCAAACAACAAGTGTTGGCGAGGGTGTGGAGAAAAGGGGACTCTAGTACACTGCTGGTGGGAGTGCAGACTGGTGCAGCCACTATGGAAAACACTATGGTGTTACCTCAAAAAATTAAAAATTGAATTACCATTTGACCCAGTGATCCCACTCCTAGGAATATACCCTAAGAACCCTGAAACACCAATCAGAAAGAATACATGTACCCCCATGTTCATAGCAGCGCTATTTACAATAGCTAAGATCTGGAAACAGCCCAAGTGTCCATCAGTAGACGAATGGATAAAAAAGCTGTGGTACATATACACAATGGAGTACTATGCAGCTGTAAGAAAGAACGATCTCTTATCCTTTGCGACAACATGGGAGGACCTGGAAACTATTATCCTAAGTGAAACAAGCCAAGCAGAGAAAGACAAATATCATATGATCTCACTTATTTCTGGAATATAATGAACATAACAGTGTGAGGAACAGGGTAGTCCCAGAGACGTGGAAGTAGGGTACAGACTGACATTTGCCAGAAGAGGGGGTGGGGGAGGGGAGCGATGAACACAGAACTTGTACGCATGTACTCATAACCAATGGACATGGACAACAAAACTGGGGACGGGGCAGGGAGGGAGGGGGAGGAGGGTGTCAATGGGGGAAAAAAGGAGAAACATCTGTAACAAAAGTAAATTAATAAAAAATAATAATAATAAAAAATAAAATAAAAATAAAAAAGAATCAAAGGAGAGATAAAGAGATTCCCAGACAAGAAAAAGCGGAGGGAGTTCATCACCACCAAACCAGCATTACAAGAAATGTTAAAGGGACTTTAAGAAAAAAAAGTAATAAAAATATTAATAAGAAAATATTGCAAAGAAAAAAATTCTCACTGACAAAGGCAAAGACATAATAAAATCAGTGGGTCAACCAACACTAAAGCTAGTATAAAGGTTAAAAGACAAAAGTAGGAAGATCATGTATAATTATAACAGTAATTAAGGGATACACACAAACATAAGAAGTAAAAAGTAATGATGAAACATAAATGTGGATGAGGTGAGTAAAAATATTAGTGATTTTAGAATGTGTTCAAACTTAAGCAACCATCAACTTAAAGTAAACTGCTATAAACATAGCCTGGTATATATGAAGCATGTGGTAACTACAAACCAAAATCTACAAGTATACAAGAAATAAAGAGAAAGGAATCCAAATACAATACTATAGAAAGTCATCAACATACAAGAGAGCAAGAGAATAAGAAAGGAACAGAGAACTACAAAAACAATCCCAAAACAATAAAATGTCAATAACTACATATCTATCATTAATTACTTTAAATGTAAATTGATTAAATTTTCTAATCAAAAGATGAATGGATAAAGAAGATGTGGTACATATACACAATGGAATATTACTCAGCAGTAAAAGAATGAAATATCTTACCATTTGTAACAACATGGATGGACATAGAGGACATTATGCTAAGTGAAATAAGTCAGAGAAAGACAAGTATCATATGATTTCACTCATATGTGGAATTTAAAAATAAAATAAACAGAGAAAACAGAAACAAACTCATAGATACAGAGAACAGACTGATGGTTACCAGATGGGAAGGAGGTTGGGGACTGGGTGAAAAAGTTGAAGGGATTAATAAGTACAGTTTGATCATTATAAAATGGGGATATAAAGTATAGCATAGGGAATGTAGTCAATATTTTAATAAATATATATGGTGTCAGGTTGATGCAAGACTTATTGGGGGGATTACTTTGTAAGTTATATAAATGTCTAATCACTATGCTGTACACCTGAAACTAATATAATATTAAATGTCAACTCTAATTGAAAAAATTTTTTTAATTTAAAAAGACTGAGATTAGTAGAGTGGATAGAAAATTTAAAAAGGAATGCCTAAACTATATGCTGTCTTCTAAAAACTCTCTTTAAATATGTATCTTCAGGGAATTACGCTGGATGAAAAAGCCAATTTGAAAAGGTCACATACTATATGAGTCCACTTATATAACTTTTTTGAAATAATATTATAGAGATGGAAAACAAGTTTGTGGTGATGGAATAGTTCTGTATCTTGATTGTGGTGGTGGTTACATGAACCTACACATGTGATGAAATGATATAGGGAAGGAAGAAATAAAACTGCCTTTGTTTGTAGATGACACGATCATCTATGTAGAAAATCTGAAAGAATCAACTAAAAATCTCCTGGAACAGTTAATCACTTTCCTATATTCCAACAATAACCAAGTGGATTTGAAATGAGAAGAAATACCATTTACATTAGCATCCCCCAAAATGAAATACTTAGGTATAAGTTTAACAAAATATGTTCAAATTCTATATGAGTACAATGACAAAACACTTATGAACAAAATTTAAAAAACTAAATAAGTGGAGAGAGATTCACTATTGTCAAGATATCAGTTCTTCCCAACTTGATCTATAGATTTAGTGCAATCTCAATAAAAATACCAGCAAGTTATTTTGTGGATATCTATGCATTGATTCTAAAGTTTATATGGAAGCAACAGACCTCAAATAGCCAACACAGTATTGGAGATGAGCAAAATTGAAGGACTGTCACTACCCAACTTCATTACTTGCTATAAAGCTACAATACATTGGTTTAAAAATAGAGAAATAGATCAATGGAACAGAATAGAGACCCCAGAGATAGAACCACGTAAATATAGCCAACTGAACTTTAACAAAGAAGTAAAAGCAATACAATGGAGCAAAGATTTTTTTTTCTACAAATGGTGCTGGAACAACTGGACATCCACATGCAAAGAAATAAATCTAGACACAGACTTTACACCCTTCTCAAAAATCAACTCAAAATTCTAAGTGTCAATTGATAGATGAATGGGTAAAGAAGATGTGGTATATTTTATTTATATAATGAAATATTACACAAGAATAAAAAATGAAATCTTGCCATTTGCGACAACATGGATGGCTCTAGAGTATTATGTTAAGTGAAATAAGTCAGGCAGAGAAAGATAGGCACCACATGGTTTCACTTATATGTGGAATCTAAAGAAAACAAAATAAATGAATAAATAAAACAAAAATAGACTCATAGAAACAAAGACCAAAGGGATGGTTACAGAAGGGAGGGCGTGGGGGGATGGGTGAAAAAGGAATGGGAACATAGTCAATCATATTGTGATAAGTTTGCATGGTGACAGATGATTAATGGAATTAGTGTGGTGATCACATTGTAAGATGTAAAAATGTCAAATCACTATATTATACACCTGAAACTAATATAACCAATATAATATTATATAATAACTATTTAAATTTTTTAAAATTTTAATTAACTCAAAATGGATCACAGACCTAAATACAAAACACAAAACTATAAACATTCTAGACAATAACAGGAGAAAATCTAGATGACCTTGGGTATGGTGATGACTTTTTAGATATAATACCAAAGGCATAGTTCATGAAAGAAATAATTGATAAGATGAATTTCATTAAAACTAAAAACTTCTCTGCCAAAGACAATGTCAAGAGAATGAAATGATAGGCCACTGACTGGGGGAAATATTTGTAAAACACATATCTGATCAAAGACTGTTATCCAAAATATACAAAGAACTCTTAAAACTCAACAATAAGAAAATAAACAACACAGCTAAAAAATGCGGCAAAGACCTTAACAGAGACCTCATCAAAGAAAATATACAGATGACAAACAAGCACATGAAAAGATACTCATCATCATATGTCATCAGGGAAATGCAAATGAAAACAATGAGATACCACTATGTACCTATTTTGGCCTATCAGAATGGCCAAAAAATGCTGACAAGGATGTGGAGCAACAGGGGCTCTCATTCATTGCTGGTGGGAATGCAACATGGTACAGCCACTGTGGAAGACAGTTAGGCAGTTTCTTGCAAAACTAAACATACAACTTAGCAATCTTAGCTCCTTGGTATTTCAACAAATAACTCAAAAAAATTATATCCATATAAAAATTTGCACACAGATATTTATAGCAGATTTATTCATAATGGTCAAAACATGGAAGCAACCAAGATGCCTTTCAGTAGGTGAATCAATCAATAAATTGTGGTGCATCCAGATAATGGAATATTATTCAATGCTAAAAAATGAGCTATCAAACCACAAAAAGACATATGGGAACTTTAAATAGATATTAAAAGGTGAAAGAAGTCAATTTGAAAAGGCTACACACTCTGTGATTCCAACTGTATAACTTTCTGGAAAAGGTAAAAGTATGGAGACAAAAAAGATCAGTGGTTGTCAGAGGTTGGGTGAAGGGGAGGATGAATAGGTGGAGCATAGGATTCTTAGGGCAGTGAAAACATTCTTTATGATACCATCATGATGGATACATGTCATTAACAAAAAAGCTACTGTACAAAAAATATCTTCAAGCTCAATAATCAGTTTTCATTGTACTGTATTTTGTTGTATTCAGAAGGGCCAAATAATGGTGAGTTCTAATTGATGAAATGTCAGCAAGATGATTTCCTGAATTTAAGTATTTTTTACTTATTTGACAATACACTTTGAACTTTTTTTTTTTTAATCCAGCCAGAATAAAAACACAGACATCATAAATGAGATCTCTCACTGACACTTCCGGCTTTGTTGCAGGAAGTTTTTTTTTTTATATATATATAACATCAGACTTATTGAGTTATAATTTACATGTGGTAATATTCACTCTTTTAATATGCTCAGTTCTATGAATTTTGACAAAAGAATAGCACCACTACATTTAAGGTGTTATACAACATTTCATCACTCTAAAAAGTTCCCTTATACTCCTCTGTAATGAATCCTCGCCCCCCCACCCTTCCTCCTGGCACCCACTAATCTGTACCATAGTTTTGCCTTTTCCAGAATTTTATATAAATGAAATCATTTGTGTCTGCTTCTTTCACTTAGCATAATGCCTTTGAAAGTTGTCCAGGTTGTTGCCTATAACAATAGTTCATTATTGTTTATTGCAGAGTTGTATTCCATTGTATTAATGTATATCCACTTGTTTATCCATTCAGCAGTTGAAGTATATTTTGAGTTATTGCAAGGTTTTGGCAGTTATGAAAAAAAAGCTGCTATTAACATCTAGGTACAGATTTTTGTGTGAACAAAGTTTTTGTTTCTCTTTGGTAAATACCTAGGACTGGGATTTCAGGGTCAAATTGTATGCTTAACTTTATAAGAAGCTGACAAACTATTTTCCAAAGTAAATATATCATTTTTCATTTTTATCAGCAGTGTATGAGATTTCCAGTTCCTCTACATTCTCACTAGTACTAGGTATTGACATTTTTAAAAAGCCTTTTTAGTGAGTTGTAGGGGGTATTCCATTGTGATTTTACTATGCATTTCTTGAATTACTAATGGTATTGAGCATCTTTTCATATGCTTAATTGTCACTCATATTGTGTGTGTTTGTGTGTTTGCGTATAAATGTCTGTTCAAATCTTTCAGCCATGTTTTAAATTGGATTGTTTTCTTCTTACTTATGAGAGTCAACTCACAGTTGCATTCTGAATACCAGTCTTTCATCAAATGTGTGTGTTGTAAATACTTTTCCCAGTCTGTGGCTTGCCTTTTCATTTTCATAACCATATTTTTCAAAGAGGAGAAGTTTCACATTTTGAAGTCTAATATATCAATTTTTTCTTTTAAGAATCTTCACTTTTGTAAATTTCTATGAAATTTTTGCCTAACTAAAGGTCAGAAAGATTTTCTCCTACACTTTTTTCTAGAAAGTTTTTAGTTTTGTTTTACATTTAAGTATATGATCCATTTGCATTAATTTTTGTATATGATGTGACTATTACTATTTACAGAGCTCTATTATACATATGACTACATGTGATCATCATTAAAATAATCTTTGAGGAAAGCCCATCAGGAATTTTAATCCCCATTTTACAGGTGATAAGACTGAGGATTAGAGAAGTGCTGGGTGACTTGTTCAAAGCCCCAGGGCTGATAAGAGGTGAAATTGCAAGGTAAGAGGTAAAATTGTGATGAGAGTTCAGGTCTCCCTGCTGTCCCAGGACAGTACTTTGGGAGCGAGGCTCAAGATGATGCCTCAGCACAGCAAATTTTCCCATTGGGGATCTGAACAACCTTTTAGGCACAGACATAAGAGACACAGGCAGTGGGCCAGCCCTGATCTCACTCTGACTGCACTTCTCTGGCGCAATTGAAGAGAGTCAGAAGCTGGCCTGGTGCTCTGCTCAGGTGATACTCAATGATGTTTTTTGATGATGATGATGAAGACTTGGAATGTGTTCAGAGGAGAGCTCTGAAAGTAATTACAGAGTTACAAATTAAGGCTAAGAAGAATAGATAAGGGAACCAAGATTATTTAGCCTAGAAAAGAGAGGCCCAAGATGAAACTTAATAACAGCCTTCAAACAAACAAACAAAAACCCTTGGGCTTTCTTTCTGAGGGCTGAGCAAGGAGAAATGGGCTAGAAAAATATAAGTAAAAGGACAAATTTCTTCCTCCCTGGTGAGCATTGTTACAGACACTTAGCCTTTATAAACAGAATAAACTCTTCTTATTCGAGTTTGGAGCCAGGAATTTGCCCAACATGGGCTCCGATAAAGGATTTCAGCATGATGGTTACATGACTCTTGCACAGTGTCCTTAGAAATCTTTGGGTGGCTCCTGAACCTGTCCTGTGTTTGTGGCCTTCCCTGCTCCTTAGTCTTAGTATCTTCATAAGACTGTTACAATGACCAAGATAAGCCTTACCTTAGCTCTTGAAGGCCTAATTAATGCCCATGCTTCTTGGCACTGAAGCCAAGTAGCTGAGTGCCTAAGGCTGTAGATCTGGCTTAGTATCCCTGGAAGGGCCTAAAATGTTGGCTAGTCCAAATATGACCCCTATGCTTGAGTCCTTTGTTTTATATCTAGCCTCTGGTTCACACATCCAGTGATGGGAAGCTTCATTGATCCCAATAGAAGATATATAATAATACAATTAACTTTGGACTAGTAATAAGGAGACTTGGGTTTGAGTGTCAGCTCTGCCACTAACTTGCTGTGTGATCTTCACATTTCTGAACCTGTTTCTTTATCAGTAAAATGATAGTGGAACGACATCTTTATTTTAGTTTCTGTTTTTTAACTGTTGTAACAAATGGCCATCAAAAATTGAGTGGATAAAAAAGCTGTGGTACATTTACACAATGGAAGATGGCTCAACCATAAAAGAAAAGGAAATCTTGCCTTTCGTGACAGCATGGTTAGACCTGGAGAGTATTATATAAGTGAAATAAGCCAGTCAAAGAAAGACAAATACCATATGATTTCAGTTATATGTGGAGTCTAATGAATAAAATAAACTAAAAAAATAGAAACAGACTCATAGATACAGAGAGCAGACTGACAGCTGTCAGAGGGGAGGGGGTTGGGGACTGAGTGAAAAAGGTGAAGGGATTAAGCTAAGAATAACAAACTCATGGACACAAACAACAATGTGGTGATTACCAGAGGGAAGGGGGATGGCAGGAGGTAGAAGACTATAAAAGGGGGATAAATGGTGATGGAAGGAGACTTGACTTAGGGTGGTGAGCACACAATAGAATATACAGATTATGTATTATAGAGTTGTACACCTGAAACCTATATAATTTCATTAACCAATGTCACCCAATAAATTTGATAAGACATTTTAAAAAGTAGATGCAATAAAAAATTCATTGGCTTAAAGGACAAGAAATTTTATTTCTTGTGTAACATTCAGTGTAGGGATTCCATATTGGAGAGGGAGGAAGAAGTTTGCTCAATGTAGTTATTCAGGGGCCCACACTCTATTGGTCAGAATTCAGTCACATGGTCATACTAAACAGCCAAAGAGGCTGACAAATGTATAGTCGTGTGGTGGCTAGTTAGGCTTCATCATAAACTTGATCTTTAAAGACCCCCTGCCCCAGCTCCGAAGTTCTGGGTGGGTTTATAAACTAGACTCTTAGGTCTCACATTGCCCTGCTACAGGTACTTTGAAAATCACCTAATTTCTCTGGCTACTAGAGAAGCTGGTTGGCAGTGCAGGCCAATGCAATGTCCCCTGTAAAAGGCCAGGGAAGAAGTCAAACCACCAGATACCACATTAAGCTAAGCTGTCTTTGTGCTTGTTTTCTCTGCAGCATGGGTAGGAGCCCTCTCAATGGGCATGATCTTCTTCTGTTCTCCCATTGTGAGTATATTTACTGATCGTTTGGGCTGCCGAATCACAGCAACTGCAGGGGCTGCCATCGCTTTCATCGGCCTCCATACCAGCTCCTTCACCAGGTAAGGCTAGTAGTTGCTGGGCATTTGCCCAAGCCTGAGGGTTGGCTTCTTTCTGGACTTCAACTAGGGACACTCTTCTTATTGGAGAATCCCCTATGGCCCTTTTCATGTTGGGTCCTCATTATCCAATGGGACTCATCTAAGTAGGGTTCCCAGTGCCCATTGGTAGGGAATATCCCCAAAGAGGACCCAAGAGTTCAAAAGTGGTGAGAATAGTCTAAGTTTTGGAGTTCATACAGCTGGGCCCATGTCCAGTTTTGGCCACCGAATGGCTATGGAACAAGTGATGAGCACCATTCCCTTCTTGAGCCTCAATTTCTGTATCTGTAACATGAGAGGATTAGACCAGATGGTCTTGTCACGTGTCTTCTACCTCTGCCATTTTATTCTGCCTTCTTGGGAATGAGCTTTTAGAGCAAGCTCATGTGGACACCTACCATTACCAGATTCCTGAGGGAATCTTATGCTGAAAAAAAGGTCAGCTGAGCCCAAGGCTGTTTAGCATTTCTGGGCCCCTTTCAAGATATTTGTAGCTGCAAATGCAGAGACAGTTTGGGACACATAAAGATTCATGTCTTGGGCACGAAAAGGGATATTTAGCAGCATCCCCCACTGAGGTACAAACCTAGCACCCAGCTACCCAGCCAGGCCTAACCTAATTCAATCTCTGGTCCTGTTGGTTCCATTGGCAGAAGTCAGTAGTGTCAGGCAAGGAGCAAGCTACAGGTTCATTTTCTGTTTTGTTTCTGCCAGCCCTGCAGAAGCATGTCTGTAGTTGAGGGAAGAAGTGAAAACTCTCCACCACAGAATGAGAAATATAGGATTCCTAAAGAACTCCATCAACTTACTGTCAAAATCACTTTGAAAGTTATGGTACCTCCAATCTGCCTGGGCTTGTGTAGAAAGATGCTGGCCTGGAGATACAGTTAACTTGTCAGAGATTTGCTTTCTGAGCTTGGCTACGCAGAGTAGGACCATGGTTATGTTTTCTAGGCCTAAGGTTCCATTCACATCAGAGAATGGTAATGGTGTTCTGCCACAACTGGGCCCTTTGAGGAGGAACCAGCTTTCTTTATGACTTGAGCACTTCTGGCTGCCCAGCCTACCCTACAGTAGAGTTTGGATCTTGGCTCAGTGCCACCTAATTCAGACAGAGGAGGGGAAAACCATGTCCTACCTGGAACCTGCTCAGCCCTCCCAGGGAAGCAGCTCCAAATCCTTTTGGAACTCCTCTAGTGTTTGGCCTCATTTGCCCTCAGCAAGCTGGTATCTGGCTCCTTGTGAGAAGGAGCTAGGCCTCAAAAGCAGCTCTAGTCTCAGCACTACACAGCAGAGGCCTGTTTTTTAAGGCTGAGCATAGCAAAGTGTAAACAAATTAGCAACATACGGATCCCATTTCCTTTCCAATCCACATAAGCTGTTACAGGAGGGGAAGGAGCTCAGATGTGTTTTCTTTTGGCACTCTTCTTTAGGCACATTGGAGTAGGCGTTCTGTTCTCCAGCCCCAAACCACTCCCCCAACCCCTTTGCCTTTTCTGTAAGAACATCTTCAGAGCCAGGAAATTTTCTGGATGGCTTCACATCCAGTGGAAAAATGGTTCTGTTTGTGGCTAAGGCTCCAAGTCATCCTTCCTGTTGTCTGAATCAAGGCTCTGAGTTCCTGTGGATGGTGTAAGATGGAGCAGAATGCAGGCAGGGCTGGGGAGGAGTTGGCAAGCCTATGTAGGGGCCTCCTGCCTTGGGTGCAGATGGAAACAGATCTACCACATAGCACTCTAGACTGAACCCCATGCTTTGCCCCCACTGGTCCTCACTCTGAGGGTTTAACTCCTGTCCTTTAGACAATATCCCTGGCCCAGGCCATCCCAATGAGTCCCTAGAATCTCATGGGAGCAGGCCCCAAGGAATCTGACAGATGAGGAGCAATTGGCTTAGCTATGTGTTCCAAGTAGAGGCAACCCTTTTGAAACCAAAGCCCTTGCTCATATTCAGTGAATGCAAGCAGATGGAAAGCAATGGTAATGACAGCTGTGGTTGGAATCATGCATGCTAGCCACATCATCTCTGCAGCATAGGCCCAGTCCTTTAGTATGAGGACTGGCATTATCTATGGGGAGGAACTGGCTGACCATGGTCAGATAAAAACTATTGCAAAATATGTGAGGCTTCAAAAAAAAAGAAAGCAAGAAACAAGATTCCTCACTTCATTGCGCCAGTATTTTTCAGGGGCAGATGGCTGGCCAAGCTAACCTTCACATGGCCTTTTCCCTGCTGACTACTTTGCCTTCTGTCACAGAGGCTTATGGCCACCACAGGACCTAAGAATTTTAAGCCAAAACCTGTCTTACTTTGTGAGACCCATAACTTTTTTGAGGCTCCATTTCTCGTCAAGCAACCAGGCTACTCTGGGAAGCTAATCCATACCATGTCTAGCAACAGAAGCCAGGTTCTGAAAGTTAAAGGGACTTTTTACGTTACTATCCTCATGGAGATCATCTAGGGCCTGGAGTGAAACTATTCTCTCTAAATCACTGACTTACTCCTTGTAGCCCCACATCCAGCCTTTGCATAGGCTGGTTCTTTGTTTTGAACAATCCTCTTTGACTGGGTGTTATACTCAAAATAGAATCACACAAACCTGGAGTCAAGTCCAACCTTTTGCTGGTTCCATTATACTACCTTGGGTACATTACTTTACTCCTCTGAGCCTCTGTTTCCCCATCTGCAAAATGGGGATGAGAAGGTCCTGTTCTTTGTTCTGAGGGTCATTGGTAAGTGGGGCTGTGGGTTAATGGTGATGGAATGTAAGTCTCAGGAGGGTGAAGGGAAAAGGGTAGGTGGTTTGCTGGTCAGGCTGCTGAGGATAGCTCTTGGTGTCTCTCCCACAGCTCACTAAGCCTGCGTTACTTCACCTATGGGATTCTCTTTGGTTGTGGCTGTTCCTTCGCCTTTCAGCCATCTCTCGTCATCCTGGGCCACTACTTCCAACGCCGCCTGGGTCTGGCCAATGGTGTAGTGTCTGCTGGGAGTAGCATCTTCTCCATATCCTTCCCCCTTCTCATCAAAACGCTGGGGGCTAAGATAAAGCTCGCCCAAACCTTCCAGGTGCTGAGTACCTTCATGTTTATTCTTACGCTGCTTTCCCTCACCTACCGGCCCCTCCTGCCCAGCTCTCAAGACACCCCAAGCAAGAGAGGTGTCCATACCCTGTGCCAACGCTTTCTAGCTCAACTCAGGAAGTACTTCAACATGCGAGTGTTCCGCCAACGTACCTACCGCATCTGGGCCTTTGGGATTGCTGCTGCTGCCCTTGGCTACTTCGTTCCCTATGTTCACCTGGTGAGGAATACCAGGGTGGGCCCACCCTACCTGGTCCCAAGAATCTTCCCTTAACGTGCCTGAAATGCAGAGGGTAGGGGTAGAGGACATTGAAAGGGCAGAACTGAGAAGAGAGAAAGAGTAGTTGGAGAAACTCAGAGTGGGAAAGAGCAGAGGTTGAAGGAAGATCTCAGTGGAAAATAGGGGGAATTCCTTAGGGGAAGGCCCAGGCCTATGGTTTCTCCTACTGATAAGTCTAGACAGATATTCAGGAGAAGATAAGCATCACTGGGATGCAGGAGATTGGCTCAGATGACTCAAGGATAGGGTTTTCTAAAAGTGTGTTCTATGGAATGCTGGGTTTTGTTCTCAAATAATTTTGTTTAGGAAATAACATATATTACATCTCTTTACCTTCAGCTTTGTTTAACCAGCATCCACCCAACTTACGTGGCCAAAGAACTGTCAGTTGTAGTCCAGTTATCCTCTATAGACCTCGTGTTTCTTAAAACACACTTTTAGGAGTACTACCTGAAAGTTGGTGGATCCTTCTCCCCTGGTGACCTGCTGTTTCCCCAGTCTGTCAGTTCTGGGTCAGGGAATGGGGAGATTGTAGAAGAACACTGGAATTTCCTCAGTTGTCGAGGCTGCATTCTGTCCTCCCAGGACTTAGAAGGGGCTTGGAGACACCCATCCCCCTCAGCTGTTGTTCAAAGGCCTGGAATTTAGAGATCCAGGGGATATGCAGCCTTTTAAGCTCTCAGAAGCAGCTAGCGTGTTTGTCCCAGAGCTAGAGCTACAAGGGAAGAAGTTCTTGCTGTGGTCCAGATAAGTGAACATTCAAGGGTTCTGGATATGCCAACAGTTAACCAGTCAGCTCCTCTTCTTTCTCTTGTCCTGGGGGGTCTGGTGCTATGCTTTTCAGATGAAGTATGTGGAAGAGGAGTTCTTGGAAATCAAGCAGACCTGGGTGCTCTTGGTGTGTATTGGTGCTACCTCAGGCCTTGGGCGCCTTGTGTCAGGCCGTGTCAGTGACTCCATTCCTGGACTCAAGAAGATCTACTTACAGGTGAGTATGGATACCCTGTCTACTGTGGAGAAGAACACAAAAAAGTACCAGAAAAGGCCAGATCACTTCCCTTCTCTAGGCCTCACTCTCTTCATTTGTGCAATGAGAATAATTCTTGCTTTTCCTATCTTACCTCACAAGTGAAGATTAAAAGAAATAAAACAATCTTAGATGAAACAATGAACTTGTAGTCCAACCCCCTCATTTCATAAATGAGGAACTGAGGCCCAGAGAGGGAAAGTGACTTGTCCAAATTCATCCTGCTTGTGTCTCAGGCTGAGAGCACAAGATAATGGATAAACTTCTTTCTCTTGAGCTATTCAAGATACTCCATCACAAGAATTTGGCCCCTTTCTCCCCGGGTACAGGACTGGGAGAGGAAAGGAGTGTGTACATAGCTTCAGGTGTTCTGAAGAGCCATCCACTTGACCCTGCGATTCCTAGTATTGGAGAAGACAGGCACATGTGTCTGGTGTCAAGCCCCTGGACTGTCTGTTGGAAAGGAAATGGTGACAACCTCACTTTAGGCCAATTCTTTTTTTCTTTATTGATTTTAGATAGAGAGTAAAGGAGAGGGAGAGATAGAAACATGGATAAGAGAACATCAATTGGCCGCTTCCTGCATGCCCCCCATTGGGGATTTGGCCCACAATCTGGGCACGTGCCCTGACTGGGAATTGAACTGGTGACCTCTTGGTGCATGGGTCGACGCTCAACCACTGAGCCACACGGGCTGGGCTGGGCCAATTCTTGAAGCCTGATTCTCAGTTCCAAGAGGGATTTTTAATTTCCAAACTTTGGCAGGGCCTCATTGAGTGTATTAAGAGGCAGCTAGATACAATAGGTAGTAATAAAAGCTGATTAAAATCAGTTAATGGGGTACTTTGTGTTATATAATGGTATTAACGATAATATTAATTGCCATACCATTAAGGCTTGGATGTTGATAGGTAGGTCTGGTTTTATCTTATAGTTGTTCATGAATCTCCTAGAGAAGAAGCTGGGGTACCTGGGTTCTTATTCCTAGATTCTGCCTAAATATCCCAAAACAGTCTGGGTAAAGTTCAAAGCTCCCTCAACAAAGAGATTTTCTCAGATGGCATGGCCACATCATTTCTTATCCTCTCTAAAAACCAACTGATGAACCCAACAAACCCACTGACAAGAACAACATAGACTCACAGTTAAGTAGAATCTCTCTTAAAAACTTTGAATCCTTTAATGTAGGACTTAGGGCCTAAGTAACTAACTAGTCCAACTGCTCTCTCTGTTGACACCCCACGGCCCCATTTTATAAATGGTAGGAATGAGGCCCTGAGAAAGGAGGTATGATTTACTGTGTGGTCTTGACTGGCAAGCATAACATGACCAACCTCAGGCCCTTGCTCTTCTAGGTCATCTCCTTCCTGCTCTTGGGCCTGATGTCCATGATGATTCCCCTGTGCCGGGGCTTCGGAGGCCTCATCGTTGTCTGCCTCTTCCTGGGCCTTTGTGATGGCTTCTTCATCACCATCATGGCCCCCATCGCATTTGAACTGGTGGGCCCAATGCAGGCCTCACAGGCCATTGGCTACCTCCTGGGCATGATGGCCCTGCCGATGATTGCTGGGCCCCCCATTGCAGGTGAGGCTAATATTACAGGGACGGTATGCATGGGAGAGCCCTGTCTTCCCTGGGCCCTAGCTTTCCTGAGTACTTCTACTTAAAATTCCCTTTCCTCTTATTCTCTGTTTAAACAGCCTTGTCAGAGTGCATGAAACCCCTTACCACTATAGGTGAAAGAGACTAAGCACAGTATATGTGCATGGATTCATTTTGGGGAATAAGCTTTTCATGGCTGTATATCTGTTTCAGTGAAGTTTTATTGTAGACAGTATGGCTGATTCCAAGAGGGTAGAGAGATAAATGTGTTTGGCCTTTACCATTCTATTGATTTAGTATCCCCCTTTCTCTTCACAGGCAAGTAATTATTTGCAAGGTAACTAAGCAGAAAGAAAAGAGAAAGTGGGCCCTGGTTTTAGCAAGATGTAGAGACACACCCCTCCTCCTCTACTGGCTTCTGACCTGAGCCTATAGAAGAAATTTGATTAAGGCTGCATCCCAGGACTGGGCCACTGAGGGTCACTCCAGCAGGCAGCAGGCAAAATGTTGGCTTGCTGTGTCTAAGAAGGGTATTGTTGGTACCCCAGGAAACATAGTAAACAAGGAAAACTAATGGAAAGAGAACTTTATTTCCTTTCTTTAGGATTTATTTTAAGTATTAATTAATGGGCTAGCTTTTCCTAGGCTGGCCAACTGGGCTAACTCAACAAATATTCCTTGAACACAAATTCTGTGCACGATGTCTTAAGGTTACTGATCATGCTGTATAACAGTGGTAAAAGCTTCCACTCAGGCCCTATGCCACATTGCCCACTGGGTGAGGGGAGCCTTTACCCAGCCCCTGATCTGAAAGGTGTGTCCCAGAATTCATATCTCTTTCTAGTTTGCTTACCTCCTAAGCAGCCCAATTTACTTGCCTTTACTCAGTAGTGTTTCTGGGCTCATTCATTCCTCCTATGAAGTGGCTCACATTAGCTTCTGAAGGTGAGCAGAGGAGGCCTAGCATCCCATGCCAAACATATCCATGGTATTTGTAACTTAGAGGAACCCAAGGTACCAACCATATCTGTAACTTGAAGGAAGGATACACATATAGCCTCCTCTTAGGACAAATGGGAACTTAGGAGAGAGGGTAAATAGGAACTCGGCTGAATTGTTCCACAAGAACACTCACCCAAGTTGGGAGTGGAAGGGTATATCACTGTGAACCAAGACAAGGCTTGGCCATATTCTGTGGAGTTCTTTTAAATTAGCTTCCCGCTTTTAAATTAACTCCATACCTAGGAGTGACTAGATGTTATCTGTAGCTTCATGAAAGTCACAAATGGAGAACTTTAAATTTCTTTAGCTTCTTTCATAATGAGCATTAGCCTCTAGAGCCTGCAGCCCCAGTATCTCGGAGGAGTCACCTGCTTTTGTAACAGAGGTTAATTTCTTACAACTAGAAGTATTTCAATTGCAGGGGTCTCCTTGAGTCAAGGTAGTTTAGGCAAAAATTCTCTGAATAGGTATTGTGATAGCCCCTAAAAGAGGCAGAGGGCACCTTTGGGCAGTAGGGTAAAGCCGAGCTTGACTTTTCTCTCTTAACTGTTTCAGGCCTCCTCCGCAACTGTTCTGGGGACTACCATGTGGCCTTCTACTTTGCTGGTGTGCCCCCAATAATTGGAGCTGTAATCCTCTTCTTTGTCCCTCTGATGCATCAAAGGATGTTCAAGAAAGAGCAAAGAGATTCCAGCAAGGACAAGATGTTGGCCCCTGACCCAGACCCCAGTGGGGAGCTGCTGCCAGGCTCCCCCACCCCTGAAGAACCAATCTAATGCCTCTTCCTTGTCATTGTGTGCTCCTCTCCAACCCCTTTCCTTCACCCCACCCTGCTCAGCATTTACATTTTTGCCACCAGCACACTCGTTCCCAAACCTGTGCACAAATTTCAGCCACCTGACTATCCCTTTGGAGCCAAAGCTCCAGGTGTTCCAAACTCATTAACCAAATTCTCTTCATGAATGCCTTTAAACTTGCCAGGGTCCTTCTCCTCCCATGACCTAGGAAAGCTTGGGATCACTCCCTGGCCTTTGGAATCTCTCCCTATACTTTCTAACCCCTAGGGGAGGAGGGGCATGGGACCTCTTTGCCCTAGCTTGTTAGTCACCCACTAGAAGCAACTGTCAAAGGTGCTACTGTGTCCCCAGGAGCCTGGTGGGAAGACCCAAGCCTCTGTTTGCTGAGGAGCTCCTTGCTATCTGACCTTCGGAGCTGTTGGTGGAGAGGGTTGGGGGAAGGGCAGAGAGGTAAAATGGAACAATGAGCCTTGTTTAGCCTCAGAGTTTCTGAGTGCTGTAACTTCCCAAGAACTGTGGGTGCTGTTAGTTTATAAGTGTACAGATAGTCTCCCCAATATCCAGTTGGTTAACACTCTGCCTCCTTCTTCCCTTCCTCCTTTTTCCCCTCTACTTCCTCATTTCTCTTCCCTCTATATTTCTTTTTATGACTGTCATAGACACATGGGTGCTTAAAGAAAGGAGGGACCCAGATCTTGGTCCAATCAGCCTTACCTTGGCCTAGTCCACCCCTGATAGTAGCATCAGTCATACTCATCTCAGGCTGAGCCATACCTCACCTTTTGGCTCAAGCTGCTATAATCATAGACTGGAAGAGTAGAATATCATGTAGGGAAGGGGCCTTAAAGAGTACTCACTGATTTTTACATATTTCCCATGCCAATGCTTTAACCTGCAGGCCCTCCCAAGCAGGGATCTGTCAAAATGTGAAGAAATCTCTTTCATCTCAGCAGGCAGAGGAGGACTGATGACAGGGAGATGGTATGGTATGGGGAGAGGCAACTCAACCTGGTGAAGTACCAACTCTTCTATTTCTCATTATTCATGACAGGTCAATATTTCCATCTGGGGTAGGCCATGATAGGGACTGTTTTAGGCAAAATCCCATTCCCAACTTGGATCCCCAAAAGGTAGAGGCATCAGCTACACCAAAGGTTGGACAGTTTTTTTTAAGGTAAAACCTTGCTAGCCTTTACCAACCAATGTGTCCCTCATGCTGTGTATCTTAGGCCACTCTGATTAGTGGACATTAAAGATGCCAGGAAAGGTAGACTCTGGACCACCTTCACCCCTCTAAAATAGGTACCAGATGATTCCCTATGTCCAGATTCTGGGCAACAGTCTTGCTGAAGAGGATTCCCAGCTAGGCTGTGTCTAGCTAGCACAGCTCACCTCTTTAGGAGCTGAACCTCTCTCCTCACTCAGCCTCTTCTTGTCCCTTTCTCCCTATTCTGGGCCTTGATCTTTTGTGTTTCTATTACCCAAAATTTTTCTCATCTTCTTGCCATCCTTGGATGTCACTAGGAGCTAACACTAACTTGCCACTGCAAGCCAGGGCCAGGAGGATGAGATTGCCCCTTGGGGGCTCCAAAGAAGACAGTGACCCCTACCCATGAGTTTTTCCATTACAAATAGGCAGCTGGGGCATTGTTGGCCTCTTATGGCCTCATTCAAGGCCAAAGTCCTGATCCTCCTCCACTGGTCCCAGTTCAGCTCTTATCAATTCCTCAAAGGAAAACACACTGGTTCTTGGCTCTGTAGGTAGGAAGAGGCCTAATTACTATCCTATCAGTTCAAACAGCAGTGGAACAGAAGAAGCTGGGCCCTAGGAGCCTTGTAATTCCCAGGAGAGACCACTGAAAATGTTGGAGCCAACAAAGCCCCTGCTTCCATTCCTCCCTGCCCCACCTCACCAAGCCACTTGCGGGCAGTTCTGCAGGGCCTCCTTTGTTGCACATGGTGTGAATAGCTCTTAAGAATCTGGCTACCACCCACTTCTCTCCAGATGAAGGAAAGTCATTCACAGGTCCCAAATCTGCCCTATCAGGTGTCACATAATACGGCGGGGTGTCAATTCTTCCACATGTGTATGTGCATGTGTGGGCTTGTGCGCTTATGGAGAGAATGTTGGTGGCAAAACAGCACACTATTAATGTTTAGGGTAGGACGCAGCCTCTTATGAATCCATAGTTAAATCTAGGAGAATGAACAAAATTTGGGAGCTTGAGACCTGGTACATTAAATCCTCAAAAGGTTTGGAACAAAATAAACATCTAAAAATCTAGCTTTGTTATGTAAGTTGCCTACAAGGGTGAAATAGTATTAAGCTGGGTAACGGCAGGAAGTTTGGTTTCAGAACTGAAATCTCATTTGAAATCAAATTTCTGCCAGGGTCTATACTGTCTGTGAGAGCAGAAATTTCAAAATGAGCTACACAGGGGTTTGAAATTGGGTGAACTGTTCATGATTGCATTTTAAGAGAGTTCTGAAGTGGAAAAGTGGTTGCTTTACAAAATGAGGACACGGTTAGTGGCTGAGTTGGAGTAGAGGCCCCGCCAAGGCCACACCTTATTACAAACATCCCATGTTGAAAATTAACAAACACCTAGCAATAATCCAATTCAAGACCCCTTTCCTCTCCCTTGTTACTGATGGGGGAAACTGAAGGGACTGGCATACCTGTATTACACAGCTAGGCAGCAATAGAGACATTGATGGTGATGCAGAAGACAAAGCTACAACAATGACAAAGCTGGAAATAAACTTCAAGTCTCCCAGGTCTATACTCTGCATTAAATCGAAGTGGGGAAATTAAGGCTTAGAGATAGGAAGGGACTACAGCATGTTCACATAGTTCATTAGTGACAAAGCAGGTTGACACTTGAACTAAGTAACTGACTTCCAGTCCAGACCAAACCCCTCATTTTATAGATGAGGAAAACTGACCCAAGGAGGGGAAACTGAATTGCCTACTTCATTCAACAACTATGTAGTGAGACCATTTAAGAATGTCAGCAGGAACAGCTCCAAGCAAAAATAAAATCTAATGAGCCAAGTCTCACTTTTAGTATACCCCATCTTTCCATGATTACTCTCATTCTCAAATGACACAAAGTTTTGGTATTCTCTCTTCATGCAGCCTTGGCTTTGGAGAGCTGTTCCCACCTACTGCCCTTTCACCTCCCAAACCCAAAAAGATTCAAATAAAGTCCATCTCCCTATGGCCACACAAAGGGCAGGGGAGAGGCAAAGAAAGGGGACTTGTTTCCTTTGAGAGAGGCTGGTTCAACACCCAGCTCTTGGCTATTGTCCAGTTCTCCCCTGACTCAGTGCAGACATCCTTAGGATGCTAGCCTCTCACTGAGACTAATTATTTTGTCCTGCTGCCTGGCTCCAAGCTCTCTCACCCAAGGTTGCCTGCCCCTCAATCACCCCCGCCCATTAGCCCTAGGGCCCCAGTCTGTGCTTGATCACTGAAGATTAGATTTCAAAGCTGTGGAGTCCCATAATTTTTATGAGCATCTTTCCTCCAGGGCCTTTTCATGTCTGAAGAGGCAGTCAGCAGCTCCCCGCCACATCACAGAAGCAGAGCAGGCCAGCTGACAGCAGTTATAGGTGCCCCCAACAAATCCCTGCTGTCTAACAGCTAGTACCTAGATAGGGTAGGTGCTGGTTTCAACCAGAGCAAGAAGCAAGTTATGAAATTCTGATAAGCTGAAATGAAGAGGAGACTCCAGAGGTTTTTAGATTCCTGCCTTTCAGCTCTCTCTAGTGGTCACCAGAGGCAGAGTTACATGCCTGGTTTTCAAGTCATTTCAGCAATATTTTCCAGGGACCTGCTTTGTGTCAATCACTCTGCCAGAACTCATGGATTTCAGGAATGATACCAACAGAGATGGAGAAAACAAACAGAACAAACACAAGGAGGAATTTGTACTATATTGTTACCAAGACACATTTTCCTCTTCTGGACCCCAGTGGCCCTGAGCCTACCACAGCCCACTTGGAGCAGCAAGGGACCACTGCGCCCCTTCCGGGATGGAGGCCACAGGGTTTCCCTTAGTGTAGCCCCCGACTAGCGTCCACGGGGCCAGAGCCATCCGGAAAAACGGCTCGCTGGTCAACGCTGGTTTCTGGTTGAGCCAGAGCCGGATAAAATTAGCCCATTGCTCACACCTAACCAGCGTCCAGCCACGTCCCGCGCCTCGGCTCCCCAGGTCCTACCAGAGGCCGCGGCCCCGCCCCAGGGATGGGGGCAGAGACGCCAGAGGCGACCGCAACTCCTCTTTCCAGCGCACACCCGCCCGCCCCACACTGCCCTGGGCCCGGGGATCCGGGATGGTGCTGCCAACGGGTCCACGGTCCACCAGGTCCCCGCCCCGCCTCAGGGGATGCCTGGGGATGGACATAGGGCTGTCAGGGGGTCGGAACAGGGCCCGGGCTGCTGCTCCTGGTCCTGCTGCCGGCCTCGGGTCACCGTGGGCGGCAGGGCGTCGCTTCCGGCCCCCCGTGGCCGTCCATCCATCTCCCCGGGAGATGCGCCACGGAGATGCATCTGCCCTGCTACTCAGAGTGGACCGGGCCCGCCCAGGACAACCACCTTTCCCGCCCAGGGGAACGGAGCGGGAAGGAAGGCGGGGAGCCCAGCCCCCGGCGCTCCCAACTGCCCCGGAGCCACATGGACAGACAGCAGCTGCCCTGCGTCCCGGGCTCAGCCGCTCCTCGACCCGCGCCCCCACTGCCCTGCGCGCCCTGCTGCCAGGCTCTGCAGCGTCGGTCAAGAGTCCTCCAGGGGACCCGGCTGGGCCGACGGGAAACGGGCGGCCCCCCGACCAGATTGGGCCCCAAGGCCTCAGGGGCGGTGTGGGGCAGCAGCTAGTGGCGGTCCTAAGCGATTCCCGGCGGGAGGCCAGCCGGGATGAGGGGCCTGGGGCGGGAACCGCTGCCAGGGAAGGCTGGGGCCAGAGCAGCCATCGTCCTCCGCCCTCGCCCAGGCTCCAACCTCGAACCCTGGGCTGGGCCTGCGGGGCCGCCTCCTCCACGCAGCTCAGCACAGTGCAACTGCTTCTGCGCAAGCATTGGCCCACCCATCAACGTCCCCCCACCCCACCCCACCCCGGACAGTCCCCATAAAAGCTGTCCCAGAACGTCCGAGGGCCACCACGCTGCTGGGCGCGCCCAGCTCAGGCCCGCGCCCGCACCACGCAGTCCCCAGATCCCACCCAGGGACAAGGTGAGCCCCCACCAGCTGACCTCCGTTCACACAGGCGAACTAGCCTTTGTGAACCAGCGGGACTTCCTACCAGGAGTGGTAGGAAGGACCAGGTTGTCCTCAGACCGGCCCTCCTCAATTGGCTCCCCACCCAACACTCCTCCAGTCTACACCAGCCTGCTTTCTTCTGCCTAAGTGAGGTGAAGGAGGGGGCCAGGGTATGGCCTCCACTCCCCTCACACACACACCTGCATACACCCTCCCACTCCCAAGGTGGAGTGTTCTGGGGGACCCAGCCTTGCAGATCCTTGTGCCTTAAAGCCTGGCAAAGGCCAGTTTCCTTCTGTCAGTCTGAGATCTTCCAGCTACCTGCTTCCTCGTTCGCTTCCTCTCCACCCCCATACACAGTGCACAGACGCACACACACTCCCTTCATCCTTCAGCCCCATGAACACAATGGCCTACCACCCGACCCCCCCAGCCCCAAGCACATCTGGACACAGAGGAGGCCTCCTTCAATAAGAACACGGTGCTCTCACCTCCGGTGGGCAGTTTACAGTTCACAGGTGCTCCCATATCGCGCATCACGCTTGACCCTCTCCCCAGCTCTGGGAGGCGCTGCTCTTATGCCTGTTTTACAGACTGGGACAGTGAGGCCCAGAGGGGAACTGAATGTTTCAAACCTCTTCTCCAAGGCTCTTTGTAGTCCACCTCACAGAAAGTAGGGAAGTAAGTGGATTGCTCTTTTCTCCTGACTTCTCAGAAAGCCTGCTTGCTGCTCCCAGACTCAGCACCTGCTGCCCCCAGGCCCCTCTGCCCCCTACTCCCACAAGCAGAGCTCTGGGTACTGAGCAGCACCAGAGCCCCAAGGTGGAGGCACAGAAGGCAGCAGAAGCTGAGCCAGATCCTTGGCACCGCCAACCCACCCACTTCAGCCTCTTCTATGGGGTGGGGGGAGGAACGTGGAAGAAGAGTGAGGAGTCTCTGACCTGACTTTCCCTGGCAGTGTAGGACATTGTCTTCTGGGTTCCTCTCTGCCTCAAAAGGGAGGCAAAACTCCAAAAGGAGCTGTTCTGTATCTTACCCCCTCAGTACTTCTCTCATTATTCAACAACATTATCATCAGTAAGGGCTAATTTCCAGGGCCTTGCTTGATGCCCACAGGCCCTCAAAGGGTCCTTTGTCTGGGCTGGTTATTAGGATGGCATGTGAGGAGCAATTCTTGGGAGGCTCTGCTTTCACAGGAAAAGATTCATGTGTCTATGTGGTCTACACAAGTAGCTCAGAGCTCCCTCTCTTCTCAAGTTCCAGTGCTTTTCCAAGCTACAGAGAGGGGATGGGGAAGAGTAACAAATACATGCGATTAAATGTAGGGTAACTCCCAAGGCAGCATTTGGGGAAAGAAAAAGTGGAGAACATGTCTAAACCCCTGCTCCCATACTTCAGTGAGGTAGACTTGTCCTCTATATGCCTCTCAGCAACTGTGGCGATTACCATCCTCATCTCCCTTGTCCCCAGTCAAGAGATTCCCTCTACCTGCAGGGGAGCTTGGTTTCATTTAACAGCCCCCACCCCTTAGTACCACATTATTTGGTGGGCTCTAAATTCCCAGATCCCAGTAAGTATTAGCCTAAGCCTTTCCTTCAGGAGAACAGCTTCAAAAATCCAAGCCACGTTCTCCAAGGCTCTAACTCACCTGTCAACCACAATGGCTAGGTCTGGAATGCAGGGAGAGCCAAGTTTCATAGAAAGTCAAGTTCTAGGCAAAACTAGTTCCCATTCAGTAAATCTGTAAATAGTTGTAACTAGTGAACTGCAAGAGAATTTCAAACCAAAGGATCTACTAACAAACTTACCTTAATTCCCTTTTTCTAGCCAACTGAGTTCTTTCTTCACAATCCTTTGTCAACACAGTTAAGGGCTGTCCTACCAGGAAGAAATAAAAAACCCAAAGAAGGCCAGAGTTGAAATGTTGGAGAGCTGCAGATCTAGTAGTTTCACACTGCATTCTGTGACTCTGGGGCAGTTTCAGAGGCACCTCAAAGTCCACTAAAATTTCTGTGACTTAACTAATTTTTCCCTATTCCTCTCATGAAGAACACCTAAAAATGCTATTAAATATAAAACAAACCTAAGAAGACTCTGAAAGGTTGAGATAAGAATGCAGACCGCCTAGGGACCTTAGAACCTGAGGTGAGTGTTCTAGGTTTCCTTTTTGCCTTATATATCCCAGACTTGGTGCTGGAGAAGCCGGAAATCCAGAATGCCAATGGAAATTGATGTAAAAATCCCAAGAAAATCTCTCTTTCTCTAACCAAAGAATCTGGAAAGGGACAGCCTAGAAAGGTGGGAAACTTTTACACAATAACCATTCTACTCTAGTCAAACACCATGGATAAAACCACGGACTCACCCCCATCCCAGCCAGCAAAGGCAAAGTGAAGAGCCTAGATTTCCACTTTCATCATGCACCTTTCCCCTCCATCACCATTGTGTTGTCACAGAAGGCCAAAAATGGATCCCAGACTTTCATCCCAGCCATGCAGAAACAGGTGGGGAACAATAATGAGGCATCCCTGTTCCTTGCAGCCCCGGTAGTATCAGAGGAAACCAAGTGGTGTGCCTTAATTCCAACCCCCACAAAACATAAATGAGTCTCTGACAACCTGGGTGTCAACAGAGGCCCAGTAGGGAACCTGGACTTCTACCTTGACTTACTAATGATGTAGTTCATCCTTTCTCCCACTGGCATGCTGTCAGAGGAGGCCTGCTAAAACAGAATATTATAAATAAGACCCATAGTTCCATTACATACTACTAAAAATATCTAGGTTTCAATCAAAAACCATTTGTCACACCAGGACGTCATACCCAAACCAGGAAAATATCGACTTGAATGAAAAACAGTAACAATGTCAATAACGAGATGGCCTGACAAGGAACTTAAAGCAGTCATCATAAAAATGCTTCCAAAACCTGGCCAGTGTGGCTCAGTTGGTTGAGCATTGTCCTATGCACTGAAAGATCACCGGTTTAATTCCAGGTCAGGGCATATGCCCAGGTTTCGGGCTCAATTCCCAGTAGGGGGCATGCAGGAGGCGGCCAATCTTTCATCAATGTTTCACACTCTCTCTCCTCTCCCTTCCTCTCTCTCTAAAAATCAATAAAACATATTTTGGAAAAAAAAATGCTTCCATAAGTATCTATGAACATGCTTTAAATAATTGAAAAATTAGAAAGTCTCAGCAAATAAAATAGAAGATATAAATGGAGACCAAATGGGAGTTTTAGAACTTAAAAATACATTAACTGAAATAAAAAAACGCAATTAAGATGATAGAGGAAATATAAGTTATCTAGTCTGAACAAGAGAAAGGAAATAGACTGGAAAAAAAATGAACAACGTCTCAGGGAACTGTGGGACTACACCAAAAAAATCTAATATTGATGTCATTAGAACCCCAGAAAAAGAAAAGAAAGGTGGGGCTGAAAACTCCCCAAATTTGGCAAAAGATATATTCCTACAGGTTCAAGATACTGAGAAAATCCCAAATGATAAACTCAAAGAAAGCTATGCTAGGACATATTATATCAAATGTGAAAACAAAACAAAAAACAAACAAAAAAGAACTTGAAAGCAGGGAAAGAGAAATGACACCTTAATAGTGGGAAAACAATTAGAATAGCAGTGGATTTCTCATCAGAAACCATGGAGGGGAGAAGGAGTCATAATTTTTTTAAAGTATGAAAAGAAAAGAACTGTTAACCAAAAATTGAATATCAAGCAAAACAAAAAACCTCGAGGAATAAGAGGAAATAAAGTCATTCTTACATGAAGGAAAACTAAGAGAATTTGTTGCCAGCAGACCTCCCCTAAAAGAATGGCCAAAGGAAGTTCTCCAAACAGAAAAGTGACAAAAGAAGGAATCTTGGAACATAGGAAGGAATAAAGTACAATGAAAAGTGTAAACATATGAATAAGTAAATTTCAAGCCGATAAGGTTTTCCTTATCGGCTTGAAATTTCTAAATTATGTTTAACAGTTGAAACAAAAATGATAACAATGTCTGATCTAGCTCTCAAGGTATGTAGAAGAATTATTTAAGACATAATATAAATGGGGGAGAGTAAAGCGACAAAAAAAGAGGTAAGGTTTCTACACTTCAGTCAAACTGGAGAAATATGAACACCAATAGACTGTAATAAGTTATACACATATAATGTAATACTTAGATCAACCACTAAGAAGCTACCCAAAGAGCCACTCTCAAAATTACTATGGATAAATCAAAGAGAATTCTAAAAAAGTTAAAAGTAACCTACAGGACAATAGGAATAAAAGCCGGAAATGAACAGAGAGAACAAACAGAAAACAAACAATAAAATGGCAGACTTAAGCCTTAACATACATACATTATGTGTAAATGCTGTAAATACATCAATTACAGAGGTTAGCAGAGTGGATTAAAAATGACACAACTACAGTGTATTTAGACTTTCAAGTATCTTAACTCATTTCTGGACCTGTAACATGTTTATACACCTCTTGATTTCTAGCAACATATAAAAAACACCTGCTATTAAAAACGCAAGTTCCACCCACTGTCAGTCGTTGCTGGCATTGTGTCACTAGAGAACACACAGCGATATCTGATGTTTCAAGCTTTCAAGATATCTTGAACTTTATAAAAAGTTGGTCCATTAGTTGTAGTTGATGGATGTAAATTTGCCTCCTACTTCACTTTTTGTCTAGAGCTAAAACTGTGAACCTAACTTTCTTTTATTGGTGGGTAGTGACTGAAAATAAATATTTTATTTTCATGCTAAAAAAATGACACAACTATATGTGGTCTATGGGAAATTAATCTGAAATATATAATGATAGGTAGATTGAAAGTAAAAGGGTGGGAAAAGATATGCTAGATATATTAATTTTAAAAGTGAGAGTGGCTGTATTAATTTTTGACAGTAGATTTCAGAGCAAAGAAAATTACCAGAAAGAGAAAAGGACAAAACATAATGATAAAAGGGTTAGCCTACAAGGAAGATATATCAACTCTAAACCGTGCTAAAATTAGTTCAAGCAAAAACTGAGAAAACAAATAGGAAATAATAAAAAAGCCCACAATACAGTTAAAGACTTCAACAGTGTATCTCAAAAATGGATAGAAAAATCAGTAAGGACATAGAAGAACTAAAAACGCCATCCACCAGGAAGATCTAATCAATATTTTACTAACACGTTTTAGTAACACTGTACCGCACAACAGCAGAATACACATTCTTTCGAAGCACCCATGAAACATATACCAAGATAGTCCAGACTATATCCTTCACCACAAAACCAACTTTGACAAGTTTGAAATAACTGAAATCTGAGATCCAAGATGTCAGCAGAGCAGGTGGAAGTTACACTCACCGCCTCCCAGGACCAAACTGGAATTACAGTTAAATTACAGAGCAATCAACCTGAATGACCAACTTAAAAGTAGCTGAACAGATGTCTCACAATCAAGGATTTACAGAAAAAGGCACATGGAGACTGGTAGGAAGGGCAGAGACATGAAAAGGACTGGCCCTGCTCCCACAGGCAGCCACTGAGAATCCAGAGAAATGTCTCAGCTGCAAAGGTCCCCCCTGTGAAGCAAGTGGTCTCAACCCCATGCTGGGCACCCCAGCCCAGAGCACCAGAGCCTGGAAGAGCCACCATGTGACACCTGGCTGTGAAAATCAGCAGGAATTCTGCATGCTAGGGAGAGACTGGAATCTGCTAGAGACCTAGGTGCTCCCTTAAAGGGTCAGGGCACAAAATCTTCTCCACAGCCACTCACCCTGGGCTGCAGCAGAGGGAGGTCAGCTCAGAGCAAACTGGAGTCCTGCATGGAGAGACTGGGTTGTGAGGCTCCGGGGAGAGCGCTAAAGGGACAGCCACCAGGGTCCCTGTGCTGAGTCCCTATCCCACACCACCCACAAACATCATCTTTCTTGGGTCAAGTACTCCTCTCCATATGGTATCAGCCTGGGGGGATGCAATAGTCTCAATCTCCTGACTGCCTGTGGCCCTGCCCTGCTGAGCTCATGCCCTGTGGAGGAATCAGCTGCCTGGGCCCCCAGTGCAGAGGCCCAGGTGGAGTCAGGGGGTGTCAGAAACTGAACTGTGTGGCTCTGGGGCAGGGGCCATTCCCCTGCTTCCCATGAGCCTGACAGACGCAACTCCCCCCAAAAAGATACACTAGCCCTCCCCTCCCTACTACAGACTACCCTGCCATGTAGGTCTCAGGCTCTCCAGGAGGTCTGGGCAGAATCCAGGACAGACTGAGTTGTGTAGCTCTAGGGTGGGGGCCATTTTTCCTGTCTATGCCCAACTGGCACCACCATTCCTGTGCAGAGCCCTTCCTTCACATGGCCAAATCTCGTTCTCTTTGGGCCTGATGAACCCTCTGGCCTCACACTGATGACTCCCTGATACCCTGCCCAACTACAAAAGTCAGAAGTCACCCAGCAGGTGGCAGCTGGCTTTGGTATACCCTGGGACTTTTGCTGAGTGGCTTCAGACTCAGCACTGGCACTGAGTTTGAACTTGTACAAGTCTGGTGAACACCACTCACCCCTACCTGGTGACTCACCTCATGCAGCACATGTACCTCCAGAGGCTCTTTCGTGACTGAGCCTAACCAGCAGCTAGCAGGCAGTGGCAAATCTTGGAACCTTGGGCCTTTTGCTGAACTACCCCTAGTCTTGGTGCTGGTGGACACCAGCCTTGGTGCACAGGTTGGTCTTCCCCATGCATAACCAGGCCAAGCAGAGGCAACCACAAACTGTGGATGGCTTTCTAGCTCCAAACAGGTAGCCCAGGGCCAGTCACAGGCAGTGTCTTACATTGGCCTGTACCAGAGTAGCTCCCAAGAGACCCAGAACCAACACACCCAGTGACCAGCTTCAGAGAACATCAGAACAGGATCCAGTAAGCTTCACAAGCAGCATATCCAAAGGGAGATCTCAGTAGGCATCAAACCCTGCTGAGGCAAATTACACTTCGTGTGGTCAGCACCTGCACAGCAAATCACACACCATGGTTGGGGTTGAGCCTCACAGCCAGCCAGCCTGAGGGTCGATCCTACACAAAAACAGGCCAATAGCAATCAAGACTCAATTACAATAGGAAGGTCCACATAACCCACACATGGAACATTCCTGGGGCACCCAGCTCAGATAATCAAGGAGACTGCATTGCTGGACCCCCCAGGATACCTACTACATAAGGTCACTCCATGAGGATTAAGAGTCATAGCAGATCTATCTAATACATAGAAACAAACACAAAGAGGCAGCCAAAATGGGGAGACAAAGAAACAGGCTCCAAATGAAAGAACAGGAGAAATCTCCACAAAAAGAGCTAAATGGAGGCAAGCAATTTACCAGATATAGAGTCCAAAAAGAAAAGTTATAAGGATGCTCAAGGAACTTAACAGAAAGAATGAACTCAGTGAGAACTTAAACAAAGAGACAGTAAACATAAAAACCATTAAAAAACAGTCAGAAAAAAACAAAACACCACAACATCTGAAATAAAGAATACACTAGAAGGGACCTGGCCAGTTTGGCTCAGCGGTTAGAGCATCAGCCTGTGGTCCAGAGAGACCCAGGTTTGGTTCCCGCTAAGGGCATGTGCCTCAGTTGCAGTTTGTCCCTGGCCCTGGTTGGGTTGTGCGGGAGGCAGCCACTCGATGTGTCCCTTTCATGTTGATGTTTCTCCTTCTCTCTCTCTTCCTCTCCCTCCCACTCTATCTGAACAACAACAAAAAGAATACACTAGAAGGAATCAACAGTAGTTTAGATGAAACAGAGGATTCAAGAGAGATTTGGAAGGCAAGATAGCAAAAAACACCCAAATCAAACAACAAAAAGTAAAAAGAATTTTTAAAAATGAGGATAGTTTAAAAGATCTTTGGGACAACATGATGTGAAACAACATCTGAATCATAGGGGTACCAGAAAGAGAAGAGACAGAGCAAAGGATTGAGAACGTCTTTGAAAAAACAATGACCAAAAATTTCCCCAACCTGGTAAAGAAAAAAGATACACAAGTTTAGGAAGCACAGAGAATCCCAACCAAGATAAACCCAAAGAGGCCCACACAAAAGCACATCATAATTAAAATACCAAAGTTTAAAGATAGAGATAAAATCTTAAAAGCAGCAAGAGAAAAAGTTACCTATAAGAGAGCTGATTTCTCAACAGAAACATTTCAGGCCAGAAGGAATTGGCATGAAATATTCAAAGTGATGAAAAGCAAGGACCTATAACCAAGATTACTCTACCCAGCAAGGTTATCATTCAAAATTGAAGGAGAAATAAAGAATTTCCCACACAAGAAAAAGGTAAAGGAGTCCATCAACACCAAACCAATATTAAAAAAAGGATAAAAATCATATGATCATATCAATAGATGCAGCAAAAGCATTTGATAAAATCCAGCACCCATTGATTTGTGGCTTTGTACAGGCAAGTAGGTATAATCCTAGTTTACTTGGGAAGACAGGAACCTGTTACATGAGCTTTGTTTTTTCTCTACTGTATTACAATGGACAGGTCCTACCTTATTCTAGAATAACTGTGTCTGTCTCCCTGCCTGTCTCCTTCACACACACCTAATAGGCTTCTTTGGGCATCCAAAGAACATTGGACAGATACATTCAATTTTATTGAAGCTGATTTCCCAAACCACATGCTCAGTGTTTTACAAAGTCATATGTACAGACTTCACAACCATTGGAGGTTGACTCAGCCATCTCTCTCACACTGGGCAATAATGTTTTCCTATCTTATTAATATCTCAATAGAATGTTCTCCCCATTGAAGTGCTAGGGAATTTACCTATGTAATCTCTAAGTTTCCCAACAAAGTAGATATCATTATTCCTGCTTTGCAGAAAGGAAAATTGAGACTCAAAAAAAGATAAGTGTCATCTAAAACCACACAGCTTGTGTGAGGCATATGAAACTAAGTCTGGCTCTTAAACCTATGTTCTTTTCACTGTACATTTAGGTCACAAATCCCTCTCCCATGGGCCATTTGCTGAATAAGATCATTATTGCTCATTACTTTTAAGTCCTGGATTGCCTCTTAAAACAAGTTCCTGGAGCCATGTGTCCTTATCTAGACACAATTTTAATAATTCAGTTGGATCTCCAGGTGAATACATTATTTTGAAGGATCAAAGATAGGGGAAAGTCTCAGAGGGAAAAAGCCACCAGTTTACTTTCCCAGGTGAGTATCTCATACAGGACTACGGTCCATATGAAATATGCTATTTGCACAGCCCTTTGTCATAGCAACTTAGGAGAAGATTAGAATCAGTAAGTATTTCCACACCCACTGAACTAGGGTCTCTGCCCCAAACTTGTTGCTTAGCTTGAGAAGCCACCTCTGCAAACGAGTCAGGCTCAATGTGTACTCATCTGCAGCTCTGAAAATTTCTACTTTCCTGAGGTCCAGAGGAAATGTGGCAATGAAGTTCCCATCAGACCCATCCTAACAGTTAGTGGTGGCATGGCAGAGAGATGAGGTAGGACTGCAACATGGACCTACTAACTAGACTAGGGCAGCAACATATGCCACCACAAGCAGAAAAGGAGCCAATTCCCATGTAGCTTGGCCTGATTTCTATGCTTGTAGCCTGCAACTGCCTTTCCTTTGGCTTTTGCTTCTAAATCTGAAACCCAGAAGGTGAACTAGGATCTTCAACACTGAGGTTGGGGCCCCTATACTCATGGTTAGATTAGGGGCCCATATTCCCTCAATAAGTGGAAGCATTCAATCCAGAGTCTCCCAATTTTTCAACCAATTCTCTCTCAGGTTTGAATGTAGACCTGTCTAGATGCAGGCAGCTGAACTAGGTGACTGTCAATCATAAAATGCTAGGTCATATTAGCTAATCCAGAAATGTATGTTAAATTTACTAGATTCATCTGAGTTTGTTGAATTTAGTCTACCCATCAGTAAACGTACAAGTCACCAAGAGGCATGCAATGGAAAGGGTTTCAGTAATCACCTCTTTAAAAACAGCTGTCCCTTTGGTTCATTATATGGGCAACCCTGCCCCCTACAGGTATTAGCCAAGTAAAACAGAGCAATGCTGGCCCAGTTCAGTGAGAAGCTTGTTCATTTTGTTTATGTCATTGGGTCCCATTACTTGAGGATTTTCTCAGTGTCAGAAGAATAGGGTCATTCAAATCAGATTAGAGTAAAATAACATAAAGAGCCAAATTTTTGTTTATATGAGTTTCTTAGGAAAACAAGGAAGCCTAAAAAGAGAAGCCAAAAGCTTAGAGTACTACAGAGTCCTCTCCAGGGTACCGTGGACCTGGATTTCATGCACTTCTACTTGGGGACAGGAAGGAACAGGGAAGGGAGTCTTCTGCAGAGTCATGGAACATGCAGCAGCCCTAGAATCAGATCTAATTCCACCACTTAGTAGTTATTTAAGTCAGAACCTTTCACTTCCATGGACAAGACTCCAACAGCTTTTCATCTTAGGATAAAATCCCATCTTCTTTCCATAGGCTATAAAACCCTCATAGCCCAGCTGGTGTAGTTCAGTGGTTGAGCGTTGACCCTGTACCAAGAGGTCGCCAGTTCGATTCCCGGTCAGGGCACATGCCCAGGTTGTGAGCCCAGTCCCCAGTGAGGGGCATGCAGGAGGTGGCCAATCGATGTTCTGTCTCATCGGTGTCTCTATCTCTCTCCCTCTCCCTTCCTCTCTCTCTAAAATCAATAAAGAAAAATAAAACCCTCATGAACTGGCCCCTGACTCACCTCTCACCCCCTTTCAACACTTCTCCTTTTCCTCCTTCCAACTACTGAGTCAAGCTCATTTCCAGGAGCTGAAATGTTCTGCTTCCTATTCATTCAGGTCTCCACTTGTGTCACCTCCTCAGAAAGGTCTCCAGTCACAATCACATCACACCATGTTATTTTGTTCTCAACATTTAATCACTGTCTTAATTTGTATTTACACACCAGTGTAAATTCCAATGTAAGCTCCATGAAGGCAAGGGCCTTTTGTTCACCATAGTACCCCCTACAGCTGGAATGGTACTTGGAATGTAGATTCTAATACATTTTGGAAGGGGATAATCAATACTAGCAGTGGGACCTGGAGCATGTCATTTAATCTCTGACTGATTCTATTTCGGTTATAAAATGCAAATATTCAATTGCCCCCCAACTGTTTTATCATTTTAGTCTGAAATAAGAGAACAAATATAAAAAGGCCCAGCCCAGTGGCCAATAAACAGATAGGTACTCAACACATCTATTAATTTCAATCTATAACCATTTCTCCACCTTCTCTTCCCTTTCAGGACCATGCAGGCAGTTCACAACCTTTCAGTGGAATCAAGGTGTGTATACAATGCTGGTGATTGGAGGGTGGCTGCTGTAAGTCACAGTATGCTTTCTAGTGGGTCCCACAGTACCTCTCTGGGACAGTCATAGGTAGATATTTCAGTCATCCACAAAGATTTAGGGCTCAGGAATCTAGTGCACTCAACTTTGTAGGCATTTTAAACAGGAAATAAGGCCTAGGCTAGTCCTAGTTAATATAAGCTGAACGGTTAGTTAACTTATAGTGTTGAAAATCAAATGTACCAGTAATGTGAACTGAAGGTAACACCTTGGGGTGGGATGGAAAGAACAAGGGCTTCCAGGTGATTTTGACCTCAGACTTAAACACACACACACACACACACACACACACACACGGCCCAGCTAGTGGCCATGTTTGTACAAGGACTGTTAGATATCTATACTAAAATGAAGCTTGACATGTATTTTTATTTAGCATATTAGGCTGAATAATTTTTCTGTCTTAAAATGTAGATTGTCCCCAAATGTAGAGTAAGGGGATTAACTCAGATCTGGAGAAGGCAACATTATTAGGGAGTTGTTTTTGTTTTTGTCATTACAGCAATAGGACAGAATTCGGGTTTAGTTGTCGAGTTGGTCTCTGGTTCTTAGTACCTTCGTGCTGTCTTACCCTCAGATACTGTTCCATTGTTTTCTTTCTCCTAGGAAAGGGCAGTACCGAGACAAAACAGAATGACTCTTCCTGAATTTTCACCTTTAATTTAGGAGGGCTGCACCCAATATTCTGAAAAAATAAAAAAGCTGGGCCCAGCCAGTGTGACTCAGTGGTTGAGCGTCAACCCATGCACCAAGAGGTCGCTGGTTCGATTCCCAGTCAGGGCACATGCCCAGGTTGTGGGTCCTATCCCCAGTGGGGGCCATGGAGGAGGCAGCCAATTGATGTTCTCTCTCATCAATGTCTCTCTCTGTCTCTACCTCTCCCTTCCTCTCTCTCTAAAATCAATAAAGAAAAAAAATTTTAATTAAAAAATAAATAAATAAAAAAGCTGGGTGATATGCTCCTCTAGCCTCTTTCAAATAAAGCAGATTCACATGCCAGAGATAGATTTGAGTCACCCATGCTAGAAACCAACATTCATCCTCTACTACTAAATGGGTTTTCAGATTCCTAAATGAAAAGGCCACACAAAATGTTATATTCACACAGAAAACACAAGCCAAGCCAAATGAATCAGCTTTTCCCAAAACCTCAAATCCAAAGGCTTTTTTTTCACAGGAGTTAATAATTTACTCCATGTTGCCAAAGAAAATAAACTTTCAGCAATGGCATCAGACTTTGTGTTGGGAAATGCTTCTTTCACTGCGGCTGAAGTCTGATTTGGTAGCCTATATTCTTATGTTGTCAACTTCCCCCTTCTACCCCAAGAAACTAAACATGTTTTATCACTTACGAACTACAATATAGAAACAGATTGTAAATCCAGGTTAGCTGTTTCTAACAAATGCCAAGAATATGCAAACGTGAAAATTATTTATTTGTACAATTTTAACATAACTGAACGAAGAAGAGTCCACATAAAACATTGGGTGCTTGTTCCTGAAATACATAAATGTAACAATCGCTATTAGCTGCTACATAATGCTCCAGTTGTGACAGGCTTCCCTAGATTTTAATCATAGGGCCCTCAACGAACTAAGGTCTTTTGCTAATTCTTAATAGTTAGATTTCAAGCTTTGGTAGGGAGTGTACTTTTTTTAACCTCAAAGGGGGAAAAGAAACATGGTAGTTTTGTAAGCTTGGATAGATAGTATAAGCCACAGCTTTGACACACAAAAGAATGATGCCTATTTAGTTCTAGAGTAGTGCGAGTGAGCAGATAGAGTGTGTGTATCTAGAGGTGAACTTTTAAAACATTGCTATTTGCAACCTACCCATTTGAATCACTCTCTCCCATATTGTTCTAGAACTGCACTGCCCAATATGGTAGCCACTAGTTGCTATAGAACATTTGGAATATGCGTTGTCCAAAATCAGATGTACTTTAAGTGTAAAATACCAAATTTTCAAGACTCAACATGAAAAAAACATGTAAATTTCTCATTAATAATCCTTATATAGATTACATGTTAAAATATTTTTACCTTATTGGGTTAAATACAATTAATTTAATTTTTTACCTTTCATAGTGTGGCTGCTAGAAATTTTAAAATTATGTGACTTTCATTATATGCCTACTGGACAGTGCTATTCTAGAATATCTAGTGCAGATAGGGACCAAGTGTGAATCTTTTTAACAAGTAGGAACATCACAGTCACTAACACTATCCACTGAATAACCCAGCAATATTTTGGAGGCTTGAGGTCCCCATCCTGCCAAAAGCAAGGGGCAGAGAAACCTCGCACCAGCACAATGCCTAGAACATAGTGGGAGCCCAATACACACTTATCTCCTATTAGCTGAGGAAACACTCTAAAGAGCCCTTGTTCCCCCCATTACTCCTCACAGCTCCTTTCAAATATCATTTGAATGGGGATGGATAACTATAGTATGTACATCTTTTAAGCTGTTTACACATCTCCCCACTGATGCCTGCTCCTGAGTCGAGATTGTCTTTCTCCCTGTGCTTCAAATGTTGAATGAGGTGTGATAATCTTCTCAAAATACTCTCCTCCATAACCATTTACTTACTATAAACACTACTGCACCTATTATTTCACATGCTTTGTTTGTGATTGCCTTTAGAGTGAATAGTACATTCTTCTGAATATGCTTAAGGGGAGTAAATCTCCAATCCACTGGGGAAAAGATAATTATTGGAAACAGCCAAGATTGATATCAAGGGTGGCAAATAACGTGAACATACTGAAGAGGGCTGCATCTCTCAGTTACTCATGTTGGTTCTGAAAACAATTTTAATGCAGTCCCAAATATTTTCTGAACAATGACATTCTTGGAATGCCTTGTCTGCCCAAGGTAACTTTAAAGGGCATTTACTTGGATGCTAATAAGCTGGCTAGCATACTTTTAAAAAGCTGAATTTTTTTTAGTCATATTTTTGAATCAAGTCATAACTGGGGCCAACAGCACATATAATAAGGGCCTGAGATGACCATTGACATTAAAGATTCCCAAAACCTATTCCAATCTCCTTTCAAACTTTCAGAAATGAAAGGCCTTGATATAGTGCTAAGGTGTACCTGGTAATGCCCAAAGTGATGTAATGAAATTTATAATATGTAACCTTTAATCCTCTTCAGATTTGCCCTTTTAATTTTCCTTGGCAAACTAGCCAAAACCAATGTTTAGTCTAAGAAATCATACCTCGTAAGTAATCTAACCTAGGACGTGGGGTAAATATTAAAAGCAATAAAACAAATTGAGGGCCATATAGTAGCAGGAATCAGAGATCTGCCTAGAAATACTCTGCCTCTTACTGGGTGATCTTGGGCAAATTACCAAATGTATCTTTGTCAGCTACATCACCTATAAAACAGGGTGGTAATAACACACCCCAGAATCACTGTGAGGATTCAATAATTTATATAGTGCTTAATACAATACCTGATAGCAATCAGAAAAAAATGTAGCTATTAGTACTCCATTTGCAAGGCCTTAGATTTTAATCTTGCCTGAATTCAAAGACCTCAAAGAAACTGGACCCTGGCTTTCATTTCCTATTTTTTCAAATGGCCATTAACAATATAGTTTATAATCTGCTCCAATTTACCAGATCCTGTTCTCGGTAATGGCCCTTTGTCACTGAATATTCCTCAACAAGACGCCTGTGCATAGGCTTACTCTGTTGTCTAGAATGTAAACATTTCAGTGGTGTACTTGATTTTCAGAGAAAGGAATCATGAATGGCACTAACAGTAAAACCCTGGGAAGATCACGAGGCTCACAGTTGACCACACCAAAATTATCACAAGTAACTGAGTTCCTGTGCCCATGACAAGGCTCTGCGGGAACCAGAGGAAATAAAATAATAAAATCTACCATCAGCTAAATGAATTCCAATACCAAGGGGAACGGTCACCCAGGTATCAGAATGTGACAACCTACTTAGAAACAAGGACATCTTAGTGGCTTAGGCAACATGTTTAAGAGGTTGGAAGTATCAATGGAAGACAGAAGCTACAAGAGCATACATGCACACCTAGACAAGATTTTGTATTTAGAGGTCAAGCAAGGGAGTGGTCAGGGCAACGGTGAAAATACAATAGCGAAGATGCACCTATTAAAATGTCATTTACGTAAATCTTTCCAGGATTCTTGTATTGGAATATACTTTAATCTTTTATTTTACCACTCCAAGATTAAGATATTAAACTACACAACACAGAATGGAAGTTATATCCCATAAACCAGTGCCTGCCCACTCATAGCAGTGAGGGGAATAAAAAAAATCAAGGTTGTGCTGTAAGTCCACTTGATTCTAAAAATCAAGTCCATTTGACATCAGTTTGAAACAGAACCTTTATCAAATTCCCCTTTTTAAGAAAAAACCCAAGGAGAGATGATCAAGCACAAATGATCACTTCATGCATTTTATTGATAGTCTATATTTTAAATCTGCAGTATGACATCTTACATAGGGAAAAAGCTTCTTCCTAAAAGATAACTATTAATAATCAAACCAGCTTTAATATGACTGACCTTTCAAGGTCTTGTTTTGCATTAAACAAGTTAATTTTAGCAGGTATAAAGCACTGTACAAAAAAAAGAAAAAAAAGAAGAAAAAAAAAAAAAGGAAACTGGGTACATTCTCAGATTTTCAGACAGGGCTTCCCAACCAGGAGTTTGCCGGCTAGATATTGGAGAGGGGTGTGATGTTCAGGGTTAAATTGAAAGAAAATGAGAAACCAGATAAAGCAAGCTAACCAAATTCACTTCACTTTGTGCTCCTTTCTGCTTTTTTGCAAGTCTCTCCTAGAGGTCAGGAAGCCCTGGTGTAACAATCACTTTAGTCTTTACAGAACATACATTTATGTGCTTCGTGTTCAAGGACATAAAAGCAGCCTTTGTTACTATTCCCCCTCCAAATCCCTTCAGGTTCTCAGACTTCAGAAAGCTTTCCAAGATTGCTGCCCAGTTCTTTATATGAACCAAAGTAAACATCTATACCAAAGCAGCTCTTCCTGGGAGAAGATAAAACAGGCACAGATACATATCCAGGCCAATTGCGTACCTACTAAACTTGATACCTGATCACATGGCCCTACATATTTAAAAGCAGCACCAAGGACAAATGGACCTATCAAGAGGTAAAATCCAAACATTGGACAGTTAAAACACATACAAATCAATCAGTTAAAAGAATGTTAGCAGAGGGGCACTAAATGGAGTTAAGGCTGGGCAGCTGGTTCAACCATACCTTGGTATTGGAATAAATCTGCAAGATGAGGAACCCTGAAATAATTAGGCACAGTGGTATCATGGGGTTCACTTTCACTGCATGTCTTTAAGATATCTATCACTCAATCCAAGTGACTATAAAGCAGCTTGTGGGTTTTTAGCAACAACAAAAAAAAGTAATTAAAAACAAATACCTCACTACAGTTTTATTTGAGTGTTAGAGGGTGTGCCTATTTCCTTTAAATTTGAATTAAAACACCTATATAGAAATGAGAATCATAAAACTGATAAACTGTTGTTATTCCTTTTAAGTTCCAACACTTCAATAACAGCTCTATTTTATGCTGTATTTTAGATATAAAATGGGTTTATTTAAATCAAGTGAGATCATCACTTGTTGGGAATACTAGATATTATTTTAGAAATGTTCCAGTTAAGAACTCAATTTCAGAATGCTAAAATTTTTACAGCTGTGTTCATAGCTGTTTCTTAGTTGCTTATTAAAATCTGATTTAAAAATAAGTTAAAATACTAATTCAGACCTTGCACTTTAATTTTACAAATAAAGGATGTTATGTTGATTTACATTTTGAAATGTTGTTTTCAAAAGCATACAATTTACTAAGTTAACTCAATGAATTACAACACTGTTACTGAATATAAAACATCCTGAAGAATTATACTAAGGAAGAAAATGCCTGACACTTTAACACGTGCCTTTTCAATCTCTTGCATTACTAAGGTACAGAATACTTTAGAAAGTAGCAATCAGCATAGTCTTATAAGCCAAGAATAAAAGTGCCCTGCAAAGGTGGCTTCTAAGTACTTAATCTTGGTAATACATTTGACAGGGAAACCAGTAAAGTAAAACTTAAAAATTCAAATAAGGCAGATTATAAATACTTTTCCTTCATAAACAAACAAAGGAGAAGAAGGGGTGTGTGTGTGTAAAAATATCCTCCATCTTTAAAAGTATCAACAGCAACAAGGTGCCACTGTATTCCAACAAGCTGTGAAAATGGCCTTTTAAGAGGCATTTTGCAACATTCACCTCCCTATCACGTGGGTACTTTGGGAACTGACTGAAAGTCACGGCTGTCTTGGACATTTGGGAAGCAGGTGGTTAAAAACAAAGCATATTAAGTGATAACCCTTCATAAATATAATTTGAGACACTGAATACTTGGCATGGAAAGGACATGTTTTCCCAGGGGGGAAATTACTTGAGGTAACACAGATAACCAGTTTCCTAATCTTTAAGTTTGGATAAACTCCAGTGACCATGTTTTTAAGAGATTTCATATACACAAAATGGTGCTAAACATTTTTCTTGTTGTTAACTGTACAATTATTCCCTATATTCCACACTAATATGAACACTTTTCTCAATCCCCACCTCCATTAACCACTACCACCACTGAGGTAAAACTAATGTTTTCTTTTTAGAGCAAATATTCCAAATTGAAAACATGGCTCATCTTCTAGTGTTGCTACAAAGTCTGCAAACTTTAAACTTCACTTGCTCAATTTTGTTTTTTAGTAGTAATAAATCGCAACCTTGTCAGCTGCTTGGAGTTAAACAATGTTAACACCTCAAATGTTTCAGATTACTAAGTGAATTTAAAAAAATATCTGAAATATTCAAGGAAATTCAGTTTTTAGTACTTTCCCCTATGCTTTGAACAATGTAAACTCCCAATTTTGTTTTTTTCTTGTTCTATTATTGCATTAAGTTCCAGGACAGAACCTTTCTTTAATTAAGAAAAAGTGCAAAGATACAAAATGAAATGTAAAGTGTTTTGCAAGAAAATGCTCCCTCAAGGGAGTAAGTGTTTAGATGCTGGTGGGGAAAAAAAGGTCTTTCTTCTCCATTGTACATCTGACACCTACAAATGACCTGTCTTCAATGTCCACTAGTAACTACATGTTAGTCATGGACTTTGCACACAAAAAAATAAAATAAAATAAGTAGCAAATTCCACTAAAATTTTGTATTCATTCTACACAATCCAATGGAAATAATTGAGTGCTATTGAAAAAGGTGTCCACATGCACATGCCCAATATGTGCATTCTACTGAGGGCTAAAAACTTAAAATTCTATTTCCAGTGTTTATGAATAGGTTCAATATCTACCTTCATAACCAGAATTCTGCATGAGTTACTTCTTACTTTAATACTTCACAAATGAGTAATACATCTTGGGAGGTTAGGGAGATACCTGTTAACTTTTATGCTTAAAATGAGCTGCAGCTGTTTTTAAACTATAGCAAATGAACACGCCTATGGTAATGGGACATCTTATACCAAGAGGAAAATGGGTTTGTTTTTAGCCAATCGGGACTACCCTGCAGATCTGAAAACCATCGATTACACACCCTTAGGAAAGGAGACAAGGAGGCTCACAAATATAAAGGAATCCTGACTTTTACATGGACAATTTTTTAAAAAGATAAAATGTATTATATAAGCGCCATAAACAGTGATTTCTGTTTATATTAAAAAAAATAAGTGAAGCTTTGTTTGAACATTATTTCCTTGCAAGAGCAGTACATATCCTTAGCAAACAACTACCATATTTACAAGTTAATTTCCTTGACACTTAGGTAGGATTGAAAGCGAGAGGAAAACATGAAAGTATGAGCATTGAAATAATCTTTACAGCTAAATTTATAGCAGTTAAGGTAAACAGATAGTTCCTTAAAGCAGACTTGTTTATTTTGTTGAGTATCTGATTATGCCTGGGTAGTCAGCTCACTTTATTAAAGGCCCATTAGCTTTTCCCAGAAAAACAAACACAGTCTTCCAGTCAGACTAATCCTAACCCCAACCAGCCTCAAAAGAAAATTTCGGCAAGAGTACTGAGGTTCTTCACAAACCTATTGTCACTATTAAGGAAACAGCATCAAGTGCATGTCCCATGGATCATAAGTCAGCGGTCTCATCTTCAGATATGGGCAGCACAACTGAAATTTGCATTTCAAATAACCCAACAGGACTCACTGTCAACAAAGAATAAAAATCTCTCAACTAATTATTCAACTGGTCTTTAAATGTGAAATGTTAAGTCTGTGTTAGAGATAGTAATGAAGTATTAACAAGTGTGCACTGGTACCTTAAATGACAAATCTCGAAAACAACATCTGTACCAATTCTTATGCTAAAAGTGATTTATGGTCTCCTTCCTCCACTTTCTTCTTCTTCTTCTTTTTGAGTAGCAGACTTGTAAAAACAACAATGTAAATTGTGCTAGGTGGTAGTGGCTTGTTTTCTTAAACCAAAGCTCTGCCTAATTTGTTCATCTACTTCATCTGCTCAAGTAGAATACTGTGTCAAAGATCTCACCATATGAAACCAGTATGATTACTGTCTTCATGAAAAGTTTACATTCTTCCAGAGTAGTTTTCTCCTCCTGTCTTTCATTGCCTGCCTAAATCCAAGTTAAAATACACAATTTCCATTGGTCTTCAACGCAGTTCAGTTCTGCACTCTGACCTTTCCTTTGCATGTCACAGTAGCTGTTCACATACATTAAATATTACAGATATGTTCTGCTCTTGACATGTACACACTTACAAAAGGAGCTTTGTACTTTGTTTGGTGTGTGTTTTTGTTTTTTACTATGTTGGCTCACGAAAAGCAGTTTTTTCATTTCTATGCATGGTACTTTACAATTTTTAATGCATTATTACAACAGTGCATTGGAAAAGTACTGAGCCTCTACAAAATAGCTTTACATTTTTAAACAAATGAATGTGATTTTTTTTTCACTTACACAAGCATAGGCTTTTTTAATATTTCCACAAGATAAATATCTCAATTAAACTATAAGCTCACTCTACAGTGTGCCACAGTGATGGGCTTAGGAGACAGTCATACACTTAGAAGATCTAGCCTTAGTGTTATTTACACTGACATGTCCAGTATCACCTTGTCTGAAAGGTGAACAAATGATATTCAGCATGGAGCTGAATTTGTGCCAACTAATAACTGGAAATGGTATAGCTTTAAGCAATCACTTATAAAACATGTACTGTAACTTAGTCTAAACTGGTAATTTCCTTAGCCCCTCTCTCCTATGGCATGGGAAACTTTAAAGATCAACATGAAACAAATAAGAGCCATTGCTAAGGCAGATCTTTTAAGGTAACAAAGGAGAAACTGATAAACATATATAATAAATCATTAGTAATATCAATTACTAATACTGAAATTAGATTTTATGTCCTAAAACGTTGCTTTTTAAATATTTCCTTTTATTCTGGAACAGAAATTGGAGAAAGGACAATGATTCATTCAGAAAGCAATGACTCAATTCAGGTTGCAACTTTACATTTAAGCACCACTCAAAAAGTGGACATAAAGCAAGTGATTCCTGTTTGCCCATCACTATACCAGGTACATAGCCGAGAGCTCAGACCTCAATTACACAACGCTTTCTCTGTTACCAGAAGCTAAGACTGCCCTACGACAAATAGGACAAGTAGAATTTTCAGATAACCAGCGATCGATGCAGTGGACGTGATACTCATGGGAACAAGGTAGTTTACGAAGTTTGTTGCCTTCTGTATATTCTGTAATGCAAACACTACAGGTTTTTAATGCATCATTTTCACCAAAACTTCTCATTGCCAAGTTGTCAATCTGTTCTTTGGTGAGTCCTCTAGGTTGGTCATCATCATCCTCATTTAAGAGGAAAAACTGAGCCAGGCTAAGGAAGGGCAAAGAGCCACTTTCATCAAATGTTACTGGGGCCCTGTGTCGAACCTCTCGCCTGGCACCTGAGCCTGATGATGAGCTTCCTTCATTACTACCTTCAAACACCTCTGAGCTAGTCTCTGAACTTTCACCACTGGAAATGGAACTAGGACTGGAACTAGAACTCGAACTTGAACTCGAACTGGAACCAGAACTGCTACCACCACCAGAACCCCCTCTTCCATTCCGTGACTCTGCCCTTTCCACATTTTGACTTGAGACTGAGCCACTAGGCTCTGAATCACTATCACTGTACATAAAGTAGCTTAATTCACCAAAACCTGTCATTATTTGCCTTAACATGGTTTGAATTGCAACAGATGTAGTCTCACTTAAACCAGTATTTAAGATTCTACGAATTGGAATTCTGATGGTACTGACATAGGTTCTCACACCTGCCCGCTCAGAACGTGAAAATGTACGCCTAAAACCTCCTCGTTCACTTTCATAAGTGACAGTGTTGTTTGGCGTCTGAGACCTTGACCGAGTTCTGCTGGCTATGCTATCTCTCTGCCGATATTCTCCAGGGCGGACTCTTCTTACTTGAAGATCTAGGACTATGGTTGGAGGTCTCTGTCCTGATCCTGTAGATTCGCCATTACCAGTTGTGTCTGAAGAACCTGCTCCTTGTGAGGCATTTCTTATTCCAGAAGCTGCAAAAAGACCTCTACTTAGCAAGTCAGGTCCACTTATTTGCTGTCTCAGTGTCACATGGTGCCGGGTTCTAGAACTTCCCTCAGTCTCATTTACCAAAGGATGCTCAAAAGTCTGAGATGAGATACTATGATGAGATCTTCGTGGAATTTCACTCATTGGATGCAGAGGTGACCTACTTCTCTCAGCTCTTGCTCGGGTTCTCCGGTGGTCTGGGCTCCTGCTTCTTGCTCTTCTCTGACCCCGAGTAGGTGGGACTTCTCCCGTTAATGCTTCAGTTGAATTTCGTTCTGATCTGGATGGCCCTGCAGATGTTGATTCAGATCGTGGATTTTCCACTTGCCTTTGGCTGTTGTTATCCATGTTTTCTCCAGTAGAACGTCTTGCAGATGGCTCATTTTCATTCTCTGGATTTTGACTCCCATTATTACGGTTAACATTGATCTCTAAACTGAATCTAAAATCACCACTGTTTGGATTAGTCCGGCTCACTGCTCTCCAAGATTGGTTTCCTCTCTGCCCACTTCTTGTTGTATTTCCAGTTTGTCTGACAGAGTTAAGCCAGTCTATTATAGAGTCACCATTAGACACATCATCTGAAGATTCTCCACCTGTTTTTAAAAGAGGGAAAAAAGGAGAAAAAGGAACTACTAAAATTAGGACAATCATATAATAGTACTCAGAAACTTTGTATTAGGGAAAAAAATAAAGATTCTGAACAGATTTCACATTTACAGATTTTTGTAAACTGTTATTACATAGACTTGCAAGTAAAGGCAGGAAAATTCAATTTCATTTCGAAAGAGCAAGCTAATCCAAGAAAAATTTAGAGAATTTTCTTAAAGGGAATCTGGGAGAAGTCTATTTCAATAATTCATTATATACAGAGCCTAGCATACAACTGTGGACTGTCAGAAGACAGTATTTTTCAGTTCATTGTCAAAACACTCTTGTTATCAAACAAGGTAAACACCAGTTAAGGTATAGGGCTAGTATTTTAGTTGAAATTACATTTCTGTCAAATTTTCATTAGTTTGTAACATTTCTTCTAGGCCGTTGACTGAAGTGCCTTTGATAATATAGGACGTTTAAAAATACAAGACTGCGCCAGGCCAGTGTGGCTCAGTGGCTGAGCGTCGACCCATGCACCAAGAGGTCACCAGTTCGATTCCTGGTCAGGGCACACGCCCAGGTTGTGGGCCCAGTCCAGAAGGGGGCATACAGGAGGCAGCCAATTGATGTTCTCTCTCATCGATGTTTCTATTTCTCTCTCCCTCTCCCTTCCTCTCTATATAAAATCAATAAAGAAAAAAAAATTAAAAATACAAGACTGCTATAATAGCCATTGCAAAAATATAAATAAGGTTTAAAAGTATTTGAATACTTCTTCATATTACCAAGATTTTAAGTTAACATGAAACTGGAGATCAGACCAAATGAACAGTCTGAACCTAGCACAGTACATATAATGGCACATTCAAGATCAGACTGTTATCATAGCCTCTTAGGTTAGATAGTGAAATTCTCTACTTCACAGAGGGAGAGAAACATCAGGATGCTAGGATGTTTAACTGTATCCCTGGCCTCCATCCCTGATGCCAGCAACAAACTCCAAGTATTGACAAGCAAAAATGTCTCCAGGCATTTCTAGCGTCCCATAAGGGGCAAAATTATACCCTGTTGAGAACCACTAGGTTAGAGAATACAGCATTTCTTTCTGCTGGTAAAGAACTCACTTGTTCATAAAAAATTTAAAAAATTACATTTAAATAGGCCATTTCTCACTATGTTCCAATTAACACAAACAACCCAAAGGTGAAACAGGGGAAAAAAACAAAAATAAAAAAACCACGTTCACATTCTTACCAAATATCAAGAAAATGCCATTGTTCTTTTTAGGGGCAGTTATTTAGCACCAAATTAATTTATGCCTTTTCTGGAAAATCTTTGGCTGACATTTACTGTTAAGAAGTTCTTTATCCATTCCATCCTCTACCCACCCCCTGCAAAGCAAAATATACCTCTATTTTCATCTGAGTTTTGTGGTGGTGGGCCCTCTTTAATTTGTTGTAATCTTCTCAGCAACTCTTCCTCAGTACTTTCACCTGAAAATAGTTTTAAAATGTTTGCCAAATTACAAATAAAAATCAGTGACTCTTACTCATCTGAGATGAAAACCAATGAGTAGGGAACCTGGGTAAAATTCATTTCTTTGGGAGCATGACATTAAAATTTATATTTGTACAAATTTTTTTTAGTTTACTATATGCTTTTGCATATAATACCTCATTCTTTAAGATTGAAACTCTGGGAGGTAGATATTACTACCTGTATTTTAAACCAAGACTGAGTGAGAGACTGACATACTAATAAATGAGAGTCAGAAGGTCAACTTAAATATTCTGATTGAAATGTGGTACTGATGGTTCAAAATGCACTTCCTTTCATTAACTAACGCTTGACCTTTTAAAATTTAAGGAGTCACTCAACAATTGGTATTAAATAGAAATAAGGACAATGGGAGATAATGAATTTTAACTAGGATCAAATGGGACCTAATTGGGCAAAAAGAGAATAACCAAGCACAAAGTTCTGAGTAACTGATCATTTTACCCAAGGCTAGCTCTGGAGGATTATGATTGGGACATATTCAGGAATCAGAGATAACAAAACAGAGTAAGTCTGTCCTAGGAACTAAAGTTCCCATTAGCTCTTCCACACTTAGACTCATGTCTGGTAAGTTAAATAAGCAAAAAAAAAAAAAAAAATTGTTCAGCTCCACTCTTTTCAAATCAGCTCACAATAAATTCATAACTAAAAACATGATACAGGATAATTCCAAATAAGAGTGAACAGAGTTAAGTAATGAATACAGCAGTAAATGTCATTCTATATACCTTGCATTAAAAATCATACTTCATAAATGGCTAAAGAAACTGATTTTCAAAACAGACTATTTTTTAAAAGACCAGCAAATTACATATATAAATTCTTAAACTACATATTGCAGCATACCTGGGGTGCCTAGCAAATTGTTATCCCTCATAAGCCTATAATCTTCTTCACTCAGGTTATTTACAAACTGATAGAAAGCTTCTTCCCGATCCAATCGGTCCATCTGACTTCTGCGCTGTGCTGCAGACTGATCACCACTTCCTTTATCGTTAGAATCTGAGCTTTCCATCTTGATGTACAAGTGGAAAATTATCTAAAAGAAGAAAGGAGATCAATCTTGAAAACAGAAGTCAGTATGTATGTATTCCATAAAACAGTTTCAATTATGTGAAAATCCAGAATGCAGGTCAAGATGTCAATTTTAAGATCTCATATGAATGAAATTTCGTAACAGAAAAACTCCCCCAAAGGCCTGTTATACTAGGAAAAGACTAGGTCAGGAGTTGGCCAAATTAAGCCCTGATGCCTATTTTTTCTTGTTGAGAACCAAGAATGGTTTTTACATGTTTAAATGTTTATTTTAAAGGAGAGAAGTTTTTGTAATGGGTGAAAATTCTATGAAATTCAAATTTCAGTGTTCATCATTTTATTGGAATAGTCACACACATTTGTTTACATATTGTCTATGGTTTTTATGCTATAATGACAGAGTTGAGTAGTTGTGACAGAGACTAAATGTGGCACTCTCACTGCTTTGCAATGGTGATCTGTGCACTGTAAGTTGCAGTGATGCAATGATAACTTGACAGCATTTCAAGTGCCATGTACATCATCATACTGTGACATTTTTAAAGTTACAGGTACACACTCATTACATCAAATCAAGATGGACTCTGAATGTCACCCATTGTACAATCCACAGAGGAGTGTGGATTATTCTGTCATCAGATTAGATGGTAAAGATTGTGCTTATTATGCAACAGCATCATAACTGTGCCAAAGTAATAAAATATGGGTTGATATTAGCAGATTAAGCACTCATCACAATATTCCTAATTCACAGGAAAGCTACAGTGTAAAAAATTAGAAAAGTTAAAATGAGGTATCTAATCACAAAATAGTTCTTCACAAAAATAAAAAACAAGGCTTTAGGCCCTGGCCGGTTTGACCAGAGATACCCCTGTTCAGTTCCCGCTAAGGGCATGTTTGTCCTCGGCCCCGCCCGGTTGGGGTTGTGTGGGTGGCGACCTGTCAATGTTTCTCTCTCTCTCTTCCTCCCTCTCTCCCTCCGCCTCTATCTGAAGATAAATGCAAAAATGTCCTCGGGTGAGGATAAAAAAACAAAAACAAACAAAAAACGAGGCTTCAGCCCTGGCCGGTTTTGCTCAGTGGTTAGAGCGTCAGCCCGCAGACCAATGAGACCTGGGTTCGATTCTGGCCAGGGGCAGTACCTTGGTTGTGGTTCGTCTCAGGCTCTGGTTGGGGTCCTGTGGGAGGCAACCAGTCGGGTGTCTCTCTCATATCAATGTTTCTCTCTGTCTCTCCCTCGCTCCTAATCTAAAGATGAATGGAAAAATGTCCTCGGGTGAGGATAAAAAAATAAAAAAAACGAGGCTTCAACCAAAGTTAGGTTTCCAGCAGCTCATTTGCTAAGTAAGGAAAATAATTTATTGATAGTGAGTTTAACTGCGTTTGATTGCAGAAGCTCAACAAATGTGTCCAGAGAAAATAAACTTGTTTAAGATAATTTTTTAGTGAGTACCATTGCTCAGAAACTTGAGGATACTGGTATACATCAATAAGCAATTGAAAAACAGGGCAGCAAATGATTTTGAGTGGTTTTCCTTGGCTCATAATAAATCCACAAATATAAGTGATGCTATTCACTGTTTATTTAAGGAGTCAAGTGCTGATTATTCAAGGAGTTTGAACTATAGAAGTAGTCTCTAAAAATCTGCATGGAACCACTACAGGCGATAATGTTTTCAAAGTTGAGAAAAGACTAATTCAGCACAACTGATGAATTACAACTCAAAATGGTAAAAATGTGTAAAACAGAAAAAGACCTAGTTGGACAAATTTACAAACCTTGTGAAAATGTAAGGTGTTTAAAGTCTATGGTTATTCATTGTATTATTCATCAGCAGGGAGTTTGCAGAAAATATTTAAATCCATCATATTATTGAACCAGTAGTGTCAATGGTGAACTTCATTTTGTTGACTTAACCATCATCAGTTCTGTGAATTTTTGTCAGAAATAGAAACCGAATGTCTTGACTTGCTCTACCACGTGCTCATTTTGATGGCTTAGCATTGGTAAAGTTTTATTGTGATTTGTTATACCCAGGTCCAAGATTGAAATTTTCTCCCAATAAAAACCACCCTCAATTACCATTACAAAACAAGAGCTTGGGAATTTAGCTTTTGCTACAGGATTCATGTTTTTCAATGAATTCAAACCTAAAATTACAAAGCAAAACAGTGCTTATATGTAAACTTATCCTGCAGTAAGTCATTTCAACAACAACTAACACTGGAATCACAAAGTCAAGCTGCTTTATGCACTTCTTTGTGTTATCAAAGAAATGAGAGCTGCATTCCCATACAAACTTGTAGCAGATATATTTTCTGAGCACAAATTACAGTTCCAGAAGCACTTTTTTGGACCTTAGTGCAAGTAAAAAGAAAATTTCCTTATTTTAAAATCCATTTAACTGTGCAACTGAGGAGCTTCTACCCTACCTTCAACAGAAAGTGATAACCCTGAAGTGTAATGATATGCTAAAGAGAAATATCAAGAGAATTTAACAGAATTCTATAAATGCCTTCTAAGGGATGAATATGCTTCATTAAAATTATATGCTTGTGTATTGATCAGATAGCAATACCTATATGTGTGAAAGGACATTTTCAAAGAATACAGAAAAATTCATTTTAAGTCAGTAGCACTAGATATCTGCAAATGATTTTGATAAGGAATATGTTTAGCCCCAATTAAGTAAAATGTTATCCCCCCCGCCCAAAATGTCATTTTTCTCATTAGTAGATCTATTATTACAAAACATTGTACTTATTATTACATTTTTGAATTTGTAATTTTTTTGGAGGTGATGAATAGGTTTATTACCTTGATTGTGGTGATAGTATCACAGGTGTTTGCTTATGTCCAAATGCATCAAATTGAAGGCATTAAAGATGCAATATTTTGGTATATTAATTACACGTCAATAAAACTCTTTTAAGAAATGTAATTAAATATTTCCTCAAAAGTCCACAAGCTATAAAACCTCATACAATTCCTAGAGTTGATTCAATATTCTTCCTTCTTACTGGCATCTGTGTTCTTAGAGAGATTCTTTTTAGTATTTTAACTTGGAACCCTTCACAAAGGCAAGACTGTGCACGTTTGAAATCCTTGTTGGGATCCAATTCTTCATCATTCTAATTTCTGACGCATGTGACTGGATGTGTAACTCATATATCTGCCCATCTCCTTCCTGGAATTCAGCAGCACTTATATCGCTCTTAAAAATCAAGGATGTCTTCTTGTTGATTTATTTCTAAGTTGCCTCTGGAAAAGGTATGAACTACTGAGTAATAATTTTTCAGAATTCTGTATACCATGTTTCCTAAAATCTGACTTATTTGGGGGGGTGGAATATGAAACATCTCTACTAACATTTATTTCTACTATAAACTCAGCATTAAAATTTTATTTTATTTTATTTACATTTTGAGTTTTATCAAGAAAAAACTTCGTGGGAATTTGGTTGGCTTCTCTCTCTTTATATAAACAACTAATATGTTCAATTTTACTTTTTGATCAGCAAAGCAAAAAAAAAAATTACTATCTGGCCTTTTACAGAAAAAGTCTGACAACTCCTGCTCTAGATAGTACATAAAACTAGCCAAAAATTCTTAATTATCATTCATTACTTATACGGCCTTAGGAAACTGCTATATGGGCAGATTTCCACACTCTCAATTAACTGGTAGTAAACAATCTAAAATAAGAGAAGACTCCGAACAAAAAAATAATTCTCTACCTTTTTCCTGTCCAACTTCAGACTGATCTTAAATTCACATTGTCAAAATAAAAGTTAACTCTCCATGAACATATGATAATCTGATTTGTGGAAAAGAGGTAATCTATACTGGTACTAGGATTTAATCCCACACACAACACATGAAGTACCTGAATGTTCACAAGTCAATACTAAAGACAAAAATGACAACAAACCTACTTTCAGATATAAAAAATAAAAAAACCTCTCTACCTGTCTGCTGAGCCTCAACAAATTTTAGTCCAGACATCTAGATCTCCATTGTTTTCCTTAGATCATTATTCTTTGAACTATTCAATCACTGTGTAAACAAATAAGGTGAACACATCAAGGAAGGAGTAGGCAACGGTAACCTTAATATTTTTGGGAAAAGCTTTCTTTTCTCATAACTAAGAATCCTTAATTTTGGTATGACTAAACTATGGAAATGTCTGAAAGATGCTATTTTCATAGTAACTTGAAAACTTTAAAAAAAATTTTTTCCTTTATTGATTTTAGAGAGAGAGGAAGGGAGAGGGAGAGAAAGATAGAAACATCGATGAGAGAGAGAACACTGATTGATTGCCCCCCGCATGCCCCTCGCTGGGGATTGGGCCCACAACCCGGGCATGTGTCCTGACCGGGAATCGAACCAGTGACCTCCTGGTGCATGGGTCGATGCTCAACCACTGAGCCACACTGCCGGACAAAAAAACTTTAAGAAGACTGGAAATCAACTGCTTAAATAAAACAATCATAAAAGTTACATGGGCCAGGCAATAAAAAAAAGGAACCACATTTTTCCATGTGTAGCTAAGTAATACAATTTGGTATTGGTGATAGTAAGCAGCTAATTTTTTAAAATATATGGGACAGATTTTTTAAATGGCTTTGAAAACCAGTATCTAAAACAAGAAACTCATTTTCTACTGAGTATGTGGGGGAGTTGGTAGGTATAGTAACAAGATGTAAGGTAGAGGCACTCAACTTCTATCTTGTTTCTATTTTATGAAATAAGAAAAATCACCTTCCAACTGGAAACAGTGCAAAAAACAAACTTTTCAAAGAGAGCATCAAGAGCCCAAATGGCAAAACTTCTAATGGTAATCTTTGAATAATAATAGAGAACAGGAGAGATACTAAAACACTAGATTTTAAACTGATCTAACCTTCAAAGAAAGTGAAGCCTATAAACTATAGCATAGCAAAATCTGACAATAAACACAAGGGAAAATTATGCAATATACTGTCAGATATATTGCCAACACATAAAAGAATATATGTTCACCAGAAGTGGGGATCACTGACAAATTAAGCTCATTTGGTTTACAAAGGGATCTTTCTCAACCTTGGTTTGCGCGAGAATCACCTGAGCTTTCTCTGGGGTTGACCAGACAGCAGTATTTTTAAAATTTCACAGGTAATTCTACTGTGCAGTCAGGGTTGAGAACGTCTTTGATAGGGACATCAAGATAATACCGCTGACTAGTCTGATTTGGTTTCTGCAGAGACTGAGAAGGTTTCTCATGCTATCTTTATGAAGAAATGTGGGCTAGAGCAGCGCTTCTCAAACTTCAGCATACCAACTGAATACCTAGAAATCTTGTTAAAATGAAGATTCTAACTCAGTAGGTTGGGAGTGGAACTTAGAACTTGCATTTTAAATAAGTCTCTAAGTGATGCTAACACTGCTGATCCTAGAATCAATTTGAGTAAGCAAGGACCTCAAGGACAATACAGTTTAAGAGATTCACATTATTGAATACCGCCCTCAAAGATTACGGAGCAATGTTACCTTGAACATTTTACTAAGAGTTACATAACTGAAATAACCCATAGTAAGAGTACTACAGAGTAGGGGAAAAACCTGTCTTGGCAGTTCACATGAAGACAACTTGACATTTTTAGTTAACAAAAGCTAAAGAAAAAGCCTGTTTGACCTGCCTGCCTAATGAAACCTAACATAGTCATACACTGCTTTCACAGACCAGTGTTCAATAAAAATAGGTAACCAGCCCACTGCAACCTTCTGTTCACACTATATGTGGACTATTTGAAACATTTTATTAAATACCTTCAAGAGACACTCTCTTCAAAAGAACATGAACAAACAGAAGAAAATATCTAGAGTAACAAAGATGGTGAGAAGCCAGGGAACACCATATAAGCAATGGTGGAATAACCTGGACATGTCTAGCGTGAAGACAAGACAAAAATGGGCATGATCATAACATGAAAGAGATCAAAACCACAGGGTCAAACTAGGGCCAATAGTTGAAGAAATGTGGAAACGTATAATTCCTTCTTTTAATACAATAGCTTAACAAGTAAAACTGTTCCAAAGTGGAGATGAAACCAGCCTCTTGAAGCAAGCAAACCACCCATTTCTGGAAATATTCAAGCAGAGGCTTTATATTAAGGAGGGCACTCCTTATTAGATAGTTTGAACAGACTGATTTCAGAAGACACTTTGGACTAAAATGTCATTAAGAATGGATGTCTCTTGCTTTTCTATTCTGGGCTTACAGGTCATATTTCTTTTTTTTCCTTTTTATTAAATTTACTGGGATGACACTGGCTAACAAAATTATACAGGTTTCAGGTGCACAATTCCACAACACATCATCTATACACTGTATTGTGTTTACCACCCAAGTCATGTCTCCTTTCATCACCACGTATCCCCACTATACCCTCCTCCACACCAATCATCAGATATTGTCTGTGTCCATGAGTTCTTTTTTCCTTCTTTGCTCAATCCCTCCACCCTTCCCACCCCTCAACAGCCATCAGCCTGCTATCTATGAGTCTGTCTCTAGTTTGCCTGTTAGTTCATTTTGTTCATTAGATTTCATGAGTGAAATCATGACACTTTGACAAACCAATTAACTTACATTGCCCCGTCCCCACCCTCCAACACACCTAGCACCTTACTACCATCATACTTCTACTAATGCTGTTCCCTCAGCCCTTAGGCTCTCCCCATTTCATTCACCCTCAATGTTCCAAGAAAACCTCCCCCCGAAGAAATTATTACTATCTCACCTAGCAATTGTTGCATTCATCTCTGCACACAGCACTTACTGTGCCACCAAAGTCTTTTATATTGTTGATATGTTAACTTTATTAATATATCTTATTTATCCAGCATAAAGAAATCATCATTTCAACATGTTATCAATGGCAAAATTAGTGTTTTATATTCTATTTTTTTGATACCAAGTTTCTGAAATCTGGTGTATATTTTATACTTACAGCACATTTCAAACCGGATGCTAAATTAGTGATGGTTAAAGTGAAATGCAGTTCTACAAAAACAACAGAGTTGTGTTTAACGAAGAAATATTTTACTCTGCTTCAGTTTTTTACTTAACTTTATTAAAATAAAAGAAAATTTAAAGTTCAATTTCACAGTTACACTAGTGACATTTCAAGTGTCCAGTAGCCACACGTGCATTTTGAAAAAGGAAATCCTGAATGTAAGCAATGCCCTCCAATATTTTGTAAAATAATCTTACACACACCCAATGAGCCTGGTCTCATTTTAAACAGCTCCTTCACCACGTAAGTGGCATATAATGGAAAACGTAACAAATCTAAACCACAAGTTCAGCCCCTGGTAGATGTAATGCCAATAATGTTAGTTATGTGAAAATGAACATTAAAATGTTAAAAGGTTGCTTGGCCAGTGTGGCTCAGGGGATTGAGCGTCATCCCATGGACTGAGAAGTCCCAGTTCAATTCCTCTCAGGGCACATGCCCAGGTTGTGGGCTCAATCCCCAGTGGGGGGCACGCAGGAGGCAGCCCATTAATGTTTCTCTCCCTTCCTCTCTCTCTAAAAAATCAAAAACAAAATTTAAAAAATGTTAAAAGGTTAAAGAGCCATGCCAAAGATGCCAGGAGACCACAGTCCAAATGATCAAATACACCTCTTTCCATTTTGCTGTGAAAATATTAATGAAGAATGGCTAGCAAAATCGGAGTGTGGTACATTTCCAGTAAGAGGAAAAAAGAATCCCCAGACACCCCTGGGCTCCTTCTATCATCATAAAAGAGAGGAACTTAAATCTGTTTATATTATTCTCAGTTATAATATTCATGTGCATAAATCAGAAATTTTGGATTGAGTATACTATTAGCATCAGCTACTTTTAAACTTAAATATTTCTATGAAAAGTTTACCAATAGAACAATTTAAGAGAAAAATATATAAATGTTCTTAAGTCACTTAGCTCTCCCCCTAATTATAAGCAATACCCACCACTCTATATTTACACAGCCCTTTCACCTATATTTTCATTTAATCCTCACAACAATCCTATGAAGTACATCTCACTACCTCTGTTTTACAGATAAGAAACAGAAGAACAGAGAGAGGAAGTGATTTACCAAAAGCCATGTGGCTAGTAAGTGGAAAGAGCCAGTAATTAAATCTAGGTCTCCTGATCCATATTCAGTCAACTTTCCACCAAATGGACAACTGCCTCCCAATATATCCCGACTATATACTTTAAAATACATTTCTTCAATCTCAATAGGCATGTCTCAAGTATTCAATCTCCCTATGTATGAGCTTTTTATACCAGGTTCACTCTTGGTATAAGAATTTCCAAAATGACAAAAACACTTTTATAAGCAATGTAAACCCAATAGGACTTACTTTTAAATCAGTCAACTTTTAGTATATTTGTTTTAAATACAGTTGCCCCTTGGATAGATAGCATATCTTATTAACCTTATCTCTCTTAGCATATTGTGTGCCAATATGTCCGAACCCATTCCTGGAAACAAACGGCCAAACTAGAAATTTTGGCCTGTCATTTCAAAAACTACTCACAATGAATGTATGACTGTGTCAGGTAAATTTAATTCTGAGGAGAAAAAGCCAGCAAGAAAACCAAACCTGAGATTTATTAACTGTAATTAGAGAATTTAAAACAGATTTTTTTCACCTTGAGAAGTTTAAAGCATTGTTAGTGATCTCCATTACTCCTGCAGTCATTATATTAATATAAATTATGCAGACTACTATGTTTCTGACCACTGCTAAAAGTATTTAATTCTCCTAATCCATTTACTCCAATGTTTAAAAAATGTAATTTTTATGATGTTGGGGTGAAAAGTCACTTAAAACATTTTGATCAGTACTAATAGGTCAGAGACCTGGTGCTAAGTACAAGCACACACATTATATTCAATGGACATACTACATCCTAGTACCCAATTAAGAAGACTTAAGGGACCAAATGTACTGTTAACAAAACGACAGACTTTACAAAACCGAATTCTGAAATTCAAATGCTTGAGTATCAATTTAAAAAGAAGCCACATCTATTAAGTCGGGAAGAAATAACATCTTTTTCAAAACAAAAAGGGAGGGGGGAATCAAGGTAACCTAATATCAGCAAACTACTAAAGTATCTTGAGCATATTTCATGTTTTGCATGTGTTCATACAAGCTCCAAACTCAATAGTATTCCAAAGCAGAACATGCCGATTAAAAAAACTCACATAGGTATCAACATAAAAATGTGTCACTGAAAAGAGAACGGCAGGCACCATTCCTTTTGCAACAGAGCTTCATGAAGAACCTCAGAGTAGCCTGGCCTGCGTGGCTCAGTGGATTGAGCGGCGTCCCATGGACTGAGAGGTCCCGGCTTGATTCCCGGTCAGGGCACATGCCCAGGTTGTGGGCTCGATCCCCAGTGGGGGACATGCAGGAGGCAGCCAATCAATGTATCTCTCTCACATCGATGTTTCTATCTCTCTCTCCCTTCCTCTATCTCTAAAAAATCAATAAAAACATATTTTTAAAAAGAACCTCAGAGTAGATGTAAATTAATGGCATGTTACTCTTGTCAGTAAAGAAAATGCCAACTCAATAATACCATCACCAAAATAAAAAATAATGCAGTTAAAAAAAAATTCAAGTCACAAAGAATGCTGAATCTGAGGTCAGGATATAATGTACCATCACATATGTAGTCACCAAAAGTGTTGGGAATTCTTCATATATAGAGTATCTAATGAAAATTTTATGGCATTTGTAACAGACAAATGAAAGTTTGAAAACAACCAGGATAGCTTTTTTTATTACATGAGTAGCAGGGTGGTATTCAGCTGTGTGAAAAGGAAAACACACACACACACATACACACACATACACACACACACACACACACACGAAATACTGGGTTCTAGTCTGGGCTGTAACATTAACTAGTTACTAGTTATGTAAATTTGGCCAAGTCACTTAACCACTTGTGCCTCAGGATCTCCATCTACATAAAGAGTACTGGATTAAACTATGTGTAAAGTACCTTCCAGTTCTATGAATCCATGACTATGAATAAGACATAACCACGGTCACATTCCAGTATTAAGACAGAAAATAAGCTTAAGAAACAACATGTAAAACTAGGACATAAGCTAAGAAGCTGCTTTTCTCACTGCCATTTCACTCATGTACTTCTATCTTCCTTTTACCGACTATCTGTTTGAAAATAAACATAAAGCACTCCTTTTTTATTAATTTATTTATTTTTGTTACAGATGTTTCTCCTTCTCCCCACATTGACACCCTCCTCCCTGCTCCCATCCCCCCTTCACAGTACTGTTGTCTATGTCCATCGGTTATGTATATATACATATAAGTTCTTTGGTTTATCTCTTTCCGCTACCCCCCCCACCTTTCTCTGAGGTTTGTCAGTCTCATCCCGACCAAAAGCACTCCTCTTTTAAAAACAGGGCAGGGTTGATGTTTCACTGCCTTTACTTATTGCATGATACCTCTCACCACCCATACAATTTGTAGATTCTTTCCAGTATTGGCCTATCAGAGGATGCTACCAAGGGCTCCACCACTGCTGATACTACAGCAATATGCGGTTATAAAATATTATTTGTATGGCAATGTTAGCTTAGCCTCGCTTTTATTCTATTTCTACCACTTGAAAAGGACAACAATAACAACAACAAAAAAAGATTCAGAACTGTCCTTCATGTGTCTACTTTCTTTGCAAAAAAGTCTGATTTGCAGCTCACAATTTTGACTACAACCCTCTAAAACAGTAAGATCAAAAGTCAACAAATCAAAGGACAGAGACCAAGCCAAATGCTGCCAATTCATGGGATCAAGTTAGTTTTCAAAGGAAGCCATTATGATGACATTTCAATTCACTCAAGTACTTTAGACAGAGAATTAAATGTCCGATTACCCATTTTATTGAGCTACATCACTAAATTAGAATTTGGTCTTATCCTCACAAACTCAATTCTGACTTGCTTCTCATTATTTCCAAGAAGTAAAAAAAAATGACTCAAAACCCAGAAGGTTCATGTATTTATAAAAAGTTATTAATGTAAAATCACTGATTACTAGCAATTTTGGTGATAATTGGTAAATAAAGTACTATTTTTTGAGGATATGAATTTTCCATCAAAAACTAACTTTTTGAGCCTCAGCTGGTTTTCTCCGTGGTTAGAGCATTGGCCTGAGGACCAAAGGGTCTCAAGTTTGATTCCCAGCCAGGGACACATACCTGCGTTGCAGGTTTATCCCTGGCCTTGGTCATGTGGGAGGGAGGCAACCAATCAATATGTCTCTCTCACACTGACGTTTCTGTCTCTGTCTCTCTCCTCCCTCCCACTCTATCTAAAAATCAGTGGAAAAATATTCAGGTGAGGATTAACAACAACAAAAAACAACTTTTTGAATAAGAGTGAAGACAATTTTTTAAAATTAAAATCACCTGACCAGCCCTGGCTGGGTGATTCAGTTGCTTGGGGAGCCTCGTCTGGTACACCGAAAGGCTGCAGGTTCAATTCCTGGTCAGGGTGCTTACAGGAGGCAACCGACCGACGTTTCTCCCTTCCTCTCTACCTTTCTCTGTCTCTAAAAACCAATAAAAATACATCTTTGGGTGAGGATTTTAAAAACACATTAAAATCACTTGACCAAAAAAGAAAATATTATCTACACAAATGACTGTTACGTTATTTGAGGAAATCAATTTTGTGTTACAGAACCAAACATGCTGACAACTGAGACTACATATCCCCAGTTCGCACAGCAGCAGTCTACACCTGTTGTCCTATAGTACTCAACAGGGTCCGGGTCCTCTTTCAGCCTCAAAAGTGACCCATTTTGGATAAATTATATGGTTACCTTAGATGTAACTGACACTAATGGTAACTTTGGTGAATAAAAAAATGAAAATTGTAATTAAGAGTTAACTCCTTTCTTCCTACAGGCAAGTGGAGAGCAAGAGAAAAGAGACCACTTTTAATTCCAGAAAGAGTACAAACATTGAACACAATGTCCCATTCCTCCCACAGAAAGTTCATCACCACGCAAACGTTATAACTGAAGCCCAATCTGCAGTCATGAAATTATTGCAAGAGGTCCACGAATCTATATACACACCACAACTGTCTACAGCTACTTGTCTCAACATATAGGTGCTATTATGACTAATGAAATGAAAATCTTGGGCTGGAGCACTAAAATACAAGAAAATTAACAACAAAATATCAACTATATGTATTTAAGAAATAAAACTACAAGCTCATAAATATATTCCCAAATTCCTCAAAATTGGCAAGATTTTTTTATCTAATAGAAATTTCTTTTGATAAAAGGAAATATGAACTGCTTGACTTTCTGGGAAACATCGATATTCAAGGATGAGAAAAAGATACAGAAGTACTATTGCTTTCTTACACTGATTATCAAAGCCTCAAGGGATTATGTAAACTGGCTACTTTTTTGTGTATTGCACAGAAATGTTAAGGAATTAGACTAACAAAAGAAAAACATGTCCCAGCCTAAGGCAGTGGCCCAAATTCTAGCACCTCATTGGTCTGAGTTTGACAGGACTTTTCACACTGTAATTTGGTTCACATTGTGATTTGTAAATCAAGGGGACAAGGAGGCTGGTCAGTGATGTGCTTTGTTTCCCAATCCACTAGGGCTATGGAAAAAGTAATAGAGTATATACATTATAATTCCACGAATGCAGATGCAGCATTTGACCTACTGTGTTACTTAAGGCCTCACTATATATTCACTAACCTGAAAGAATATATTCAACCAGCCTAATATTTCTAGATGTCATTTCATAATTAATCCATTTCATAAAACCATTGCTGATTTTAAATTGTTTATCAAATTATATAGTAATAGCTGAAACAGGAAAAAAGAGGAGGGGGTAATTGCTAAGTCAGTCTCACCTGTTTCATAAAGCGGATTCCTTTTAGGGTTAATAAGTTTTTGATGCAATATAACCTATAGATTTTTTTATTCAAACCTTTCATGTTCTTTGCATTTCTGATTTAAATAAACAGTTCAGTCTAGAGGCATAAAAGTTTAGTGACTTCAGGCATTAAGACAGGCCTGGGTTAAAATGGGGGCTCTACCACTTATTAGGTATTTAATTGAGGACAAATTACTTAATAACCTCTTCCTGAAGTCTCAGTTACCTCTGTAAAATAGTTAACATCCTCATGAAGCTTTGCTGTGATTATAAAATCATGCATGTGAAGCCCAGGACCTAGCACATAAGCATTCAATACAAATGAGTTGTGAATTTAGGCTAACTACCTACCCATCCCAGTTTGCCTGGGACAATCCTGTTTATCCCTGCTGTCCAGTCATAATTATTAATAATGTTGCTTTTCCTCTTAAAAGCATCCTGGCTAGGGCAATACATTATGTAGTTACTTTAACCATGATGATGAAAAGAGTTAATACCAATTAGAGCATAATATATATCAATTATGACTTTTGGGATCTTAAAGGAAAAAATAGAACACAAAAATAATATAAGATTATATTCCTGTAAGAAAGTCTACTGATATTTTATTTAGCGATTCAATGAACATACAAACAGTATTTATTTATACCCATCTTGTTCATTCTGTTCTACACATGTCCTGGTAAACTTCAGACATTATTTTAAAAGAGGAAAATTCACAGATAAAGCACTAGTGAGTTCCAGCTACTCAGAAACACTATCCTTTGAATTACCAGTACAAAATACCCATTCTCACCATGAAGTATGCCCCAAACCAACTAACATATATTGAATAAGCCCATCCAATTACAGGGCCCACAAAACAATATTTTAAAACATGCATTCTATACATAAATCATCAGGAGACGCAACAAAAAAATAAATTACCTGACTGTTATGACATAGTATTGTAATACAATAAACTGGATTTTAGTTTTCTTCACTTTTCTAGAAAAAAAAAGAATCCATTATTCTTCCTCTTTTATAAGAAGTTTTCTTTGAAACAGACACATCTTAAAAAATACACATCCTATATATTTTAGTCTCTCTCTCCCACACACACCAGCACCCAAGTAATTATTTTCAGATTCTGATAGTTACTTTTGAGGACTTATTTGGCACATTACAGTTACCTCTGTAAAGTCGTCCTAGCAGTAGCCTAGGCCTAAGGCAGAAACTAAAAAGTATGAAAGATCATCAGGACGAAACATTTCTCAGTAAGAGAAGTTGGTCCTAAAATCATATTTTAAAAAGTGTTTAGATTGGTCTTCCTGGGTACTTTATTTTTACAATTTAGAAAACCGATTTTGGGTCGGGGGGACTATAATTGTGCCTGCTTGTTCTCAGATTATCCTGGATGGCCATAATATACCCGCTGGGATGATAAGAGTAGTTAGTTTGTGTTTAATCACGAAGAATCAAAGAAATGATTAACAGTAGTACGTTCATTTTTTCCTCCCTTCAATCACCCAAAGATACTGCGGTTAATTCTCATTCAGAAAATTTGGGTTCCTTATTTACAGCAAAAAATTCTTGTGGGGCTTTGGAAATGATGGGTGACAACCCGACATAAATGCTTCCCTTTGCCCCCAAACTAAAGAATGACCTAAATAACAAGCCTGCTAGGCCTCAGATTCCCGGACTAACCTGTGGAATAAGTATGGTGAAACTGTCTAGGGAAGGAACGTGGCTGTCTCCTCCATCTTGAAATTAATCAGCATAAGGGAAAAAGGGACTGAGTGTTCAGGAAGCAGAAGCCCAACCGGTTAATACTAGTTACTAAAGCTATGGCGTACGTGGCAGGTACCGCCCGCAGAAGCCGAGACCCTTAGGCATTTTTTTTGAGGGGGGAGGGGGTTGGCCGATGGAACGGAAATTAACTTGGAAATCATCTGGCCCAATTCCTACCCTTTCCACGGGAAAAATGACAAACACGCAAATGCTTTTTCCTTCAGTTTGGGGGGGGGGGGTTTACAGTGATATTTGGGAAAGGATATTCCGGGGTTATTCGAGCGAGGGAGTAAAGCACATTTGCCTCAGATCCTCAGGGAAGATGTCATCATGGCCCCAGGGGGCGCCTAATTGATAGTGCCCTGCAGAAGTGCTCAAAATGGGGCTTTGCAAATCCTGGGAAATCCAAAGGCCCGAGAGTTCCCAGCAGCCAGACTTCCCCCCGACTCCCCAACCTCAGCCCGCCGCGCTGAAGGGGCGGCGAGAGGCGAACCAAGTCTCCAAAGAGCGGAGGACAGAGAATCCTGAAGCGATTCAAGATTCTCACGCCTGAGGCCACCACTCGAAAACTGCCAGCCCCCGTCCGTGGGGCTCGGGGGCCCGGCGCGGCGCGCGCGGCCGCGGGAAGGCAGCCCTGCCCCAGCACCGACCCCCGGGAAGCCTGCGACCGCGCACCCGAGAAAATGGCAGCGGCGACTACGCCACGGAGCCCCCCGCAGCAGCCCGCGCCCGGGGTCCGGAAGCGGCGCCGGGCCTCCGCCGCGACAGGCCACTCAGGCCATTTTGAGAAAAAGCGGCAGCCACGACTCCGCTGTCTTCCTCTCGCTCTCCATCCATTTCTCACAGGATCCCCGAGGCTTCACTTACTCGGTTTTCGTGGTCGGGATCCGACTCGGTCGGTAAGGCCGCCGCCGCCGAGCCTTCTGCGCGCCTCCCTTGTCGCCGCTCTCGAGCCCGCCTCCGATGAGTCGCTGGTGGAGACCCGCCTCTAGCCCAGCGCCTGCTCGGGAAACGTTGCTCAGGCAGCCATTATCTCCCCCATTGTTACCAAGCAGCGACAGGAAACGACTGCCCACAACAGGAAGTGATGATGCCGGGTCCGGGCGCGCGGCCCCCCCGGCCGGCTGGCCAATCGCGCGCGAGGCCTCGGAAAGGCTCGGCGGGAGGAGGGGCGCCGGCGGCGCGGCCGGCGGGCTGCGGCTGCAAAGGGCGAGCTGCTGCGACGCCCACCGTGTGACAGGCCCCACCCTCCTCCGCCATTTTGAATGGTGGCGAGAAATTCGCGTTCCGAGAATTGTGGGAACCTCTGCTTTCCCATTTTGCAAACTGAAGCGCGTCGGCTTCTGACTGCTCGGAGCCTTGTTTCCGGCCAGCGAGAAAGGCGATGGTAGTGGGACCCGAGGTTACTGCACACCATTAGTCCAGACAAGTTCCTACACCATCCTACCTTTTAGTCAATATACTGTATGTATGTTTTATTCAATCTACTGTATTTATTAAGCGCCAACTGCATGTCAACCGCTGTTGTACATGTTAAGGATAAGGTGGAAATAAAAACACCAAAGTACCAGCTCTCGTGGACAACTCTATATATACATATACATATATATGTATACACACACACACACACACACACACACACATATGTACATATATGCATAGAGACAGAGAATGAGAACGAGAAGAAAGGCGGGGGGAGGGGGTTAGAAAATGCCAGGAATTGCAATTTCAAAACCAGTGGTCAGAGATGGGCTCTCAGATAGTAACTCTCGCAAATACCTGAAAAGGGGCGGTGATGGCAACAGGGTGGGAAAATCTGATAAGGTTGGAATTTGTAAGAGGGCAGTTAAGGAAGGCCTTGCTTAAGAGGTAGCGCCTGGGGGAAACCGGGCAATAAGTCACACAAAATCCAACTCCAGGTTTCAAAGTTACAGAAAAACAACCTTACCCAAGTTTGGAGGGTGTTTCCGTGCACCTTCTCCCATTTTTCTGTTTTCTGTGTTTTCCAGTCACACGGCAGCTACACTAGCTTTCTGCCGATTTTCCCAAGCAACCAAACTTGTTCCCACCTATACCATTTTACGTCAACGGTAATACTTTCCTTCCTATCTTTCCTCTCATCACACAAGCCTCTTCTCAATTGCCCTTTCCCCAGAGAAGACGTCCCTAATCACCCTATTTAAAATAACAATTTCCCTACCTCCTTACCTGCTTGATTTTCCTTAAAGCACTTAATCTTAAAATATATTATTTGTTTACCCAACCTTTAAGAGCAGGGAACCTCTTTGTTTTGTTCACTGTTATATCGCCAGTCAGCTCATAGTAGACCCTCAAATATTTTTTTGAGGGAACCCTGACCTCAGCATGAAGGCCATTTCATCAGTCTGGAATATAAGTATTTTACTCCAAGCAGTTACCCCAATATCTCTCATACGCTCCTCCTGGCTTAGCTTCCCAGCACACTTGATCTTGTCATTTCTGATAATACGTGTTTATGATTTAGGTGCTGTGTCTCTACGTAGTTTTTGTCTTATCTTAAATAACCGCATACGAGAACTTTTACCTAGAATATGTAAAGGGAATTCTTCACCGACCTGCAATGCTGTTAAGCCTGATATTGAGCTTATGGTAATAACATTGCCCACTCCTTAAGAAATTCTTAAGGCAAACGTGGCTTAATGTAAAATATAAAATCATAAAAGAAGCAGAAGAAAATGTAACTGAATATGTGTATAGCCTTGAAGATGTAGAAGAACTTTCTAAATATGACACAAAATCCATAAATGAAAATACTGTTAAATACGACTTCATAAATAAAAGTAAAGCTTCTGAGTGTCAAAACACAAGTTCAGTAAAGTTAAAAGACAAATAACAAACTCAAAATAATAATTTCAACATGCATATGATAGCTACAGAGTAATATTAGTTTATAATAAAATTAAAAGACAACAAATTGCCCTGGCTGGTTTGGCTCAGCGGTTAGAGCGTCGGCCCGCGGACCAGAGAGTCCCTGGTTTGGTTCGGTTCCCGCCAGGGGCACGTACCCCCCCCCCCAAATAAAATAAATACCACAATTTAAAAATGTGAGAAGGACATGGATATGCAATTCAAATGTTCAACCTCACTATTAATCAGAAATAAAAATATCCATACTGTTTGACCAACAAGACACATACAGAAATGTATCTTAAGGAAAAGAAGTGGACAAAGATGTATGTAATGAATGTACAAAGATATTAATCATTGAAATACTGAAAAAATCAAAAAAAAGAACTATTCTAAAATAATTAGATAATAAATACTAAAATAATAAATACTTTGCAGTACATCTATATAACAAACTCCTACCTAGCCATTAAAAGTTAGTAGCTAGATCTAAATATGTTCAGGTATATTTTTAATGGGAAAAAAGTAATGTACAAAATTTCATGTATGATTCTATTTTTACATTAAAAGATATGTGTGAATATGCATAAAAAGTCTAGATGTATATACATGCAAATAAAATGTGAAGGGATTATTAGTCATTTTAACTTTCTTTACTGTATTGTCTTGAATATTTTACAATATGCATGCATTACTTGGTATTGGGAGGAGGGGTCATTTTCATTTATTAATAGAAAGAAAAGTCTATTTGAATCTGAAAAGAAAAGAGAGTATCTCCCCATCCACTTACTTCTGCAATGCTTCATTCAAGTATACCCTTTCCCTCCTTCCATCCTTCCTCCCTCCCTCCTTTTCTCTTTTCCTTCCTCCCTTCCTCTCTCTCTCTCTTTCTCTTTCTCTCTCTTTCTCTTCTTCCTTTCTCTTTCTTATCTTTTCCATATATTCTTTCATGCTCTTTTATAATCAAGGAGCTGCTTAATATGTCTAGGAAACTGCTCCTTCTCAAAATGATTTATTCCATTTGGGCATTCAGTACCACGTAGAACCTAAGGAAGAAACCACTGAATAACTCTCATTCTGTTTCCTTCCAGCCTAATTGAATTTCTCACCAATGTGCTTTTTACATATGTGTGACGTTCAAATAAATTTTACCCCTTCCTGGTGAAATGTCCCTTAACAGGATAAAAGTAAAATAATTTTCCAATCTTCTTTCTGTTAATTTATTCAACAAAACCTACCGATCATCTACTATATACTGGTGACTTGGAAATAAACCATTATACCACAGATAAGAACACCTTGCCCTTGTGGCAAGACAGACATTGAACAGATACTTACAAAGGTAATGAATTGTTATTACAAAGGAGATGTGTGAATACAATGGGGGGGGGATTATAAAAGGAACATTTAACCTAGAGAAGTTGCCATTTTTAGCTGAGACCTGAGCTGAAGAAAGAACTATGGCTAGGAAGGAAAGGCAGATAATGAAGGAGCCCTGGGAGAGGGAATAACCTGTACAAATTCTATGGGGTGAGAAAATGGAGCCTGGGGAAGTGAAAGAAAAGCTCATTTTCTATAGAAAATCATTCAATTTTATTTTCTTCAAAACTCTCATCACATTGGAATTTATCTTGTCTATTTTGTAGTTTATGTTGTTTCTTGATTGTACTGTTTGTTTATAGTCTGTCAGTTCCCATTGGCCTGCCCCCTGTTTTAAGTTCTTTGAGAACTGAGGCTTTGCCCCACCCCTTCACCGCTGTATTTCCCGAACCTAAAATATGTACCTAATAGACAATATTTTTAATGAATCAAGGAATTAGCTTGTAGTTCAAATTAGATATTTTGGATCTTATACTAAGAACAATGAGAAGTTTTTGAAGAGTTTTAAAAAAGAGATGGTTTAAAAATGATTTGATAAAGGTGTGTGTTTTTAAAAAATCTTTATGCTTGCTGTGTCCTGGAGACTGCATTTTCTTTGTAGTGGATATGCTTACTGTTTTAAGAATCCAAACTCCTTTATCTTTATGAAACGTGACTGATTTTGTTTCAAAACGACATCTACAAAATATTTATTTATTTAGTTTAGAAACTGCTTCTAATGTCTAAGTAGTTTTTAAAAAATCTTTTGAATAAGTATCACTGGCCAAAATCAATTTATTTGGAAAACAAATGTCTGTGTCCTAGTGCTTCCATTTTGCCTCAGTTCGTTTTTTTAGGAGTTCACAATAATAATCAAGGTGTGAATGAATCATAAATGTTTTCTTCGGTTTCCCTGAAGAAGTAGATAGGAAGGCCCTGGCCAGTTTGGCTCAGCGGTTAGAGTGTCGGCCCGGCGGACCGGAGAGACCCAGGTTCGGTTCCGCTAGAGGCACATACCTCGGTTGCGGTTTCTCCCCGGTTCCAGTTGGGGTCGTGTGGGTGGCGACCGGTCGATATGTCTCTCTCACGTCAGTGTGTCTCTCTCACATCGATGTTTCTCTCTCTCTCCTCCTCCCTCTCTCCCTCCCACTCTATCTGAAGATAAATGCAAAAATGTCCTCAGGTGAAGATAAAAAAAAAAAAAAAAAAAGAAGGGGATAGGAGGATGGGGAGAAAAAAGTGAAAGGTAATCAGAAACTCATTTATTCAGTTAAGTCATTCAACAATATGTATTGTGTGCTATGTAGATATAAAAGATGTAGTCGCTGTTCTGAGGAAATTCACAATCCAGAAAAAGAGAGGTATCCCAGGAGGATATAGTTTCATCTACAGTCATTTTGTAAAGATATGTGGAAGCTAAAGCTGATGTGTTGGTTTCATTGCAGGGGCCCAGGCAACACTTTTTTCCCCCTTCTTTATTTCTTTCTTTATTTAAAATATGTTTTTATTGATTTTTTAGAGAGAGATAGAAACATCGATGAGAGAGAAACATTGATTGGCTGCCTCCTGCATGCCCCCCACTGGGTACTGAGCCCACAACCTGGGCATGTGCCCTCACAGGAGTCAAACCAGGACCTCTCAGTCCATGGGACGATGCTCCATCCACTGAGCCACACCAGCTGGGTGACTTTTTTTCCTTTAAAAAATTATTTTATTGTTGAGAGTATTACAGATGTTCCCCCATTACCCCCCTTTGCCCCCCTTCACCCAGCTCCCACCCCACCCCAAGCCTTCACCTGTCTATTGTTTGTGTCCATGGGCTATGCATATATGCATATAAGTTCTTTGATTAATCTCTTCCTGCCCCCCCTCAACTTCCCTCTCAGATCTGTCAGTCTGTTCCATGCTTCCATGCCTGTGGTCTTATTTTCTCTTCTTTGGTGAAGCATCTGTTCAAGTCTTTTGCCCATTTAAAGATTGTTTTGCTTTGTTTTTGTTTACTTACTATTGATTTATAAAGTTATTTATATATTCTTTTTTGGTTACGTGGTTTACAAATGTTTTCTCTCAGTTGATTTCCAGCAAAAGTACAAAGGCAATTCAATGGAGAACTGATAGCATTTTCAATAAATAGTGCTGAAACAACTAGATATCTGTATGAAAAAAAAGTAAACCATGACCTCTACCTCACACCATACACATACAAAAAGTAAATGTGCAGTGATATAAAGTAGTGAAATGGAAAGAACTGGACTTTCAGAATGGTGGGGTGAGGAACTTGGCAAATCCTCTCTCCTCCCAATTTATTCCTTCTTATTGCTATCTAGCATTCAATTGAATAGATATATCACATTTTATTTATTTCACGGTATGTACATAATACTCCAACAAAGCTGTTTTTAAAAGGCACAAGTACTTACACATGTAACAACATAGATGAATCTCTAAAACTTTATGCTGAGTTAAAGAAGCCAGACATAAAACAGTATATATACTGTATATTTCACTCCCTGAAATTCTAGAAAAGATAAAACTAACTGATAGTGACAGAAAACAGAACAGTGGCTTCCTGGGGCTGGGGACTGGAGAAAAAGATTGACTACCATGGGTCATGAAGTAATTTTTTTGAGTAATAAGAATATTCTATATCTTGATTATGGTGGCAGTTATATGGGTGTATATATTTCTCAATGCTAATTGAACTGTAGACATAAAACAAACCCTCAAACAACAAGTGCTGGCGAGGGTGTGGAGAAAAGGGGACTCAAGTACACTGCTGGTGGGAATGCAGACTGGTGCAACCACTATGGAAAACAATATGGTGCTTCCTCAAAAAATTAAAAATGTAACGGCCATTTGATCCAGTGATCCCACTTCTAGGAATATCCTAAGCACCCCGAAACACCAATCAGGAAGAATATATGCACCCCCTATGTTCACAGCACCACTATTTACAATAGCTAAGATCTGGAAATAGCCCAAGTGTCCATCAGTAAATAGGTGGATAAAAAAGCTGTGGTACATTTACACAATGGAATACTATGCAGCTGTAAGAAAGAAAGATCTCTTATCCTTTGAGACAACATGGAGGGACCTGGAGAGTATTATGCTGAGCAAAATAAGCCAGAGAAAGACAAATATCACATGATCTCACTTATTTATGGAATATCATGAACAAAATAAGTTGTTGACTAAAACAGATCCAGAATCATGGAAGTAGGGAACAGACTGACAAACCTCAGAGGGATGGGGGGTTGGGGGGGTGGGAGGGGTGGGAAGAGATAAACCACAGAATTTATATGCATGTATGCACAACCAATAGACACAGACATTAGGTCGGGGAAAGCAGGAGGGGGGTGGGAACGGGAAGGAGGGGGTCAATGGGAGAAAAAAGGGGGGACATCTGTAATACTTTCAACAATAAAAACAATTTTTTAAGTTGATTTAAAAAGCAGGCAAGGAAGCCTATATCACAAGCCCTCATGAAAACCAGAGAGCCCACCTTGCCTTAAATGATGGGAACCAGGGTTGCTTCATCTCTACTTGGTGAAAGACAGAAACTCAGTTGAAAAATTGTATGGTCCGATATTTCTCTCCCTTTCCCTCCCTCTCTCTCCCGCCCACTCTGTCTGAAAATAGAAAAATATCCTTGGGTGAGGATTAAAAAAAAATTTTTTTTTAAAGAAAAATTGTATGGTCATTCCAGAGATGATGTCTTCTAAGGGTGCAATATAGGCTAACTCATTCTTTAACTACATTAACACAGTCCTCCAGATTTAGATTGGGCATTATTCACTCTGATAGCAGCTAACAGTGTAATGTACTCAATGTTCATAAGAACAGATAATAGCAAACTCAACTTTTTACCCCTGGATGTCAAAGCTTTTTAAAAAATATGACTTAATCTTGCTCTGTTATGGGAAGATGTTATTATTCTTATTTTACACCCTTACAGTATCACAGTTTCCTATACCCTACCAGTATCTGGGATCTTTTACCAAACTTTTAAGGATCATGTTTTGTTTTAAAAGCACACAGGATGATTGAAAAGAACTTTTTCCTAACCTAGCCAATCAAGATTGAGTGATACTAATATAGAATCTAATAACAACTTTGATTTTCAGGGAGTGTTTATCCTTTGAGATAGCAGCTGATTGTTTTAGAAGGGATAAAAAGCAATTTAGGGATATGATAAGCTAAAATGTGAAGTAGACATGCAGATAGTATATTATTTGCCATTTATTAGGATAGGCATTGTTCTTCATAATAGAATTTCAATATTGGCCATTCTCCCTCGAAGGTTATGGCTTTGATTTCTAAGACCAGACCGGAATTATGGGTAAAGGGATCTCTCTCTCTCTCTCTCTCTCTCTCCCTTCTAATTTAATCATGTCAATTTATAGAATTTTCTTCTTTTTTTAAAACTTTTCCCTGATTATCAAAGTGGTAATTGCACATTAGAGAAAATTTGGGAAGTACAGAGAAGCATATATAAAGAAACAAATCACCCATCATCTCCCAGCAAGGGGCCACAAGAAACAATAGGCATGGTGAAAAAAAGGCAACACTATTTCCAGTTACTGAGATACCAACTTTGTCCCACCATTCTCCATTGATTGACCAGCTTAGTAATAAGAAGCTAATTTCATTTCCAGCAGGATTTCATTGATGTAGATTAGAGGCTTTTAGGGGGAGATACTAAATGGTCATAAAAGAAATGAACTAGGAATGAAAGGGTTCTATGGCAAGTTTTAACTACAGATCAGAACATAATTTATAAGTGACAGTGACTCCAGGGACCAATTCCATTTCACCTCATTTCTAGCCTGTTAATTGATCATGTCCTAATGGATATAGCTAGGCCTGTAAGCCCTGATCCCACAAGTCCTGCCTTTTAAAAACTAGAGTAAAATTTAAAAAAAATTATCTTTATTGTTAAAAGTATTACAGATGTCCCTCCCACCACTGACACCCTCCTCCCCGCTCTCACCCCCCTAGGGTAATTTTTTTATGGTAGCAAGTTGGTGTTATGGGCAAGTACTCAAAAAAATAATTATGTTTTGACTTAACCTCATTATCTGTCCCATGTAAGGGTCATAAAGGAGCCATACACACAAGGGAAAATGACAAATAGGAATTAAAATACCACATTGTGATTACTGGAGTTGGTGTCCTGTACTCTGGTACAGGGCTTTCTGGTAAAGCTAGGTTTCAGTACATAACTTAGGCTCAAAGTCCAAAAAGAGCTTCACTTTTTCCTGCCAAGTCCCAACCTTATTAGTAGTTGACCACTAAATTGATAAGAACTATTAATTGTCTGAAATATCAAGTGAAGAAGGTAAGAAAGGAAGGTGGCTGGGCACTCAGGAGATTCTGGCTTAGTGTTTTAATCTCTCTGAATGGCATAAAAACACTAAAGAGCAAAGCTAACTAGAGTATATCACTTTTTAAAAAATTTTTTTTAGAGAGGAAGGGAGAGGGAGAGAGAGATACAAACATCGATGAGAGAGAACATCAATTGGCTGCCTCCTGCATGCCTCACACTGAGGATTTGGCCCACAACCTGGGCATGTGCCCTGACCAGGAATCGAACCAGCGACCTCTTGGTGCATGGGTTGATGCTCAACCACTGAGCCACACCAGCTGGGCGAGTATATTACTTTTTAACCCATAGGACCAGCCCAAATACACTAGTAAAAATGGCTCAAGGGATCTGAGTCAATCAGATTACTAGGTCCTCTTTGAAGGAGGGAATGGAGGTAAGGAAGCTGTGATCCTTCTCTTTTCATCCTCACTTTGTGCTGAATATTTGTTCTAGTTCTGCAAAATATGCCATTGGTATTTTAATAGGAATTGCTTTGAATCCACAGATTACTTTGGGCAGTATGGACATTTTAATGATGTTAGTTCTTCTTATCCATGAACATGGTATATGTTTCCACTTATTTGTATCTTCTTCAATTTCTTTCTTCATTGTCTTATAATTTTCCAAATACAGGTTTTTTATATCCTTGGTTAAATTTATTCCTAGGTATTTTATTTCTTTTGAAGCAATTGTGAATGAGATAGTTTTCATTTTGGTCCATTATTGGTGTCCAAAAATGCAATGTTACTGAATTTATTTATCAGTTCTAGTAGTTTTTGGGTGGAATCTTTAGGATTCTCTATATACAATATCATGTCATCTGCAAATAATGACAGTTTTACTTCTTCCTTTCTAATTTGAATGCCTTTTATTTCTTCTTGTCTGATTGCTGTGGCTAGGACTTCCAGTACTAGGTTGAATAAGAGTGGTGAAAGCAGAATTCCCTGTCTTGTTCTTGATCTTAAAGGAAATGCTTTCAGTTTTTGCCCATTGAGTATGATGTTGCCTGTGAGTTTGTCATATATGGCCTTTATTATGTTGAGGTATATTCCCTCTAGTCCATCTTTGCTGAGAGTTTTTACCATAAATGGAATCTGGATTTTATCAAATGCTTTTTCTACATCTATTGATATGATCTTGTCATTTTTATATTTCAATTTGTTTATGTGATGTATCATGTTTATCAATGTGTGGATATTGTACCAACCTTGCATCCCCAGAATAAATTCTAGTTGATCATGGTGTATGATCTTTTTAATGTATTGCTGGATCCAGTTTGCTAATATTTTGTTGAGTATTTTTGCATCTATATTCGATTGGAATATTGGCATATAACTTTCTTTCCCTGTAGTGTTTATCTGGTTTTGAAATTAGAATAATGCTGGCCTCATAAAATGATCTTGGGAGTCTTACCTCCTCTTGAAATTTTGAAATACATTGAGATAGATAGGTGTTAGTTCTTCTTTGAATGTTTGGTAAAATTCACCTGTGAAGTCATCTGGTCCATGATTTTTGTTTGTTGTGAGTTTTTTGTTTTTAAAATCATTGCTTCTATTTCACTAGTTGTAATCTGTCCATTCAAATTCTCTGATTCTTTGTGATTCAGTTTTGGAAGAGTGTATGTTTCTAGAAATTTCTCCATTTTGTCCAGATTGTCCAATTTGTTAGCATATAGTTGTTCATAATATTTTCTTGCATTCCTTTGCATTTCTTTGATGTCAGTTGTTACTTCTCTTTCATTCCTGATATTATTTATTTGGGTCCTCTTTTTTTCTTGATGAGTCCGGTTAAAGTTTAGTCAGTCTTTTCAAAGAACCAGATCTTGGTTTTATTGATCTTTTGTATTGTTTACTTAGACTCTATTTCATCTCTAATCTTTATCATTTTCTTCCTTCTACTCACTTTGGGCTTTGTTTGTTGTTCTTTTTCAAGTTTCTTTGAGTGTAAAGTTAGATGGTTTATTTGAGTTTGTTTCTTGAGATAGGTCTGTAATGCTATGAATTTCTCTCTTAGGACTGCTTTCGCTGTGTCCCATAGATTTTGGTTTGTTGTGTTCTTATTTTCATTTGTTTCAAGGTATCTTTTTATTTCTTTCTTGATCTCATTGCTAACCCATTCATTGATTAGTCACATGTTATTTAGCCTCCATGTCCTTGTGAGTTTTTTCTTCTTCTTGTGATTGTAGTTTCATACCGTTATGGTCAGAGAAGATGCTTGATATGATTTAAATTTTCTTAAATTTATTCAGACTTGTTTTGTGTGCTAACATGTGGTCTATCATAGAAAATATTCCATTTACACGTTAGAAGAATATATATTCTACTGCTTTGGGGTGAAAAGCTCTGAAAATATCAATTAAATCCATCTGATGTAGTGTGTCATTAAAGTCACCAGTTCCTTGTTGATTTCTTGTCTGGAAGATCTATCCTTTGCTAGATCTATCAATGGGGTGTTAAAATCCCCTACTGTGACTGTATTACTGTTAGTCTCTTCCTTTATGTCCATCAAGATTTGCTTTACATATTTAGACGCTTCTATTTTGAGTGCATAAATGCTTATAGGGGTTATATCCTCTCGTTGAATCAATCCTTTTATAAGTATGTAGTGTCCTTCTTTGTCTCTTACTATATAGCCTTTGTTTTAAAGTCTGTTTTTTCACACATAAGTTTTGCTACCCCAGCTTCTTTTCCCTTTTCACTTGCATGAAATATCCCTTTCCATCACTTTACTTTTAGTATGTGTGTATCTTCTGTTCTGACGTGGGTCTTTTGTAGACAGCATATGTATGGGTCTTGTTTTCTTGTCTGTTCAGCCACCCTATGTCTTTTGATTGGAGCATTTAACCCATTTACATCTCTTTTTTTTTTTTTTTTTTTTTAATCCTCACCCAAGGACATTTTTGCATTTATCTTCAGATAGAGCAGGAGGGAGACAGAGAGAAACATTGATGTGAAAGAGACACATTGACTGGTTGCCACCCACACGACCCCAACCGGGGCTGGGGACAAACTGCAACCGAGGTACATGCCCTTAGCGGGAACCGAACCCGGGATTCTCTGGTTTGAGGGCCGACGCTCTAACCACTGAGCAAACCGGCCAGGGCCCCATTTACATCTAAAGTGACTATTGACAGGTATGTATTTGTTCCATTCTATTACTTTATCTTCTTCAAGAAGGTCCTTTAAGATTTGTTGTAATATTGGTTTGGTGGTAACAAATTCCTTCAGCTGTTTCTTGTCTGGGAAGCTCTTGATTTCATGCCAATCCCTTCTGCCTTGAAATGTTTCTGATGAGAAGTCAGCTGATAGTATAATGGGAGCTCTCTTGTAGGTAACTGTCTTTCTCTTGCTGCTTTTAAGATTCTCTGTCTTCAACCTTTGCCATTTTAATTATGATATGTCTTGGTGTAGGTCTCTTTGTGTTCATCTTGTTTGGGATTCTCTGCACTTCCTGGACTTGTGTGTTTTTTTCCTTCACCAGGTTAGAGAAGTTTTTTGTCATTATTTTTTAAATATGTTTTTATTGATCTTTTTAGAGAGAGAGGAAGGGAAAGAGAGATAGAAACATCAATGTGAGAGAGAAACATCAATTGGCTGCCTCCTTCATGCCCCCCACTGGGGATTGAGCCCTCAACCCTGGCATGTGCCCTGGCCAGGAATCGAACCGGGACCTCTCAGTCCATGGGATGATACTCAATCCACTGAGCCACACTGGGCAAGCTGGTCATTATCTCTTCAGACAGGTTTTCGATCCCTTGTTTTCTCTGTTCTCCTTCTGGTACCCCTATGATGTGGATATTGTTATGTTTCATATTGTCCCAAAGGTCCCTTAAACTATCCTCATTTAAAATTTTTTTCTTTTTGCTGCTCTGATTGGGTGTTTTTTTTGTACCTTGTCTTCCAAATCACTGATTTGATCCTCTGCTTCATCCAACTAATGGTTTGGAAGCTTGCTTTCAGTCTCTCATGGCCCATGGTGAAGAGAAAGATAATGGGTGTTAAAATCTTCTGTGAATTGATAATAGTTTATTTATTTATTTATTTAAATTTTTATAGTATGACAGCAGTTATTTAACACTTTTGAACAATATAAAGCTGCTATTCTATATATTATTTGTAGCAGATATATACTAAAAATATTAAAATATGGACCACACTTTTTTATTATTTTTGTTACAGATGTTTCTTTTTCCCCCATTGACACCCTCCTCCCAAGACATTTTTAATTATTGTAGTTTCACAGTATATTTTAATAGCTGTCAGATCAACTTCTTTCTTTTGTTCTTCCCATATTTTTTGTTCATTCTTATGCCTTTATTCTTCTGATGAATTTAAAATCAATATGTCAAATTCCAGAAAACATGTGGTGGGATTTAATTGGAATTACATTTCCTTTGTTGATTAATTTGAGAAGTATCCTTATCTGTACAATATTGTGCTATCTCATCCAGAAACATGGCACTGCTCTTCATTTATTCAGGTCAGCTTTAGGCCCCCATTAATGTTTGGCTGGTATTTTTTTTTCCATCAAATAAGTCCTGCTCAAGTGTATATTTATTTATATATATATAAATATAATGTATGAGCTGTTTTTATTATCCTTTCTAAATGAATATTGCTGAAAAAAGTAAAGCTATATTTTATATTTGCCACCAGATCACTTACTAAATTTTCTATTAATTGTAAAAGATTTTTCAGACTATTTTCTTGAAACTTCCAGATTTATAATTACATTATTCATAAATAATGAGAACAGTATCACCTCCTTTTTGTCTATTATCTATCTATCCTCATTTTTTTAAAATTTTTTATTGCATTAGCTAAAACATCCAGTAGCTATCTTTTTTCAATTACAATTTACACTCAGTATTATTTTATATTAGTTTGAGGTCTACAGCATAGTGGTCAGATAGTTACATAATTTATGAAGTGTTCCCCTGATAAATCTAGTACCCACCTGCCATTATATGTAGTTATTGCATATTATTGAGTATATTCCCTATGCTGTACTTTACATCCCCATGACTATTTGGCAACTACCAATTTGTACTTAATTTCTTCACCCTTTTCATCTAGTTTCCCAATCCCCATCTCATCTAGCAATCATACAGTTTGTTCTCTGTATCTAAGTCGGTTTCTGTTTTATTTTGTTTTTCGATTCCACATATAAGTGAAATCATATGGTATTTGTCTTTCTCTGTCCAACTTATTTCAGCTAGCATTGTACCTTCTAGGTCCATCCATGCTGTCCCAAATGGTAAGATTTCTTTCTTTTTTATGGCTGAATAATATTCCATTGTGTTCATGTACCACATCTTCTTTATCCAATCATCTGTTGATATGCACTTAGGTTGCTGCTATATCTTGACTATTGGAAATAATGCTGCAAGAAACATAGCGGTGCATATATCTTTTCAAATTAGTGTTTTGAATTTCTTTGGATGAATACCCAGAAGTGGAATTGTTGGTTCGTATGGTAGTTCTATTTTTCATTTTTTGAGGACCCTCCATACTGTTTTCCATAGTGGCTGTATCAGTCTGCATTCCCACCAACAAGGCATGAGGGTTCCCTTTTCTTCACATCTTTGCCAACACTTGTTGTTTATTGATAATAGTTTTATCTTTAAAATGTCTTTACTTAGCAAAATAAAAAGTTGGCAAGTCTACAGAGCCATTTGTTTTTCCTTATGTAAAAATTCCCAGATATGAAATCCCAGTCTGAATATCACTGAATTAGGACAATGTCTGCAAGAGTCCAGGTGAAGTGCCATGAACACTTGAACTAAGGCAGTGCCAATGGAGATGGATAGGCAGGAAAACTGACAGTGGCCAGTTGGATTTGAGGATGGAAGAGAAAGGAGTTGCTGGTGAACCTTTCTCTGGCTTGGATGAATGGAGCATCATTCACTGAAGGAGAGCACACTCAGAGGGTAAAGGGATTATGAAATGATTTTGAATAAATAAGTCTGAGGAACTTGCAGAATGTCCAAGTGGAGATAGGCAGCTTATAACTGAAAATATAGGCTAGAAAATTAGGAGAGATTTGTGGGAATATAGGTGGTAGTTGAAGTGGTGGATGGAAATGAGATCATATGCATTTTTCAATTTCTTTGAGTAATGATATTTAAGATTAATGAAGTGGCTGTTGGCTTGTGTGTACCACACTGACCTTCCTGTGGTTAACCAGGGTTCCAGGCACTGATGGGTGACTCTAGTTTTTCTAGACATATCAAATTTTAAAATACTGAGCACAGTGAGAATAAAGTTTGGGAAAGTACTGATTAAAGAAAACAGGGTCCATGGGTGAGTGGTAAGTAAAATGATGTAGAAACTGTAGGGAATTATGGAAAATCTGACATATTTTGGGTACCAGGCAAATGAGCATTTATTACTTTCAATAAACAGCTTTGACACTTTGAGAGGACTGCATCTCTGCAGTATCCATCTAGACCACAAAACAAGGACACCATTTGTTCTAAGGTCTTTGAAGACTGGACACACTAGAAAATGATTCCTCAATTCGAGAGGCAGAAAAATTCCCTGCACAAAACTCTAGCCCAGTGCTTCTCAAACTTTAACATGCACACAAATCAACTAGGAATCTTGTTAAAATTCAGATTCTGATTCAGTAGAATTAGTGTAAGGCCTGGAATTCGGCATTCCTAACAAGTTCCCAGATGATGATAATGCTGGTAATCCTACTCAAAGTGTTTCTCAAAGCGTGGTTAGAACCTTCTATGGCAATTTGACATTAATCAGTGGAGTTGTCTCAGAGTACCAAATTTTTGCAATTCTTTTCCCCTATGTTTGTTTTAAATTGTAATTTTACATGATGAATTGAATACATTAGAGTTTTTATTTTACATATCTTTTTTCCTTTTCACTTAAAAAATTCATTCTTATTTTGTTCCATTATAGTATTAATCTGTGATGCATTCGAGAAAAAACATTGGTATTTCACCACAGACAGTTTGAGAAACACTGCTCTAGACAATGAAGAACTTTTTATTTGGGACATAGAATTTAATTAGAAATGGTTTGATTTCTGTTACATATGATTCTAAAGCAGTATTTTAAACTTTTCTTTTTATTTATTCCATAAACAATAGCAAAACTCAGCTAGGTAACATTATGACAGTTTCACCATACACTCAGTCACAAATATTTAAAACCTTTGCAACAAGAACAACAAAACCAGAGGTGTTACAAGAATAATTTACAAGAAAATCTATAAAACAGCAAGAAGCTCACAAATGTTCATTTTCTTTTGCACAAGATCACTATACTCTTTCACAACATGTTTTGTGTTACAAAATTCCCAACAAAGTGTATTTTTTTCTTTGTATTGTGGTTTCTAAAACCAGAAACTTTGAAGTAAATATCCTTTTATTAGCACCTAGTGGTGCACAAAAGGAAAACTCTCACATACAGACACTTCACAGCACTTTTCTAAGAAAAATATACACTTACAAAATATGTTACAAATTGGCACACTTAAAAATATACAAGATTTTGTAGGCGTCTTAAGACTGATTCTTAAGCTTTATACTTCAATTGACTCTACAGATTATTTATAAAACTTAACTCTAAAAGAAAAAAGGCAAATAATTTCTTAACTTTTAAAGTTGGAGTGTCATATATCAAACAGAAACTCAGGTTACATTCATAAAAAGGGCCTCTAACACTTTTAAATTTTCTTAAATATGTAAGGGGCTTGGGAGAGGAGAAAAATGGGGATAATCATTTTTTTAGCACCATAAATCAGTAACTTACTAAAGAGGTGCATTTAGTTTTGTGGAAATTAAATTAAGGACTAGTACATTCAAAACTCTGTAGGCAGCAAACCCTAGTCAGTGCTACTGGTATTCCAGTAGAGCATCTTAAGCTTTCTCACTCCTCACTGGGAGTCAAAAACAAAGGCCTCTTCTAGTTTTCATTCTAAGCCTTTTCTTTTTGTGCTGTAAAAACTAGGTGTCTCTCAAAGAGGCAAAATGATTTAAATATCTCCTTTCTTCTTTTTGAGGGGCATGTCTTTTTAAGACTCAGAAACAGTGAGCCTATTGGATGGACATACATCCTTTCTCTCTCCTGTTGATAAGTGTTAATGTTAATATCTATGTACTGAGATACTGATTTTAAAAGCCTCATTCATATATTCAACTTTGTACTAAGCCTCTCTCTTTTACATTGTCCTTCTCTAATGTTTTACCTCTTAGTTATGATTCCGAAACCAAGAGTACATCTCAAGTATAATGTAGCTGTAATGGGGGCTCTGCTTCATGACTGTAGCTACTGTTTAACACTCTGAGTAAATAAATGTGTCTTATACGATAGCCTGAGTACTGTCATCAAAATAATGCTGTGCTGGCTGAGGACACTCAAGCAGATGACAGTGTTTCTCAAGTTTAAACAGCCAAGCTAAAATGTTTTTCACTTTTTTTCAGGTACTTGAGACACCTTTTCAAAATTCCTGGCCTACATTGTATTGACAAGATCCCTATATGTTACTAAAATGTTTGATTTTGGTACTAAACCTTCTAAATGTAATGATTCACTTAGTGAATTTTATGATTAGAAAAGAAATCTCATGCTATTTTTATTTCATAAAAAAAGTCATATTCCTATAGTGGTGGGCAGTCATTAAAAAAAACTCTAAATGAAAACAAAAACTCCTTTAATTAGATAATTTCTCAATAATATGGGAGAAAACAAACATTTCTAGTTCTAGCACTAGTTAGGACAACCTAGTGCTCGCTCCATTCTCCTCTTCAGTGCAGAAACTTAGCTCTCTTCAATTTTTGGAACTGTTCTGAGAGCATCTGTAAATTGAAGATGTGGCAGATCTGCATCAGACTGGTTCAACTTGGTAAGAGCAGCTTGGTAAAGAGGTCCTTGGATATGGTTTTTCTCCTTTAGGCAGTAAATGCTGATTACAACCCACTAAAATGGAAATTCACTAAAACTGCAGAACCTCAAATAACAGAACATAGGATGCTAGCCAGAGGTGTTTACAGCTTGTGAAGCATCCTTTATGCTTCTCTGTCATACACACACTTACCTCCCTCCCCCAGCACACATACAGATGTATCCCAGCAAAGAAAAAGTTCACAGAAGATGAAAGTTGTCACAAAAGCCCACCTAGCACCAAGGACTTCAGGCAGATGGCTAAAGAAGTGATGCTCAGGATAGTGCAGGAGGTTGGAAAACATTTAGGAAACGGTAAGGCCTTCACACGTAATTGCAGAGTAACAAGAAGTCAGAAGAGAAAGCTGGGAGGAAGCAGCATAGGAAGGTGGTATATGAGACACTGGAGAGAGGTCACTGGTTCAAGCCAGATATCAAAGCCCAAACATAATCTCAAAGTCTCAAAGAACCTTGGTCAAGGCCACTGTTTTAACACCCTGCTCCACACAGTCCAGCACCTAACCAGGTTAGAAAGGGGATCAGATCTATTCATACAGATTTTCAAGGAAAAGGAGTTCCCAACTTTCCTCAGTCATGTGACATGATTCTGCATGTGTGTGAGAACATGTGTTTAATATTAGATTTGAAAGTGGCCAAAGCAATGGAAGGTAATTAAGAGTGAGAAGGTTCTTCTCTGAACTTCCACAAGAAGTAGCCTGGCTAAGGTTCTTATATTCTGACACTTTGGGGAGGTGGAATATGAGATTATAAAAGAAAAAAAAAATCTAAGACCAAGGACTGAGATTAAGTAGGAAGAAAAAGGGAGAATACCATTTTCAGGAAAGTAAAAATTAAATGGGTTTCATTCCGGAAGGCATTAATAAGAAGCAGCTTCTCAGAGAGGAGAGGTTTACAGGTAACAGCAATTAGGAACTTCAGACCAAGGAGAATTTCATACATCTGACTTGAGATATCAATGTTAGGGCAAAACACTATTTTTATATCATTGGTCCTCACTCCACTAAGGCAGCTGGTTGAATAAGGGATCTCCAAAAAGTCAGGCCTACTATGTTGTGACAGGGAAAAAGAAAACACCAATTGTGAGCTTAAAAAAAAAAAAAAGAATTGTCAGAGGAGAGACAGGATCAACAAAGCTTTAAAAACTAAAGTCAGAACATCATGTACTGAGTGGATATTAAGTATGATTAAGAGAGCAAGCATTTTCTGATTTGTCCTATTGCTCATTTCTCAAACTCAGTTTCTTGCTATATTTTAATACAGATTGGTTATGGGTCACTGATTTATATGTTAAAAACATAATACACTGTAGGGCAATAAAAAGGTACTTTAAGATTGCAATTCTTTTTGGAGAAATGGATGAACCATGCCCTAGAATTGGTCCCTAATGAGCTCCACAGGAGAAACTGAAAGAGTATCTATTCCAAAGGACTAACAATAGCAAAGTCTGACAAGAAAATTGTTTGTTTCCAACAGTTTCAGGTTGTCCTTCTACCCTACCCCAGCCCCTTCTGCAAAGCTAAACTGATAATGAGAAAAACTGGACAACTGCTCCCTTAGTTTTTTTGTAAAACACATTGTATTCATGGAACATTTTATTCATTTCTTCTTTTAATTGCCAGCAGGTGACATTGAAGTCTGAAGTCTTGGGGATCACAGTATAGGCAGAGTTGGTGATTCCAAACCAAAATTCAGCTACAAAATAGAAAAAAAAAACCCAAACCCAAACAAAACAAATACCAGCTCCTAGGAACCAGGCATAGAATTTAGTGCAAACAGCTAGCTATTAGAGTGGAGAAATAAAAGGAAGTGTTTCAGTTTGATTATTTTCCCTTTTGAATGGCAGCTGTAGAGCAGGAGACATGTTTAATCTGGTGCCTTTTGAGTAAGTAATTTTCCAGGCCTGAAGCAGCTTCGCAAAATTCTCCTCACCCACTCATCCCTACAGACACACACAATCACACCATCAAGAACACAGGCTTCTTCATTTTACAACCTAGCTATAAGTAGTAGAGCAGGCTGGTGAAAGGAATCATGGACTGGGAAGTGTGTATACTAACATATGTGACAGGCTTCATTCCATTTCTCTCTGACTACTTTCAAATGTTTCTTCTCTGTTTGTGAATATATTTAGGTGGCAATAACTAGGTAGATTCATATTTTGCTTAAATTTTCCTTTTGAAACATCTTCCCCCTTTTTTAAATCCCCTTTTCCCCCACCCACTTATTCTCCACCCTCCCACCCACAGCCTATATATTCAAAAGTTAATAGGTTAGTAACAATATTAGTAAGAATAGTAAGGTTAACAACAACAACAACCAACAACATTAATAATATTAATCCCCTATATCTGTATAGCACTTTACGATCTACAAAGCGCTTTCACATCCATTATCTCATCTGTGCCATAATGCATCAGTCATCAGACACACAGGCCTTCAACTGTGCAAGGAAAATAGATCAAATGTTAGAAGTAAAGTGGTAAATAAAGGGGAAGAAAAAGCTAGTAGTGAGGAATGTTGGAGCTGTGAAATTTTTAAAAAGGGGGGTAGGATTGAATAAAAAATGTGATTTCAAATATATATATATATATAAAAAATTGAAATTTAAGTATAGTGTGTGGCATCAAATGCTAGTCATCCTCAGACTAAGTCTATATGGCCCAAATTAGTCATTACCACAAATTATTCATTTTATCTGAGATTATATATATATATATATATATATATATATATATATATCCCATAGGCATTGTACTGAGATGCCTTAATGTTTTCTTTCAATGACATTGGCATTGCAAGATTAAACAGAGAACAACTAAAGCCATGATATGAGTGCACTTTTGACAAAACTGGAATAAAACAGGTTGGAAACTACTTAAATAAAAGCAATCTATGTACTTCATTTATCATTAGTGTTGATTTTATAGCTATTTTATAATTTATCCCAGACTATTATAAAATATATAAAACTGAGATATAAAGTATGAGCAATATAACTTTGTACTTTAAATAATTTTCAGCTACAGATTTTGCTTTTAGAAAACAAACTTTAAAGCAGCTGTTTTGTTTCCTTGTAAAAGGTTCTGTAAATGTATATACTTGGGTCCCTGATGGACTTAACTGTTGTCACTTCCAAACTTTTCCAACATTTTAACCTTCAGACAATGGAACAAACAAACCTTTATTGTGCCATGTTTAATTCTTCATGTTTCCACACAGAACAGTAGAGTTTAAAAATTTTAAATAATGTATGTATGCACATATATATATTTAAAAATTCATTAATGATCTTTAAACTGTGGGGTGAATCTATGAGATGAGGTAAGGAAATTTGGCACATCTCAAACAGCATCCTTTAAGTTTTGGTAAATTGTGTAGCACAATATATTTTTCCACTGTGATCTATAGGTGCTATCCACATAAGTGGGGTGGTTAATAGCAAGAATCACTGGAATGTTTCTAGTAAATCAACAGGGACAAGCTCCCCAAATACTCACAACCAAATGTTGACAGAAGTAAAAATATATACAATAGAGTCACTTGTTTGTAGTTTGGCACAATGTTTTCCTTTTTTTTCCCTTGGGTAAATAGTGCATAAACTACTTGTGCAACAGTGTGACTTTTAAAGTCTTTTACATAGAATATCAGATTAAAGTTTGCTTCCAAAGACTTATTCGCACACTTTAAAATTCTTTTCTTTAAGCACTTACATGTCAACATACATACCACAAGGCATATTTTGAAAGAAATAAAATACAAACATCAAATGTCTTTCTGGAAAATGCGAGCCTCTTCTTCAAATACAGGTAAAACCCAAAATGCTGTTTCTGCTTTTAGGAGATTGTAGTCGGAATCCCTGCAGAAAAACCAAACAATTTATGCCATCTTAGTTAGTTTTAGAGTATGTCCCACAAAGGGATCACAAAAATCTAAATTTGTTTACATCATACTAGATGCCGTAGGATGCAGAAAAGACAGAAATAGCAGGGGACACTAGAAAGCACTCCTAATTGCTGCACGATGAGATTTTGTTTTCCAAATTACATTCTTTTTGCTTAAATAATCTTGGCTTTTTGTCGGTATACCTTTTTTATTCTGTTGTCGAAAAATTTTCTTTCTGCAAAGCCCTTCCCTTCCCAAAATCATTCAAGAGCATATTTTAGTTCTATTTCCTCAATAAGTAAAAGCTAATGTTGAATAGCAGAAAAAGTATCCTTGTTACAGCTTACACCTAGCCAAGCCACAACCAACTAGCCCAATCTTTTGGGTGGCTTAAAGGTATAGGGCTTTTCATGCACTTTCATCTTTCCTTTTTAATTTGAAAAAGAAGGGAATTGGGCAGTTTCTTTCATGCAAACTTTTGCTTTCAAGAGGGGAGAAATGACGGACTGCAGGCTTAGCAGGTAGTAGGAAACCTAAGGGTGCATCATCTCAGCCATTTTGGTGCAGTATTACCTCAGTTTTTCAAAAGAAGCTGTCCCAGCCTCATCCTTGTGGACCTGTTCTCGTTCCATGCGCTTTCCCTTACACTTCTCATCTCTCAGGGCCTTGGAGCTGGATTTGTGACGATATAACTTTTTGTGTGTTGGTCCATTATTGCCTAAAGTACTCAGGTTATTATACTTTTTATCAAAGAAGGCAGACCGAGAGTCCTCATTATAACCAGGCATGTTTGCACGGCCAGGATCACCTACTGCTGCTTTCCCATTGCTTTTACTCACACCCTTGATGGACCTGTGATTCTTAGTGGCTCCTGGTGACCCGTTGTTGACTTTTTTCTTAGATTCCTGTGGTGTCCCAGCCAATATTTTGAGGGTTTTTAATTTTAGACTATTGGACTCAGGGGAATAGAATATGTTGGGGTCCCCATGGTGCTGAATGGGTTCCCAAAGGGGCTCTATGGAGGCCATCATGAATCTCTGCACATCTGCCATACCAGAGGCAATATTGGACAAGATATAGGAAGGCTCCTGAAACTCCCGCTGGTCATCATCTAGGAGGCTGTTGGTGTTGGTGCCCATGCTCATGTCGCTCCAGCCTGGGCTACTGTCTTTCCCCAAAGCCCAATCTCCAGAAAGTCCCTTCTGACTCGGCATCTTCATAGAGGCCCCAGGACCACCATGTTGGATACATTCGGTCAGTGTCTTCCCTGTGGAGGATATGCTATTGATTTGACCTCCCTCACAGCCAATGCCAATTTGCATTTTCTCTCCATTGATTGCAGCCATGTATTTCCCTTTCTTTGTTGATTTAGGGACCTGGCGGAAGGTTTTACCAGATGGCTTTTCAATCCCTTTGTTGGTGGTTTTGGGAGATTTTTTCCTGGTGTTTTTCTGAGAAGAGCTTTGGTTCACAGCCCCACTCTTGTTGGGTGAACTTTTCTTTCTTGATTTCGACATTTTGTTGTTGGTGTTCATTTGACCAGATGGATCATCAAATGTTGATAAGCAAGGGTTTTTTTGGAGCAGGCTGACAGAATCCTCATCATTGAACATATGGAACTGAAACTGATGGTTATTTAAAGAAAATCCATCCTCCACTTGGACTTGCTGTGAAAGGGTACTGCAGTCCCACTTGATCTTCTCCATATTGCCCACTGGTCCTGGGACACCCTCTTGGAATCCCTGCAGTGTTCCTAGTGTCTTTGTACTCTCACATCTGGTAATTTGAGGGGAAATACTGGGGGTGTCAGGTGGGGATATCTCTGACAGGGAAGAGTGACGGAATTTGTCAGGAGTAAAATTGGAGATATCCAGGAGGTCAGTGGACTCCTTTAGTGGTGCTATTTCATCTATGCTCTGCTGTATCACCAGCTTGGGGCTGCAATGGGCCAGGAAGTCATCAGTGATATCATCATCAGCATCCTTTTCACAGGACTTCAAGGTTAAGGAACAATAATTGCTTGAATTGACAGAGAGTGGGGCCATGGAATCAAAGTTAAATAGTCGACCATCATCCGTATTGACTGGGCCTTGCTGGAAAGGAAAGCAGATCTCTCCATTATTAAAGTGACATAATTGATAAGAGTCATCTGATGGAAGATGGGTGTCTTGCACAGAGGCATATAGGACCTTGTTGCAACCACCACCACTACTATTGAGGCAGATTGGATTGTATGTCGCAGCTGTGAGGTTATTTTCCACGGACACTACCTGGGAGACTCCAAATTCACTGGATTGGGTTGGGGCTGTCTCTCTTGAGACTTCAGCCATGAATTCCTGGGGACCAGAAGTAGGCTTGTTCGGCCACACATTTCCATAGTCGCTTGATTCCATTTTGAAGTTTTGGGATGACTGCTGTAGCTCAGACTCAGAGGGTGAGGAAAGCACACAGTCCTGGGCAGGCTGGAGAGGTACAAATGATTTTTCTGTTTGAGTGAGGCTGTCTTCATTTTGCTCTGGAGGATGGTGAGTGAAGTATGAGATACCAGTATTATTTGATAAGTCAGAAGCATCTAACAATGTCTGCAGATATCCTCCAGGGATAACAGGTATATTGGTGGCAACATTAGGAGATGATAGAGGCATTTCAGAAGAGCACGTTGTTGGTAGGAAAGTAGAATTCTTAGCAACCTTTGCCTCATGAAATTCAGATAGATGGGAATCGTTTGAGGTCCCAGGAATAGCTTCATTATTTAAATTAGCTTTGGAGGATCGGTCTTCCAAAAGAGGACTCATTTGAACAACTGGCTTACTTTCTTGCCCAGCTTTAATTTTCTTAGATTTTAATCTGGCTTCACTTTTAAATTTGATTTTGTTGAGCACTTTCCTCTCTGGCCCCTTAAATTCTGCATCTTGGGTTTTGAATTTTGCTGAGTCAGGGCCTGTGATGTCATTTAAATGTGATCCATTTGCACAGCTGGGAGTAGCCAGAGGGGCTGATTTCAGTGTACCTTTCAGGCTTCCATCTTCTTTAAGACTACTAGCTTGCCTCTGATCATTGCAGAATGAAACTTGCTTACTACTTGCTGAAGTTTCCATGGATGGGATTCTTTGAATCCTGTGCCTGTTGCCAAGTTTACATTTTCGTTTGCGAGCAGGTGGCAGGAATGACACCTCAAAGCTACCTGTTTCAAAGATTTGCTTTGGGCATAAGTGTGTCTTGCTGGAGTCTGTGCTGCTGTTTCTCTGCTTCTTCTTCTTCTGCCAGAAGCCCTTCAAGGGCGCCAGCTTGGCATATTTGTTTAGCTGATGCTCACTCAAATTCACTGTTGTCTCACTAGCATCCACCCTACCCAACTTCACCAGCATGTTTTTCTCACCTTTAAAGCGATTGATGATAATGTATTTGATAATAACAGGGGGTTCTTTACGGGTTACTTTTCTTCTTTTTTTGGGACACCATTCATCATCGTCTTCCTCTTTGGAACCACCTGGCATCCATTCCTTCCTCTCATTTACTTTTTCACCCTCTAGTGAGTCAACATCATATAGATAATCTTCACTGTACCTGACTTTTCTCTTTGCTCGAAGCCCATAGTTCTGCTGGGAGGAGGAGCTGCCAGAATTATTGTCCCGAGCCATATAGCGCCTACAGTCTTTGATCTCCCCCATGGCATCATAAGAGACCTCAATGAAGGAGCTGTCATCACTGAAATTCCCTGATGCCTCCAAGGAATTGGCAAGATGGCCCTGCTTTGGATTCTTAAATTGCCCTCCCTCAGTCCCACTGGATGGTTTATTTAAGGCAGATTTTTCTCCATTTTCCTTTCCATCTTTTTTCTCTACATCTTTGTCTTCCTGTCCTTCTTCTTTGCCTTTCTTCTTGTCCAGATTTTTATCTTCCTCTCCCCAGATGATGCTCACATCAGGGACTTTGAATTGGGAAAGATCGCTGCTCTGCTTCAGGGCTCCACTCTTACACTCCCGCTTGGGGCAGGTAGTAAAGACACTGGGGAAAAAGTTGAATTGGGCATCCTCCTGCATCAGAAGGGTGGTCTTGTCTCGAACATTATCCTGGAAGGACTCATATCGAATTTTCAGGGAGCAGACATCACTGCCCAGTGTTGACTCATCATCATCAAACATGTAGTTATCCACATCTTCTTCAGAGAATAGGTTGACAGAGAGCTCATTCTTGGAACAGAGGTCAAGCAGTTCAATCTTACTCTCACTAATGAAAGTCTCAAAGTAACCCCAATCCTGATTGGAATTTGCCAGCAAAGCTTCTTCTGTGTTGCACTTATCTAACAGTAATGCCTCATAATAACTTTTCTGAGCTGGATCCTCCAAGTCTATGTCAGGTTTCTCGGCTTCTCGTCTATCTCCTGCCCTTGATTTGTGTAGGGGGAAGCCTAGAAGCTGGTCTGAGAGCAGCTGCTCTCCATATTTCATGTTTTCTCCAGCATTAATACACTGAATCCCAATATCAGAGACTGCACAAGTTTCATAATCCCTATTTAGATCACCAACTTTTAGACTGATCCCTGGCTCAGGATCTACTGCATCCTTGGATTCCATGAAGCAGCCCAAGCAAGTCCGGCTTGGCTGCATGAGGCAGTCCCCATTCAGAGCTGACAAGCCTGCAGGTTCCATAATGGCAAATGAAGCTTTCTCACACTCATTGGGTAGTGACCATGTGTTCAGACCTTTTCCAACGCCAGATGTAAGGGAGATGGCATTCACAGAAGCACTATTAGCAGCATGCTCAGGTGCTTCAATCAGGTCCAAAGGAGAGGGAGGGCTCTGCATACAGGGCTTTTTGGAGGGCAGAGGCAAGAGACCCCTGGGATACACCAAGGTCTCTTTTTGAACCATTGGTATAGGCTGGACAGGTGCAGCGGCCTCTAGAGCTGCAAATGACTTCATTGCCATATCCTGGTTCTCTGAGTCTAGAGACAAGAAAAACAATGACAGGAATAAGGTTAAAGGTCTTCGTTAAACCAGGCACATTAATTCTCTTTCCCTTGGTCAGTTTCTGGTACTTGATCTTATTATGTGAGCTAGGCCTGTTTCTCTAGAACAAGAAATTACCAAGTTAAAGAAGAATCCTGATTTTATATTGAATATTCATGTGAGTAAAAGACATTATTTCTTTAGGTTCAGCTTTTCCTTCAGAGACTTTCTTCAGAAGGTAGGAAAGAATTAGACTGACTGCTCAACCAATGGAAAGTCAAGGCTATGAGGTTCAGTCTTATTCTTCACACCTCTGTCCTGGAAGCTCATAATGAATCTAGATGTTCCAAGCCTCACATCAGAGCGTATTTCTAATTCACTAGGAATTTTGAGGAACTGACGTATTCATTTGACAGAGATGATTTGGGAGAGCAAAGAGGTTGGATTAGATATGTCTTAGAGACCCTTCTATCCCAGTTAGAGATGTGGTGGAATAAAGTTCAGGATTAACATCACTTTCACAGGCATTCTAGACTTAACCTGCCCAAACATTGTGGATACCAAAATAATAACAAAAGACTACTGGGCAAGATATTACATACTATAATTAAATTCCCTTACCATTTTCTTTGACCCCGTTATTCAGAGTGTTTTCTCCGTTGGCTGAGGCAACAACAGCCTTATCTTGTTGGTTATCCATGAATGTAACCTCTTATTGTTTCATTCCAAGTCCAAATGCTGTCCAACCTGCACATTTCAAATATATATCAGTCATTAAACTTGTTTTCCTCTGTTTTAAAGTTATTTCAGCTAGAGAGGTCATAAAAGGCTCACTGGAATTTACCTGTTTCTAGAATGGTTTCATTACTGGTACTATTTTTGTTTCATAGTTTATATCTACCATATAAATCAATTTGGAAACTCACAGTTCAATCATACATCCTAGATCCTTCTATCCCTTTTAATCCACCAGACTATTCAAAAGTAAAATCAGAGGAAACAGGCCAATGTACAATTTCTTTTAAATAGAAACACATTTAACTAAATCATAGCCATCCAATTAGGAAGGATGCAAAGTGGAGTTCAGAGTAACCTGGACTTAAGGGGTGTGTTCTTATGGAGATTGGCTTTATTTCTGTTTGCTCATTTCTACTTCAGATTATTTGAAGCTCTTCAAAAGCAAGCCAATTTGCCCAGCCGGTGTGGCTCAGTGGTTGAGCATCGACCCATGCACCAAGAGGTCACTGGTTCAATTCCTGGTCAGGGCACATGCCCAGGTTGTGGGTCCAATCCCCAGTGGGGGGCATGCAGGAGGCAGCCAATCAATGTTCTCTCTCATTGATGTTTCCATCTCTCTCTCCCTCTCCCTTCCTCTCTCTCTAAAATCAATAAAGAAGAAAAGTCAATTCATACATACACACATATATATACATCACACTCAGATATTTTCTCTCTGTGCCTTACAAGTTTACAGCTAAGGATGAAAGAGATAGAGAATTCACTGTTTAGTTTCTTGACTTTCATGACCTTAACTCTGGTGTTGACAAGTATCACTCCAAGCCCACAGTGGGATTTTAAGATGTGACTACAGAGAATATGTGAAATTTATGAAAACGTCTCAGCATCATCTAACATTTTAGGGCACAGAACACATATCTATAGCCCCTGATCACCTACCTGGGTGGTAGGTATATGAAAAGTGATCAAAGTAAAGGCCAACCTAGATGACGTGTCTATGGGTCAGATGGAATCATACGGCCATCATGGATTGTTCTGTGCATCTTTCTTTTTAAGAAACTCAATAAAACTCCAGGTATCATTTTACCCCTCTTTGACCCCTCCACTAATTCCATCTTGGCAGGGACTTGATAAAGGGAAAATTATTTGTAGATTTCAATAATTTAGTGTTTTCTTGTCCCTTATGCATAAGGTTAACTACAAGGAAGTCTGTTTTTTACCAGCAGGAAGACCAAGGCAGAGATAAAAAAAAAATAAAATAAAATAATGTGCCCTGGCCAGTTTGGCTCAGTGCTTAGAGCGTCGGCCTGTGGACTGGAGAGACCCGGGTTTGGTTCCTGCTAAGGGCATGTACCTCGGTTGCAGTTTGTCCCCGGCCCCGGTTGGGGTTGTGTGGGTGGCAACCAGTCGATGTGTCTCTCTCATGTCGATGTTTCTCTCTCTCTCTTCCTCCCTCTCTCCCTCCCACTCTGTCTGAAGATAAATGCAAAAAAAAAAAAATGTCCTCGAGTGAGGATAAAAAAATAAAATAAAATAAAATAAATAAAATAAAATAATGTGACAAAGATAACATAATCCATGAAAGGAACCCAAGTCTCCTGAACAAAAGACTAGGTGTTTTTTTCTTAAAACATAACATGCTTTCTCTATAATTCTTAACATTTCCAACCCCTTGCCCAAAAAAGGCTGTAGAAATATAAATTTCCACATGTTATTGATCTATATTCTCAGCCCCTTTCAACTAATGAAATAAACAACAACTGCCTCAGACAAGTATTGATTTTTAGTTTTCAATGGAGTGGCCACAGTAGGCTCAGCATTATATTATCTGCTAAATTACTGTGGAGAATCATGTGATACCTTAGAGCCAAAGATTTCTAAACACTTAATTGTAGCTAAGCGATTTCTCTGTTTTTTTTCTGTAACTAACTAAAAACACATTTTAATTAATTAATCCATAAAAGTGATCAAGGGCAAGGGAGCAAGATGTACAGAGTACTTTACCTGAAAAAGGTCTGGTGACCTTTGTACTCTCTTAGATAAAATCCTGGCCTGTTAGTGCCCTGGCCGGTTTGGCTCAGCGGTTAGAACACCGGCCCGCGGACCGGAGAGTCCTGGGTTCAGTGTCCGCTAAGGGCACGTACCTTGGTTGCAGTTTGTCCCTGGCCCCGGTTGGGGTCGTGTGGGTGGCAGCCACTCGATGTGTCTCTCTCACATCGATGTTTCTCTCTCTCTCTTCCTCCCTTTCTCCCTCTCGCTCTATCTGAAGATAAATGCAAAAAAGTGTCCTCAGGTGAGGATTTAAAAAAAAAATCCTGGCCTGTTTAACCTAAGGAAACTCATCCAAGCAAAAGGGAAATTTCTCCAAACTTATGAGTATGCCATCATTTCTCCATGTACTGCAGATAAATGGAGAGTGTTGGCGTGTCTGGTATGCATGAACAGGTGGCACAGACAGAGCCTGCAGGTGAATGGTAATAAGCAGCTCTCGCCATCAACAGTTCTCTTATGGTATCTTTCATTCTCTCTTGAGCTCTGCCAAGTGAAGCTACCCCATAGTCAAGGTTCATGGAAAAATTCAGGGATGTAGATTTTTAACCAGTTAAATTGGAGTCATATCACCTTTAGGAGTGGGCTTACTTTATTCCTAGAGAGTTGGATTACCTTATATTACAATGAACAAGTCAATTTTTTAAGGTAAAAAATACAGTATTTCCCTAGGACAAGTAATACATTGGATTTACTAACTGTTGACCACTTCCCCCAGCATAACACCAACACAATTATAGGCAGTTATATGAACTGAAACCCAGGCTACTATTTAAACAGCTGCTGATGAGACTGGGTTAAATTCTACACATTGGCAACTACTTAAACAGCAAGCTGGGGGAAATGTTTGCTGCCTTTAGATGAATTCAAGTAAGTGCCAATACTAACCTGACCTATCACCCCATGATGTCTAGTGATACGAGTATTAACACTTATCCATCACTTAATGTGTACTAAGAGTTTTATATTGATTTGCACTTAACCATTACAAAAGCCCTATAAAGTACGTAGAATTTAGCATTGTTATTTTGTAAATGACAAAACTAAATCTCAGAGAATTCAAGTAACTTGCTGAATGTCACACTGCCTTATTATCATCATTCTAGACCAAATATGTTCAGGTCATATACAGAAATTTTAATGGAGAAAGGGGGTGTGTATGTGTCTCCTCTACCAGGCTTTCAAGGACTTCCATAATCTGGTTCCACCATACCTCAGCAGCCTCACATAGTACCATACAGAGCACTTGACATGCTTACTATTCCAACACAGAGAAGGTCTCCCTGCCTTCTTCCTCTCTGCTTCACTAAGCTCCACCTTTCAAGGCCCAGCCCACTAACAACAACAAAAAACCCTTATTTATTCTATTCGAGGTCCTGGAAAGCAGGCTTTCAGGATTTTAGATCTATCATGTCTCTAGCACAGAGGTGGGCATGTAACAAAGGATCACTAAATCTTTGCTACTATTTCCTTTGGGAAATTTAGAACACAGATTTCATATAGTTAATATTTGGAAATGGCTGAGGGACTGTAGATTCGGTTTTCATCTAAGCTTGTTACATTTTACTAATTACTTTTTAATGTACTTTCTTCACCAGAGCCATTCTGCTTTAATTACTTCTAGATATTCTTTAGGGAATTTCACCAAGATACCAAAGGAAAATGAAATCTAATTACATTCGAGTGATGTAATTACTATTGGCCTTTGTATCAAACACAGATAAAGGTTGGACTTTTTTGCTTCCTAAAGTCAACTTTAATCAAAGTATCCAAATGAGCTAAATGTAAGCAAACCTGGATCTATAAGTAGGCCTGAAACTGCTACATAACATAATCTAGTTGGAATAATGGTTCACGTATGTGATAAAATTTTGTGCTTTTTGATATTTCTTGATTAAAATCACTTTACATTTTCACAGCACATTATAGGTTATAAAACATTTCATATCTGTTATTTTATTTGATCTGTGCAATAAAACTATGAAGCAGGTATTATTTATTTTTTATGTAAGGTGAAACAAATTCAGAGTCACAGAAGTTACAAAACCTACCCATGGCCTCAAAGCTAGAAATAAGTGGTAGAAATAAGACCTGAACCAAGAGCATAAAGAAGTTGGGCAGGGAAGGGAGGTTACAGCACAGTGAGGGCCCTTGTGACACAATTGAACATGAACTGTGCATTAGATATTGTCAGATGACACAAATATGAACCATAATCCTTACTTTTAAGGCACATAAATGTGTAAGAAATATATGTAAAGGCTGGAAAACTGTTAGTTAAAAGAAAACTAAGTCTAAAATATAGTCTTCAGACCAGTGCTCCTTCTATTATTCCACACTGGTGCCCACAATTCTGTTATAAGAGCCCAGATTCCACTTACCACTTTTGTCTCTTCTCCCTTTAGTTTTCAGAGGCCACCATTTGGAACAGTTACAAAGTAGACTTTTGTGAAGCTCTACCTCTCTCCAGAAAAAGAATAAGAGCATACAGTATTAGTTGGAAAAGAACATTGGGAGAGGTTGCTAGGATCTCCTGCAGAGACAACTGAATCAGAAGGTTAGTGGTATGAACAGATGAGAGCAGGAGTTTTATATTTTTGTCCACTGACAAACATGCAGTTGATATTGAAGAACAAACCATAAGAAGTATGTTTAAGAGAGGAAGTCAGAGGGAGAGTAGAAGTAGTGGAGGAGAACAGCCTCGAGTTTGGTGTATATGAAATTCACACTAAGATTTACCCTCTTACCAGGGTTTGATGTAGCTCTGTTAGTGAAGGCCAATGGTTTTTTTTAACACTTGCTATTGTTTAGGACAGAGCAGGGACACAGACATTTGAAAGCTTGGAGAGCAGGTAGGAACTTGAGGGCCCTGAACCAAATGGAATGACAGAGTTCTCCAGAGGCTAAATCCAGAGATTAAAAAGATTGAGGGGAGGACCCCAAAATGGTGGAGGAGAGAATGGAAGCTACACAGACCATCTCCCAGGACCAAACTGGAATTACAACTAAAATAAAGACAAACTGTCGAAAAAACAACAAAAAAGCAGCTGGAGAGGATCCGTATAACCAGGGACAGAAAGAGGACACTAAATTGAGCCTGGCAGGAACTTGGGAGGTGCAAGAGGGCAGGCTGGAAGCCCACGGACAGCAGCTGTTTTAGCTGTAAGCAGCTCCCCTGGGGTTAAAATCCCAAGCTGGCCTGGCCCCTGTGGCTCAGTGGTTGAGCACTGACCCATGAACCAAGAGGTCACCAGTTCAATTCCTGGTCAGGGCACATGCCCAGGTTGTGGGCCAGATCCCCAGTGGAGGGCATGCAGGAGGTGGACAATTGATGTTCTTGCTCATCGATGTTTCTATCTCTCTCTCCCTCTCCTTTCCTCTCTCTCTAAAATCAATAAAGAAAAAAACTTTTTAAAAAATCCCAAGCTGGTTCCACAGTGCAGAGGACTGGGACAGAGCACTAAATTAGCTGCAACCACGCATCCTGGGCTCCAGCAGAGGGAGGGCGAACTGGACTGGATCTGTGTGGAGAGACTCCAGAGCTTGGAGAGCTGGGAGGGCAATGGGAGTTTTGTGCTAAATCACTCCCTCACAGGACAGTAGCCATCTTACTCAAAGAGCCCCTTCCCAGAGCCCCAGGGAGAAGCAACAGTCCCTCCCTCAGGAATTTAATACCACCCAGCCAGGCCAGAGAAATGCAATTTAAGGCTCATTAACAGCCAGCAAGCATCTGCCCCACCTGCTGGAAATCCTCTTCCCTGAACACCTGAGGGAATTTTTTTCATTCAGCTGAAAGCTACAACCCAAGGCTCATCAAGTAACTGAGACTAATAGCCTCCAGGCAAAAAGCTAGAGGATAACTGAACCTTTCCTGGGCTTGCAAATCTACCCAGGAAAGTAAGACTTGACAGTGGTGTTTAACGTGGGTCCTCCCACACTCATCCAAACCCAGAAGAGGCAGCCACAACCAGTGGAACACAAACAACCACAGGGAAAATTTGGCAGGCTCCAAAACCCACTAAGAAAGCCCAAATGGTGAAATAAAGAAACAAATCCCAAATGAAAGATCAAGAGAACTCTACCGAAGAAGAGATAAATGAAATGCAGTTAAGCAAGTTATCAGAGATAGAGTTCAGACTGATGATAATGAAGAAGCTCAACAGCATAAGTAAAGAGCTCAACAGCATGAGTAAAGATATAGAAACATTGAAAATCAACCAATTGGAAATGAAAAACCATGAAGCAAAAATGAAGAATGACATAGCAGAAATAAAGAACACACTGGAAGGAATAACCAGCAGAGTAGAGGAAGCTGAGGACCGGATCAGTGAATTAGAAGACAGGGTAGAAAAACTCACCCAATCAGAGAACCAAAAAGAAAAAACAATTTAAAAAAAGGAAGACAGCTTAAGAGAACTGTGGGACAATATGAAACGTAACAACATCTGCATCATGGGAGTTCCAGAAGAAGCAGAAAAGGAGCAAGGGTTAGAGAATATATATGAAGAAATAGTAACAGAACACTTCCATAACTTGGTGAAAGAAAAAGGCATACAAGTACAAGAAGCTCAGAGAGCCCCAAGTAAGAAGAACCCAAACAGGCCCACACCAAGACACATAATAATTAAAATGCCGAAAATTAAAGACAAAGAGAGAATCCTAAAAGCAGCAAGAGATAAGCAACAGGTTACCTACAAAGGAACCCCCATAAGGCTATCAGCTGACTTCTCAACAGAAACACTACAGGCCAGACGGGAATGGCATGAAGTAATCACGGTCATGAAAAACAAGGATTTGAATCCAAGACGACTCTATCCAGCAAGGCTATCATTCAAAATAGAAGGTGAAATAAAGAGCTTTCTAGACAAAAAAAAAGGCTAAGGGGATATATTAGCACCAAACCAGCACTGCAAGAAATGTTAAAAGGACTGCTGTAATTAGCAGAAGAAATAGGAAGAAAAATATAACCATAATAAACAAAAAATGGCAATAAATAAGTACATATCAATAATAACCTTAAATGCAAATGGTTAAAAGACACAGTATTATGCTAAGTGAAATCAGCCAATCAGAGAAAGACAAGTACCACATGATCTCACTTATTTGTGGAATATAATGAACAAAATAAGCTGATGAACAAAATAGACCCAGAGACATAGAAAAGAGTACAGTTCAGACTGACAAACCTCGGGGTGGGGGGGAGGGATGAGATAAACCAAAGAACTTATATGCACATATACATAACCAACGGACCTAAACAACAATGCTGGGTGGAGTACGGGATCGGGAGGAAGGTGTCTGGGGGGTGGGGTGGGGATGAGAAACATCTGTAACAAAAATAAATTAATAAAAATTGCAAAAAAGAGAGATGAGATTACATTTTTTAAAAGAAAGGTTGAGGGGAGGGTGGTTTAAGGACACATGCTCTCCCCAAAGGGCTCCATTTACTTTAATCCTCTAATTATGGTGCCAGAGAGAGGCCTTAAGAGCTGGCAGAAAATGTCCCTAACCTGTTGAAGGAAATAGAAATGCAAGTTCAGACAGCATCCCAAACAAGATGAACGCAGAGGCCCACACCAAGACACATCATAATTAAAATGCAAAAGATTAAAGACAGAGATAATTTTTTTGTTAATTCTCATCTGAGGATATTTATCTTTTTTTTTTCCTCTTATTAATTTGAGAGAGAGAGGAAGGGAGAGAAAGATAGAAACATCGATGAGAGAGAACATCAATTGGCCACCTCCTGCATTCCCCCAACTGGGGATCAGGCCCACAACCTGGGCATGTGCCCTGACTGGGAATTGAATCAGTGATCTCTTGGTGCATGGGTCAATGCTCAACCACTGAGCCACACTGGCCGGGCAGCCTGAGGATATTTTTCCAGTGATTTTTAGAGAGAGTGGAAGGGAGGGAGGGAGAGAGAGAGAAACATCAATGTGAGAGAGACACATCAATTGGTTGCCTCCTGCATGACCCTGCAACCAAGGTACATGCCCTTGACAAGAATCAAACCTGTGACCTTTCAGTCCACAGGCTGACGCTCTAACCCCTGAACCAAGCCAGCCAGGTCCAAAGAGATCATCTTAAAAGCAACTCTAAGAGAAAAGCAGTTAGTCTCCTATAAGGGAGCTCCCATAAAACTGTCAGTTTATTTCTCAACAGAAACTTTGCAGGCCAGAACACAGTAGCAAGAAATATGCAAAGTGATGAAGAACAAGGACCCACAACCAAGATTACACTACTCTGCAAAGCTATCAATTTGAATTGAAGAATGTACAAAGAGTTTCCCAAAGAAAAACTAAAGGAGTTCATCACCATCAAACCAGTATTACATGAAATATTAAAGGATGTTCTTTTTTTATTTTCATTTTTATCCTCACCCAAGGACATTTTTCCATTTTTTGTTCAGATAGAGTGGGAGGGGAGAGAGGAAGAGAGAAAGAGAAACATCGACGTGAAAGGGACACATCGAGTGGCTGCCTCCTGCACAACCCAACCAGGGCCGGGGACAAACTGCAACCGAGGTACAGTTCCCTGAACCCGGGTCTCTCTGGACCTCAGGCTGACGCTCTAACCGCTGAGCCAAACTGGCCAGGGCAAGGATGTTCTTTGTTTTTTAAAAAAAATGTTTTTATTGATTTTAGAGAGAAAGGAAGAGAGAAGGAAAGGGAGATAGAAATATAGATCAGCTGCCTCCTGCATACACCCCACTGGGGATTGAGCCTCAACTGGGGCATGTTCCCTGACTAGGAATCGAACCAGTGACCTCCTGGTGCATGGGTTGATGGTCAACCACTGAGCCTCACCAACTGGACTAAAGCATGTCCTTTAAGAATAAGAGGGAAAAAAAAGATAAAAGACATGAACAATAAAATGGCAATAAATAAATATCAAGAGACTTCTGGTCAAGATGGCGGTGTAGATAAATGCGGTACTTGCCTCCGCCCACAACCACATCAAGATTACAACTAAACTACAGAACAAACATCCTTCAGAACTGCCTGAAATCGAGCTGAAGGGAAGTCCTACAACTACGAAAATAAAGAAACAGCCACATCGAGACTGGTAGGAGGGGTGGAAGTGCAGACAGGCTGGTCCCACACCCACACGTGACGGATAAAAATCAGGAAGATACCTTGGCTGGGAAGGTCCTCCTTGAGGAGTGAGGGGTCCCTGTCCCACACCAGGTCCCCCAGCTCAGGGTTCCAGTGCCAGGAAGAGAATCCCCATCACTTCTGGCTGTAAAATCCAGTGGGAACCGAGGCTCAGGGAGGCTGATGGGGCTGGAGCCCCAGGCGTTTCCTCGTAAAGGGCCCACTAATGGACTTACTTGGACACACTCCCTCCAGGTTCCAGCATGGAGGGAAGGCAGCTTGAAAGGCACCAGAGACATACGGGGAAGAATTGAATTGTTTGGCATTGGGGCGAGGGCTAGAGGAGCAGCTTTCTCCCGGACAGACATGCTGGCAGAGGCCGTTGTTCCTTTGGTGAGCCCTTCCCCCATTAGGCTGGTAGACAGGCACCATATCTGGGACTCCAGCAACCTGGCTCACACTGTTTGCCCGACCCTGGTGATTCCCTGAGGCCCTGGCCCACACCACTTTTGGGCCTACCCAAGCTGCTTCCAAAGGTTTTACCATAGGGTTGGCCTGTTTTGGTTCCTGCTTCAGATTTTCCTAAATTCTCTCAAACAAGCATCATCTGGCCACAGCAAGCCCCATACCTCTCGCTAAGTGGCCCCAGGCCTGGCACTAGAAGCAGCCAGCCTCGGTTCACAGCTTGGCTTTGCCTGGGCACCTCCAAGCCCAGCACAAGAAGCAACGATCTGCAGATCACTTTGTAGCTTATGCTAGATGACCCCGGGTAGGACACAGGCAGTGGCTGACCTTGCCCCAGAGCCAGCACACCCAGTGGACAGCTTCAGACCACACTGAAGCACCACCACCCAACCACCTCCATAAGCAACACACTCAAAAAGTGGATTCGGTTGGTACCAGAGCCCTGCTGAAGTAAGTCTTGCTCTGTGTGGTGGGCTCCTGCACAGCTGATCATCCAAGAGAATCAGAGGTCGGTGGTCAGTGGGCACAGCCAGTCCTTGCAGCTGATCAGCCTCAGGAAATCCCTCCCATTGACGTGCCAACAGCATTCAAGATTCAATTACAAAAGGGTGTAAAGTCCACACGAGGGGTGCACCTCGAGGGCCCAGCTGGGGTGACCAGGGAGACTGTGCCACTGGACCTTACAGGACACCTACTACAATACGCTACCCCAGGAAGCCTAGGAGACATAGCAACTCTACCTAATACATAGAAACAAACACAGGGAAGCAGCCAAAATGAGGAGACAAAGAAACATATCCCCAATAAAAGACGAGAACAAAACTCCAGGAAAAGAACTAAACAAAATGGAGATAAGCAATCAATCAGATGCAGAGTTCAAAACACAGGTTATAAGGTTGCTCAAGGACTCGGTGAGAATTTCAAGGAACTTTGTGATAACATCAAGGAACTTAGTGAGGACCTCAAGAGCATAAAAAAAGGATCAGTCAGAAATGAAGGATGCACTAACTGAAATAAAGAATAATTTACAGAGAATCAATAGGTGAAGCCAAGAAGAAAACCATCGATTTGGAATATAAGGAAGCAAAAAACACCCAATCAGAACAGCAAAAAGAAAAAAGAATACAAGAAAATGAGGATAGTGTAAGGAGCCTTTGGGACAACTGCAAGTGCACCAACATTGGCATCATGGGGGTGCCAGAAAGAGAAGAGAGAGAACAAGAAATTGAAAACCTATTGAAAATATAATGACAGAAAACTCCCCTAACTTGGTGAAGGAAACAGACATACAAGTCCAGGAAGCACAGAGAATCCCAAACAAAATGAACCCAAAGAGGCCCACACCAAGACACATCATCATCAAAATGCAAAAGGTTACAGACAAAGAGAGAATCTTAAAAGCAGCAAGAGAAAAGCAGTTAGTTACTTAAAAGGGAGCTCTCGTAAGACTGTCAGCCAATTTCTCAAAAGAAACTTTGCAGGCCAGAGAGAGTGGCAAGAAATATTTAAAGTGATGAAAAGCAAGGACCTACAACCAAGATTACTCTATCCTGCAAAGTTACCTTTTAGAATCAATGGCCATATAAAGAGTTTCCCAGACAAGAAAAAGCTAAAGGAGTTCATCACCACCAAAGCAGTATTATATGAAATGTTGACAGGTCTTCTTGAAGGAGAAGAAGAAAAAGATGAACAATAAAATGGCAATAAACACATATCTATCTACAAACAAAATGAGCAAGCAGAACAGAAACAGACTCATTGATACAGAGAAATTTTTGTTGGTTGCCAGATTGGGGGGGGGGTTGGGGCTATGGGTGAAAAAGGGGAAGGGATTAAGAAGCACAAGTTGTTTGTTAGACTGATGAACCTCAAAAGGAAGGGAGGAGGGGAGCAGGAAGAGAAAAACCAAATAATTTATATGCATATATGCATAACCAATAGACACAGACAATAGTGTGGGGAAGGCAAGAGGGGGGCACGAGTGGGGAGGAGGGGGTCAAGGGGGGAAAAAGGAGGGACATCTGTAATACATTCAACAATAAAGATAAGTTTAAAAAGAAAAAAAATCAACAATTGAACCTAAAAAACAAAGTAAACAAACAAGCAGAACAGAAACAGATTCAAAGATACAGAAAATATTTTGACAGTTGCCAGATGGGAGGGGGTTGGGGGAAAAAGGTAAAGGGATTAAGAAGTACAAATTGGTTGTTACAGAATAGTCATGGGGTTGTAAAGTACAGCATAGGGAATATAGTCAATAATAATCACTGGGGCATACACCTGAAACTAATATAATATTGGATGTCAACTGTAATTGAAAAATAAAATATAATTTAAAAGTAAAAAATAAAATAAAATATATTATCTATAAAAGAAAAGTAAATATCTACTTTTCCTGATGAGAAAACAGATTGTACTTCAAGACTGATTTATTAATGTATGATACCACTTAATGTGTATCATTTTATATTCTGTCTGATTTTATCATTAATAATTAATAATTCACATTTGTATGATGTTAAATTTATCAAGTACTTTAATATATTCTTATTATTTATTTTATGTTGATCTCTGCCAACAACCCTGTGAGTTTGAATGGGAATATGTTATTATTCCTATTTTACAGATGATGAATAGGAGGCTAAGAGAGGTTGAACATTAGATAGCTTGCATTAGAATCCAGGCATCAAGGTTCCAAGCTTCTTCTACTTTGATGTGAGGTCTGCAAGGGGCACAAACATAATGTTATGTTGCATACCCCATTCCAGGTCAAAAATTGTTATCTAATCCAAAGTTTATCATTATACAACTTTATCTGTTGGAATGCTTGTCAACATGAAACCCAAGGGTAACTTCCTGAATCAGCAGGGAAGTATATGCTAGAAGCCAGAAATTTTGTATTCTATTTCCTGATATTGTGTCAAATATTCTTTTACCAAGAAAAGAGAAGAGGGGATGGTGATAAAATTTTAAGTCTCCCAGAATCTTCCTAAGATTTTCAGTTTTCAGGGTTGTCAGCAAGTACCCTGACATCTAGTGGTCATTTTCAGAAACTTCATCTTCCTAGTGCCTTTGGGAGGAGACATCTTGTGGGTGTTCCATTTTCCATCCACATGGAATACGGTATGAAAGTGATCTCTATTGCAATCAAGCTCAGTAGCAGATACCCCACTGCACTATATACACATTCTCAGGCTAGACTTCTTGGAAAGGATTGTGTTAAGTTAGTGATTTAAACATAGATGTACCATACCATCCAGCTGTTGGGGGGAAAGGGGACTGGTTAACAACAAAGAGGATACACAGAGGAATTTTGAGAGTCATAAAACCCTTCTGTATGGTATCAGAGTGCTGAGTACATGATACTATAAATTTGTCAAAACATATAGAACTATAATTCAGAGAATGAGCCTTAGTGTATGCAAATAAAAAATTAGCCAGGATGTCAAGGGATCCAGGATAGAATGCAGCCTGTGACAAATGAATCTAAGTGGATCACACAGCTGCACTGGGAGTGGGTATGAAATTGACTTGACTGTGGAAAACTATCTTTTGTCTGGAAACTATGAGGGTAAAGACCAAAGCAGCAGCCCTGGCCAGGTAGCTCAATTGATTACAGCATCATCCCAATACACCAAGGTTGTGGGCTTGATCCCTGGTCAGGGCACATACAAGAATCAACCAATGAATACATAAATAAGTGGAACAAGAAACAGCTGCCCCCCCGACCCTTTCTCTCTATCTCTCCCTTTCTCTCTATCTCTCAAATCAATCAATCAATAAAAATAAAAAAGAACCATACATAACACTGTACTCTAGTTGATATATTTGTTTCTTATGGGGTATAAGTGAACAATTCTGAAACTACATTACATGTATATTGGTGTTGAACAAATAAATAAATGGATGGTGAATAGTGAAGGCCAGGTTGCTCACTGTTAGAGAGGGAAGTTACCAATAAACAAGAAAAAAATATTAGAATGAACCTGTAGTACTAGATTAGAGTTGGAAGACATAAGTACCAACTCATGTTTAGCTTAATATATATAAAGATGAATAGATAGAAGATACAGAAACAATTATAGATATGGGTTAGTATTCTCTAAGCTTTTCTCCATTTTGAATTTTTTTCCTTTTAAACTTTTTTGTTAAAAACTAAGACACAAACACACACATTAGCCTGGGCCTGCACAGGGTCAGGATCATTAATATCACTGTCTTCCACCTCCACATCTTTTCCCACTGGAAGGTCTTCTGGGGCAATAACATTCACGGAGCTGTCATCTCCTATGATAACAATGTCTTCTTCTGCAACACCTCCTGAAGGACCACCGTGAGGCTCTTCTTGAGGAGGTGCCACTCTTTTAATAAATACGTGCAAGGTTATTTTCTTGGATTGTTTCTTTCTTCTTTAAAAAAAATTTTTTTTTTAATTTTAAGAATTTTTTTAATTAATTTATTTTTGTTACAGATGTTTCTCCTTTTTTCCCCATTGACACCCTCCTCCCCACCCCCCCCACCCCGTCCCCAGCTTTGTTGTCCAGGTCCATCAGTTATGCATACATGCGCATAAGTTCTGTGGTTTATCTCTTCCCTCCCCCCCACCCCCTCCTCTGAGGGTTGTCAGTCTGTACCCTACTTCCACATCTCTGGGTCTACCCTGTTCCTCAGACTGTTATGTTCATTATATTCCACAAATAAGTGAGATCATGTGATATTTGTCTTTCTCTGACTGGCTTGTTTCGCTTAGGATAATACTCTCCAGGTCCCTCCATGTCGTCTCAAAGGATAAGAGATCTTTCTTTCTTACAGCTGCATAGTACTCCATTGTGTATATGTACCACAGCTTTTTTATCCATTCATCCACTGATGGACACTTGATCCTCTTTCTTCTTTTTTTAAAATCATAGATTTGCTTGTAAGGAGATAATGCACCATGAATATTCCTCTCTATTAATGAAAATCTTTCAGAGTTGGGGTCCATGTTTTCAAACTTTTTAAGGAGCTTGTTGAAGTCTTCAAAAGCTTCTGCTCAGCCCTTCACTGTGAATTTTTTTAAGGGTTCTTTTTTTCTTCTTCTCCTGCAGTTTCCTTTTCTCTCCTTTAGCTCTTGAGTTCCTGTTCCAGTTCCAACAACTCCTTATTAGTCAGTTTCTCAGGAACCACTTCTAGGAGCTCCTAATGTCATCTTCATACACACTCAGGTTAAAGGTATTTGCCATCTCAACCACAGCCCTGTTGATTTTTGTAACCTTCTCATCCTTGGCAATTCCTTTGATGTCATGGATGCAGCTCTTGAACATAGTCTTTCAGATGCCACTCATACATTCCTTGGTGACACTATGCCAATCCCAAGCAAGGTTTTTGATGCAGTCATAGATGCTGTAATCTTTCCAGAATTGCATGAGTGCCTTCCTCATTTGCAGCAACAACCTGGGTAAAGGTCCCCCTCAGGCTGTAAGCCTTAAAAACTGCTATAACTTCTTGATCCAATGATTGGATAAAAAAGGTGATGTTTGGAGGGAGATATAGCCACTTTGATATTGGTATGAAGATCACGAAGTAAAGGAGCATATCTGGAAATATTACCAACAATAAGCAAAAATCCTGGAAGGTATGTTATTTTAACAGTACTTTCCCATTTCACTGGCATAGCAATTCTGGAGCGCATCTTAGAGGAAGAGCTGAATCGTCCATGGCCTCTCATTGCTCCTGTAGTACACTGGCAGTGAGCGCTTATTGATATGCTTGAAGGCCCTGGGGTTCTCACTGTGCCAGATCACAAAGGGTTTCAATTTGTAGCCTACATTGTTGCCCCCCACGCAAGACTGATATCCTGTCCTTAAAAGCCTTGAAACCTGGTATTAACTGGCCTCCTTATAGATACAAGACCTTTCAGGCATTCATTTCCAGAATAGAGAGGTTTTATCCACATTGAATATTTCCTCTGGCAAGTAATTTTCCTCTATAATCAGCTTATCTATAGTTTCCAAAAATTCTTCAACTGCCTTCACATCAGCACTCAGAAACTCACCACCCTCTTTCACATTATGAAATGAATGACAATTCTTGAATCATTTAAACAACTCAGAGCTAGCAGTAAATTCAACATAATAGTCTGCTGCAAGCTTTTTTTTCATTATCACAAACAAACTTTTGCTTTGGCTGTGATCATCATAGTGCTAAGAGGGATATGCTTCATGTGTCTGATCTTTAATCCAGGTCACTAGAAATTTTCCCATGTCTGAGATAGGACTTTCTGAAGTTTCTGTTAGTCTCATTTCCTTCAACTGAGCAGATCCTTTAACAGGTCCCATCACTTTGTTTTTGCTTTTCAAGATCACAGTTAGGGTGGAATGGGACATGTCTGACTGATGAACAATAACCATCACTGATTTTCTACCTTTGTAGTCCCCTTAATCACTTTTAATTTTGTTTCCAGGTCAATCACTTGATGTGGCCTCTTAAATAGCAACATTAGCAGTAGGTTTGTATGCTTAGGGACCATGATGAACAAAACAACATGAGATTAAATCAAGCACAAGAGAAAACAGTGCAATCAAGAGATGTAATCACAAAGATGTATAAGGTTGTTGCCAGCAAAAGACAGAACACTGTTTTACAAAAAGCTTTTTTTATAATTACAAAATGTACACTTTAAAATAATAATAAAAAGTATAGTGTAGTAAATGTATAAACCAGTAACATACTCATTTTTTTTATTATTATTATCAAGTATTATATACTGTACATAATTTTATGTGCTATACTTTTTAAAAAATCCTCACCTGAAGATATTTTTCCATTTATCTTCAGATCTTCAGATAGAGTGGGAGGGAGGGAGAGAGAGATAGAAACATTGACGTGAGAGAGACATGCTGACTGCTTACTTCCCACATGACCCCAACCAGGGCCAGGGATCAAACCAACTGAAGTACGTGCACTTGACCAGAATTGAACCCGTGACTCTTTGGTCCACAGGCCGATGTTCTAACCACTGAACCAAACTGGCCAGGGCTATGTGTTATATTTTTATATGGTGGGTAGTGCAGTGGGTTTGTTTACACATCTCCACAAACACATGAGTAATGCAACGTCACTAGGCAATAGGAATTTTTCAGCTCCATTATAAATAATTTTATCAAACCACTGTTTTATATGCAATCTGTCATTGACTAAAACATCATTATGCAGCACTTAAGTGTATATGTGAATTCATACACATATAAATAAATAATTGAATAAAAATAAATGGTAAAGAAGAGACAGATCTTTCTTACAGATGATTCTAAATAATATATGTAGATACTCATTCCAGGAGGGCAAGTTAACTTATTTCCAAAGAACAGAGAATGGAAAATAAAAAAAAAATAGTAACTTTACAGTGGACAAACATGGCAAACATTACATTAACCAAGAGATCAAAGTTAAGTAGTGATAGTTACTAGTGATGTTTTGTGGATATTATGTATCTCTTGATATAATGTGAATAAAAATGGCACTTAATCTCTATAGTTCTTCTTCAAAACCAATAACCCTAGTGTAATCATTAGAAAAACATCAGGCTAACACAAATTAAGGGACATTCTGCAAAACATCTGACTAGTACTCTATAAAAATGTTAAAGCTATGAAAAACAAGGAAAAACTGGGAAATGATCACAGACTAGAGAAGACTAAATACATATGATGATTAAATTCAATGTGGTACCCTGGATTGAATCCTGTCATTTAAAAAAAGGACATTACTAAAAAACTGGTGACATATGAATGAAGTTTGGAGTTTAGTTAATAGTAATATACCAATGTTGGTTTATTAGTTTTGATAAATGTACCATAGCAATGTAAAATGATAACTGGGTGGAGACTGCATGAGAATTCTATGTACTATTTTTACAACTTTTATGTAAATATAAAATTAATCCAAAATAGTTTAAAAAAAAGTTGAACCATATGGAATATGTGAAAATATTGACAAACACACACACACAATTAGTTTGAACACATATGCCTGTCAGATTCCTCCTTAACGTAAGGCTAAGTAGAAAGAACAGTCTTCTGAAGGTAGAGGTCCACCAGTATCTCACTGCGTAACCTTGAGCAAGTTCCTTTTTTCAACTCTGGGCTTGAATTTTCCATCTATACTATGAGGGGTTGAACCAGATGGTCTTCAAAGGCCCTTTAAGATCTACCCAGTCTGCCCTGCCGGTGTGGCTCAGTGGTTGAGCGTTGACCCATGCACCAAGAGGTCACTGGTTCGATTCCCAGTCAGGGCACATGCCCAGGTTGTGGGCCCGATCCCCAGTGGGGGGTATGCAGGAGGCGGCCAATCGATGTTCTCTCATTGATGTTTCTATCTCTCTCTCCCTCTCCCTTCCTCTCTCTCTAAAATCAATAAAGAAAAAAACATTTTTTTAAAGGAGATGGCTGATAAAGATGTACACCCTCACTTTCGAAGATAGAGACTGTGTGTGATAAATATATATACTCACAGTGTACCAACCTCAAAACTAAAGGGCTAGATCACCATCTTGTAAAAGATTTAAACCACCAAAAGTCTTCATAGCCCATTCTAGTCTGCCTATATCCTAAGGAAAAATTAAAATAATAGAGGTGAAAAATAAACCTAAAAGTCAATGGAGATTTCTGAATCTTATCAACCTGCAAGAGAACTGAGTGCCTCACTCAGAAAGAAATATAAAACTGTATTACTGCCACCATCACATTTAGCTGTGTTTAACCCCAACAGCTACTGTTACATTTCACTCTTCCCTTAATCAGGAATTTCAACAGGCCCAACTGTCAGTGTGACAGACAACCTGAAAAGCTCTGGTTTTTGCCTGAAGTTCATGGCTTTGAAGTCAAAGGGGTTTTCTGCAGAAGGTATTTCTTAGAGCAGAGTCTTACTTCCATCTTTGTATTTAGATAATTTTCATAATGAGCAAAGGTGGACATTTGGACCCAGGTAATATAATTTTCTCACTACGCTAAAACAATTTTTTTTTTTACCTTTTTTCCAGTACATTTCCTGACAACACAGAAGCTTCAGTTAGACAGTGATACATTATAGGCTTTTTATTTTAATTTGTATATATTTTGTCTACAAAGGAAAAAATTATGGTTATTCCTTCTATTAACATATCTCTATTGATGCTAATTTAAAATAGCCAGTGTGCAATAATGCAAAAGGAGACATCAGAGAGAAAGATGCATGGGAGAGAAGGGCAAAGAAAAGCAGAAGGAGAGAAGAAAGGAAAGCTGAAAAGAAAGAAGGAAAAATAAAACAATAGGAAATAAACAGGAAGAAAAAGAAGTAAAAGAAAAAGATAAAAGTGAAATAAGAAAGCAAAGAAGAAAAGACTCAAATTGTCACTGCATTTTAATTTTGAGTACTGATACTATAGACCTAAATAATATTTGTTGCTGAGTGTGGAATAGATTGGATTCCAATAGCTATCTGTGTGTAGAGGAAGATTTTCGCAAAGGCCTCAATGAAGGCCTGGCTCTCTTCCACAATGAGTCTACTGACTCATTCTCAATCCAGCTATAGGGTCTTACTAGAATACGAAGTTAGTGAATCAAATTTGTGCTGCTTTCAGAGCTGACAACAAAAGAACTCATAAACACAGACAATAGTTATGGTGGTTACCAGAGGGGAAGGGGGGTGAGGGAGGTTGAAGGCAATAAAAGTGTCAATATATATGGTAACAAAAGAAGACTAGATTTTGGGTGGTGAGCACACAATGCAATATACAGATAATGTATTATAGAACTGTACACTTGAAACTTATATAATTTTATTAACCAATGTCACTTCAATAATTGAATTTAAAAAGTATGATGTTAGATGTAGGTGTTTTGGTATCTGTTATTTATCAAATTAAGGAATTCCCTTCTAAAATTAGCTTGCTGACTTCTGGTCAAGATGGCGGCCTAGGTGGACGCGGAATCGCATCCTCCCACAACCACATCAAAGTTACAACTAAATCACAGAATAACTATCACTTAAAGACCGCATGAAATCAAGCTGAATGGAAGCCCTGCAACTACGAAATTAAAGAAGCAGCAGAATGGAGACGGCATACTGCCCTCCAGGACCCGCCTTGTCGCCTGAAAGGAAACGAGATCCTGCAGCCAGGGGCGCCTGCGGAAGCCGAGCGACCCCCCCACCATGGAGGAACCCAGGAGCGAGGGAGCCGAGCGACCCCCCCCCACCACGGAGGAACCAAGGCAGGGCGAGGGAGCCGGGCGACCCCCACACCATGGAGGAACCGAGGCGGCGCGAGGGAGCCGGGCGACCCCCCCCCCACCATGGAGGAACCCAGGCGGGGCGAGGGAGCCGGGCGACCCCCCCACCACGGAGGAACCCAGGTGGAGCACCGAAGGAGCTGAGCGACCCCCACACCAACGGAGGAACCCAGGCGGAGCAGCGAGGGAGCCGAGCGACCCCCACACCAACGGAGGAACCCAGGCGGAGCAAGGGAGCTGAGTGACCCCCACACCAACGGAGGAAGCCGGCAACACACAGGAGAACTGAGCAAACTGAACAACGAAATTGACCCAGAGACATGGAGGTGAAGTACGGGATGACGGGCCTCAGAGGAAGGGGGGAGGCGGGGGAAAGAGATAAATCACAGAGCCTATGTGTATGGGTGCATAACCAATGGACATGGACAACAGGGATGGGGACGAGGAGAAGGGGAGGGGGAGGAGGGTGTCAATGGGGGAAAAAAGGAAAAACATCTGTAACAAAAATAAATTAATAATAAAATAAATTATAAAAATAAATAAATAAAATTAGCTTGCTAAAAGTTTTTTTTTTTTATCATAAAGGGGTATTAGATTTTGTCAAATGCTTTTTCTTTGCCTATTTATATGATCATACAATTTTTCTTCTCTAGCCTGTTCATGTATGTGATGGATTAGATTAATTGCATTTCAAATGTTGAACAAGCCCTGTGTACCTGGAATAAATACCACTTGGTTGTGGTATATAATTCTTTACAAAAAATTTTTTTTTCTTTATTGATTTTAGAGAAAAAGGAAGGGAGAGGGAGAGAGAGATAGAAACATCGATGAGAGAGAACATTGACTGGCCGCCTCCTGCACGGCCCCCCCACTGGGGATTAGGCCCACAACCTGGGCATATGCCCTCACCAGGAATCGAACTGGCGACCTCTTGGTGCATGGGTCGACGCTCAACCACTGAGCCACACCAACCGGGCATATCATTCTTTTTATACATTGTTGGATCAATTTGTTAATATTTGTTGAGGATTTCTGCATCTATGTTCATGAGAGACACTGGCATGTAGTTTTTCTTTCTTGGTCTTTGTGTGGTTTTAGTAGTAGGGTAATGCTGGCGTTATAAAACAGATTAGAAAGTATTCCCTCTACAATTCTCTGGAAGAGATTATAGATAATTGGTACAATTTCTTCATTAAATATTTGGTATAATTCACCAGTGAACCTATCTGAGCCGGATGGTTTCTATTTTGGAGGGTTAACTATTAATTCAATTTCTTTGATACATATATAGGTCCTACTAGCTTTTAGATATTGCATTCCAAAGCTCTCTCATTTATAAACAAAGATGTTCCTGTCAAATCACAATGGAAATGGAAAGGAGCTTTTATGTTGGAGAAGGGAGTCCATATCTACTTCTTAAAAAAGTTTTAACAGTTTCGTCTAACATGCAGAACATTAGTTCAACTAGAAACAAAAAGAAAAATAAAAGTCATAATATAATTAAAGTTGTAGGACCATTCCTACTCCCAGATGAAAGCAAAGGCAACTTTTCACTTAAGGGTGTATGAGTTAGAATCTATGAAACATGAAACTGTTTCACAGAAACCCTGAAAATCGCTGGAAAAATAAAAAAAACTGTATTAGCATTCTATTTTTTTATTTATAAAACCCTCAGAGGAATTGGTCACCCCCCAGAACTCCAATTTTTAGCTTAATATCCTGATGTGCGCAACCAAGACTTTTGGGCAACACTGGACCAAAAAACAGTAATCAGAGACATTAATTCAGTGGCTTCATTTAACAGATGAGGAAACTGACTCATATGACATGCTGGAGCTTGAACCCAGGTTTGCTGATGCCAAATCTATTGTTCTTTCTATAATTCAAATTGTACTACCACAATACACACTGCAATTGTAGCACCCCCCCCCCAAATACCTGTATCCACAGTGACTAGGTTTCCAGACTTTCCAGTATCAGTCACACTTGCATCTCATGCAGTGTGTAACAAACACACAGTAGGTACTCATTATTTGGTTGAATGATGAGGGTGTTTGGTTTACTGCAAGTGAGGAGCAGACACAAAAGACTGAAAAATAAATAGTGGAACCCAGGAAATCCAAAGTCAGTTATTGGTGGAATTGGTTTTTAAACAAGATTACAAAATAATTCTGTGAGAGTAAGCTCTATCAAGAGGGAGAAATAAAATATATAAACATAGCTTTGAAATTTTTGAAAAGAAGAAAATTTCAATGTATTTTCTTTTCTAGACAGAATAAGATAATAATTGCAAGTTATAAATTGAATCATTATTGCGCTACTTGAAAGCTGCATTTCTTTGTAACTAGGATTATTTTTTAGAAAATTATAATTACAGAAGGCTTGCCTCAAGGACAAAGGCTTTTAGTTTATTTTAATTTTTAATAAATGTTAGACTTAAAGGATAAAAGGGAGAGAGATGTGGGGGTGAAAACTTTCCAGTGGGTTGACCATAAATAACATACCACATTGGTATGTAAATTGCTGTTCTTGCTTCATCTTGTGCCATTCATATAGCTCTAATTTTAAAAAGCTACCCAGTATGATCTACCATAGCCTTGGCAGAAACAAATCAAAGTAAAAGTAACCTAAAGCTCCAGTTTTGGGAAGTATGGTGCAATGAAAATGACATTGAATTGAGTCTTAGGACATATGGGTTCTAGGCCTATCTCCAACATTATTATGTCACCTTAAGAAGTTCATTTCTCTTCTAGTCCTCAGTTTTCTCATGTGTAAAATGTTCTTAACAACTTCTAAGGGTCATTGTAAAGATCAAGTGAAATAACACAAATGAAATTTATCAACTGTTCCACAAATTGGAAATGACATATTTACTAAAGAGAGAGCAGCTTCATTTGCTTCTTCCAAGCTCAGTTACCAAAGCGGAATCAAAGGGCTCTAATCAAACCCAAGGATTGCCATAGCTACTACTATTTATTGAGTACCTACAATAGAGGGTGGGGCAGAAGCAGGCTTAAAGTTGTGAGTATGTGAAACACAGAGTTTATTTTTATTTTTATATTATTATTTATTAATTATTGAATTGTTTTTCATACATACAACTGTAAACCTACTTTTGCCCCACCCTATATGCAAAGCATTTTATTTTTCATTAAATTTATTGGGGTGACATTGGTTAATAAAATTATATAAATATCAAGTGTACAATCCTATGACACATTATCTGTATGTTATGTTGTGTGTTTACTATTGGAAGTCAAATCTCCTTCCATCATCATATATTTGATGCCCTTTACCCTTTATATCGTCCCCCAACTCCCATTTCCCTCTGGTAACAACCATAATGTTGTCTGTGTCTATGAGGTTTTTTTGTTTGTTTGCTATTTTGTTGTTTTCAGTTTTATATCCCACATATGAGTGAAATCATATGGTTCTTGACTTTTTCCATCTGATTTATTTCACTTAGCATGACATTCTCAAGGTCCATCCATGTTGCCGCAAATGGCAGTATTTCATCTTTTCTTATGGCTGAGTAGTATTCCAGTGTGTATATGTAACACAACTTCTTTATCCAATCCTCTATCACAGGATGCTTTGGTTGTTTCCATGGCTTGGCCGTGGAATAATGCTGCAATGAACATAGGGATGTATATGTCTTTATGAATAAATGTTTTCAATTTTTTGGGGTAGATACCCAGAAGACGGTTGTTAGGTCATATGGACACTCTTAATTTTTTAGGAACCTCCATAGTGTTTTCCATACTGGCTGTACCAGTTTACATTCCCACCACTGGATGAGGATTCCTTTTTCTCCACCTCTCTAACATTTGTTATTGTCTTGTTAATAAGAGCCATTCTAACAGGTGTGAGGTGGTATCTCATTGTCCTTTTGATTTGCATTTTCCTAATAGAGAGTGAAGTTGAGCATCTTCTTGGGAGAAATGTCTGCTCAGGCCCTCTGCCCATTTTTAATTGGATTATTTTGTTGTTAACTTGTATGTATCTTATATATTTTGGATATTAACCCCTTATCAAAGGTGTTGTTTGCAAATACCTTCTCTCATTGTGTTTGTTGCCTTTGTTTTGTTGACAGCTTTTTTTTTTTTTTTTTTTTTTTTTTTGGTTTGCAAAAGACCAAGGTTCATAATTTTAGTACCTATGTTTTCTTCTATGTAATTTATTGTTTTAGGTCTTTGATCCATTTTGAGTTAGTTTTTGTTTGTGACAACAAATAGCAGTCTAGTTTAATTCTTTTGCATATAGCTTTCCAATTTTCCCAGTGCCATTTATTGAAGAGGCTTTCTTTTCTCTATTGTATATTTTAGGCTCCTTTTCAAAGATTATTTGTCGATATACATGTCAATTTATTTCTGAGCTCTCAATTCTGTTCCATTGCTCTGTGTGTCTATTTTTCTACTGACACCATGCTGTTTTATTTTTTAAATTTTTTTTTCTTTATTGATTTTAGAGAGAGAGGAAGGGAAAGGGAGAGACAGAAACATCGATGACAGAGAACATTGATCGGCCGCCTCCTGCATGACCCCCTGGGGATCGGGCCCACAACCTGGGCATGTGCCCTGACTGGGAATCAAATAGACGACCTCTTGATACATGGGTCAATGCTCAACCACTGAGCCACATGGGCCAGGCTGATACCATGCTGTTTTGATTATTGTTGCTTTTTAGTATAATTTGTAGCCATGTAGTGTGATACTTCTGTTCTTTTTTCCTCAGGATTGCTTTGGTTATTTAGGGTCTTTTGTGGTTCTATACAAATCTGATTTTTTTTTGTTCTATTTATTTTAAAAGTGCCATTAAGATTTTGGTGGAGAGTACATTAAATCTGTATATTGCTTTGGATAATATGGACACTTTAACTATGTTGATTCTTCCAATCTATGAACACAGAATATATTTATTTATGTCTTCCTCAGCTTCTTTTCACAATGTCTTTTAGTTTTCAGTGTTTACGACCTTCACATCCTTTGTTAAGTTTATTCCTATATATTTTATTCTTTTTGTTGCAATTGCAAATAAAATTGTTTTTCATTTCTTTTTCCTAAATTTCATTGTTAGTATACAGGATGCTATGGATTTTTGTACATTGATTTTTAAATCCTGCAAGTTTACTGTATTTGTTTTTTTTCCTAATAGATTTTGGTGGAATCTTCAGGGTTTTCTATATAAAGAATCATGTAATCTGCAAAAAGTGACACATTTACTTCTTCCTTCCCAATTTGGATGCCTTTTATTTCTTTCTCTTGCCTGATTGCTCTGACTAGGACTTCCAGAACTATGTTGAATAAGAATGCTGAGAGTGGGTATCCTTGTCTTGTTCCTGATCTTTGAGAAAAAGCTTTCAGTTTTTCATCATTGAGTATGATTTTGGCTGAGGGTTTGTCATATATGGCCTTTATTATGTTGAGGTGCTTTCCTCCTATACCCATTTTATTGAGTGTTTTCATCATAAATGAATGTTGCATTTTGTTAAATGCATTTCCACATTTATTGATATGATCATATGATTTTTATCTTTTATTCTGTAAACGCGGTGTACCACATTGACTGATTTGTGTATGTATATGCTCCTGGAATGAACCCCACTTGATCATGATGTTTTAAAATTTTTTTTAAATCCTCACCTGAGGATATTTCTCCATTTATCTTCAGATAGAGGGGGAGGCAGGGAGGGAGGGGGGAGGGAGAGAGGGAGAGAGAGAGAGAGAAAGAGAGAGAGAGAGAGAGAGAGAGAGAGAGAGAGAGAGAGAGAGAGAGAGACATTAATGTGAGAGAGACACATCGATTGGTTGCCTTGCCTCCTGTATGACCCTGACCAGGGCTGGGGACTGAACTGCAACTGAGGTAGGTGCCCTTGACCGGAATCGAACCCACAATTCTTTGGTCCTCGGGCCGATGCTCTAACTGCTGAACCAAACCAGCCAGGGCATGTTTTAACTTTTTAATGTATTGTATTCTATTTGCTAGTATTTTGTTCAGGATTTTTGCATCTGTATTCATCAGAGATAGTGGTCTGTAGTTTCCTTTTTCTCTGTTATTCTTGGCAGGTTTTGGTATCAGGGTTATGTTGGCCTCATAAAATGTGTTAGGAAGTATCGCTTCTTCTTCAATTTTTTGGAAGAGTGAGAAGGATAGGCATTAAATCTACTTTGAACATTTGGTATAATTCACTAGTGAAGCCCTCCGGTCCTGGACTTTTACCTTTTGGGAGGTTTTTGATGTTTGTTTCAATTTCCTCACTGTTGACTGGTGATTTAGATTTTCCAGTTTTTCATGATTCCATCTAGGAAGGTTATATATTTCTACGAACTTGTCCATTTCTTCTAGGTTACTGAATTTGATGGCACATAGTCTCTCCCAGTATTCTTGTATGATCCTTTGTATTTCGGTGCTGTCCACTGTAACTTAATTTCTCATTTTGTTTGTTTGAGTCTTTTTTCTCTTTTCCTTAGTGAGTCTAGCCATAGGTTTATCAGTTTTATTAAGTTTTTCAAAGAACCAGCTCTCTGTTGTATTAATTTTTTGTATTGTCATTTTGTTTTCTATTTCATTTAATTCTGCTCTAATTATTTTTTAAGTCCTCACCCGAGGATATTTTTCCATTTATCTTCAGATAGAGTGTGAGGGAGTGAGGAAGGGAGGGGGAGGAAGGGAGGGAAGGAGTGAGAGAGAGAGAGAGAGAGAGAGAGAGAGAGAGAGAGAGAGAGAGATATGAGAGTGAAACATCAATCAGCTGCCTCCTGCATGCTCCTTATTGGGGATCGAGCCCACAACCCAGGCATGTGCCCTGACTGGGAATCAGAGTAGCAACTTTTCAGTGCACGGGACTATGCTCAACCAACTGAGCCACACCAGCCAGGGCTCTGCTCTAAATTTTATTATTTCCTTTCTTCTGCTGAATTTGGGATGCACTTGTTCTTGTTTATCTAGTTCTTTAAAATATAATGTTAAGTTGTTTGTGGAGATTTTTCTTGTTTTGTGAGATAAGCCTGTAATGATATAAATTTCCTTCTTATTACCACTTTTGCTGTATCCAAAAATTTTGATATTTTGTATTGTCATTCTTATTTTTCTCTAGGTATTGTTCAATGTCTTCTTTCATTTCATCTTTGACCTATTTGTTTTTTAGAAGGATGCTGTTTAATCTCCACATATTTGTTGTTTTTTCACTTCCTTTTTGTAGTTGATTTCCAATTTCAGAGCATTGTGGCTGGACAGTACGCTTGGTATGATTTTTATCTTCTTAAATTTGTTGAGGCTCGTTTTGTGTTGCAACATATGGTCTATCCTTGAGAATGTTCCATGTGCACTGGATAAGGAATAATCTGATGTTCTGGGGTGAAAGGCTCTGTAAATGTCAATTATGTCCATTCGGTCTAGTGTGTCATTTAAGGCCGATATATATATATATATATATCTCCTCACCGGAGGACATTTTTCCATTTTTGTTCAGATAGAGTGGGAGGGAGAGAAAGGAAGAGAGAGAGAGAAACATCGACATAAGAGGGACACATCGAGTGGCTGCCTCCTGCATGACCCCAACCAGGGCCAGGGATGAATCACAACCGAGGTATGTGCCCTTGACCGGAATTGAACCCATGCCTCATTGGTCTATGGGCCAACGCTCTAACCCTGAGCCAAACCGGCCAGGGCAGGCCAATATTTCTTTACGGATTTTCTGTTTGGATGATCTGTCTAGAGCTGTCAATGGGGTATGAAGGTCCCCAACTATTACTGTGTTTTGATCTGTTTATCCCTTTAGTTCTGTGACTAGTTGCTTTATGTATTTTGGTGCTCCCTGATTGGGTGCATATATATTAAGACGTGTTATATCTTCTTGATGTAGTGTCCTATTTACCATTATAAAATGTTCATCTCTGTCTCTTGTTACCTTTTTAAATCTTGAAATCCATTTTGTCAGATATGAGTATGGCTACACCCACTGTTCTCTGGATGCTATGTGATTGGAGAATAATTTCCACATTTTTACTTTGAGTTCATATTTGTCCTTGCAGCTGAAATGTGTCTCCTAAAGGCAGCATATGGTTGAGTTTTGTTTTTTGATCCAAGCTCTTACTCTATGCCTTTTTATTGGTGAGTAAGGAGGTTGGGTGGAATGTGATAAATTCCCATCTGAAATTAAGAGAAGGAAAAATCTTCAAGAAGAACTTTTACGTGGTTCAACTAATCCCTTCTCTTCCAACAAGGTATTTAAATCATAATTTGCTGAAAAATATTCTATGATTTAGTGAAGATTATAAAGAAGGCAGAATCAGACCCTGGGAGTAACTAGGAAGTAGAGTTTCATGTTATTATTTCTAGCATTTACCTTCAATAAACAGTAACACAATTCATAAGCTATTCTATTCACTATTAATCACTAACAATAACTCATTTAATACATAAAATTTACATATCAGATCCAAACAACATCCAAACAATTAAAATTATACATATACATACCTGCATACCAAATTAATAAATAGTTACTCTACTTTAATAGCCTCTTTTTATTTTTTTTTTATTCTCACCCGAGGACATTCCTTCATTTTTTGTTCAGGTAGAGTGGGAGGGAGAGAGAGGAAGACAGAGAGAGAGAGAAACATCGACGTGAAAGGGACACATCGAGTGGCTGCCACCCGCACAACCAACCAGGGCCGAGGACAAACTGCAACCGAGGTACGTGCCCCTAGCGGGAACCGGACCCTGGTCTCTCTGGACCGCAGGCCGATGCTCTAACCGCTGAGCCAAACCGGCCAGGGCTAATAGCCTCTTTTTAAAAATGTATTTAAGGGGAGGTGGGGGCTGGGTGGAGGTGAGCAAAGGAGGGGAAATGGGGACATCTAGTGTCAACAATAAAAATAAAGTAAAAAATAAAAAATGTATTTAAATGAAAGTTCTTTATTAGATTCTTAAAGTAATTAAATCTTTACCAACTTATTTAGGATCATTTTTTTAAAAAAGATTTTTAAAACTGATTTTGAGAGAGAGAGAGAGGAAGGGACAGAGAGATAGAAACATCGATGAGAGAGAAACATGGATCAGCTGCCTCCTGCACGCCCCCTACTGGGGATCGGGCCCACAACCTGGGCATGTGCCCTGACTGGGAATCCAACTGGGACCTCTTGGTGCATGGGTCGACACTCAACCAGTAAGCCACACAGGCCAGGGCCAAATTATTTAGGATCTTTAATCTTCATTGTGTTTAGTATTCCATATTCTTTTGACAAATAATGCATTAAAATATTGTACGTGTTGTAAAGATACCAAATCAGGCTCACTTTCTCTTCATTCAAGGATGACAGAAGAAATAGATCAGCTAAATATTGCATAGAACAATATAATATCAAGGGGAGGAGAGGCAGGCTTAAAAAGATTAGAGTTAAAAATAAAGATTGGAGTCAGGCCTACAAGAGACAGAGTAAGACTCAGGAAGATAACAAATTAGAGAAAGAACAGCTGAGAGTAAAAGAAAATCAGAGAAAAGAAGATTAGATAAAGATATTTAAAGAGTGACACTTACTGCTTTTTGCTCCCAGAAAATATTGGCCTAGCTATTTACTTTCTTTTTATCTCAGTTCCTCCTGTAGGCTAAAGAAGAGAGGTGAGAAAACACTTAGAAAATAATTATTTCATTAACTGAGATTCTTTTTAAGGAGCTGCAATAATTAGATGGCACAGCCTTAAGTAAACAACAATAAAAAACCCAGAAAGCAAACATTTCAGAGCCTCCACATTACTCTGTATGAAATTCAACATTTAAACAAAACACAAAGCTGCCCGGCCAGTGTGGCTCAGTGGTTGAGCATCAACCCATGCACTAAGAGGTCACTGGTTTGATTCCTGGTCAGAGCACATGCCCAGATTGTGGGCCAGATCCCCAGTGGGGGGCACGCAGGAGGCAGCCAATCGATGTTCTCTCTCATCGATGTTTGTATCTCTCTCTCCCTCTCCCCTCCTCTCTCTCTAAAATCAATAAAGAGGGAAAAAAATTAAAAAAGAACACAAAGCAAGATGAAAGGCAGATGTGTAAATAAGATGCTGACAAAAACACACTGTAAATAACTGTACCTTGAGACAAGGTACTTTACCAAGTGTTGCCCATAGGTGCCACCAAACAGAGATGAGAGCAATTCTATGCATTTTTTAAGTTAATAAAACAAATTTATTTTATTTTTAATTGAATTTAAACACATCTTTTTCTCTCACAACTGGTGACCTAGTAGCTACACCAGAACTAGAAGCCAGGTTTCTTCACTCAAAGCTCAATCCACCAGAATGTGAGTTCCATGACAGCAGAGATTTTCATCTGTATAATGGTTATTTTCACTGATGCATTTACCAGCATCATTAGTACTCAGTGGTTTTATTGAGCACATGTATTCATTAACATGTATTAAAGACTCAGTAAAGAAGTTAATGCTTTTAATGCATTTTGTTCAGTTGTGAGGGTCAAATGAGATAAGGGTTATAAAACATTTTATTTATTATAAATGGCAACATACATGAAAAATATGTCATGAAAATTATAATCACTGCATTTCAGGGCTTAACAATATCTTAGTATCAGTCATGGATATTGCTACTCAGAACCAGAATTTGTGAACAGATTTGTTAGAAATAGATATTATCATCCCTGTAGGACGTGTCAACAAAGTGGACAATGGGTTACATGTTCTAACTCCAAAGAACTGGTACTGCTAGGATGCTGACATATTACTAATAATCATAACCAGTTGCCAAGGTAGGAATTATTGTCCTATTTCCCACGTAAGGAAACTTTGAGCTCAGTGAGTTTAATTGGGGAGCCCAAGTAAAAGCCAAGAATAGATCATTAATCAGTCAGATCCTCTTATTTTACAGACAAGTATATATTTCTACTTTCTAATTTGTATCCTGCATGATTATACACGAACAGTATCTCTGAGAACAATTCTAATAGGAATATAAAGTTTATCTTACTGGCGTAAGTTGACATTTACAGTACTGTTGTGGAATGCAAAGTGTTACAGAGGTTCAGAATAGTACTATAGATCCAGATTCAACTATTCTAAAATACCTTCTTCTACTTCTATACAGCCATGTCCCAGGTCTCATGCTATTCACTGGGAGGAAACAAAACAGAAGCATAGTCCCAGTCCTCAGGAGCTTCCGATTTACTTAGAAATGCTGTGTCTGATGCATGTGAAGCAAACAATTTGGCAATAATATCAGGAAGAATATATTATTGACACAAACCAATTAGCCAACATCACACAACTGAATATATAATTGACATGAGACAATTACAAAAAATGTGAGACTAAATATATAACTGACTTCCTGCTTTTTAACTCCATGTTGGTTCATAAATGACACCCATACATTCTTATGTTGTCATGGAGCCTCAAGGACCTTTCTACTGGCTTTAATTTCTAGACAAAGTGGGCTGAGCTCTGGGACTGGCTTGGCGATGTTCCAGTCCTTGCTGTCAGTGAGCTGTCTTGCCCTTCCAGAGAGACCCCCAGAGGGCACAGAATCTTTGCATTAATGGAATAAATCATGTCAATTTAAATCACTAATCAGGAAGAGTCAATTTTAATCACTAATCAGGAAGTCAATTTAATCAACTTTTCCATAAAGAATGCATACTTGTTTGATTTAACCTTAATACATAGTCTTTACAACTCAGTCTGATGCAGAATTTATTTTTAGAAGATATATACGTATACAATTAAAGTAGTGATTAATATTTTACATTTTAAAGATTAATTTCAGCTTCATCGTGAAACTGAATGATAAATTTTTTACTTTATGTATCAAAACTAACTGAAATAACACCTTTCAGGATCACTGGTGTGGACCCTAAGAAAGAAGATACCTACCAAGAAAGACTCCTGGTGGCTAACTGAGCTCAAATTTAAAAGCATTTTCACAGCCATTTCTAAACAAGAGCCTCTCACACAAATTGCACTCCAGGGAGAATCTTGAACTACCTGCCTCCCACAGTGAACTACCTGCATGCACTGTGTTCCTGCCATCTGAACCAGCCCTTATAAAAAAAAAAAAAAAAAAAAGTTCCTGGAATCCTATTTCAATCAATAGGACTGAGACTTTCCTTGTCTAATTGGAACTATACAGCTATAACTCCATCAACATCTTCACTGACCAACCAGAGCAGCTCCATTCTGACCAATCAGGATAGTGCCTTTTGGAGCAATCATATTTGAGGATTTGAAGTCCTCATTTGCATGAGCACAAACCAATCAGGGACTGGGAACAGGGGCTTCTTTCTATATAAGCCAGCTCCCCTTTGGCTAGGGAAGCATGCTTTCCATTTCCGCTGAAAACTGAAGACTGCATGTCTCTCACTGGAGCTGAAACACCAAAGATGACTAGCTGGAGAAAAGCAGAGCAGAGTAGCTCAGGGCAGAGTGGAGCAAAGCAGACTATAGCAGGTGTAGCAGGTGGAACAGACCAGAGCAGTCTAGAGGGAGAAAGGCTTCACCCCAGAGGCACCTTGCCTCAGAGCCATGCTATTCTCACAGCCTTGCTATATCACAGTTAAACTGTTTGCACTGAATAAAGCTTCTTCTTCACTGCACCCCAAATTGGGAATTCCTGTTGGCACTAAATTGGCACCAACGACCATCAGTTGACACTGAAAAATGTCTAGAATTAAGGCCACTATTTTATTTCTGTTAAAGGCATGATCATTTTAGTGTCTCAAATCTGAGAGACTGAGAGCCATTCCTCTGCCCTAAATGTATCAGAGACACCAAATCTAACCTCTATTACATCTTTTTGCAATGCTAGTGATACTCTATGCTATGCCTTCATTGTTTCACAATTAGGTTAAGGCAAGAGCTTTCTAGCTACTCTGTCTCCACAAAACATGTTCTACACTGCTAGCAAAACACTATCTTGAAAAATACCCCTTTGCACGTGTCCTTTTCTCTGTACTAAAAAATCATCAGTGGCTCCTTAGCCTGAACTTAGTGCATTTCAACATCTTCTACCACTACTCCTTAATATAAATTCTTGCCCCTAAACAAACTGTTGCATGTATTGCCCACTCTCATATGCCAGTATTTCCATTTATTTCTCTGCATCTTAACACCATTCATTAACCAGATAAGAAATGCCATTCTTTTCCTTGTTTAAGTTCGTTTTCCTTTGCAGTCCTGTTCAAAGCCTACCTTTTCCAAAAAGTTTTCTGCAACCACCCTAGCTCACAATTACTTCTTTCTTCCTTTTTACATTTATTTATTAATTTACTTTTCTAGCTTTGAAATATAATTGACATATAATATTGTGTAAATTTAAGGTGTACAATGTGTTGATTCGATGCACTGACATATTGCACAATGATTACCACAGTAGCATTAGCTAACACCTCTACAACTTCACATAACTACCATTTCTATTTTTGTGGTAAGAAGATTTAAGATCTACTTTCTTAACTTTCAAGTATATAATACAGTATTGTTAACTATAATCACCATGCTATATATTAGATCCCCAGAACTTATTCATCTGATAACTGGAAGTTTGGACCCTTTAGCCAACATCACCCCATTTCCCCCATCCCACAAGCCCTGGCAACCACCATTCTTCCCTTTGTTTCTATGATTTGAGTTCTTTAGTTTCCACACATAAGTGATATGCAGTATTTGTCTTTGACTTATTTCACTTAGCATAATACCCTCTAGGTCCATCCATGTTGTTGCAAATGGCAGAATTTCCTTCTTTCTTGTGGCTGAATTACACACACACACACACACACACACACTCACATCTTTATCCATTCATCTGTTGAAAGACACACTGTTTCCACATCTTGGATATTGCAAATACTACTGCAATAAAGATGGGAATGCAAATAACTCTTCAAGACACTGACTTCATTTCCTTTGTATATATACCAAGAAGTGAGATCGCTGGATCATAGGGTAGTTCTATTTTTAATTTTTTAAGGAACCTTCATAGTGTTTTCCATTGTGCCTGAACCAAATTGAGTTTCTCACCAACAATGTACAAAGGTTCCCTTTTCTCCACATCCTCACCAAGATTTGTTATTTCTTGTCTTGTTGATGACAGCCATTCTAACAGGTATGAGGTGATATCTCCTTGTGGTTTTGATTTGCATTTCCCTGATCAGTGATGTTGAGCATCTTTTCATGTACCTATTGCCCATTTTGTTATATATTCTTTGGGAAAATGTCTGCTCAGTTCCTCTGTCCATTTTTTCAAATTGGAGTTTTTTTTTTTGCTATCAAGATGTGTGAGTTCCTTTTATATTTTGGATATTAACCCCTTATCAAATATATAATTTTCAAATATTTTCTTTCATTTTGTAGGTTACTTTTTCATATTATTGATTGTTTCTCACCAAAAATAATGAACATGTATGCTATTTTTATTTAGAGCAAAATTATCTATGTGTTAAATTAAATGAACATAACTTTCAATATTACAAATCTAAGGTAAGTTTTTAAAAAGAAATTCAGCCCTGGCCGGTTTGGCTCAGCGGTTGGAGCATCAGCCTGCGGACCAGAGAGTCCTGGGTTCGGTTCCCGCTAGGGGAATGTACTAAAAAGAAATTCAAGCCCAGTCAATATGAAAAGAAACTAAAATATTGGCTTGTGTAAATAAATTATTCAACCATTTCCTTTTTAATTCCCAAATGATTTATCTTATTTAGAATGAATAGATAGCAAATAAGCAAACACCCTTTTACACTTAGAGATAAAAGAATTATTTTTAAAAGCTAGATTAACATTTTAATGATTTCTTAATAATCCTCCTGCTTCAGAGCATTCCCCTTCACTTGGTAAGACTTTCTTTAAAACCTTATCAGTGAACATAGATTCCTGAGTGATTTATCCTTAACTCTGAAATTTCTTACTTTTATAAGAAGAGATAACAACAAAATCTCTATATCACAAGTAATTCCTTTTATGCAGCAGTAGAGCACTTGGCAAGAAAATGAATCTGAGATAGTACAGTATCTGCTGTGACTTATTACACTCTTCCAACAACACAAATGGTAATGTAATGAAATCTGTGAGCATTAACATATTAAACTAATTTTATATAGATTTCTTACACAACGCATTTTCATGCACTTTAAAGTTCAATTTAAAATCTGACTTCTCCATTTATTTATTTATTTATTATCCTCACCCGAGGATATTTTTCCATTGACTTTTAGATAAAGTGGAAGGGAAGGAGGGAGAGAGAGAAACATCCATGTGAGAGAGACACATCGATTGGTTGCCTCCTGCATGATCCCAACTGGGGCTGGTGATGGAACCTGCAACCCAGGTACGTGCCGTGCCCTGGACAGGAATCGAACCTGCAACCCTTCGGTCTGTGGACTGACTCTCTAACCACTGAGCCAAACCAACTAGGGCTGACTTTTCCATTTAAATTATTCTTTTTTTCCCTTTATTGATTTTAGAGAAAGAGGAAGGGAGAGGAAGAGAGGGATGGAAACATCGACGAGAGAGAGAATCGATTGGCCGCCTCCTGCATGCCCCCCACTGGGGATTGGGCCCACAACCTGGGCATGTGCCCTGACCGGGAATCGAACAGGTGGCCTCTTGGTGCATGGGTCTACGCTCAACCACTGAGCCACACTGGCCGGGCTAAATTATTGATTCTTATTCACCTTATTCTGTCTTCATTTGTACCACTGGAATAAAAAGGTGTATTTCATTCACTGGTGTGAAATTAAAAAAACTTGAGAGATTCAGAGATGTTTTATTTAGTCAAACTTCTAAACTAGGGAAAAGTTGCCCGACCGGTGTGGCTCAGTGGTTGAGCGTCAACCCATGCAACAAGAGGTCGCCGGTTTGATTCCTGGTCAGGGCACATGCCCAGGTTGTGGGCCCAATCCCCAGTGGGGGGCATGCAGGAGGTGGCCAGTCGATGTTCTCTCTCATTGATGTTTCTATCTCTCTTTCCCTTCCTCTCTACAATCAATAAAGAAAAAAAATTTTTTTAATAAACTAGGGAAAAGCCTTCAGTGCAAAAATAATGGTGGGAATAAAAAGCTAAAAAGAAATTCAATACATGAATTTGCTATTTTTATTTTTGGTCTATAGCCATTATAAATGGACTCACAGATTGGAAGATTTATGTAACATCAGTGCTGTGGCTTAAGTCTTAAACTGCCAGTTCCTATTGAAGAAGCCCCTTACTACACTAGTTATCACACAGTACATACATCAGGTTTCAGGCGTACAATTCTATAATACATCATCTGTACGTTGTATTGTATGTTCACCGCCCCAAGTCAAGTCTCCTTCCATCACCATTTACCTCCCGTTTACTGACTTCTACTTCCCCCCATCCCCCTTTCCGTCTGGTAATCATACTGATGTCTGTGTCTATGAGTTTGTTTTTCTTTGCTTAATCCCTTCACCTTTTACATCCAGCCCCCCAAACCACCTCTCCTCTGACAGCTGTCAGTCTGTTCTCTGTATCTCTGAGCCTTTTTCTATTTTGTTTGTTTATTATTTTGTTCATTAGATTCCACATACATATGAAAACATATAGTATCTGTCTTCCTCTGGCTTTTCTTTCCTTTTCTTTCTTTCTTTCTTTCTTTCTTTCTTTCTTTCTTTCTTTCTTTCTTTCTTTCTTTCTTTCTTTCTTTCTTTCTTTCTTTCTTCCTTTCTCTCTCTCTCTCTCTCTCTCTCTCTCTCTCTCTCTCTCTCTCTCTTTCTTTCTTTCTTCTTTTAATCCTCACCTGAGGATATTTTTCCATTGATTTTTAGATAGAGCAGAGGGAGGAAGGAGAGAGAGAGAGAAAGAAACATCAATGTGAGAGAGAGACACCAATTGGCTGCCTCCTGCATGACCCCAACTGGGGCAGAGGATCAAACCTGCAACCCAGGTGTGTGTCCTTGGAAATCTAACCCGTGACTTCGGTCCATGGGCTGAGCCAAACTTGTCAGGGCTGACTGGCTTATTTCACTTATCATAATACTGTCCAGGTCTATCCATGCTGTTGCAAAATGTAAGATTTCCTTATTTTTACAGCCCAGTAGTAGTCTGCTGAGTAAAAGTACCATAGCTTTTTTATCCACTCATCTACTGATGGGCACTTGGGCTGCTTCCAAATCTTGGCTATTGTATATAGTACTGCAATGAACATAGGGGTACATATATTCTTTCAATTAGTGTTTCGGGCTTCATCAAATATATTCCCAGAAGTGAAATCACAGGGCATTGTGATTTCCATCATTGGCTTCCATCAATCTACATTCCCACCAACAGTGCATGAGGGTCCTCTTTTCTCCACATCCTTGTCAACACTTGTTGTTTGTTGATTTATTGATGGTAGTCATTCTGGTAGATGTGAGGTGATATCTTATTATGATTTCAATTTGCATTTCTCTGATGATTACTGATGTCTATTGCCCATCTGTATGTCCTCTTTGGAGAAATATCTATTCAGGTCCTCTGCCCATTTTTTAATTGGATTCTTTGTCTTCCTTTTGTTGAGTTGTATGAGTACTCTCTATATTTTGGAAATTAACCCCTTATCCGATGTATCATTGGCAAATATGTTCTCCCATACAGTGGGTTCCCTTTTCATTTTGATGCTTGTTTCTTTTGCTGTGCATAAGCTTTTTAGTTTAATGCAGTCCCATTTGTTTGTTTTTTCCTTTGCCCTAGGAGATGTATCAGTGAAAATTCTGCTATGCGAGATGTCTGCGATTTTGCTGCCTATGTTTTCCTCTATGTTTTTATGTTTTTATACCTTACATTGAAGTCTTTTATCCATTTTGAGTTTATTCTTATGTATGGTGTAAGTTTGTGGTCTAGTACCTTTAGCCAGACTCATCAAGAAACAAAAAGATAGGACACAAATAAATAAAATAAAAAAGAGGTGAAGTAACAACTGACCACAGAAATACACAAGGTTGTAAGAAAATACTATGAACAACAATACGCCAACAAATTGGACAACCTAAGTGTAAAGGACAAATTCCTAGAAACATACAATCTTCCAGAACTCAACTAGGAAGAATCAGAAAACCTCAATAGACTAATAACAACTAATGAGGTTGACACAGGAATTTAAAAATCTCCCAGAAAACAAAAGTTCTGGTCCAGACAGCTTCATAGGAGAGTTCAAAGAAGAACTAACACTTATCCTCCTCAAACTATTCCAAAAATTTCAAGAGGAAGGAAGACTTCCAAGCTCTTTTTATAAGGTCAGCATTATCCTAATTCCAAAACCAGATAAATACACTAAAAAGAAAGAAAATTATAGGCCAATATCCCTGATGAACATAGATGCTAAAATCCTAAACAAAATATTAGCAAATTGAATCCATACACCATGACCAAGTGGGATTTATTCCAGGAATGCAAAACTGGTACAGTATTCACAAATCAATAAATGTGATACATCACATAAACAAAATGAAAGATAAAAATTACATGATCATCACTGATACATTGCCTAGGGTAAGAGAAACAAAGGAAAAAATAAACAAATGGGACTATATCAAACTAAAAAGCTTCTGCACAGCAAAAGAAACAAGCATCAAAATGAAAAGGGACCCTACTGTATGGGAGAGCATAACTGCCAATGATACATCAGATAAGGGGTTAATTTCCAAAATATAGAGAGTACTCATACAACTCAACAAAACAAGAAGACAAAGAATGCAATTAAAAAATGGGCAGAGGACCTGAATAGACACTTCTCCAAACAGGACATACAGATGGCCAAGACATATATAAAAAATGCTTAATGTCACTCATCATCACAGAGATGTAAATTAAAATGACTATGAGGTATCACCTCACACCTGTCAGAATGGCTGCCACCAAAAAATCCTCAAACAACAAGTGCTGGCGAGGGTGTGGAGAAAAGGGGACTCTAGTACACTGCTGGTGGGAATGCAGACTGGTGCAGCCACTGTGGAAAACAGTATGGTGTTACCTCAAAAAATTAAAAATTGCACTGCCATTTGACCCAGTGATCCTACTTCTAGGAATATATCCCAAGAAGCCTGAAACACCAATCAGAAAGAATATATGCACCCTTATGTTTATAGCAGCACTATTTACAATCGCTAAGATCTGGCAACAGCCCAAGTGCCCATCAGTAGATGAGTAGATAAAAAAGCTGTGGTACATATACACAATGGAGTACTATGCAGCTGTAAGAAAGAAAGATCTCTTATCCTTTGAGACGACATGGAGGAACCTGGAGAGTATTATGCTAAGCAAAATAAGCCAATTAGAGAAAGACAAATATCACATGATCTCACTTATTTGTGGAACATAATGAACAAAATAAGATGATGAACAAAATAGACCCAGAGACATGAAAGAAGGGATCGGACTGACAAACCTCAGAGGGAGGGGGTGGGACAGGAAGAGATAAACCAAAGAACTTATATGCATATATCCATAACCAACAGACACAGACAACAATACTGTGAAGGTGGGGGTGGGGCAGGGAGAATGGAAGCGAGGAGGAGAATGTCATTGGGGGAAAAAGGAGGGTGTCTTTAACAAAAATAAATAAGTTAATTGAAAAAGACAAAAACAAAGAATACACAGACAAAATAATAACTAAGTTAAAAACAGGAATAAATGTTGTTATTATCCAGAAGATAAAAGAGCAAGTAAAAATGTAAAACGTAGATACTTTCATTTAGTGATGATTTTCTCTCAGGGTTACACTTTGCCATAAATGTTGTCTTCCAGTTTAGTATGATTCACCATTTCTGAGAAGTATCCTAAAATTGACATGTTTAAAATATGTTACTGGTGCACTAAAACCTGTTTTCCATATAACAATAAGTATTCTGATTCTTCATATGTGCAAGTCCTGGGATATAAAACTTTCAGGGTACTAAATAAAATAATAATTCCAAATACTGGTGTAGGTGTTGAGAAAGTCAATTACTCTATTAACTGGGTAACGTATACTTTTGCAAGGCAGATAGTATCTGATTCTTTACTTTTAACAAAATTAAAGGAAGCTGTAAGGTTTATAAATCATTAAAATAATTTTTGATATCAGATCATTATAATTTGTGGCAAATAACTTGAAAGAAGTTCAAAGAATCGGGTAACAATGATAAACAAAACTTCCATTCCTATCCATTTACATAAATAAGTATATAATCACTTATATCTTGAAAATATGAAGACTGGTGCTAAACCTATCATACTGTGGCAATAATTAATATTAATTCATAGATATATCAACTAATCAAAAAAAGCCCTACTAATTTAATTGATATATATTTGCTATAAAAGTTTTATAATTTTAATGAAGACTCAATCCGGTACAACTTTTAACCCTTAGGGATTTAGAGCATCAGGAAAATTCTTTTTTTTTTTTTAAAGTGTATATATACATAGAAGTTTCGACAAAAACAACATCTTTTGCACTACCAAGAAAAGCTTCATGGAAGCATGCGTCAGTTTTTTAAATATAATTCGGTTATTCAATATGCAGGCATTCAATATTTAGCACCTAATGTATCAAGGTCCTATTGCTTAGTGCTATGTAAGGTTTCAAAATGAATAAAACAAGGTCTTTGTGTTCTCAATGTGTATAAGTTGCTTAACTAGGATAAGAATGTAAAGATTTCAATAGGCAGATATGGAAGATGTGTAGGCCACAGGTGGATGGAATAGCATGGCGGTGGGTGAAGAGGGAAAAAAATAGCAAGAAAATTACCGATGAAGAACAATTCATCCAAAAGCAGGATACCTGACATTTAACCATTTAGCAGTGTTATAAAAATAGGTTTCAAATTGAAACACCTAACCCCTTAGAGTTCTAAAGTGCAATGGATACAGTGATGAAAAACAGTAAGTTCAAGTTACAGAATTCTATTAGATAGCAAATTTGCTTTAAATAAACTAAAATTTGCCCTGGCTGGTTTGGCCCAGTGGTTAGAGCGTCTGTCCATGGAGCAAAGAGTCACAGGTTCGATTCTGGTCAAGGGCATGTACCTTGTTTGTGGTTCAGTCCCTGGCCCTGGTTGGGGTCATGCGGGAGGCAACCAGTCGATGTCTCTCTCTCAAATTGATGTTTCTCTTTCTCCCTTTCTTTCTCTCTCCCTCCCTCCTACTCTGTCTGAAGATAAATGGAAAAATACCCTTGGGTGAGGCTTTAAATAAACTAAAATTAGACGAGAATTAAAATTTAATTTAAAAAGGCATTTTAACACAAATAAAAAATGGACCAGTAAAAATCTGGTTAAAATAATTTTGGCAGGGACAGGCAGGCTATGTTATATGGGTAAGTAGATAATGAGAGCCTCCAAAGCCAAGGTAATCATTGGCTTCAGGCCATAAATGTTTGTGTATATTGGGGGGAACCATTAAGTCAATGAAGGTTGGAAAAATACTGGGAAGGCTAGGTTACACAGCGTTGAAAAAATGTCTAATGCATTTTTAGACACTGGGAAAATAATCATTTTAGATTAATATTTGGAGAGTAGTGGTGTGGAATATTCAAGAAGAGAATTGAGGGGCAAAGAGTGAAGGCAGAAACATTTCTCTCTATGTTAAGGTGGGGACCTTCCCATTATGACAGGTTTTTTTTTTTTTTTAGGAAAGTTATCACACATTCATAACACTAATTGTTTTTCGCAGAGAAGTGCATGGATGAGGTCTCTTTGGGAAATGCCTGCTATATTTTGGCTTGAAAAAAAAAAAAAAAAGATCTTTCCTGGTGTGCCTGGGCTCCTTCATACAAAATTTATTGTCAAGGTCTCCTGGAAGGAAAATTTCACTGTGATTCCCAGCTATCTTGTGATGCTCCTCACTCAGGTATGCTGTAACAAATTAAACTCGAGCAAATCATATCTGTTACAAGTCGGGTACCAAAGGATAGCAGTCTGAAGGGGAAGAAAATGGGTTTGGGAAATTAAACTGAAGGAGAGAGGCAGGAGAATGCCAGTGCCTTGGAGGACTCTCAGAATATACCTGAATTCAGAGGGCTACATATTTGCCCCCTTTTTGCTAACCTGACAACTGTTTTTAGGCCTGGGGTGGGAGGTTTCAGAATGGAGAAATGGAGACAGTTTACTAGGCCACTGTTTAAGTTGATCTTTTGAAATATCATTCCTAGAAGAATAACTATGGCTCTCCTGTCTTGTGAACTTGCAAGCATATATGGGGATCAATCTAAGAGACTAAAGAGACATGACAACTGAATATAGTACATGATCCTAGAATAGATCCTCAACTAGAGAAAAATATGCTGTGAACATTATTGAGTCAAAGTAAGAGTACATAAGATAAAGTATTGTTTCAATATTAAGTTTACTGAATTTGATCATTGTACTGTGATTATTTAAGATAATTTTCTTATTCTTTGGAAACATACAATAAAAAGGTTAGGTTAAAGGGCCATGATGTATACAACTTATTTTCAAATGGCTGAGGAAAAAGACTAAAAGAGATCAGAAGGGGCAAAATATTAACAATAGGTGAATCTGGGTGAAGAATATACAGGTATTCTTTGTACTGTTTTACAAACTTCCTGTAAACTTGAAATTATTTCTAAATAAAAATTTAAAAATTGGTCCCTCTAAAAGAACTATCCCATATCTCTACCAACACCAAAAAAGTCAAATCACAGATCTGAGAATTCAGAATGATAGCATAAATGGAGTAAGGACTTCAGAAAATCCTCTCTTTCATCCAAACAATAAGAACAATGGCAAACATTGTCAGAATTAAGAATTTTTTAAACTCTGGAAATTAACCAAAGGCTTGAAGCCACCCAGAGAGCATTTATTCTAGAAAAAATTGATTATATCCCAGTAAGAATAGTGAGCTTTGTTAGTTTTTACATTTTTCTTTCTTTTTTTTTTTTATCCTCACCCGAGAACATTCTTCCATTTTTTGTTCAGATACAGTGGGAGGGAGGGAGGGAGGGAGGGAGGGAGGGAGGGAGAGAGAGAGAGAGAGAGAGAGAGAGAGAGAGAGAGAGAGAGAGAGAGAGACATCAATGTGAAAGGGACCCATCGAGTGGCTGCCACCCACACGACCCAACCAGGGCCGGGGACAAACTGCAACTGAAGTATGTGCCCTTAGCAGGAACCGAACCCGAGTTTCTCTGGACTTCAGGCCGACACTCTAACTGCTGAGCCAAACCTGCCAGGGCTTAAATTTTCCTTAATCCCATCTCCTCTCTCCAACTCTGAAGTACCCTTGAAAACCAACAGCCCACAATCACAGTGAAAACCACTGGAGGGGGCAGAACTGGGCTCAAACTCCTTCAAAGTCCCATTTTCAAACAATTGGCATTATTTGGCTTGCCTGATAGTTTCTTGTAATATACCACTCACAGACTTGTCTTTATTTCATCTGACTGGGAGCTCTCTTAGTGCAAATAGCCTTTTTCCCAGGGACATTTGTTGACAATAATCACTAGCAACTGTTTACAATCATGGCTGTCTCAGGCAATGTGATAACAGATAAGGCAAATAATAGGCTAGTCAAAAAGCTTTAAAGGAAAATCTGGAGAAATATCTATGGGAATTTGAAAATCTCTGACACATTCCTGGGAATCTCAGTGGGCATATGCATGCGTAGGGCTATGCTCATGTCCAGGGCCATGTGCATGTTCAGGAAATACCTGAGAAGGATCTGAGCTCTCACCTCTTGCTGACTCTCTCTATACAAGTAGAAAGTGAAAGTTAAGGTTAAATTGTCAACTACCTGCCTCCAACGTGCACACAGAGCCCATTGGTAGACTGGGAGATTTATTAGTTACAGATATTTAAGGAAATCCCTGTCCAATTATTAGATGCCCATTAAACTGGCCAAGCAGAGACTTCAGTGGCCATATACAACAAGAATACAGACTCTACAAAATTAGTTCAGAATATAAGCAACACAAACAAACCCTGGGGATGTAAAAGAGGATCTGATTTCTAGATGTGCCACACTATATTATTTAAAATATCCAGTTTTCAACAACAACATTACCAGATGTGCAAAAAGCAAAGAAAGTATGGCCCATACACAAGAAAAAAAACAAACAATAAATAGAAACTGTCCCTCAACACAAATGTTGAATTTACTAGACCTTAAATCAGCTATTATAAATATTTTCATAAACTAAAGGAAATCATAACTAAAGAACTAAAGGAAAGTATGATAATAATGCCTCACCAAATAGAGAATATAAAAAAAAAACAAAAAAACAAAGAAATTATAAAAGTGAACCAAATAGAAATTCTGGAGCTGAAAAATACAAAACAAATGAAAAATTTCACTAGAAGGGCAAAAGTGCATATTTGAGCAGGCAGAAGAAAGTATCAGAAAACTTGAAGATAGGGAAATTTTGATTAACAAGTCTAAGAGAAGAAATAAAAAGAATGAAGAAAAATGAACAGAGCCTTACAGACCTGTAGGACACCATCAAATGCAACAACATACACATAATAGGAGCCCCATAAGAAGAGAAGAGAGAAAAGGGGGCAGAAAAATATTTGAAGAAATAATGGCCAAAATATTTCCAAATTTGATGAGAAACATTAATCACATCCAAAAAGCTCAACAAATTCCAAGTAGGATGGACTCAAAGAGATCTATTCCTAGACACATCATATATCTATTATACCTTAATCAGGAATTATTTTTATTCAGATGATGGTATAAAATTGGGAGAAAATAGGCTAGTGAGAAGAAAGTAAAGAGAAAATAAAGGGATATTTAGACAATTATTTATCATGTAAAGATCAGGCCTGGCCCTGGCCAGTTTGGTTCAGCAGTTAGAGCGTCAGCCCGTGGACCGGAGAGTCCCGGGTTCGGTTCCTGCTAAGGGCACATACCTCGGTTGCAGTTAGTCCCTGGCCCCAGTTGGGGTTGTGTGGGTGGCGACCAGTCGATGTGTCTCTCTCACATCAGTGTTTCTCTCTCTCTCTCCCTCCCTCTCTCCCTCCCACTCTATCTGAAGATAAATGCAGAGGTGTCCTCAGGTGAGGATAAAAAAATAAATTAAAAAAAATTAAAAAAAAGATCAGGCCTGTGGTATTCAGTATGTGAAACACCTGGGAAGTAACTTTCAGGAAAACTATACAAAGCATACACAGTAAAGAGTACTTCCATTTTAAGAATGTGCTGATGTTTAGAATGGTGGTCTGATACTGAGCTATTGCTGAACATTGGTCATAATATCTGTAGACTAGATAATGAACTATTTGTTGCACACAGTTATTCCCCTCATGGATTACTTGATATTTTATTTTTAATCCCACGCTCACGTCCCATAGTCTCTTGACACCTGTAGGTGAAGCTCCTTTTAAAAATAATAATATACTTTAAGTTTTAACAGAAAAGAATTTTAAATCACCTGATGTTTGGGATTAATGGAGAAATGATCATATATTGAAATTCAAATGCATTCTCTAATGAATATACCAATGAAATATCTCTAACATTATGTATATATGTATGTATGTATAAATTCATAAGTACTCACCATTGAACTGTATCATATTTTCTAGTGGCTGCCAGGCTCAACCAAAACTCCTGACTTTTAGAAACTTAAATGCATCTATTTCAAAGTTTTTATTCAAGGCAGACTACAATGAGAGGACTATCTCACTTACTGATCACCTTATCATACACCCTTTGTTGTAAATACTCCTACCTCCCAATGCAGAAACTCCATACAAACTAAGAGGGGAGACCAAAGAAGTCAAAAATACCTTCTCAAGGAAGGCCACAGACTATACTCCTTCCACTAGCAAGAGAACTTACAACTCAGCTTTGTGCCACCCCTGAATTTCATCTGATGTAATGAGGATGGCCTAAGAGAAGAGGAAAGGAAGAAACTGAAAAGGGCCAAGTTTCCAGGATTTTACCAACACTTGCCCTTGGTTACATTTGGTAATTCCAAGAGCCCCATATCTACATTACAAACCTTAACATTTGGCACACTACAAACAGAGGTTTTATAAGACTTTGTAATTCCTTCAGGGCTGCACTGAATGCACTGAAGGAATTCTTATCCCAGCATTTTTTTCTATTGAAACACCAGCAGTGTGGTAAAGCCTAAAAGAATGAGCTTCATTTATTATCTATAATGTTAAAATGGAAAAGGTTAATTACAATTAGTCGATGGAAATTAAGAGTGGATAGGAAATTATTTATCAAATGAATGAAAGGGCTTTGAATTGAAGCCCAAATACAAAACCACAAACACATACCTAGATGCTCAGGTATCCCTTCTGCACATCAAATGCCTATACCCCTTCCTCCCATGTACACTCCTCTCTCCTTGGATCCTGCACATTCATGACTACAGTGGCTAGGTTCATCAAAATTTCCTCATAAGCATAAAACTGTTGGAGAAAAGCCTAGGCAACCATCACAGGCGCCACCCCCTACTTTTCTTCTCAGCTCATCTTGAGAGAAAGAACGCTGTCCACCCTCAAACCCCAAGAACAGCTCTCTCTCTCTCTCTCTCTCTCTCTCTCTCTCTCTCTCTTTTAAATCCTCACTCAAGAAAATTTTTCTATTTTATCATCAGACAGAGTGGGAGGAAGGGAGAGAGAGGGAGAGGGAGGGAGAGAGAGGGAAAGAGAGAGAGAAACATCAATGTGAGAGAGACACATCAACTGGCTGCCTCCCGCAGGACCCGACCAGGGCCGGGGTGAACCGCAACCGAGGTATGTGCCCTTGACCAGAATCCAACCGGCCACTCATTGGTCCATGGGCCGGCACTGTAACCACTGAGCCAAATTGGCCAGGGCAAGAACAGCTGTTTAGACAACTTCTAGGCACTTGTCAGATTCTTGTCCCAAAGCTGACAGCAGCCCCTGATGCCCGCTCCACAAGTAGAAACTGAGGCTTATGAAGTCTGGGAATCACTAGAGTCAGAAGTGAGACAGGAAGATAGACAAAGAGACATACTCAGGGGGAGTGTTGGTAGATGATTCTGTGTCCTCAGATATGTGAACTGTACCTACAACCCCAGAGGAGTCCTCAAGTTTACCATGACACATACTCATTTGTTCACAACACAGTGATATTATTCAGGTGCTCTGAGACCCTTTCCTATATTTACTTAAATGGATAACCCCCAACGTATACACATGGACACACACACAGAGAGAGACAAAGAGAGCGAGCGAGCAGGAGAAAAATACAGAAACCAAATCAAAGCAACTTAAATGGGACCCAAGCTCTTCATTTACATCAGTTTCCTAATCTGGGCACTATTGACATTGTGGGTTAGATCATTCTTTGTGTGTGTGTGTGTGTGTGTGTGTGTGTGTGTGTGTGTGTGTGTAGAGGGGGGCTCTCTTACAAAAAATGTAGGAGGTTTAGAAGGACCCTGGCCTCTACCCATCAGATGCCAGTAGCAAACCCTCCATCCAGTTGTGACCAAAAGTGTATGCAGGCATTGCCAAATGTCCCAAATGGCAAAGTTTTCCCACTTCCCCCTTGAAGACTACTGTCTTAGACCAAGAGTTCCCCCAGTATGAGTCCAATCAGCATGCAAATTTCCATATTGCCAAAATAGATGCAAGGTTAACTAGTCAGTCCTTTAGTATAGAGTCAGGGAAGGGGTTAGATTTTCATGATCAGAAGTCCCTCTCAGCAACAGGAAAGGGCCCCTGCCACCTAGTAATGACTCTTTCCTGTAACGGCCTAATCTAGGATTGTCCTGGCTTCCTTTCTGAGATAGTTTCCCACATAATATTCAAGCACCAAGTGACCCATTGGGGCCCCTCCATGTGTGATTTCCTGCCAAACAACTTTCCACATTTGATTTCTGAGAAAATACTCATTATTTGCCAAGCAAATTCATGTGTGTGTGTGTGTGTGATGTAAAAGCCTCAAATCCTCTAAATTTAAAAACAGTATTTCTCAAAAATGTATGCCTTGTAACACAAGTATTTCTCAAAATATTACTAATAGGTATTTTCAGAAAATGAATTTGGGAAAAGTTGCATCTTATATAGAGTCACAACATATAAACAGAAAGACTCTGGAAAGACATGTAGTAAATAATTGTTTTATTTTGTTTATTATTTCCTAAACATATTCAACCTGAGAACCTCATTCATTCATTCATTCATTCATTCATTCATTCATTCATTCATTCAATTCTCTGTTAGGATTGGATTGAGAAAAATAACAATCAAAGGATTTCAGGCTTAGAATGGACTATAAGGAAAATGAATCAGCCAATCTTCAGTATGTTCATTGCATCATATTTACGATAACCAAGATATGGAAGCAACTCAAGTGCCCATCAATAGACGAGTAGATAAAAAACTGTAATACATTTACACAATGGAATACTACTCAGCCGTAAAAAAGAAGGAAATCTTATAATTTGTGACAGCAAGAATGGACTTGGAAAGTATTATGCTAAGTGAAATAAGCCAGTCAGAGAAAGATAAATACCATATGATCTCACTTACATGTGGAATCTAAAGAACAATATAAGTGAACAAACCAAACAGAAATAGACTCACAGACACAGAGAACAGACTGATGGTCACCAGAGGGGAGGGGTTGGGGGACTGAGTGAAAAAGGTGAAGGGATTGAGAAATTCAGATTGGTAGTTACAGAATAGTCACGAAGATGTAAAGGATAGCATAGGGAGTAGAGTCAATAACATTGTAATAACTATGTATGGAGCCAGGAGGGTACTGGAAATATTGGGGGGAGCACTTTGTGAAGTGTACAATTGTCTGACTATTGTACTATACACCTGAAACTAATACAAAATAATATTGAATATAAACTATAATAAAAAATACCTCAATAAAGTTATTGTAAAAACTTCAGGAAAGTCCTGGCCAGTTTGGCTCAGTAGTTAGAGCGTCGGCCCGCAGTCCAGAGAGTCCCAGGTTCGGTTCCCGCTAAGGGCATGTACCCCGGTTGCAGTGTGTCCCTGGCCCCGGTTGGGGTCATGTGGGTGGCAACCAGTCGATGTGTCTCTCTCACATTGATGTTTCTCTCTCTCTTCGTCCTGCTCTATCTGAAGATAAATGCAAAAAAGTCCTCGGGTGAGGATAAAAAAAAAACAAACAACTTCGGGAAAAATGGAAAATAAGTCAGTAAGGTGATTGCTGAGCATACATGTGGTTGCATGTAAGCAAATACAAGCCAGAATGGTAAATCCATCTTCCCAGAGCACTGATAAATTTTTTCCTGAGGCAGCACATCTAGTTCTTGATTCCCAAAGGCCATGAAAAAGAGAGAACTAAAAAAGATTGTGAAAGTGATAAATTTCATGAAAGGAATGGGTTGAAAGGTAAGTTGATAAGAACAGAGAGCAACAAAGGGTGTTTGGTGAACAGCCATAACCAAATACACTCACTGCCCTGAGCCGGCTTGCCTTCCTTGTGCCTTCCTTCTTCAGGTACTTTTGGACCCAAATAAGAAAGCAAAGAAGAAAAGACTCAAATTGTCACTGCATTTTAATTTTGAGTACTGAACCCTACTTCCATGACTCTGGATCTGTTTTGGTCAACAAATAAGTGAGATCATGTGGTACTTGTCTTTGTCTGACTGGCTTATTTCACTCAGCATAATATTGTGTCTTTTAACCGTTTACATTTAACACTGTCCATGAAAGCTTGTCTCCTACACTATACATTCCAGCTCTTATCCCATGACCTATTCTAGGGCTTCAAGCCCATACCTACTTGTCTCACTCAACCAACTGTGAGGAAGGCTTCCTCGGGTGTAGGAGACAAGCTTTCATGGACAGTGTTAAAACTGAATATCCATTTACCCTTATTAATTAGATGCAGTTTTATTTTGAAGAGAAAACACAAACTAGAAGAGAACAGAAGCCAGGAATGACCAAGAAAACACAAAAGCTACATTTTAGAGCAGGTGGAAATTGACAACTAGCTTAAAAAAAAAAAAATTAAAGGAATCAGGTACAGGCACTCTAAAGAGTTCTAGAAAAAATTATGAATTAAAAAGAGAAACCCAAATATTAAATAATTTGAATAATGCATGTGTTCACATATTCTTGAATAGTACGTTAAAAATACATTTTATCCCTTTTCCCAAAATCCTCAACAGAAACTGCAGCCAGAAGGACAACGTCTTCTTCCATTGAAACACTGAAGCATTTCCAAACTTGAAAACTAAATCTCCAACTCTTTCAGGCCACTTGTCAGAGGGACAGTGACTAAGTACTGAATGGCAAGTGTGAAACTACAAGATATGGTGAGAAATGTAGCCACAGAAAGCCTGGAGAGCAGCACAAAGGAAAGGAAAAAGCCTAACAGTATCCATTCTGCCATCGCCACGAAGTAAGGGGAGGAAAAATCCCTTTTTCAAACAGACCTAGAGTGGGTGTGTGGCTTCAATCTGACAGTCTCATTTTCTTCAGTGGTTTTGGGGAGGGTGGGAGTAAGAAAAGGGAGAGAGGAGGAGGTGAGAGAAAACACACAGCCATTTTTATAATTAAATTTCAGAATCATTTCATTATGTAGCTTCAATTCATTCAAAGTTGTTTTTTCTTCCAGCCCCCCTCCTTCCTTAAAACTCTTGTTCCACTCACTACCCCTCCTGCATGACACACACTCACATAGTCACACAAACACACATTACCCTTGATATGAATCAAAGCAGGCAAAGAAGTACCACCTCAATACTTGCCTTTGTAACCAGGGACATAAACAATATTCAGGAGGTTTTTTGGCCTTGAGAATGGTTTAACAATAATGGTACCATTCCACTTTTACTCAGAAAAAGATAAAAGGAAACTAAAACGTTTAATAGCTACAAATATTGTGCTTCTGCTACAATTAATAAATAATACCAAATTGAAAGAATAGCAGTGTCTGGCGATAAATTGAATGATGCTGTTTCTGATGTAATACTCCAGTGAAAGCCTTTATGAAATTGTATGCTGCTAAACACATTAAATTGACCTCTGTGGGCCAGGACATAATGTTCTGTTATTGTTGTGCGTTTGTTTTACTATTTAATGGGTCTCATTCTTAAGCCTAACTCAAATCAGGGGACAATGAATAAAAACCCAAGCAACCTGAGGTATGGCTTGATGAATCTGTCCAGGATCTAGTATGAGATTTGGACACAGATACTTTGGTCTCTGACCAAGGAGAAATTATTGCTGTGGAGCATGAGACTGGGAAGGCCAAGGCTTCCATTTTGAATTATCAAAGACTGTTCTTTAGACATTTGAATCAGTCTATTCTATTTCTCAAAAATGGCTCCTGGCCCCCTCACCTTTTCACAGCTCAACCTGAAGTGAACTCATAAAGAACACAGCACAGAAAGCTGGATGATCCCAAGCTGGGCTAGTACAAAACATTTCTCCAACATCAGCAATACTTGCATGTACAAGGAAATATTTTGAGGAAAGTTTTACCAAGTCCTAAATATGTTTTTTTCTCTCAGAAATTCTGGAAACAAAACTACTTGACTTGGCTACAGGCCATAAAACCTAATTAGTTCTGTGAGTTTGTTTAATGTTTAAGCCTAGCCATCAGTGGATAACTGCACAGATCCAAAGAATTCAAAGCCTCATTGCAGAGGGACAAAAGCTAAACACAATATAGAAAGAAATCAATTTCTTTTTAACCTGGGCACCAAGGAAAACCAAAAACCTGAGGAAGGAAGAGAAATTAGTTACAGAGTTTCCAGGACTCTATATGGGCTCTGGGGAATTAACCAATGATCATACACAAGGCTAATAAAATATGTACATTTTTTTCTAGGCACTCAGGCCAGTGCACATACAGTATATTCCCCATTCTCTCCACAGCCTGGCAAAGAAGAAGAGGCAGGTATTTTTTTCCCCACCACCCTGATATAGCCTTAGAGGCTTTGTCCTCCTGTCAGAGTCTCCAGGATTTCACTAGTTTCTTAAGATTAGTATATTTTTGAGGCAGTCTGAGTAGTCTGTCCATCAAACTTGCTGAAGAGGGAGGGTGAGAAAGAAAGAATGTGTATGGATGGGAGCAGATGTGGGTAGGGAAGAAGAGGTACACAGTTGTTTTTAAAGATGCTGATTTAGGTATGAAGGAATGACATTACTAAAAAATGGAGCAATTTTTGCCCCCCCCCCCCCGTTTTCCTATTTTTCCCTACATGTCTAAGACCTGCAACTGCTCTTTTGGTAGAACCACACACACACAAAACGATGTTTATAGTGACACTGAACAGTTGAAGGATGAAGAAACAAGAGTCTGAATAATCCACAAAACAGATGACTTCAGATACTAGAAAACTGAATGTGTCTCATTTTATCATTGAAGAACCTGAGGCATAAAGAGGAACAGGGACTTGGCCTTTTTCTAAGTTTAGTATTATTTTTAAGTTTAGTATTTGTCATCTAGTTCTAAGTCCTCAGGCTGCAAAACAAAGGAATAATGAAAATCTAAGAGTTTTCTTGTTTCTCACCCTCATATTTTTAAAAAGACTTAAAGGGTTCAGGCCAAGAGACATATGAAAAAATGTTCAACATCACTAATCATCAGAGAGATGCACATTGAAACGACTATGAGGTATCACCTCACAACTGTCAGAATGGCCATCATCAACAAATCATCAAACAACAAGTGTTGGCGAGGGTGTGGAGAAAAGGGGACTCTAGTACACTGCTGGTGGGAATGCAGACTGGTGCAGCCACTATGGAAAACACTATGGTGTTACCTCAAAAAAGTAAAAATTGAATTGCCATTTGACCCAGTGATCCCACTTTTAGGAATATACCCTAAGAAGCCTGAAACACCAATCAGAAAGAATATATGTACCCCTATGTTCATAGCAGCACTATTTACAATAGCTAAGATCTGGGAACAGCCCAAGTGTCCATCAGTGGATGAGAGGATAAAAAAGCTGTGGTACATATACACAATGCAATACTATGTAGTTGTAAGAAAGGAAGATAGATCTCTTATCCTTTGAGAAGACATGGAGGGACCTGGAGAGTATTATGCTGAGTGAAATAAGCCAGTCAGAGAAAGACAAGTACCACATGATCTCACTTATTTGTGGAAGATAATGAACAAAATAAGGTGATGAACAAAATAGACCCAGAGACATGGAAGTAGGGTTCAGACTGACAAACCTTAGAGGAGGGCGGTGGGGGGGGGGAGATAAACCAAAGAACTTATATGCATGTATGCATAACCAATGGACACAGACAGCAATGCTGGGTAGGGGGTGGGGCATGGGAGGAGGGTGTCAATGGGGGAAAAAGGAGAAACATCTGTAACAAAAATAAATTAATTAAAAAATATATATATAATAGCATACACCCCGAACTCCAAAAAAAAAGACTTAAAGTGTTCATCTGATGAAGGAGCTAAGACATGTCTAAACTATCTTATGACTGGCCTTAAAGGCACAAACAAGCCATTTTATTTTTTGTGCAACATTACTCTGCTTAATGTTGTGCATTCAACAAACATGGGAGAGAATGAGAAGATATGGCACCCAATATAGAGATGGGAAGACTGAGTTCAGGCAAGTTTGAAAATTTTAAAATATTCAGTACCCGTTCACACACAATCTGGTAATGTCTATGGATGATGTGAAAGCTTTTCCTAGAAGTCTCATCTTTGGCTCATCAACCCTTTGTAGAAATTCTTGTTATTCAAAATTATTAAAAGCTGCCCAACCACCAGGTTTAGCAAAGCCATTTGGACCTAAAGGCATTACCTGGCTCTGCCATTAACCTAGATACCCCTATCTAGGGAAGAAACATGTTGATCACATTTACAATGACTAAAACTTTTGGGGATCAAGGACAATAAGAGCGTTCAAGTTTCTAAAGGACTTAGCTTTTCATCCCGTAAAAAGAATTATAGCAGCAGAATTCACATTGCTTACTCAATTCACCTCAGAACCTCTTTCAGGTAGCAAACAAATAAAGTTCATAGGTTCAAATAATTAAATTTAATTAAATCCAAACACATCTCCCCTTCCTCTATAGCAGATTCAACCACTTATGCTTCCCTGGTCCCTCTATCAACCCTCCATCTCAGAGATCCATAAAACAGCAAAGCTAAGATAGCTTCTTTACCAACCTCCACTCTCAGAGTAGAGATTTGTGTCTATACCCATTTACTCCTCCCCACCCTTTGTCACCAGCGTTGAAAAGTCTAGCTCTTAGTCCCTTTACTGTCATCCTTCTTCTCCGGATACTCCTCCTCCCTCAGCCCTGAAATTCAGCCCTTTCCATTCACCAGCCAACCCTCAGACCACCTCCTTCTAAATAAATTACTTTGTCCATCCCACCCAGGCCAGTAGGTGGCACCATAGATAGCTAGCTGTTTCTTTTCAGTTGATGTTTCCATGCAGGCAGCTGGTTCTTTGGGTGTGGTAACCATTCATACTGGGGAGTTGTAATCTGAAATATTCTGTATACATCACAATTTCTAGTTTGTACAAACTGGTTTTAAGATTGAAGAAGTGGTCAGGTACAAAAGGCGAAATATTTCCTAGCTATATTTTTTTCTCCTCACCTCAGTGCTAGCCCATATGACAAGGTTCTTCCTATCTTCTTGCCTTGGTTGTGAATGAGCAAAAACATCCCAAAAATGAAAGTTGGTACTGTTTACCAAGTCTCCCAGAGTAGTCTCTGCAACCTACAAAACAGAAGAGTAGGGATTGGCCACTGGGGTGTGTATGTGGTACAAAACATCACTGTGTAAATTATTTGAGGATTATACACCTCAGCACCTTTCAATTAGAATTTGATAACTGGTGAAAAAAACACAAAGCTAGCTGCCTAATATCCACCACAAGCAAGGACAATTAGAAAACATTTGTTTTGTTCTGTTCACACTTCTATTCCCAAGCTAACCATGTGCTTTCTGGGTTCTTCATTGACCACCCAATTGATATCTACTAGCATACTAAAAGATTTTTATTTTTTAGCAACATTTCATAAATGTTTGTATTTCAGACTTAACTTTTGTATTTCATTTTATATCAGGATGCTCAATTCAGCCCATATGCAAATGTACAGGCAATTCTGATTAAGGATGAAGGTCTGACAAATAAATATTAGCCTACACAGTCAAAGTTTAAACAAAATGTAAAGGTTACCGGAGGAAGAATCAGCAGAACCCAGTTCAATCTAACTCCGAGTCTTTCATTTTCTGGATATACTACTACCTGCCCTACCTGCCTCACAAAGGCTTAGAAGGGTCAAAGTAATAAGTTCCTAAATGGCTTTGAAAAACATTAAGCTCTGCACAAAGCAGAAGCATTATATTTCCTCTAGGGGTCTTCATTCTAATATAGGGTCATTTATTCATTCAGTGTTAAAGCCTGTGTACTATTGTTTCCAGATGTGGAACTACTTTAAAAAAATTTTTTAATAGCTATTTATTTACTTATTTTTTCCAACACCATTTATTCCCCCTATACCCTCCTCCACCTCCACCCACCCACCCACCAGCCCTTCCCCGGCAAGTACCACATTATTGTCCATGTGTATGAGTTCTTTCTCTCTCTCTTTTTTTTTTTTTTTGGCTCAATCCCTCCACCCCTTCCAACTACCCCCCCCCAACAGCTCTATTTTTTTAGAAAGTGTGTTCTACTATTTTGTGTTTTTTAATTGAATTTATTGGGGTGACATTGGTTCACAAAACCATATAGGTTTCAAGTGTTCAACTCAACAAAACATCATCTGCACACTGAATCCTGCACCTGTCACCCAAAACAAAGTCTCTTTCTATCCCCATTTATCCCCCTCTGCCCACCTCCACCTACCCGCACCCACATTTCCCTCTGGCTAGCACCACATTGCTGTCTGTGTCTATGTGTTATGTGTATAGATATTTTGCTTAATCCCTTTACCTTCTTTCTTCCAGCCCCCAACCACCTCCCTTCTGACAGCTGTCAGTCTGGAATTACTTTTGATTTCATTCAAATTTTATAATATAATGTTATGGAGGTAAGGAGAGTAGGAGGTAGTTCAAGTAACTGGCAAAAAGAAATGTTTCCAGAAGAAAGTTAACTAGGACAGAAAGGAGTTAATAGATCCATTACACGAGGAATGCCTGAAGGTATTGGTGGGAAATGTTTGGTCAGGAGAAGACCAGAGTGGGTAACAATGGCTGTTTTAAAAAATCTGAAGGGCTGTCACACACGAGAGAGATTATGTTGTTGTTTTTTGTGACAGAAGGCAGAACAAAACTCATCTGGCTCAAAAGAAAAAAAAATTTAACCCACATTGATGGAAGGGACACAGGAGACAACTGAAAAAGCTCCCAATGGCCAAAGCTAGAAAAAAATCTGAGAAACAAAATAAATAAAGCAGTATTGAACTATACCCAAAGTTTAAAATAAATATCCATGAGCCCATACTGATATAAACAAATGATTAAATAAATAGAAGAGAATAGACACATCTCCAGTGCACAAGAATTCCAAATAATTTATGTAGATTCTCTCTCCTCAAGGAGGTGGTACATAATTCCCCAGTCTTGAAATGTGGACTGCCGAAAGTAGTTACTTCCAAAGATTACATTACAGAAATGGGGAAAAAACAGGAGCTTTACCCTGGAGAAGCCTGACAAACACCACCTCAGCCAGGTGATCATGGTCAGCATCAACACTGATGTCAGAATGATAATATGCATCATAGCTAGGATGCAATTTTGGCGCTTTCCCTCTGTGGTCTTTCTCCATAAAACCTATAAATCCAGTCTAATCGTGAAAAAAACATCAGACAAATCCCAATTGCGGGACATTCTAAAGAATACCTGACCACTAATTCCAAAAACTATCAAGGGAAGTCTGACAAACTGTCACAGTCAAGAGAAGTTAAGGAAACATGATGACTAAATGTAATGTGGTATATTGGATGGGATCCCGGAATAGAAAAAGGACATTAGGGGAATACTGAAGGAATATGAATACAGCCTATTGTTAATAACAATATATTAATTTCGGTTTGTTAATTGTGACAAAAGTACCATAGTAATGGAAGATATTAATAACTGGAGCCCTGGCCAGTTTGGCTCAGTGGTTAGAGTGTTGGCCCGCGGACCAGGGAGTCCCGGGTTCGGTTCCTACTAAGGGCATGTCTTGGTTGCAGTTTGTCCCCGGCCCCGGTTGGGGTCGTGTGGGTGGCAGCCAGTCAATGTGTCTCTCTCACATCGATGTTTCACTCTCTCTCTTCCTCCCTCTCTCCCTCCTGCTCCATCTGAGGTTAAATGCAAAAATATCCTCGGGTGAGGATAATAATAATAATAATAATAATAATAATAATAATTGGAGAAGCTGGTTGTGAGGTATATGGGAACTCTCTATACTACCATCACAATGTAGATCTGAAACTGTTCTAAACTAAAAAATTTGTCAAGAAAACAGAAAAAGCTACAAGAAAACATATTTCAGCTCAGTTTAAGAATAGGTTTTCTGAAAGAAATAAAAGCTATCCAAATTGGAAAGTAAGAAGTAAATGTATCTCTGTTTATAGGTGATGTGATCATATATAACAGAAAACCCTAAATATTCCACAAAAAAACTTTTAGAACAAAAATCAGGATATAAAAATCAATATACAAAAATCAGTTATGTTTCTATACACTAACAATGAACAATCCAAAATGGATTTTGTAACGCATACATACTCCAGTGGCCAGTGCCTACTCTTCTATTTAGTAGGTTTCAGAGACTACTCTATCTGGAAATCGGCAGAGAAATATCCTCGGGTGAGGATTAACAAGGGGAAAAAAGGCAATCAATGGAATGGGAGAAATATTTGCAAATCATAGATCTGAAAAGGGATTAATATCCAGAATATATAAAGAACAACAACTCGGCAACAACCCCCCCTCCCAAAAACCCAATTTAAAAAATTTAAAAATGAGCAAAGGACTTGAATAGACATTTCTCAAAAGAAGATTTAAAAACTGGCCAATAAACACATGAAGATACCCAGCATCATTAATCATTAAGAAATTGCACATTAAAACCACAATGAGATACCACCTGACAAACATTAGAATGCCTATTATTAAAAAAGAAAAGAAAAGATTTGTTGGCAAGTATGTAGATAATCTAGAACCTTGTGCCCTATTATTGGGAATGTAAAATGGTGCAGCCACAATAGAAAATAATATGGTGGTTCCTCAAAAAATTAAAAATAAAATTATGGTATAATCTAGTAATGCCACTTCTGGATATATCCCCAAAAGAATTGAAAGCAGGATCTTGAAACAATATTTGTTCATAGCAGCATTATTCACAATAGCCAAAAGGTGGTAGCAAGCCAGGTGTCTCCATCAACAGATGAACAGATACACAAAATGTGATATATACATATAGCGGAAGGAAATATTGACACATGCTACAACATGAATGAACATTGAGGACTTTATGCTAAGTGAAATAAGCCAGTTGCAAAAGGACAAATAAATATTACATGATTCTACTTATATGAGGAACCTAGCATAGTCAAATTCATAGACACAAAAAACAGAATGGTGTATGCCAGTGGCTGGGGAATGGGTAAATGGGGAGTTATTTGTTTAATGGGTACAGAAGTTCTGTTTTTATAAAATTTATTGTTGACACTACTACAGATGTCTCCTATTTCCCTCCCTTTACCCACCTCCCCCAGCCACCCCCACCCCTGCCTCTGGCCATCACCACATTATTGTCTATGTCCATGGGCTAAGCGTATATGTTCTTTGGCTAATCCCTTCACCTTCTTTCATCCATTCCTTCCCCCTCCCCTCTGAGATCTGTCAGTCTGTGCCATGTACCCATGCCTCTGGTTCTGTTTTGTTCGTCAGTTTATTTTGTTCATTAGATTCCACATATAAGTGAGATCATGTGGTATTTGTCTTTCTCTGTCTGGGTAATTTCGCTTAGCATAATACTCTCCAGACCCATCATGCTGTTCCAAAGGGTAACAGTTCCTTAATTTTTACAGCCATGTAGTATTCCTTTGTGTAAATGTTCCACGGCTTTTAAAAAAATTTTATTTTACTGATGAGAGTATTACAGATGTCCTCCATGTTCCTCCCTTTGCCCCCCTCCACCCATCTCCCACCCCACCACAGGCCTTCACCTGTCTATTGTCTGTGTCCATGAGCTATGCATATATGCATATAAATTCTTTGATTAATCTCTTCCCGCCCTTCCTCCCACCTTCCCTCTGAGATCTCTCAGTCTATTCCACACTTCCTTGTCTATGGTCCTGTTTTATTCGTCAGTTTATTTTGTTCATTAGATTTCATATACTAGTGAGATCATGGGATATTTGTCTTTCTCTCACAGGCTTATTTCACTTAGCATAATAATCTCCAGGTCCATCTATGCTGTCTCAAAGGGTAAGAGATCCTTCTTTTTTAGGCTGAGTAGTATTCCATTGTGTAAATGTACCACAGCTTTTTTTTTCTTTATTGATTTTACAGAGAGAGGAAGGGAGAGAGAACTAGAAACATCGATGAGAGAGAACATCAATTGGCTGCCTCCTGCATGCCCCCACTGGGGATCGGGCCCACAACCTGGGCATGTGCCCTGACCGGGAATCGAACCGGCGATCTCTTGGTGCATGGGTTAACGCTCAACCACTGAGCCACACCAGCCTGGCTTTCCATTGATTTTTAGAGAGAGTGAAAAGGAGGGAAGTAGGGAGGGAGAGAAATGTGAAAGAGATACATCAACTGGTTGTCTCCCACACACACCCTGACTGGGGCCAGGGATCGAACCTGCAACCCAGCTACCTGCCCTTGACCGGGAATGGAACCTGTGACCCTTTGGTGCACGGGCCAATGCTCTAACCACTGAGCTACACCAGCCAGGGCCATTTTTAATTTTTTGAGGAAACTCCATACTGTTTTCCACAGTGGTTGCACCAGTCTGCATTCCCACCAACAGTGCACAAGGGTTCCCTTTTCTCCACATCCTCGCCAACACTTGTTTGCAAGATGAAAAGAGTTCTGAAGCTAGATGCTAGTGATAGTTGTATACCAATGTGAATTACTTAATTCCACAGAACCTTACACTTAAAAATGGTTAAGATGGCAAATTTTATGTCATGTGTATTTTATCACAATTCAAAGTAATAAAATAAAATTAAAAGCATGGGCATTCTGGCATGACTGCCTTTGGAGGTAATTGCCTGTAAATGGAGATATATATATATATATATATATATATATATATATGTATATGTATATATGTGTATGTATATATATATGTGTGTATATATATATACACATATATATATGGGCAAGGTATATATATATATATATATATATATATATATATACACACACACACACACATATATATATATACCTTGCCCATATATATATATATATATATATGGGCAAGGTAATCTAGAAAAGGTGATTATTATATCAGATAAAAATGGTTTGGATGATCTTTTAGTTATTTCCAGGAGACAGAGACTATTTGTGATTAAGATGTCAATGTGAGATTTATTGGGTAAACATACAAATAGCTAGGATGGTAATGCTTTTTAATAGCGCAGTTGCTGGTTTGCCTAGTTCCATTATACACCTTTCAGTCCCAGAGAATCCTGCTGAACAAAGTACTATACATGCAACTTACAACCCCCAGAGACATGCACTATCTTTTTTTAAAATCATCATCTGAAGATATTTTTCTATTTATCATCAGATAGAGTGTGAGGGAGGGAGAGAGAGAAGCATCAACTGGCTGCCTCCAGCACGACCTAACCAGGGCTGGGGATGAACCGAAACTGAGGTAGGTGCCCTTGACCAGAATTGATCCGGGGATTCATTGGTCCGTGGGCCAACACTCTAACCGCTGAGCCAAACTGGCCAGGGTAAAATGCACTATCTTATAATTTGCCCTAGAAATAGTCCTGTGCACACATTTCTCCCCTAAGAAAACATAGTTTCCCTAAAATAGGGTCTATTTTACTCATCTACCATTTCATTGTTACTTCTATCACCTCCCTCCTTCCTGCTAGAGTATTTTACACTTGGTCGGTAGTGTTTAAGCATACAGTCGTCCCTCGCCACTTCGCGCTTCTACTTTTGCGGCCTCACTCTGTTGCGATTTCAGAGTGAAGCCGCAAAAGTTGAAGTGGGAAGTGGCGAGGGACGACTGTGTATAAATAAAGAATCCTACTTGGCGGAAATTCATTTATCGAAGTAGAGTCTGGAACTGATTAACCGCGATAAACAAGGGCCGACTATATTGTTTCTATGAATGACTTTGAGCTTCGGATAAATGGAATGAGAGAGCTCCTGTAATACCCCTCTCAGAAATTGAGGGCTTGTCTCAAATCTCAAGGGAGTTCCAAACCACCGTTTATGCCTTTGTTAAAGCCTCTCTGCCTGACCTTAGAGCTGGTTCATAGTTCTTCTCTTGCTCTGGCACTGGAACTTACACAATGGACTCTCCTAGTTCTCAGGCCTTTGGATTCAGACTAGAACTACACCACCAGCTCTCTTGGGTTTTCAGCTTTCAGACAACAGTCTTCATAACCACCTCAGCCAATTACATCTCTTTTTGCCTATCTATATCTGTCTATCTATCTATCTATCTATCTATCTATCTATCTATCTATCTATCATCTATCTATCTATCATCTCTATCTATCTATCTATCTATCTATCTATCTATCTATCTATCTATCTATCTATCTATCTATCTATCTATCTCATCTCCTATTGGTTCTGTTTCTCTGGAGAATCCTGACTAATACAGATTTTGACCAAATGTCCCCTTCATGATATTGAAAATATTTGATCACAGATGAGTTAAAGTTACAGGCCAGAAGTATCATATGGGAAGCCAAGTAAAAGGATGCAAACTAGCCCCCAATGAGGTGGTTTTAATCCCAGTTCAAAGATTAACTTTGTATTTGGCCAAGAACATTATCTGCTGACTCCAGAATGGGAGGAAGTAACTAGATCAATGGTTCCCAGAGGTAATCATTGGGATTCTCAAGTCATTTTCAATATTTCAAACTTTAAGGAAAAGAGAGTATTTTATCTTATAGCTGCCCCAGTTATCTAAATGTCAAAGTACTTTGCTTTTCCCTGGAATTACAGCAATCAAGCACAAAAACATTGGTCATCCATGCTGATCAGAAGTTCTCATGCACACGTGTATAAACACAGATAAGCTATTATTTAATAAGTCTAGCTTTTCCAGGAGAAAAAAAAAAACTATTTGAAACACTAGTCCTTATGAAAAATGATAACAGAAGGGTTGAGAGGGTATGAAAAATTTGGAAAGCACTAACCACTGAGCAACCGGCCAGGGCTAAAGGCAGCTTTATCTCACCAGCTTTTGCTGGGAGGAGGAAAAATGGATATGGAAAGAAGCTCCCTTGAATTGAAACTTGAATCTGGGGGTAAACATAGCTGGGACTTTTTCCAACGTGGGCTTCCATGACCTGGAAACAAGAGCATCATATATCCCAGCAAAACACATGTTTGCTGAGTCCAATCCTGCCTGTTCCTAAACCTCAATAAACTATACTACAAAGCCATTGTAATCAAAACAGCCTAGTACTGGCACAAGAACAGGCACATAGACCAATGGAACAGAACAGAGACCCCACATCATTACGGTCAATTAATATTTGACAAAGGAGGCAAGAGCATACAATGTAGTAAACAGTCTCTTCAATAAGTGCTGTGGGGAAAATTGGACAGGTACATGCAAAAAAAAATGAATCTAGACCACCAACTTACACCATACACAAGAATAAACTCAAAATGGATAAAAGAAAAAGACTTAAATGTAAGTCACACAACCACAAAAATCCCAGAAGAAAATATAGGCAGTAAAATTTCAGACATCTCTTGCCCGACCAGTGTGGCTCAGTGGATTGAGCGTCATCCCATGGACTGAAAGGTCCTAGTTTGATTCCCAGTCAGGACACATGCCCGGGTTACAGGCTCGATCCCCAGTGGGGGCTGTGCAGGAGGCAGGCGATCAATGTATCTCTCTTACATCGATGTTTCTATCTCTCTCTCCCTTCCTCTTTCTCTAAAAAAAACAATTAAAAAATTTCAGACATCTCTCATAGCAATATTTTTGCCAATATATCTCGTAGGGCAAGGGAACGAAAGGAAAAAATAAACAAATGGGACTACATGAAACTAAAAGGCTTCTGCACAGCAAAAACAAACAAACAAACAAATAACCATCAACAAAATGAAAAGGAAACCCACTGTATGGAAGAACGTATTTGCCAATGATATATCTGAAAAGGCATTAATTTTCAAAATATATAAAGAACTCATACAACTTAACACCAGGAAGACAAACCATCCTATTAAAAAATGGGCAAAGGACCTAAATACACCCTTCCCCAAAGAGGCATACAGATGGCCAATAGACATATGAAAAAGTGCTCAATGTCACTAGTCATCAGAGAGATGCAAATTAAAATTACAATGAGGTATCACCTCATATATGCCAGAATGGCTGCCATCAACAAATCATCAAACAACAAGTGCTGGCGAGGATGTAGAGAAAGGGAACCCTAGTACACTGTTAGTGAGAATACAGAGTGGTGCAGCCACTGTGGAAAACACTACAGAGTTTCTTCAAAAAATTAAAAATGGAACTGCCTTTTGACCCAGTGATCCCACTTCTGAAAACATATCCTAAGAATCCCAGAACACCAATTGGAATTAATATATACACCCTGATATTCATAGCAGCATTATTTACAGTAGCCAAGATCTGGAAACAGCTCAATTGCCCATCTGTAGATGAATGGATAAAAAAACTGTGGTACATTTACACAATGGAATACTACACAGCCATCAAAAAGAAGGAACTCTTACCTTTTGCAACAGCATGGATGTTATTATGCTAAGTGAAATTAGCCAGTCAGAGAAAGACAAATACCATATGATCTCACTTACATGTGGAATCTAATGAACAAAATAAACTGACAAACAAAATAGAACCAGAGGCATGGGTACATGGAACAGATTGACAGCCATCCAAGGAGAGGGGTGGGTGGATGAAAGAAGGTGAAGCGATTAGCCAAAGAACATATATGTATAACCCATGGACACAGACAACAGTGTGCTAAAGGCCAGGGGTGGGGGCGCAGGGGCTGGGTAAAGATGGGCAAAGAGGAGGAAATGGGAGATAAATCTGTAAGAGTGTCAACATCAAATAAAGCTATGGTACATATGTATAATAGAATACTACTTGACCTTAAAAAAGAATGAAATCTTACAATTTGTGACAGCTGGGATGGACCTAGAGATATTATGCTAAATAAAATAAGTCAGTCAGAGAAAGACAAATATCATATAAAAAGTAAACAAACAAAATTAAAATAGATTCATAGGTGCAGAGAACAGACTGATGGTTGCTGGAGGGCAGGGGTGTTAGGGGTATGGGTGAAAACAGGTATTTAGAAGTACAAATTGGTAGTTACAAAACAGTCACGTGGATATGAAGTACAGCACAGGGAATATGGACAATAATATTGTAATTACTATGTATGGATATTTGAAATATCGGGGGGACCACTTTTTAAAGTATATGATTGTCTAATCACTATGCTGTACACTTCCAACTAATACAAAATAATGTTGAATGTCAACTGTAATTGAAAAAATTAAATTAAAGAAAATAAAATATTTTAGCTAGAGAGAGCGTTCTTTTTAGAAAAATTTGTTTTATTTCAATTTAAAATCTTGAACATTCCCAATCCTGCAGTCCTCACTGACTTGCAAATGCACATGCATGTGCGAACACACACACACACACACACACACACACACACACACACACTAGCCCTGAAGAAGTGTGAGGTTGAAATGCAGTTACCCCTTAGCGTGACTCCTGCCTTTCCAGCCCTTTGGGAAAAAAATAGAGTCAGGAACTTAAAAGTTGAAACTGTCAAGCACTTCTGAATGACTAGTAAATTGACATTTGGCCAATGCAAAGGGAATCAAAGGCAGCAAGGGTAAGCCAGCAATGAATTAAATGGGTTAAAGCAGAAATATGGTGAGCTTTAGCGGGCTTTTCAAGGCCCAAGACCAAGAATAACAGCACTCTTTTTTTTTTTTTTAATTGTATTTTTTAATCTCAGCATTGTGCTTTTTTGCTCTGTGTCTTGAGCAAATAGCTTAATATCTTGGTGTTTTGTTGTTTCAAACATGTTGAACTATTTAGAATAATAAACTATAACGTTTCTGTCCCAGGTCTTGATAGTAGAATCCATTTTGTCTGTATTACAATTAACTCAACCAATATTGTACTCAACAATTCTAATCATGTATGTGTGTGTGTATAAGTGGGGTGGCTTTCTCTCTCTCTCTCTCTCATAGAAATGCTGAAGAAGTTTGTAAGACAGTCATTCTTTTGGTGCTCTAGCTCTGAAAAAGTTGAACATGCCACCCCACCAACTAGGGAAAGCAATCACTGTCCTTTCCTCAGGGTCAGTTTCTATAAGCCGGGCAGCCTCAGAATTGGCTCACTGTGGGCCTCAAGGGAGCTCCCATACCCTTGGTTTGGAGGTGGAGGAGTCTATCAGGGCGTCCCTTGGACACACACCAAGTCATATCAGTGCACATTTTACCTATTTCTGAGTGATAACTTCAGGAGTAGAAATACAGGAAATGCCAATCTCTGTTTTGTTTTTTAGAAAAACAGGATCTGATCAAATTTGCTGGAGAATATATTATGGCCCTGAAGTCCTTGCCTATGTGATATTAATGTTTGTGGACCTTGACAAGGAAGATACCTACTAAGAAGAGCTCCTGGTGGTTGACTGGGCTCAAATTGAAAAGCAGAACCTAAAAGCCATTTCTAAACAAGAGCCTCTCACACAAACTACGCTGAACTGCCTGCCCGCACTGTGTTCCTGCCATCTGAGCCAGCCCTTATAGAGTTTCTGGAATAGTGTTTCAACCAATAGGACTAGGCTTTCCTTGTCCAATTGAAGCTGCACATCAGCATATTTACTGACCAATCATAGTGGTTCCATTCTAACCAATCAGGACAAAGAATGGGGACTTCTATTTATACTATAAGTCATCTCCTCTCTGACTTGGAGAGCACATTCTCACCAAAGAGAAGGCTGCATTTCCCCAGAAGAGGGCTCAGTCAATGAGAGTGGAGCAAACCTGCCCAGGGCAGAATGGAAAAGACCAGCACAAAGCAGAGCAGAGCAGAACTATATAGCTGGAGAGGAGCCTCACCCCAGGGCTGATTTGCCCCAGGGCCACCTCACCCCGGGGACTCCTCACAGCCATGCTGCTTCATGATTGCACTGTAACGCAATTAAACTGTTCCACAGTCGTACTGTTCTCATAGCTGTGCTGTATCACAATTGAGCTGTTTTACTGAATAAAGTTTTCTTCTTCAAATTGGGGATTCCTGTTGGCGTTGAATAGGTGCCAGCAACCATTGCTTGGAATTCCATGGTGCCCAATGTGCAGCACTGAAGCAACCACCCGATCTCCTTATACCTTCTTGAAACCGATGCATCTTGAAAGCAATGTATTTTCCACCTGCAGGAGCCCCTTGTGCTCAAGTTGTCTTCCAAGTGGCACCTGAGGATCTTGGGTAAGTCCTCTCAGATTCAAGATCTCACATGCTTGCTAGAGACTTTATTCAGTTTAGGTAGTGGACTCCTACATATGATTCGGGTTTGGTGCCTATAAGGGGTATCCCTCAGTCTTGTTTGTATCCTCCAAGGAGGGCTTTCCTCCACCACATTTGATACTGGGGAGGGTATCCTCCAGGTTGGGACTAGGCCTTGTCCATAAAGTTGGTGAGGATACTAACACTAACGGACACTCTAAATTTTCACATGCTAATCAGTCACCATCTGGGACGTTAGCTGATTATATATACCAAAATTATGGTCCAGAGAATTGCAATTGGCTAGGCCTCTGGACAAAAATCACCAGAGATGATCTCAAGCTTTTTTGGCCAAGATGGAGTTCCTTTGAAACCCCAAAGCTTATTTGCACGCTCAATTAGAACAAAGAAAATATGGTACCTCCCAGAAACAGTGGGAAGCCTTTTTTTAATTGGTAAGTTGAGAACTCTAATTACAGTCAAGAGGCTACTATTGCCTCCCTTAGGAAAAAATAATTCTAAGTTGGGTAAATGCCTTGATAAATTAAAAAGAAAACCGGCACTCATGAAACTGGAACAAAAGAGGGATGGATCATTGGAAAACTCTCCCACTCACCCTTGTACTTGTGACTATAAAACCAGGCTTACTGAAAATCCTCAGAACATCTCTCACTTACTGCCTTGCCTACCACCCTGCCTACCCTCTGCACCTTTCCTTTCCCTCCCTCATCCTCTTTGTTTCCAGATGGGCAGCAGCCATCTGATGCTCAGGTCTCACTTCTGGAGCCATTTTTCAATCTTTTCCCCAGGAAAACCTGCCACTTTTAAAACTCAGGCCTTTTGAGGCCAGTTTCTTTACTTTTCTGAGCTTTCCAATTTTGTGAACACTTGCTTTCTATTTATTTTGTGTGTGTGTGTGTGTTTATTGATAATCCCACCTTAAGAAGAAACCTTAAAGGAGAAGATCTCAAACTTCTCAGAAACAAGAAAATGCATTCTTTGATTTCTTGTCATTTAAAAAATTGTTTTATTTTTCAATTACAGTTGACATTCAATATTATTTTACATTAGTTTCAGGTGCACATCAAGAGGTTAGACATTTATATAATTTACAAAGTGGCATTCTTTGATTTTAAAAACAGCTTTAAAGGAATTCTTACAGCACGCAAAAACTTTAGCCATCTGAACAAAACCTCAACTTACTTCATCTGCCAGAAAACATATTTGGATCCATCATTTTTCTTTGGAGTTTTTTATTGTGTTGTCTGTGTGTTTATGTATGTCTATGTATGTATATTATAAATATGGTATGATTCTACCACTAGATGGTATTGTCAAAAATTAATCTGTAAATTCAAAGTTAGATTGTAAAAGGGCCCTATTTAATTGGCTTAAAACAAATGAGTGCTCATACAAATTGGAAAAACAACAGAAACTAACGCAATTGCTTTTCAAGTGCACATGATATAGGACTAATCTTTAGTAAATAAAAATTAGCTAAGGATGTTAATTTAATTAAAGACATGCAGTTGTCCACTTCTCTCTAGCTTTAGAGCTAGCAAACCATATGGGAAACCAGGGTAATAAGTTTGGAGACCTTAGTGTGTTATTTTACAAGGCTAAAAGGGCAAAAGTTTCCTCAGATTAAGATCCAGACACTTGTTAGAAAGCCTAATTAGGGTGTTATGGTGATTGAAAATGATTGCATATAAAGAATAAGATGTGTGCCCTGGCCGGTTTGGCTCAGCGGTTAGAGCATCGGCCCGCAGACCGGAGAGTCCCGGGTTCGATTCCCGCTAAGGGCACATACCTCGGTTACAGTTTGTCCCTGGCCCTGGTTGGGGTCATGTGGGTGGCAGCCAGTCGATGTGTCTCTCTCACATCGATGTTTCTCTCTCTCTCCCTCCTGCTCTATCTGAAGATAAATGCAAAAATGTCCTCATGTGAGAATAAAAAAAAAAAAAAAAGAGTAAGATGTGTGTTGGTACACTGCTGGTGGGAATGCAGACTGGTGCAGCCGCTATGGAAAACACTATGGTGTTACCTCAAAAAATTAAAAATTGAACTGCCATTTGGCCCAGTGATCCCACTTCTAGGAATATACCCTAAGAAGCCTGAAACACCAATCAGAAAGAATACATGTACCCCCATGTTCATAGCAGCACTATTTACAATAGCTAAGATCTGGAAACAACTCAAGTGTCCATCAGTAGACGAATGGATAAAAAAGCTGTGGTACATATACACAATGGAGTACTATGCAGCTGTAAGAAAGAAAGATCTCTTATCCTTTGAGACGACATGGAGAGACCTGGAGAGTATTATCCTAAGCAAAACAAGCCAGTCAGAGAAAGACAAATATCACATGATCTCACTTATTTGTGGAATATAATGAACATAACAGTCTGAGGAACAGGGTAGACCCAGAGACGTGGAAGTAGGGTACAGACTGACAACCCTCAGAAGAGGGGGTGGGGGGAGAGGGAAGAGATAAACCAAAGAACTTATATGCATGTATGTGTAACCGACGGACATGGACAACAAAGCTGGAGATGGGGTTGGGGGGGAGGGGAGGAGGGTGTCAATGGGGAAAAAAGGAGAAACATCTGTAACAAAAATAAATTACAAAAAAAAGATGTGTGTTGGGTAAAAGAAGTTATGAGGAATCAAAATAAATTTTTATTGAGGATAAAAAGTAATTTTGTCCTAAAGTAAAGTGACTGTCCTACAATAAGAAAGATAAAAAGATAAGACAAAAGCTGAAAGGTTCATGAAAGTTGCAGAAGGTTTGTAAAAGTTGTAGAAAGTTTATGGAGAAAGAATATTGAAAAAAAAAATCAATCTTATGTATGGTCAAACCTAGATTGGAACAGATTCATTTAAGTGAATTTCAAAAGTACACTGATACAGAATAAGAATTTGGGTTTTTTTCTCTGTTAAAAGAACAAAAGTTCATAATCGCCATTCTAACAGGTGTGAGTATCTCATTGTAGTTTTGATTTGTATTTCCCTAATAGCTAGTGAAGCTGAACATACAGATCCTGTATCACAGAAATGTACACTTGAAACCTATATGACCCTATTAACCAATGTCACCCCAATAAATTTAAGTTAAAAAAAGGAAAAAGAGAGAAAAAAGTTTCCCTAAACTATTGGTATGCTCTTACATTTAAACAGCTAAATTTTACTTCTAACCATTTGACTTTCTATAATGGCTTGTAAAGTTTTAAGTGGACAATCAAATGGATAGCTAAAATAAGAAAATCTCTCTTTACAAAGGGGGGAAATTAAACTAATTAGGCATATTTGATCTTTAAAAAGTGAATTTCAATCCAATTATCCCCTAAAAATAAAAATGTATTAATGATGATTTATATGTATTCTCATTGGGTAGAAGCATTCCCACACCAAAGGACTATAACCACAGCAGTTACTAAAATACTTGTAGTAAGTATTTTTCCTGCTTGGAAAATCCCCACAGAGTCTCACAGAGATTGGGAAACCCATTTTATTACACAAATTCTACACTAGGTATGCAAAATTTAACTGATATTGCAGCATTTCCATTGCACTTACCATCCAGTCCTCCAATTTTATAGAACAAATGAAAAAAACAATTAGGATTCAATTGGTAAAACTTGTTGAATCTTTTAATCTGCTTTGTCCTAAAACATTTCCCTTGCTATTACTTAAGATCTATTCAATGTGGTAAACATCATTGTCCCCTTTTAAAAATCATTACTGAAGAACCTTTAAAGCTAGATCAGGGGATGTATGAATATTTCTTATTAAAAAGACCTTCTAACTTATTGCAAAGAACTTATAAAGGCTTTTGAAATTAATGCAAGTTCATAGAGCAATCTTTTTACAGTGCACTCCTGGGAGATGAAGACACCAAACCTGGATATATGGTCCATCAAAAAAGACATCGCCACAAGGACTCCTTTCAGCCTTGCTGAAAGGGACCATTGTTAACTTATCGCTGACTTGAAAAGTTAAAAGGAATATATGTTTTTCATTTAAGAAGGCTCCCACACTTGCATTTCATTCACCTGATTGAACACCCCAGCCTATAGACCTCAAATTAAAGTTATCCAGAACTGACAAACACTCAGACAAACAGCAGATGGCACTGGAAGCAGATGACTTTTCCCAGGATCCAAAACTGGGCCAGTGAAGTCAATTCCTGCTATATATAATCCTTATGTTTATTTCATAGTTGTAATTTTCCTGGGTGTATAAATGATCTTAATTCTTTCATGATAAGCTGGTCACCTCGCCTATGTTTTAGGTTGTATGTTCTAGTTATATAATTTAACCCTCAACTATACAGTACTTTCTAATTTTTATTGATTCAACCATTGTAAATGGGGAGCTTTGGCATAAAAGTATTATGATACAATGATTTCAAACCTTAGCCTCCTCCTGGAACCTATCTGGATGCTGGATTGCCATGCAATGCTTGCCTCTACCTCTGGTAAAACTAATGAGCCCATGTTATTTCTGTTAGCAATTTCTCAACTACACTACTGATTTCACCAGAGTTTCCCCCTTCTGAAACTTATTGGGTTAAATTGCAAAAGGGTGTTCCACCTCTCCCCTGTGCCTACCTAAACCCACCCTATGCATCTGCCACACTCTCCCCAGGTGAAACCCAACCATCTCCCACAGTTGAATTAGTCACTAGCCAGCCCTTATCACATCACTACCTATATCTTAAATACCTTACATCCAGTTGCACGTATTTCAATTCTGATTGCTGTGGAACTACCCTTTCTTTGTAAGGTCTTTGTGAGTGGAAACAGCCCACACTGTCATAAATCTAAATGTTCACCCCATCATATTCAAACATACTGGAAAGAACTTCTACAGGGATGTTCAAGCCAGACTGAGTCCTGGTTGGGAAAGGTTCTCACCTCCCTTCATGTAAAGGAATCCATAAATAAGCAGACTCTTGCAGGCTCCGTTTGTGCCCCCACAGGTTGTATTTTTTTCTCTGTGCATACAAAAATCTGCCTTGGGCATTTGATTGTCTAGACATTTGGAGGTTGACTGGGCAATACCTTTTTGGTCACTTGACATCCTCTTTTAGTATCCTCAAAATAACAGCCACCCCTCCAAGTTCTCATCAGAGGAAAAAGGGGGGCTTATCAATAGTAGATTACTACCCTGATGAGGATCCCTGCTTATGAAGATAACTAGAGTGACCTCTCTGTGGAATGCGACTTGCCAACAGTTTTTCAGGAGAGGAGGGTGACTGCTTTCTCAGATTGTATTGTCATGGGGTGGCCTTGGTACCGCTCAGTTAGATATAATGTGAAACCTAACTAGAGGCTTCAATCACATTGATCACACAACCACCAGAGCCATTTGAGCCCAACAAACATCTTTGGACTCCTGAGGATGAGTAGCCTATGACTACAGAGTCGTCCTTGATTATGTGCTCACAGCCCAAGGAGGAGTTTGTGCCATAGCCAATACCTCCTGCTGTACCTGGATAAATACTTCTTCCCAGGTAGAATTAGATACAACCAAACTCCTTAACCTTGTTAATGCCATAAGGGGCATTCCAGTTTTGCTTCTAGTGTCAAAGGCTGGTTAGCATTTACATTTTGTGACATTTTCACTTGGCTGCCAACTGGACTCAGAACTATTTTAAGGTCTGGGCTATAATTTGTTTTGCTTATGGTTATTCTAACTAGTTCAATATATTTGCCAAGCTATTGATATTCTGTATAACCAAATGTTTAAAACCTACTACAAAAAGTCAAGTAATGGTTACATGAAGAATAGAAATGATCCATCAAACCACTGTATCTCTCCATGTTTATAATTCATGATGTTTGGAAACTTTACTACTGACGCTCAATACCTTTTCTCAATCACCCCCAATTTCTCTTATAAACTAACTGCCTTTGTTGTTCTTTAACCTTTTTCAAATTGTTTTGGCTGTTTTTTTAAGACAATGAATTTTTTTAGTTTGGCAAGTGCCTGAGAGACCTCTTGTAAGCAAATTACTCTAGTTGCCCTATTGGCAACTTCCCTGCACAGGAGTCCCACTGAGAGACAAATGGAACTGGAGCACGTAGCTAAGCTACTCTGGCACCAACACAAGACAAACTGACCTGACCCATCATCAATGCTGTCTGTCAACAGGTTTTGATTGAAAGGGGGAAAAGTGGACTCTGAGAAAGAAAATACCTACTAAGAAGGGCTCCTGGTGGCCAACTGGGCTCAAATTTAAAAGCAGAGCCTAGCAACCATTTCTAAACAGTGGCCTCTCACACAAACTGCACTCCAAGGAGAAGTCTGCACTGAACCCCTTGCCTCCCACACTGAACTGCCTGCCTGTATTCTTGCAATCTGAGCTAGCCTTTATAAAGAAGTTCCTGGAATTGTATTTCAACTAACAGGTCTGAGGCTTCCCTTGTCCAATCAGAGCTATGCAGCTATATCTTCATCAGCATCATCACCAACCAATCAGAACGGCTCCATTGTGATCAATCAGGACAGTGCCTTTTGGTCCAATCAAACCGTGAGGATTTGGGGTCCTCATTTGCATAAGGATGAACCAATCAGGAACCAGGGACAGGGACTTCTGTCTATGTAAGTCAGCTCCCCTCTGGCTTGAAGAGTGCACGCTCCCTTTCCACTAAAGGATAAAGACTGGTTTCTCCAGCTGGAGTTGAAACACCAAAGATGTCTCAGCAGAGCAGAGCAAACTGGCACAGGACAGAATAGAGCAAACTGGTGCATAGCAGAGCAGAGCAAAGCAGGCAGAGACGATCAGAGCTGTCTAGCCTGAGAGAGGCCTCACCCCAGGGCTGCCTCGCCCCAGGGCCTCCTTATAGCCATGCTGTTTCACAGCCACACTGCTCCATAATTGAGCTGTAACACTATTGCACTGTTACATAGCCATGCTGTTTTCAGAGCCGTGCTGTACCACAATTGAACTGTTTGCACTGAATAAATTTCCTTCTTCGCTGCACCCCAAATTGGTGATTCCTGTTGGCACTGAATTGGCACTAACGACCATTAGTGGACATGGCTAAATAGCCAAATTGTGCTTTAAAAATTATTCACTGGGAAGATTTCCATGTACAAATCTGCTTTTTGAAAACTGCACTATGACATTATAATGTTAAGTGGGGAAAAGCAAGATAAAGTATAACTATAGAAACAAAAAATGTACAGGGAAATACTAAAATGAGCAGTCCTTGATTTCTTTATTTTTTAATTTTTCTGTATTTCCCACGATTGTTTAAAATGGACAAATCTTAAAATGAAAATTGCAGTTTTAAGTTTTCTCTCTCTCTTTTTCTTTAATTTTTAATTTTTATTTTTTACTATGGAAAGGTTTCACATACAGAACAGGGAGACAGGGCTTTTGAGTACGATATTAAATGGACATATGCCCTTGCTAAGTCATTTGCTTTCTCTGGGCCTCTGTTACTCCTTCATAAAATGTAGGAGACTAACAAAGAGGGATAATTCAATGTTTTACAGCCCAATCACTGGCCAGGCTGGGCTGTGTAGAACCTTTGTAAACTGAAGTCAATAGTAGGAGTTTGAGCTGTTTGGTCCTAAGAGCTATCAAGTGGTGAATTTTCAATTTACCTGTACATGCTTATATATTATTTTATCATAAAAATATCATGAAAAAGTAATGTACATATTATTGGCTCTAGGGCACAGTTAGAGTGGAAAATGGAAATGTAAAAAGAAAAATAGAATACATCCCCAAACAAGATGTTGAATGAAAGAAAAAAAACTAGTTGCAGAATGACATATACATTAGGATATTATCTATGTAAATTCATAAAAAACAGAGAATTATATATAATTATATTTATACATATAAATTTATATATATAATTCTAAATAGAGTTATATATACACACACATACATATATGTAAAAGTATAAAAATGAAATGGAAGAATACATACTAAATTCATCTTTGCCTCTGGGAATGATTGGAGAGAAATGGGGCTGAAAATAGGGGACAGAAATTAAATTGTCTGTAATGTTTTATTTATACCACTGGAAAAAAAATCTAAAGCAAACTTAATGTTAAAAATGGTAACAGCTGTTACCATGAATAAGTTGTAGAGATCTGCTGTACAACATAGTGCCTATAGTTAACAATTCTGTATTGTATACCTAAAAATTTGTTAAGTGGGTAGGTATGTTAAGTGTTCTTACCACACACACAAAAAAATGTTGTTGCCCTGGCCGGTTTGGCTCAGTGGTTAGAGCATCGGCCCACGGACCAGAGAGACCCGGGTTCAGTTCCCAGTAAGGGCATGTACCTCGGTTGCAGTTTGTCCCTGGCCCCGGTTGGGGTCGTGTGGGTGGAAACCACTCAATGTGTCTCTCTCACATCAATGTTTCTCTTTCTCTCTTCCTCCCTCTCTCCCTCCTGCTCTATCTGAAGATGAATGCAAAAATGTCTTCCGGTGAGGATAAAAAAAAAATGTTGTTTATCAATTCTGAGTAGAGATCTAGGTGTGTTTGTTATATTATTGATTCTCAGTGCTTTTCAGTATTTTTCTACTTATTCAAAATAAAAACATAAATCATTATAAAAGCAAAATGTTAATTGTTTTCTGTATTTTTTAAATCTGTGAAATGTCCATGGATTATTTTGATAAAGATAAGTGAATTTAATCTCAAATTAGAAAAATGAAAAGGAGAAAAAAGTAACAGGACAAAAGAAAGTGAAAGAGACAGTCACTGGGATAAGATAGACAGAGACCCTGTGAACCTCAGGAACTTCTTGCCCAAAAGTAACAAACAAATTTCTGTTCTAGAGCATAAACCAGATTTAACACATAGACCCATCACCTACCATATATGTTTAAAAGTCTACTCTGTTTCATTGATTTCTTCAGATAGAAACTTCCAGTGAGTCTCCTCCAACTGCCTAGCCTTTTAGGGACAAATTTTCCATCTCAGTTTCCAAGGTGGCTATTACAACACCACAAATCACCTCTGCCGGCATGCCTTCTTGAGTCAAATTCCTACTGGTTTCCAGGAATCATATGAGGAATACATTTCTCTGAATTTAATCCCTCAGTGTACTCAGCTTACATTTCTTAAACTAAATATCTTACTACAAAAGCTGAACCTGCTGAAGATAAAGATTTTCACCCCCCACCCCCGTACTGCCCTCCCCTCAAGCTAAATTCCTGTCGAAATCAGAAATGCCATTTTATCCTAACTGAAGAAATCTCAGTCATCATGGTTCTTTGCTGCATAGTGATTGACAATTGAATCCATTTGCTTTTATCAACTCATTGTCTCTTGAGTTTCCCCATGGCCCCTTTTCATTAGTCCTCCCCCCCCCAAGCCTTCCTTGCTTTTTGTGGACACCTTACAATATGATGTTTTTGAATGGCTCTTTCCACCCTGACTCTCTGCCACACCCAGAGCCACAGAACTCTCTGAGCTGATGTAACTGAAGCGCTGACTTCAGATTTTACTGTGTAAGGGTAGCAATGACCTTGTATCCAACCACGCAATATTCCAGGAAAACAGCTATAGTCAAACAAGATATGGATCCTGGGAAACATCAGGGAAAAGGTTAAAGGCTCTGCTAATCAGTGAGGGGCAGGGGTAGGTTGGAAAGGTGATCAAGCGAGAGTGTTAAATGGAATAGATAAACATGGGCTTTGTGCGTTGAGAAGCAAGAGTCCCCCTTACCTCATTGTTCAAATAGACCACTGACAGGACAATCTAAGGGAAAGGTTCAGGGATTGACTTGTAATTATCACTCTCCGATTTACAGTGTGGCTTTGGGCAACTTGCTTTAATGTATCTGAGGCTCAAATCCTCCATATGAAAAATGTTACCATCATGGAAACTGTTACTGTGGGAAAAGACCACAGAGATGAGCTCTACATCAAGGTCTCATTTTAGAGTTTGAAAACTCTGAGGCCCAGGGAGGGGAAGCAATGTGTACTACGTGGTCTTCAACATTTACCTTTCCTAAGTCCATGAGGTTGTTTATGAGGCCAAATGAAATAAAACATAGGAGCCCTCTGACTCCTTTAGAAGAGAGGGGCTATAAAATTATAGGGTATTATTGGCAGCCTTAATGCCTATGGTCCCTTAACATAATTCTGTCTGCTGAATGAAGACAGACTGGTCTGAGTTTTCATTCTGCAGGCCCACTGAACATACAGCTGTCTCCCTCAGCTGACCATCTCAGCAACAAGCCCACAAAGGAGCTCTCTGCCCTATTATCCACTGCGGCCTCTCCTACCTCACGCTATTCCAACCGCTTGAGCAGTCCTTCTATCTAAGGGTTTGGAAACAGCTGATCCTCCAATATTTTCTTCTGGGCCCACTGTGGCCAATGCTACCTTACACATGTGATGCACAGCATTTCAGTGCCATAAGTAGATGACATATAGCAGGGAGAAATTAATTACAAAGGGCCTCCTACAGGGTTACTGGGAGATTGGGTCAGAGTCATGCGGATCAGAGAAAGGATGAGGGAGTCCAAAAGGACAGAGGGCAAAATAAAGAGCATGCCTAAGAACACACTTTTCCTTTCAGTGCATATTATGCCAAAATGGCTTTTCATTTAAAAGAGTAATTTGTCTAGTATGTGGCCTGGCTGTCTAGAGCAGGCCTGTGGATTTTACAGTGTAATAAATTAAATTTTCAGGAAATAAAGGAATCCTATTCCTGGTGTAAGCTGCATCTACTTTATACCTCCATTAATGAATGGTATTTAGTCCTGGAAGATACCTGAGGGTAGAATAGTGGAGGTGAAAATCAAGAAGGAGAGATTAGTTCACCTACCTGCTTTTCAGCATCTTTCAGTGTTTGGCTAGTAGTGACTTGGCCTTGATTCATGAATCATTGAGGTCAGCAATATCATGACATCAGCACCTTAGACAATAAACAAATGGGTCTTTATCTAGACAATAAACAAATGGGTCTTTCCATTTATTCAGGTGCTAAATATATGTATGTGTAGCTACCAAAGCATTATTGAAATGAGGCAAAAAACTGGCTTATAGAAAAGGGTGAGTTCAATGGCAAGGAAGGCTGATTCCAGGTTTTCTACCCAGATCTATATAGCAGTATCCTATCTTTCGGTTCCTCTGCTTAACTGGTGACCATTGTCTTCAAAATTAAGTGGTGCATTTGGAGGCTCCTTGAGAGATAAAGTGACAAATTAGGAGTTTGTTTGCTCCCACTATATAAATTCCATGTCTCTGAGTAACAAACCAGGCACATTCACCTCTACCCCACAAATACACATATGGAAGGATCTAGGTGACTCATGGCTTAGGATTTAACAACCAATACCTTGGCCTTGAGTTATAAAGCTTATCTCTCTCTTTGCAGCCTAACTTCCAAACTGCTTCTTCCTCAGATGAGTATGTGTTTTTGTCTAGTTTTAAGTCAAACCACATATATCTGAAAACTCACTATAGCACTGGCACCATTCCCCTTCCTTTCAGCTCTAGCCAAATGAATATGACTATATCATTTATGAAACATCTTAACATGTCAAGGCTACAGCTTTGCAAATACAGGATTTTCTATGAAAAAAACAACAACAATGTGACTTATATACCATACATACAACACATTCAATAGGCAATGGGTACATCTCTCCCCTTGTCAAGCAATACAGTACATAGGCAGCCCACAAAAAGAAGCACATGGAAATGTATACACAAATACAGCCAGCTAGTAAGGGAAACTGAGAACAGTATATTTACACCGAGGATACACCCTACGAGTCTAAGCAAAGAGAGATTTGAGAAGGCAACAGTTATGCCAGTGCACAAAGAAGCTATGTAATAAGGTCTACCGATTATCTGGGCCTTAGACAAAAGTGCCAACAAGTCAACATGGGGCTCTTTCAAAAATGTCCCCCACCTGGCTGAGGATCAGGGCATTGGGGCCACCAAGATACCAAATAAACCCTAGATGCTACAAAGTGAACAAATATCCCTTTCATAAGTTACACTTTTCTGTTAATATTTCCTCAACCAATAATTGCTTTGGTCACAAAAGTGGAGTTTGTTGCTATGAATAAACCAACTAACTTTTCCCCAATAGGGGATGCATTCCCTTTAACAAAATGGAGTGGTACCAGAATCTGCAGCATGTTACTCCACCTCTGTTACAAGGGTTGAAAGGAAGAAAATTAGTTAATAGTATGGTATATATTGTTTCTACCAACTGTACTAGGTCCATACTGTCCAGCTTACTTCCCTGCACTCATATCTCTCTAGTACTCATAGCACCTCATGTTTTGGAACTAAACCCCAGCCATACACCTCATATCCAATATAGGTCCTAGTCTTATTCTACCTGTGCCATAGTATTTAACCCCAAACTTCAATTCTTATAGGACAAAGCTCCCTTCTGAACCCCCAGTCTTCCAAGAAGAGTGATGAAATGTTCCACATACATGTTGTATAATATGGCAGCCACTAACCACAGATGGTTATCAAATACCTGAAATGTGACTGAATTCCAACCCTTCACCCAGCAGTAATAAGCCCTGCCCTTCAAGTGTCAACAGAAGCTGAATGGGGAACCTGGACTTCTGCCTTCACCTGGAAATAACAAGGCAGCACACTGCCTTTCCCTGCTGAAGCAGCATCAGAGAAAGCTAGCTGAAATAGGTTTAAATAAAACTCAGAGTCTCATAACATACTACAAAAATATCCAGGTTTCTGTAAAAAAAAAAAAATCACTCATCATACCAAGATGACAAAGATCTCCAACTGAATGAAAAAAAAAAGCCAAAGCCAAGATGACAGAGATATTAGAATTATCTGACAAAGATTTTAAAGCAGTCATGATAAAAATACTTCAATAAGCAATTACACTCTATTGAAGCAAATAAAAAATAGAAAATCTCAGAAAATAAATAGAAAATACATAGAAGAAACAAGTGGAAATTTTAGAAATAAAAAATACAGTAACTGAAATTTTAGAAAATCAACATGCCCACAGCAAGCCGATGAGGAGGGCAGTACAGTGGTCCACGTGAGAGAGGTCAGGCGCTTGGTGTAGGGCAGGGGTACAGGTAGGGATACAGGACATGGGTAAGGTGAAGCTGACAGGAGGGGGGACAAGTGTGGAGTGAGGTGAGCTGCTGCTCATGTCACAGATTGCAAAGGTAGGGTCAGAGATGGTGAGTTGGGTCTGGGACGTGTTGACTTTGAGATGACATCTAGGTGAAAGTGCCAAGCATGCAGATGAAATAATAAAGTACCATCCTTTAAAACACAAAAAAATCAACAGATGAGCTCTACAGCAGAATGGAGAGGACTGAGGGAAGAATCTGAACAACAGAGAAAAACAGACTGAAAAAAATGAACAGGGGTTCAGGGACCAGTGGGACTATAACAAAATCTAACTTTTCTGTCACCAGAAGAGGACTGGCACAATAGTATAAAGAAGGCTTTATAGAAATGTATTCAAGGAAACAATGGCTAAAATCTGCCCCAAATTGCTAAAAGACATAAACCTATAGATTCAAGAAGCTGAGAGTATTCCAAACTGGACTGACCCTAAGGAAATCCATGCCAAGGTACATCATAGCCAAGCTTCTGAAAACTTAAGACATTAAAAAGAAAGATATGGAAAGCAATGAGAAAGAAATGATGCCTTACCTACAAGGGGGAAAAAGAAACAATTTGAATGACAGCAGATTTCTCATCAGAACCTACAGAGGTCAGAAGGAAATGATACCCTTTTCCAGTGCTGAAAGAAAAGAATTGTCAATTCAGAATCCTATATCCAATGAAAATATCCTTCAGGAATGAAGAGAAATCAATAAATTTTCAGATGAAGGAAAACTAAGAGAATTTGTTGCCAACAAACCTGCATTCAAAGAATGACTAAAGGGAGTTCTCTAAACAGAAAGAAAATATAAAAGAAGGAATGTTGGAACCTCAGAAAGAAAAAAGGACAACAGAAAGAGTAAAAGAGTAAACACAATTGATTTTGCTGCTCATGTTGAGTTTTCTCAATTATGTTTGACAGTTGAAGCAAAACTTATAACATTGTCTGATGTAGTTCTAAATATATGTAGAGGAAATATTTAAGACAATGATATTATAAATGAGGGAGGATAAAAATACTTAAAAATAGGCAAGGATTACCCAAACAGGTAAAATGTTGATATTAGTAGACTGATAAGTTATGCATAAGCATTCTGGAAAAATGGTTTTGAGGTTTCTTAAAAAACTAAACATACACTTACTATATGATCCAACAATCACACTCCTGGACATTTCCCCCAGAGAAATGAAAATTATGTTCATACAAAAACTTGTACACTAAGCTGTACAGTTTTATTTGTAATAGCCAAAAACTAGAGACAACCAAAATGTCCTCAAAAGGTAAATGGTTACACGAACTATGATAAATTCACACCATTCATATAACATTTTTGAAATGATAAAACTATAAATTTAGAAAAAAGATTAGTGATTGCCATGGGCTAGAGATAGTGGGCGTGAGGGGGGGATCAGTGTGACTATAAAGACAATAAAGAACTGGCACAAGAGAGATGGTTATGGTAACGGAATAATACTTTATCTTTGATTGTGGCAGTAGTTACACAAATCTACTCATGTGATAAAATGGCATAGAACTAAATGCACCAATTGTTCCAATGTCAAGTTCCTGGTTTTGATCTTATACAATAGTTATGTAAGATGTAACCATTTGGGGAACTAGGTGAAGGGTACATAGAACCTCTCTGTCCTTTCAACTTCCTGTGAATCTATAATGATTTCAAGATTTTAAAAATCAAGTCACTGTGGCAGGCAGAGTAACGGCCCTACAAAGTAGTCTACAACCTACTCTTAGAACCTGTGAATATGTTAGGTTTTATGGACCATGAGGAACTAAGGTTACAGATGGAATTAAGTTTGCAAATCAACTAACTTTGAAATGGGGAGATTAGCCTGTATTATTCATCCAGGTAGACCCAATGTAATTACAGAAGGTTTTAAAAGTGGAAGAGGGAGCCCTGGTCGGTTTGGCTCAGCGGTTAGAGCATTGGCCCACGGACCAATAAGTCACGGGTTTGATTCCGGTCAAGGGCACGTACCTCGGTTGCGGTTTGTCCCTGGCCTTGGTGGCGTCATGCGGTTGGCAGTCAGTCGATGTGTCTGTATCACATCAATGTTTCTCTCTCTCTCTCTCCCTCCCTCCCAGTCTATCTGATAATAAGTAGAAAAATATCCTCAGGTGAGGAATAAAAAAAAAAGTGGAAGAGGGAGGCAGAAGAGTGAGAGTAAGAAAAGGAGATGGGACAATGGAAGCAACCTTGAAGTGATACTATGTAAGGAATCAATCTACCATTGCTGACTTTGAGAATGGAAGTAAATGGAGTCTCTCCTAGAGCGTCCATAAAGGAATTCAGCCCTGCTCACATCTTCATTTTAATGCAGTGAGACCAATTCAGATTCCTCGACTCTAGAATTGTAGGATAATACATTTATGTTGTGCCCTGGCTGGTTTGGCTCAGCGGTTAGAGCATCAGCCTGCGGACCAAAGGGTTGCAGGTTCAACTCCAGGTCAAGGGCACGTACCTGGGTTGCAGGTTTGATTCCTGGCCCAGGTCGGGGTCATGTGGAAGGCAACCAATTGATGTGTCTCTCTCACACTGATGTCCCTCTCTCTCTTTCTCTCCTTCCCTCACTTCCACTCTATCTAAAACTCAATGGAAAAATATACTTGGGTGAGAAATAAATAAATAAATAAATAAATAAATAAATAAATAAATAAATAAATAAATTTATGTTGTTTTAAACCACTAAGCTTTTGGTAATTTGTTACATCAGCAATAGAAAACAAATACAACCACCAACTAGGGGTTAACCCACTCAAAGATGGACAACTGGCTTTTTTGCAGAGTACATTGAGTTCATTAATCAGAAGCCAATAACTCTGTACTAGAAACATGGTTAATCCTATTTGCAATTCCACATTACCAATGATAGAAATCTTGCCTCAAAATTGCAGGAAAAGAAACATATCACTGCCTACTAAATGGGACCTGCTAAGCCAATGCAGAAATAAGAATAGAAGCATTTGTGCCATGGAGGCTGGAAATATTATCTCAACTTAGCTAGAAATATCTGTTTGCCAAGGAATTTCCTGTTTTGTTAGGAAAACAAGACATCTATAGTTATTTTCTAAAGGGGAGAATATAGAAATTATAGAAAAATGCATTGAATTAGAAAAATGGTGGGGTAAATTAATATAGATGGTAAAAAGACCCAGTCAGGGAACAAAGCTAATTTCCTATAAGAGAGGAAAATATGTTTTATTTTGTTTTTCTGTCCCCAGTATCCCAGTGCTTAGTACATAATAGATGCTCAATAAATGTTTGCTGAGTTGAAGTAGAAATTATCAGTAATAGACCCTTCCCATTCAGGATTCTATTAGCCTCCATACTGTGCCATACTCCAAACTGCTAAGACAAGAAGCAAAGAGACAGGCAATAAACATTTATCATGGATAGGAACATCACCTATTCCTACCTCCCAAATTGCAAAGTATAGATATGGCATATATTCATATTTGCAGAGCTTAGGAAACTTTTCCTTTAATAAATGATGCTAGATCTCCAGGATGGCTAATACTCCAAAAAGCCTATGAGTCCCATGGTTCCTTATGAAGGTATCTGGACACCACCTTCCTCTCTGATTCCATCACCATACCTAACAATTAGTGCTGGCAAGAGTTCCCAATTTTTGTCAAGGTCATTTAAGGGAAATATACAGAGATAAGGAAATAGATAAAAGAGAAGAAGAGATGGGGGTGGGTGAATACAAGTGAGCTTTTATGGAATATATTTTATATATTAATAACGAGCTTGTGGCCCAGCCGGTGTGGCTCAGTGGTTGAGGGTCAGCCCATGCACCAAGAGGTCGCTGGTTCGATTCCCAGTCAGGGCACATGCCCAGGTTGTGGGCCCAATCCCCAGTGGAGGGCATGCAGGAGGCGGCCAATCTATGTTCTCTCTCATTGATATTTCTATCTCTCTCTTCCTCTCCCTTCCTCTATCTCTAAAATCAATAAAGAAAACAAATTTTTTAATAAAAAAATAATGAACTTGTGGAGGGTGAATGCTGAACAGACATGTGTAAGCATCTGAAAGTTGACAAGTCAAGGATTTGCGGAAACTAGCCTTGACTTGTTCTTGGTGAGAATAGAAATGTCAAAGTGAGTGCTAAATGATGCTTTTCCATAATAATAAAAAAAAATGCCTGTGAAGGTTAATCAGAAAAATGCTTGCAACAGTAGCTGAGAGCTGTAGCCCATAAGTATACAAATAACGGGCTTTTTTGAGAGAGTCATTTTCATGGCTTCCATTTCAGGCTACTGTGACCATGACAGCCATGCAACAGCAATTCTTGTAACAATTAGGCAAAGGCTACTGTGGAGGGTTTGTTTTCTTTTTTTAACTCACAATACATGCTTGAATTTCCTGAAAAATCTATGCAAGTGTCATATATGTAAATGTGTACTTTTCTGAAGAGAGTATCCTTGGCATTCATTGAATTTTCACAGGGGCTCATGCCAAAAAAAAAAAAAAAGGTTAGGAACCACTAAAGTAGATGGTGATGGCCCACTTTATCTACTCTCCTACTCAGTAAAGCACATTTTCAGAATGTGTTACAGTTATTTAGTAACTAAAGAGACAGCAGGTCTCTGTTCGAGCAAGTTGTGAAAACTGGTCTCTAGGTTAATAAATCATGAATGCCAGGAATAACATGGCAAATACTGGAGAGGAAGGCAGAAGGAATTTAGTAGCACCATAAAATTTCAGTTACTGCAATAGGCAGGAAAGGAAAGATCACTATTGACATTTTGACTCAAACAAACCAGTTCACACATGCATTTCACTTTTTGGGTCATCCTCCTGCCACTCTACCAGGTTCTGGACAATCTCCCAAACCCTAGATATCAGCTGATAAGTAGGTGCTCAGGAAATGTGGACTCATTTTAACATTGGTCTATCAGTGGTTCTCAACCTGTGGGTCGCGACCCCTTTGGGGGTCAAACGACCCTTTCACAGGGGTCACCTAAGACCATCGGAAAACACACATTTACGATGGTCTTAGGAACTGAGACACCGCTCCTCTATCCGTCTCCAGGCGGGTCCGCCCACATGCAGATTCGCCCACACACAACATGAGGAACTGTATTAAAGGGTCGCGGCATTAGGAAGGTTGAGAACCACTGGGACTCTAACTAAGTAAAGCTCAATTACGAAGGAAAAGCTTCAAAACATTTGCAAAAGCAGCTCCAAATGGGCTCCACATGTTTTTCTTGTCTTCATGATTTCTTTTACCATAGCAGGCCATATTTGGCCTGTGGACCATAGTTTCTTTTTACCCTTGCCCTAGATCAATGAAAGTCAATCACGGGTACTTAGAACTAGAAGACAGTTTAAAAGGTTATCTTGTCCATTACAGAAAAAGCAAATGGAAATATGTATATGTAATATAAATATACAAGTATATGTTTACCTATTTGGCAAGACCACATGCATATTATTCTGGACAGAGAGAGAGTTACCTGTGCACCTTTTAAAACATATTCCAAAAGGAATTCATACTCCCATTGATACCATCCTCTTGTTTTACAACTATGATGTCAGGATGATCTTTCTAAATCTAAATACACCCTGATATGCTTTAAGGTTATTACCTATTACCAGTCTTTTATGAAAGTAAGAGCAGCCACTCACCAGCTTGCAGCAGCACCTCTTTGTGTGTGTGTGTGTGTGAGTCTGTGCACACATGCACACGCACACACATTTTGGAGGGGTGTCCAATTGTGTCAAGCCCAAAGCCTGAATCATTTCTGAGGTTCTTATCCTCCAGAAAGACTTCTTAGCTAGGAAAAGGATAGGCTGAGCCAGTTAAGGGACTATGACATCTTCAAAGCTCATTATCTCCCCCCTCCAAGTTTTACAAATATAACCTTCTCCCCAAATCAAGAAAGCACAGTTTGATTTAAAGGTGGCTATAGTTAGGTGACCACAGAACTTTTTGACCAAACTGGACACTTTTAAGGGTGAAATAAATACTCTGGGACCATAGGTAGAAACCACAATATATGGCCACACTATAGTTCTCCACAGAGGAAGTGCTTTAACTTCCCTCAAAATGAAAATCTATGCCTGTTCTGGATGAGGGACTGCTACTCAAGCAGTGAGGCCCACAGTATAATCTTGGTCTCTAACCTCTAATCCCCCTCAACTTAAACATTAGGAGCGGCAGAGGCCTGCAAATCCTGTGGTCGATGAGGGACCCACAGGAAGAGAGACATAAAGTGGCCTCACCCCTTAGCTGTAGCTGGTACAGAAAAGACCCTACCTTTCCTAAAAGACATCTTTCCGCTACCCTCCACTCTCCTGGCTGACCTCACCTCAGACCAGAGTTCTCCAAGGTTGTGATGTGCTTCATGCTGCACAAGGTTAGTGTTGTTTGAGAAGAGAGGAATGTCTCCTCTCCCTAAAACAAAATTTTCTGCATGAAAGAAAAGTCTGAAATTAAAGGTAGCCCCATGTGATGCAGTCTTGCCCAGTGCCCTTTGTTTGTTTCCAAGGAGCCCTGGAGAAGTGGCATGGAGAGCCCGACAAGTCCTTTGTGTCTAACCCTGTGACCTAGGTTTTGAAAAGGTGCTTTCTGGTGGAGAAACATTCAATTAGGGAGCTGATGGGCAACTTTTTGGAGGAAGTAAAAGGGGGAAAATAAAGAAAGAATTAAAATGTCCAAACCTGTTTTCCCCATCAAAACAAAGATGGGTAAAGCAGGGAAAACAGATAACCTACTCCTTAGTATGTCACTTGTCTTCCCTATCATCTACTTTGGTTCTTTACTCCTTTTGCTAACTGCAAGGCCGAACACTGAAACCATGTATGTGCCACCAGATAAATACATTTAAAGATAATGTAACAGGATCAAAAGCCAATTAGAATCTCCTTTCTCCCTCTACCAAGGGATTTGGAGAGAAAAAAGTATTCACTAGAACTGAATTTAGGAACAGAACAACTGCAATCAATGCTTCTTTGGTAAAGCTAGTCCCTCTCCAAAGCAAATACTTCCAGTGGGACTAGGGCCTCCACCGTGATTGAAATCCATGAGCATATCTTTAATGTTTAAAATCCAGCACTTATCACTTTTCTCATCCCTTTTCTCCCACCTCCTAAACATGGGCAATACCACCACATCTTTATTTCTCTCTGCTCTGGGGAATTTACAGGTAATTAGAAGACTGTAGAAAAAAGAAAAAGAGAGAAGGTCTGAGTAAAACAGAGAAAGTGGAAGTGTTCTGCACTTGTTTGACTTTCGCAACAGGGTGTTACAGGTTGGCATGTGTGTATATGTATGTGTGTGTGTGTGTGTTTTAAAAAAGCATTAATGCATTGAAGATTTATTCACTGCACAGGTTGATTTATTTAACAAACTTGACACATGTCAAGTCTTACCAGGTGCTTACAATAATTGCTACCCATTTGTCAGAGCTATTATTTAGCCAAATATTTGTTTTGAAATTATTTTCCTTTAAATGACTTTCTGTAGCCCACAGCACAATCAATCTGTGGTTCATTTTAGTTATGTTATGTCATGTCATGTCATGTTAACAACAGCTATTTAGTAGAGGTTTCTGAAATCTAATCTTCCCAGGGCCGTTTAATCTCCACCCCAAATCTATTCTTTTTTTTCCTAGTAATAAATTTTTGGTTAAAATCACATCAGAGGGAAAAATTTTCAATATGTACAGTGTCCTTTCATGTTACGGTATTTTACACTTTTGATTTAAAAAGAGAAAGCAGCTTCTGAGCATACTGTTAAAAATCATAAATGTGAATATTGTTAACTTAAAATTGGTTACAAGGATAAAAGGATATGATTTTGTGTGTGCACAAGTGTGTGTCTGTGGGATGTGAAAGGACAGTTTGGACAGCAGCTAGGGGAGAGATAAGTGGGTAATTAGAATAAGAGAAAGTAAATGGAGTCAAATTTCAAGTCTTAAATTAGTTGAATAACCCTACTCCATCTGTACACATGTCCACAAAATTATATTTTTTCAACTCGAATGCAATCTATCTAGGTTCTGTGAGAGGTTAAATATTGGAAGGTATTTCCAAGGAACAAAAATGTCTAATCACTAGCTGCCATGGCTGCTTTGAGTTCCTGTATTGTAAATATGCCATTTGCAAAAGCAAGAGGCTCATTTTGAACTCCCAGGTCAAGGAGTGTGGGGATTAGGAAAGATGAGGTGGGGGGCGAGAAAGGGAAATCCCACCACCACACAAGTAAATCTTTGACCTAGTAAGCAAACATGTTTTTGTTGTTACTACTGGGTAAAATGTACAAGTCTTCCAGAAATTAGACACTGTAATAAAAATGTATCAGCCCAAATTTAAATTGCTCACTAGACAGATGGTTAATTATATTCACAGCCACATACTTCACTGGGATAGAGTTTCAGACACTCAGCCAGTTTTATTTGATTAGCCGAGTTCCCAGTTAATATGTAAAATGACAGTTACTTAGGGCTTTTTTGTTCCCTTCTAAAAATATTTTTAAGTAAGTGTAAATTCTCCTCAGCCATGAGAATGTCATTGCTGTAAATAAACCGTTTGGTCATATGTTGCCGTATGTGTAAAAGATGTAAGGGAGATCCATCCCTGGAAACCCAAATGGTCTTTACAGTTCAGGGAAGACCATTGGACCACCTTTTCTCACCAAGCAAAATATTTCAGGAACTATCAGCACACTCTGCTCCTCCGCCAAAAACAACCGAGGAGATATTCAAATCCTGGGTTAAAGTGCTTTAGATGTTTTTCTATAAACAACTCAGCAGCCCTACACACAAATCATGTCTTTTCAGATAAAAGTCTAGAAAATGGAATGTTAGGAAAAGGCCACATTAGCTAAGTATACTGCACAGGATTTAACAATATGCTGGCAGCCAAAACGCAGAAGCAAAACATGAAACCCGTTTATTCAAATTGCAACGAGAAACTAGACAAAAATCGAGTGTGCTGGTGTCGAAATTGGGGTGCTTCTTTTTTTTAAGTTCAAAAAACACAGAAAACCTTGCGCGGGTGATTCCGTCCCTCACGAATCAGACCGAGGGAAGCAGTCATGATGAAACCACTGGATTCCTCAGCAGAACGGCGCCAACTCAGCGGCGCGTTTCCACACTTTCCCGGAGCCGGGCCCGCTCCCCGCGCGGGCTCGTGGCCTCCCCACCCCACCGGGTGCGCTAGACCCGAGCGGACGTGTGTGGCGGCGCACAGCCCAGCGAAGCACCAGCAGCCACGCAGGAGAGGGGCATGTGGACTGCCATCCGGAGAGGGAAGGGGCCTCGGGGCAATTTCCGCCAAGGTGGCAAGCGGGTGACCCTCGATGGACCCCCGATGTAGACCCTCCCGCAGCCCCAGTGGAGTGGCGCGTGCTCACAGGCACTCCGGTCCGCAGGGCAGCGCCGCGCGCGCGGGAGGCTCGGGAGGTGCGGGCCGCGGCGCTTCGCACCTTGGCCGCTGTGGCCCTGGCTCGGGATCCCGGCCGCAGCGTGGGTTTTCCCACTCCCGCCGGAGCGTGCGGTGTCCGCGCCTATTCCCTGCCCAGGATCTCCCGGGCAGCAGCCCGCAAGGAGGCGGCACTTGGCCGGTGCCCGCCGCCTGGCCCTGTGCGTGTGAGCGCGGCAGCTCCCGCCGCCTGCCTCCCCTCCCCCCGGCGCCAGCACAGAGGCCTTTCCTAGATTGCAGTGCCTGTCAGGGCGAGCCGGGACCGCGCGCCCCCGCGGCCTTGCCGCCTGGTGCACAGACACGCACGCCATCCTCGCACACCCTGCCCTGCGTCTGCCCTTCCTCCTTTCTCTCGGCCTCCCCGTCCCTGCCAGCCCCGCCGCCGCCGCCCGGGCCAGCCGGCCAGCCGGCGAGAAGGCCGGGGTGGCAGGCGGCGTCCGGACTCACCTCGCAGGCCGACTCCTGGGGCGCACGTCGCCGGCGGGTCCGGGCAGCCGGCGCTGGGGCGAGCGCGGCCGCAGTCAAGGCTGGGCTCCCGCCGCCGCCGCAGTCGCTCGAGCTGCCGCCGCTGCTACTGCCGCCGCCGCCACCTCCGCCTCAGCTCCATGCGCCGGGCCCGCCAGGTGGACGCGCCTCGTCCCTCGGGCGCCGCCGCCGCCTCGCCAGCGGGAGCGGAGCTGTCGGGCTCTGGCCCCGGGACAGCGCCTCGGGGGCGGCCGGCTGCTCCTGGCGTCCGCGCCGACCCGCACGGCGCTGGCTCGGGCCGTGCTACCTCGCGAGACGGCTGCGCGCGCGGCGCCGGAGCCCGCTCAGTGCGGTGGCTGTGGCTGGCGGCGGGAGGGAGAGAGGAGGGAAGCTGCTCCTGTCACTCCCCTGCTAAAGCTCCTGCTAAATGCTGCCACTGCCGCTACTGGTACTGCTGTGGCGGCGGCCGCAGCTGCTGCTGCTGCTGCTGCTGCTACTGGTTTTCCTTCCCGGGTTCTCCCTCTGCCTCGTCCCCCTCCTCCCCCTCTTTCTCCTCCTCCTCTTCTTCCTCCTCCCCCTCCTCCTCCTTCCGCCGCTTTTCTCAGAGCCTCTGCGGGCGCTGCCTGGTCTTCTCTTCTCCCTGAGCTGCCACTGCCCATTCAGAAAGGTGCCCAGAGTGGTACTGCCTCGGCTGCCACCATCGCTATTGCCCCTGCCATTGTTTCCTCCAATACGGCTGTTCCTGCTGGACGCGTTCCCCTTCACCTCCCTTCCCCACCAGTGCCCTCCCTTTCCCTCCGGTTTTCTCTACCCTCTCTAAGGTCCCTTCCCTGTGTGCCCCCTCCCACCCTGTCCGTCTGTCCCTCCCTCCCCTCAGACTCCCGGGAGCGCGCACTGCGCAGCCACCTGTCATAAAGGGCGCGCACCCCCTTACCCACCCCCACCCCACGCCCAACTCATTCTTGCAGCTAGCTCTGTCCACCGCGCCAGTGAAGCGATCTTCCCCCCGCAGACACGCAGCCGGACACCACTCTCCCACGTCCGTTAGGGCGGTTGTGTGTGCAGAGAGGGGCGCTCTGAAGTTTGGGAAAGAACATCTCAATGGCTTCTTTGACTAAACGTCTAACCATTCAACCTCTACCTACCCTTAACTTCAGAGCCTAGGCCTCCAGAAGGGTGGGTCGTGTTGGAAGGGTTGGATGAAGGGCCATTTCCCAGAGAATTGAACAGGGGTATTTTATTTTTATTTTTATTTTTGGAATGCAGAAGGAGAGAAAAGGGGAACGTGAAATGGGCCAGGAAGGAAATGGGATCTACTGGACCGCGGTCATCGAGAAATCCCTTAGGTGGCCATGCTCCTTCCGAATTCCTGAGAACCCAACAGGAAACAGCAAGGGGCTTGAGAGCAGCTCAGAAGGGACCATTTAGCACTCCTGGAGCCCTGGGTGTAAGGTTGGGGCCTGGGTCCCTAAACCACCATCAGTAGGAGCTGAGGACAAGAGATGGCAAGGTTGGTGCCAGAACAGGAGTCAAACCCAGCTCTTTCGTGTGCACTTGCTCCAGCAAGCCATCGCCAAAGTAGCTTCTTCAGTCAGGCAGTGCCGCATTTTAGGTCTCTCCGCTGCCTCCACTGCAGGCTGGCTCATTTGGCTGCCAACGCTCAGGCTTTGAGACCTTATGTATGTAACTTCTCATCACCACCCTCAACAGAGGCTCTATGGCCTGTCCCAAAAGCCCTTCCCAGAAATAGCACAGGTTGGTAGGGGAGACAAGTGTTCTACACATCCGGTTGCCAACAAGGTCTGGGAAGTCTCATCAAGTTTGAGGCACTCTCCATGGGTCTTTGATTGCTGAGCCATAATGTCTCTGTCTGGGCCCAGGGGGCCCTTTTTACAATTTCTCATCTATGTGCCTTGGTTTCAGCCATTTCACCTTCTTGGTACACTCTTGTCCTTGCCCCCATCTCATTTTATATCTATGAAACTCATCCATAAATAAAACACATCCTTAAGTGATTGACAGTTAATAAGACCTTTCTATATGCCAGACACTGTGCTAAGCAATTCACATGAATTATTTTATTTAATCCTCATAACAAACACAATTGTATTACTTCCATTTTACAGGTGAGAAAACTGAGCCACAAAGAAATTCAATGTACATATATTGAAACTAGAAATAATATCTCCTTTATCCTGCATCTGTCAGGCACTGTGGAAATACATTTGTATCTCTCAGGTACTGAAGCAAATATGAAGAAAAATAATATTTGGCTTCAGTCCTCAAAAACAAAAACAAACAAAAAGGTTAAACATTGAAATGCCACCCATCTACTGGCTGAATCTCAATGGCCACTTTTCCCATTGTTGAAGAGCATATTGTTCTCACCTGTATGAACTACATATGCCATTTTTCCCTTTTAAAGTTAGTCGCTTGTTAGTTACCAGTTATAATTTGTTTCAGTGCCCTCCACCCAAAGAGTACCAGGAACAGATCTAGTTGAATCCGTTGAGTTTATGACTTGTTGCACTGAGAGAGAATGTGTCCCCTCCCCAATTCATATGTAGAAACCTTAACCTCAGTACTTAAGAATGTGACTGTATTTGGAGATAGGGCATTTAAAGAGATGATTACATTAAAATGAGGTGGTTAAGGTGGGCCCAAATCCAACCTCACTGTGTCCTTATAAACAGGAGAAAATTTGGACACCTAAGGAGACACCATGGACACATGCATACAGAGAAAACACCATGTGTGGACACTGAGAAGCTGCAAGCTAAGAAGAAAATTCTCAGGGGAAACCACAACTGCTGGCACCTTGATCTTGGACTTCTAGCTTCCAGAACTCTGAGAAAATACATTTCATTGTTGAAGATTAACACAATAGGGAACCATGGGCTGTCTTAGTAAAAGGGTGGTAGAAAGAACTTGTAGGATTTGGTCGGGTAATTTGGGGGAGAGTCTAGGAAAGTTGGAGTTCATTCTGCACTGAATGCTGTCAGGAAGCAACAACAATTCTATGATTGGGCATCTTAATAAATCTTATATATAAGGAAAACAGACTGAAATGAGCATAAAGCTTTTGTGGGTGGCACAGTGACCTTATTTTTGTTTTTGTTAATACTAAATTGTGAAGTGGCATTGTTTTGTCTCACTTTATCATGTTATCAGGGTAACCTTGTCTGATATTAGTATTTTGTGAGATTTTTTAAATGTCCAACAGGAAAATAACATGGTCCACCTGTGACTTGCAGGCCAGCTTCCAGATGTCAGGGGCTGCTTTTCTTTCTTTCTTATGTATGACTATTCATTAGTTGTAACCAACGTGGCCTTAGGCAAGTTACTTTACTTCTCTGTACCTCAGCTTCCTCACCTATAATTGAGGGAAATGAAATTAAACATAGGGTTGTTGTAGGAACTAAACAAAAGAGCGTATATATATGTGCGTATATATATATATATATGTGTGTGTGTGTGTGTGTGTGTGTGTGTATATATGATGTATAAATATACATATAATGTTAAAACAGTGCTTGAAAAATAGGCAGTATTCATTGAATGTGAGCTATTATCCATTTCTGAGTTCTCCATCAGACCATTTTGCATGAATTAGATATTATTATAGTGATGTATTTGTACTTTCTCCCTTACTAGAGTGTGAGCTCCTTGAGGGCAGGCATAATGCCTATTGCCATAATATGATAGCTAAGATTTTTTGTGTGTGTGTGTGTGGTTTTTTTGTTTGTTTTTTTATCCTCACCCGCGGACATTTTTGCATTTATTTTCAGATAGAGTAGGAGGAAGAGAGAGAGAGAAACATCGATGTGAGAGAGACACATCAACTGGTTGTCTCCGCACGACCCCTACTGGGGCCGAGGACAAACTGCAACCGAGGCACGTGCCTTTAGCGGGAACCAAACCCGGGACTCTCTGGTCTGCGGCTGATGCTCTAACCGCTGAACCAAACTGGCCAGGGCAATGATAGCTAGTTTTACTGAGTGATTTCAATGGGCCAGACACTGCTGTTAGCTGTAGTTTCTCCAAGAAAACTTCTGAGATCTGTACGCCAGCCTGAGTGTTTACCTTAATCACTATACTCATCATATGATACTGATACTGTCTGATTATGTGTCTTCTTTCTCTTATAGACCCTTTACTTATAAAGAGGAAAACAGGTATTATTTTAAATTTACAAATAAAAATTGTGTATATTTAATGTACACAATGTGATATATTGATATACATATACATTTTGGAGTGATTGTCACAATCAAGGTAATTAACATATTTATTGCTCACATAATTACAATGTTTTTTGGTATAAAATATAGTATTATTAATTACAGTTACCATGCTGTACATTAGATCTCCAGAACTTACTCATCCTGAATAACTGCAACTTTACGCCCTTTGACCAACAGCTCCTCCTTTCCCCCACCCCCAGCCCCTAGCAACTACCATTCTATTCTGTTTTTATAAGTTCAACATTTTTAGATTCTACATGAAAGTGAGATCAGAGAGTATTCATTTTTCTGTGTCTCACTTATTTCACTTACCATAATGTCCCCAGGTTCATGCATGTTGTCACAGATGGCAAGATTTCCTGCTTAGACTGAATAAGTGTGTGTGTGTGTGTGTGTGTGTGTGTGTGTGTGTGTGTGAGAGAGAGAGAGAGAGAGAGAGAGAGAGAGAGATTTTCTTTATTCATCTATCGATAGACACGTAGTTTGTTTCATTATTTTGGCTATTGTGAATAACGTTGCAATGAACAGAGGAGTTAGATATCTCTCCAAAATACTGTTCACTTTGGTGCCCATGTCTGACCACAGTGCCTAGCACAACAGAGACACTATGTAAAGGCATTGATCAGATTTTGACTACATTCTTTGCTTTGTCTAGGGTGAAACTTAGGTCAAGGAAGCTGTCTTAGCTCACATCATCCCTTTCCTTGGTGTTTTATTGACAAAACGTAACAAAGGCTCTCTTACATAGTCATTTTCCCTGTAAGGTAGATCTAAAGGAGAGAATTACTGTGAGACTTCAATGCAAGAAGGTGCCATTTGGGAACAATTGGCCCCTATTATTTAAAGTCAGCTTTAGCATGTCCACTGGGGCAAAGTGGGGTAATGAAGAAGTATAAGACTAGGGCCTAGAATCTTGGGTTTTGACCATAATTTTGCCATCGATAAACTGTGTGATGTTGGCAAAATTGCTGAACCTCTCTGACTCTTAGTTTCTCCCTGTGGGAAATAGCATAATCTCTTTATTCGCTGCCTAAAGAGCTTGATGATAAAAATTAAAAGAGAATTTAATGGAGTTTCTCTTTGGGGAAAAACATTTAACTCCTCCATTACTTCCATGTTACATTCCTGGGTGATTCATAGCCTTTCAGATGTCACCCAAGTGCCAAGGGTGTTGTGGTTTTCAGCCTGCTATAGTCCCTCATAGTCCCACAATGGCCTGTGCCCAGTGGGGGGAAAGAAAGTATCTGGAATTTGGGGAGGGGGGGCACATAAGTGGTATTGCCATCCTGAAGCTGGACTCAGAAAGTTTCTTTCCATCATGCTGAGGACAGACACAGGATGGTTTTCAGCTCCAATTTATGTTCTACCTTAACCCAGTGGGATAAAATAAGGTGAACCTGGCTCAGTGGATTGAGCATCGTCCCACGGACTGAGAGGTCTGGGTTCGATACGTGATCAAGGCACCTGCCAGGGTTGTAGGCTTGATCCCCAATAGGGAGCGTGCAGGAGGCGGACAATTGATGTTTCTCACATCAATGTTTCTATCTCTCTCTCCCTTCCTCTCTCTCTAAAAAAATCAATAAAAACTTATTTTAAAAAATAATAAGGTGAATGACAAAATAACATTATCACAGTATCATATGCATATACAAGGTAGAAAACTAACGTATTATTTTCTATATAATGTACGACTGTTGTGCCCAGAGACTATTAAACAATAGTAATAATGGCTTCTGGCTGTGAATTTATGGCACCTTTGCCTGGTGAATTGTGAAGGATGGCTCAAAAGAACTAAGGTGGTCCAGACTTGAGAGGTTGGTAAATTGAAACCAGCATTAGCTGTTCCTCTTGTTGGAAGGGCAGCACCCAGCACATCAAGGGATCCCATTAAATATAATGGAACTGACAAGCTGCCTCAATAATTCCCTCCTTTGTCCCAAACAGCATTAGAAAACTATAGAGCTCTCCCTCCTGACAATAGACAGATGTTTCATTTATTTCTCCTTTCAGCAGCCCTAGGATGGGCAAGAGGATCCTCATTCTATGAGTTATTCAGCTAGTGTTTGGCTTAGGCCCTGCATTAGGTCTCAGGAGGAGAAAACAAGAGACAATTAAAGGTATAGTCTTCACCTCAAAGGAGCCTATAGTCTATTGGCCTAGGAATGAAAACACAGGAAAGCAATACTCTCAGGCTGTGCAGAATGAGGTCTGCATGAGAGGCAAAAATAAGTCAGGGCCTCTTTGGTCAGGAGACAAAAGAAGTTAGGGGATCCCTGGACATGCACTAGGTGTAGTATCCTTGGAGGAGAAGTAGGGTTGTGCTATACAGTGAGAAGATCATATTGAGCATGGGGAAGGGCATGAGCTGAGGAAGTGCCAAGGAGGGATGGTGAGCAATGTATCTGGGAGTCAGTGACATGTCTAGAGTGGCTGGAGCCAGCATTAGTCCAGAAAGGAAGTCAAATTTAGATGGGTTAAATGAGGCCAGACCAGGGAGGCTTTGAAACTCTATGATATTTTAGCCTTACATGCTCACTCTTTACTTTACAGGCATGGAAAATAAAGGTCATGGACATATACTATATAGGTAGCTAGATGATACTAAACTTTAGGGTTCAGATGATAGCAATGATGAACATTTATGATAGATTTTCACATACATCATGTCATTTGTTCATGACAATCTATTCAAAACAATGCCCCACTGCACACATTCTCCTTCTTGAAGCCTACTCCCTTAAAGCCTTATAACAAATAAACAAAACCTGTTGGTTGAGCTTATTGTCCTATGGAGGTAGATTTGAGTTGCAACAGCTGGGCTCACAAATTGAAGCCAGATGAGCAAAGTGCTGGTTTCAATTAATAGTATTTGAGATGTCCTGCCTCTGTTTGCCTAGCATGTTCATTTGCCTTGGCTGCTGTGTTCAATGCCAGCCTAGGCAGAGACTTCTGCCACTGAGCATTTTCTCTCTCAGGGTGAGCCTTTGAAATATGCTGTAATAGGTTGAATGACTCAAAATTAAGGAATTGAGGTCTGGAGAAAACCATTTCCATCTTCAATTGTCAAAGGAAAATACCCAGATAAAGCTACAGGTCAAATGTTTGTGGCCTAGCAGCACTGAAGAGGGCATGAGCAAACTAGGAGTGTGAGTGTGGGTGGTAAGTGTGGCCAGACTCAGGACAGGACCATGGACAGAGATCAGCATCTATCTTTAACCAGATCCCACAGTGAAATACAGCTCTCCATCTTGCAACTGTGCACCTGGGTATCACTGCAGTTCTGTGCATGATGTATGGAATGTGTGGTGTGGGTTTTGGGTTCCCTGAGTTGGGCCCCACCCCACAGTATGAGCTCCCTCTCAGACACAGACTTATAGGCGTTATTCAGTGTGAGAGGTATCAGTAATGCCAAATGTACACTGTTGAAAATTGCAATGTAGTTTCCTAGTTTGAACAGAGTGAAGAGACCCAACTAGACTGAGCTAAACTAGCCCTAGAAATATTTGGTTGAGGACTTTTTGGACATGGTTACCTCTTCTCCTTTAAGGAAAGGATCTTATAGAATTTTTCTTCATATAAAATCCAATACCTCAGAGAGTGTACTTTATTCTTCCACCCCACCAATCCAGGTAGAGGAAAGCAGGGTGAGCTGTGTTGAAGTATACAAGCACTAGGCTTGGAATTAAATTACCTTGGGTTATGCCTTTTACAAATGTAATCCTGGAAAGTTTACTGAGTCTTCTCAAAGCCACAATCTCATCTATTAAAAGGGGATAACAATAATAACCTCTATCTCACAGAGAACTTATGAGAAATGTATGAGTTAAGGTGTATGAAAACACCTGGCAAAAGGCTTGGCATATACAGGCCTAGAATAAATGTGTCGGTTTGTGCATGCATTCCTGAAGTTCCTAAAATCTCCCTTTCTGCAGGATGGCTTTCATAAGTCATTGATGAAGTTGTGAGTTTCCTTGTATCTATACTAGCAGTTCCTATGATACCCTCCTGCTGCTGATGTTGATGATGGTGACAAGTGATCGTATAATGTGAAGAATAATAACTGGCTCTGGCTTGGTTAGAGGCCTGACCTTCCCTAAACTAGCCTCTCCAGGTTCATTCACACAGGCAATCATGCCAAATCCCCAAGGACACTGCATTGGGGATCAGGTAGCAAATGTGTCCTAAGTAGGTCTTGCTTACAATGGATGATGTGTTTCAAAAGAGTAAGTCAAGAACAAGTCAAGAAAAGACATGTTCCCATTTATGTAACACAAATGCTCCCTGAGCACCCTCTTTGGCTACATACAAACCAATCCACTGGCATCTAAGAAATGTGGAGTCAACCAGTGTGGCTATTTGTTCAGAGCAGTCAATAACTGTCCTCAGCATTGGTAAATAACAGGGCATTCTCTCTTGTTACTTCAAATCTTCATATCTTTACGGGTTCCCAAAAGTCTGAGTAACAAAATGACGGAATCCCTAGACTAATAATTATAAAACAGTCCCAGTATCCTTCCAGATCTACATAGCTGGTCCTCCAACAACATAGACATTCTCCATTTTATATTTCCAGGTCTTTGCTCATGCTGTGTCCTCAGCCTAGAATGAAAGTCCTTCTCTACTTCAGTTATAGTTGAAGTGTCATATCCCTTCTAAAGTCTTTCTTTAATTCTCCTGTATATTTTTTTCTATGGCTGTTAAAACAAATTACCACAAATTTGGTAGCTTAAAACAATAGAAATCTATTCTTCCACAGTTCTGGAGGCAAGAAGTGTGAAATCAAAGTGTTGGTATGCTCTCTCTAAAGGCTGTAGGAGCAGATGTCACACATTTTCCCCCATTGCCCCCTCCACCCAGTTCCTGCCCCACCCCAGGCCTTCACCTAACTATTGTCTGTGTCCATGGGCTATGCATATATGCATATAAGTTCTGTGGTTAATATCTACCTACTCCCCTCCCCCTTCCCTCTGACATTCATCAGTTAGTCCCCTGCTTCCATTGCCCCTGTTCCTATTTTGTTTATCAGTTTATTTTGTTCATTAGATTCTATACGTGAGACCATGTGATACTTGTCTTTCTCTGACTGACTGGCTTATTTCACTTAGCGTAATACTCTCCATGTCCATCCATGCTGTCTCAAAGGGTAATAGATCCTTCTTTTTTACAGCTGTGTAAATGTACCACAGCTTTTTATCGACTCATCTCCTGATGGACACTTGGGCTGTTGCCAGATCTTAGCTATTGTAAATAGCACTGCTACAAACATAGGGGTATATATATTCTTTCTGACTGGTGTTTTTGGGTCAAACAGCAGTTCCATTTTTTAAAAATATGTTTTTATTGATTTTTTTTTGACAGAGAGGAAGGGAAAGAGAGATAGAAACATTGATGTGAGAGAGATACATCGATTGGCTGCCTCCTGCATGCCCCCTATTGAGGATCAAGCCCGCAACCCAGACATCGAACTGACCAGGAATCGAACTGGGACCTCTCAGTCCATGGGATGACGCTCAATCCACTGAGCCACACTGGCTGGGTGGCAGTTCCATTTTTAAAATTTTGATGAGACTCCATACTGCACCAGTCTGCATTCCCACCACCAGTGTATTAGGGTCCCCCTTTCCCCACATCCTTGCCAACACTTGCTGTTTGGTGATTTATTGATAGTAGCCAGTCTGGCAGGTGTGAGGTGATTGTCATTTTAATTTGCATCTCTCTGATAATTAGTGAAGTTGAACACTTTTTCATATGTCTCTTGGCCATCGGTATGTCCTCTTTGGAGAAGTGTCTCTTTAGGTCCTTTGCCCATTATTTAATTGGATTGCTTGTCTTCCTTTTGTTGAGTTGTATGAGTTCTTTATGTATTTTGGAAATTAACCCCGTATCCAATGTATCATTGACAAATATGTTTTACCATACAGTGGGTTCCCTTTGCATTTTGAAGATGGTTTCTTTTGCTGTGCAGAAGCTTTTTAGTTTCATGTAGTCTCACTTGTTTTTTTCTTCTTTGTTTCTCTTGCCCTAGGAGATGTATCTGTGAAAATTCTGCTATGTGAGATGTCTGAGATTTTGCTGCCTATGGTTTCTTCAAGGATTTTTATGGTTTCATGACTTACATTTAAGTCTTTTATCCATTTTTAGTTTATTCTTGTTTGTGGTGTAAGTTGGTGGACTAGTTTCATTTTTTTTGCATGTACCTGTCCAATTTTCCCAGCACCATTTATTGAAGAGACTGTCTTTACTCCATTGTATACTCTTGCCTGCTTTGTCAAATATTAATTGACCATAATGGCGTGGGGTCTCTGTTCTGTTCCATTGGTCTATGTGCCTGTTCTTGTGCCAGTACCAGGCTGTTTCGATTACAATAGCTTTGCAGTATAAATTGGTATCCAGTATTGTGATCCCTCCAACTTTGTTCTTCTTTCTCAAGATTGCTGCAGCAATTTGGAGTCTTTTTTGTTTCATATAAATTTTTGGATTATTTGTTCTGAATCTGTGAAATATGCCATTGGTATTTTAATAGAAATTGCATTGAATCTATATATTGTTTTAGGTAGTATGGACATTTTAATGATGTTAATTCTTCCAATCCATCAACACAGAATATGCTTCCACTTGTTTGTATCTTCCTCTATTTCTTTTTCCAATGTCCTATAGTTTTCCAAGTACAGGTATTTTACCTCCTCAGTTAAGTTTATTCCTAGGTATCTAATTTTTCTGTTGTTGCAATGGTAAAAGGGATTGTTTTTTTGTTTCTCTTTCAGAGAGATCATTATTGATGAATAAAAATGCCATTGATTTCTGGATGTTAAATTTGTATCATGCTCTTCGCCAAATTCATTTATTAAATCTAGTAGTTTTATGGTGGAATCTTTAGGATTTTCTATGTATAATATCATGTCATCTGTGAATAATGGCAGTTTTACTTCCTCCCTTCCTCCATCAATGAAATGGATGTCTTTCATTTTTTCTTCTTGTCTGATCACTGTGGCTAGGACTTCCAGTACTATGTTAAATAAGAGTGGTGAAAGCGGACATCCCTGTCTTGTTCCTGTTCTTAAGGGAAATACTTTTAGTTTTTGCCCATTGAGTATGATGTTGTTTGTAGGTTTGTCATATATGGCCTTTATTTTGTTGAGGTATGATCGCTTTATTCTCATTTTGCTGAGAGTTTTTATCAAAAATGGGTGCTGGATTTTGTCAAATGCTTTTTCTACACCTATAAATATGATCATATAATTTTTATCTTTTATTTTATTTATGTGATGTATTACATTTATTGATTTGCAAATATTGTACCAGCTTTGCATCCCTGGGATAAATCCTACTTGGTGATAGTGAATAATCTTTGTAATATATTGCTCAATCTGATTTTCTAATATTTTGTTGAGGATTTTGGCATCTATATTCATCAGGGATATTGGCCTGTAATTTTCCTTCTTTGAAGTATCTTTGTCTGGTTTTGGAATTAGGACATTGCTGGTCTTATAAAAAGAGCTTGGAAGTCATTCTTCCTCTTGAATTTTTTGTAATAGTTTGAGGAGGATAGTGTTAGTACTTCTTTGAATGTTTGGTAAAACTCCCCTGTGAAGCTGTCCGAACCAGGACTTTTGTTTGCTGCGAGTTTTTTTGTTTTTTGGTTTTTTTTGTGTGTGTTTTTTTTTGGCATATAGTTGTTTGTAATATTTTCTTACAATCCTTTGTATTTCTGTGGTGTCAGTTGTTAGTTCATCTCTTTTGTTTCTGATTTTATTTATTTGGGTTTTGTCTCTTTGTTTTTTCATGAGTCTGGCTAGTTCATCAATCTTGTTTATTTTTCAGAAAACCACCTCTTGGTTTCATTGATCTTTTGTATTGTTTTTTAGTCGCAATGTCTTTTATTTCCACTCTGATATTTATTATTTCCTTCCTTGTACTAACTCCGGGTGTTTCTTTTTGTTCTCTTTCAAATTCTTTTACTTGTAGGGTTAGTTTATTAGAGATTTTTCTTGTTTCTTGACTAGGCCTGTAGTGCTATTAACTTCCCTCTGAGGACTGCTTTTGCTGTGTCCCCTAGATTTGGGGTTGTTTTGTGTTCATTTTCATTTGTTTCCAAGAAGTTTTAAATTTCTTCCATGATCTCATTGGTAATCCATTCCTTGTTTAATAACATGCTATTTAGCCTCCATGTGTTTGAATGTTTTTGAGTGTTTTTATTGTAGTTGATTTCTAGTTTCATGCTATTGTGATCCAAGAAGATGCTGGATATGATTTCAATCTTCTTGAACTTGTTGAGACTTGTTTTGTGTCCTAACATATGGTCTATATTTGAGAATGTCCCATGTGTACTTGAGAAGAATGTATATTCTGCAGCTTTGGGGTGAAATGTTCTTTAAATAACAATTAAATTAATCTGATCTTCTGTGTCATATAAGGCTGCTGTTTCCTTGGTGGAAGATCTATCCAGTGAAGTCAGTGGGGTGTGAAAGTACACTACTATGACTGTATTGCTGTTGATCTCCCCCTTAAAGTCCTTCAAGAGTTTTTTATAATATATTTTGGTGTCCCTATATTGGGTGCAAATATGATTATCAGGGTTATATTCTCTTGTTGGATCGAGCTTTTTAGTATTATGTAGTGACCATTTTTGTCTCTTGTTATGACCTTTGCTTTGAAGTCTATTTTGTCAGGTACAAGTATTGCTACTCCTGCATTTCTCTACTTTTCATTTGCATAGAAAAAAATTTTCCATCCCTCACTTTCATCCTGTGTGAGTCTTTTGTTCTGAGGTGGGTCTCTTCCAGACAGTATACATATGTGTCATCTTTTCTTATCCATTCAGCTACCCTATCTTTTAATTGGAGCATTTAATCCACTTACATTTAAGGTTATTATTCATAGGCACTTATTGCCATTTTTATTCTTTATGCTTATGGTCTCTCTATATAGATTTATTATTATTAATACAGCAATCCGTTTAAAATTTCTTGTAATGCTGATTTGGTGGTGATAAATTCCTTTAGCCTTTTTTTTTTTTTTTTCCTTCCTCTGGGAAGCTCTTTTCTTCACCTTCTATGTTGAATGATAACCTTCCTGGATAGTGTAGTCTTGGTTTCAGATCCTTGCTTTTCATTACCTTGATTACCTCATGTTATTCCCTTCTGGCCTGTAGTGTTTCCGTTCAGAAATCAGCTGACAGCCTCATGGGAGCGGCTTTGTAGGTAACAAATAGCTCTTCTCTTGATGCCTATAAGATTCTCTGTCTTTAATTTTTGGCATTTTAATTATGATGTGTCTTGTCATGGGCCTCTTTGTGTTCTTCTTGCTTGGGACTGTCTGTGCTTCCTGAAATTGTATGACTTTTTCCTTCACCTAGTTAAGTAAGTTTTCTGCCATTATTTCTTCAAAAAGTTTCTCTATCCCATGCTCACTGTCTTCTCCTTCTGGTACTCCTATGATGCAGATATTGTTATGTGTCATATTGTCCCACAGCTCCCTTAAACTGTCCTCCTGTTTTTCAATTGTTTTTTTCTTTTTGGTTTTCTGATTGAGTAATTTTTTTCTACCTTGTCTTCTCCTTCTCCTCTTCCCCCTCCTCCTCCTCTTTCTCCTCCTCCTCCTCCTCCTCCTCCTCCTCCTCCTTCTTCTTCTTCTCCTTCTTCTTCTCTTCCTGCTCCTCCTCCTCCTCCTTTGTTAATCCTCACCCAAGGATATATTTTCCATTAATTTTTAGATAGAGTGGAAGGGAGGGAGGGAGAGAGAGAAACATTGATGTGAGAGACACATTGATTGGTTGCCTCCCACACGACCCCTCGGGGTTGGGGATTGAACCCACAACCCAGGTATGTACCCTTGACCAGGAATTGAACCCAAGATCCTCTGGTCCACAGGCCAATGCCCCAACTGCTGAGCCAAACCAGTCAGGGCTCTACCCTGTCTTCTAGTTCGCTGATCCAATCCTCGGCTTTCTCTAATCTGCTGTTTATTTCTTTCTTTTTTTTTATTATTGATTTTTTAGAGAAAGAGGAAGGGAGAGTGATGGAAACATTGATGTGAGAGGGAATCACTCATCGGTTGCCTCCTGCACGCCCCCTACTGGGGATTGAGCCCGCAACCTGACCATGTGCCCTGACTGGGAATCGAACCGGGACCTCTCAGTCCATGGGATGACACTCAATCCTCTGAGCCACACCAGCCGGGCTATTTCTTCTGGTGTATTGTTTATTTCTGCTATGTCATTCTTCATTTCTGACTGGTTGTTTTTCATAGTTTTTATTGCTTTTTTCATGCTGTTGAACATTTTTATAATCATTACTCTGAACTCTTTATCTGATAAATTGCTTATTTCCATTTCATTAACTCTTCTGGAGAATTCTCTTGTTCTTTCATTTGGGGCTTATGTCTTTGTCTCCTCATTTTGGCTACCTGTTTGCATTTGTTTCTTTGTATTAGGTAGATCTGCTATGACTCCCAGTGTTTGTAGGGTGGTCTTATGTAGTAGGTGACCTGTGGGACCCAGTGGAACAGTCTCCCTAATCACTAGACCTGAGTGTTCTCATAATGTCCCTTGTGTGTGTTGTATTGGCCCTCCAATTGTAATGGAGTCTTGATTGCTATTGGCCCATTTGTGCATGGGCTAAATGCTCAGGCTGCTGTGCAGGTGTTGATCTCATGAAGCAGAATTCACCTCAGCAGTGTTTGGGGCCTGTCAATATTTCCCTCTGGATATGCTGCTTATGAAGTTTATTGGATCCTGCTCTGTTGTCTGAAGATGGCCATTGGGTTTATTGGATTTTGGCCTCTTCAGAGGGTCTCTGGGGCAGGCCAATATCAGAATCTGTTTGTGACTGGCCCTGAGTACCCTGTTCAGAGCTATCAGCGATCCTCAGCTTGTGGTTCCCTCTGCTAGGGCTAGGTTTGTGTGGAAAGGACCAAGCTGAGAACCAAATGTCTGAACCCAGGAGCAGATCAGGCAAAGACTCAAAGCACCCAGAGATCCACCTCTGCCTGCAGGCTGACAGTTAGTCTCAGTCACTTATTGAACCTCAAGCTGTAGTCCATAGCACGGTGTAAACTCCACAGAGTGGAGCGAGAGGGTTTCCAATGGGTGAGTCTGTTGCTTCCCCCAAGGCTAAAGCTGCATTGATGGGAAAACTCTGCCTAAGAATGATGGCTTCTGCAGCATGGGGAATGACTCAGCACAGGGATCTTGGAGGTTTTCCTCTCAGCTCTCTCCCCAGAGCCATGAACACCAGACTCTTCTCACACAGCTCTAGTCCACTCTGCCCTCCTTCTGCCGGAGCCCATGGTGAGTGGCTGCAAACGAAATTTAGTGCATTGGCCCTTGAAGAGGGTGCCTGTGTTTCTAGCCATCTCTACCTGCTGGACAGAACCCTCACTGCTTTTTAACAGACAGATGTTATGCGGGCACCTTTCCTGGTTCTGTTACTCTGGGCTGGGGAGCCCAGCTTGGGGTTTAGACCCCAGACTTCCCAGAGGGGACCCCCCTCAGCTGATATAGGCCTCCAGCACTTCAGCTGCTGTCTGTTGGAGCCTGGCCAGCCCTCTTGCATCTAAACTCTTCCTACCAGGCTCGATGTGGGCTCCTCTTTACATCCTTGGATATAAGGGGTCTCTCCAGCTAGTCTTCATTTGGTTATTCAGATTGATTTTTCTATATTTTCTATATTTCTATATTTTAGTTGTAATTTCAGTTTGATCTTGGGAGAAGGTCAGTGTAGCTTCCACCTACTCTGCCCCCATCTTGGAATCTCTTCATCTTTGTAATGTCTTATTCCCTCTGTTTGGAATGCCTTTCCCACTTTCTCTGCTTAGTGCACTCCCATTTATCTGTCAGTCCATTTCACAAGTCATTTCCTTTGTGAAGACTTCCTTGACGTCCCAAAGCAGAGGTAGTCAATTGGTTCTCTATGTTGTGCACAGTCTTATAGAGCAATATATTACATTGGCTTTTTAACATCTCTGGCTACACCACTAAATTCAGTGGTAGGGACTGGGTCTAGGTTGGAATCAATTTTACATCTCCAGCCTCTAGCATAGCACTTTGTACAAACCAGGCATTTGAAAAGTATTTGTCAATAATCAATCCTTCAACAATATAGTCTTGCTATTTGAGGCTTTCAGCAAAGTCACACTATCAAATGGATGGAAATCTCATAAACACCTGGATTCAGATACTTACAATGATGGATATAGGTTTTAATAGCAGAAATCTTCTTATACAGATAAAGAGAGATTATCTCCTCCCATTAGACAAATTCATTTTTGAGTAGAACTTTGAGAAATATTTTTAAAATCTGTCTTTCATGTGTACAAACAAATAGGAAGTTAAAGGTGCCCTGGCCGGTTTTGCTCAGTGGTTAGAATGTCGACCTGTGGACCAGAGAGTCCCAGGTTCAGTTCCCGCTAAGGGCACGTACCTCAGTTGCAGTTTGTCCCCGGCCCTGATTGGGGTTGTGTGGGTGGCAACCACTCGATGTGTCTCTCTCACATGGATGTTTCTCTCTCTCTCTTCCTCCCTCTCTCCCTCCCGCTCTATCTGAAGATAAATGCAAAAATGTCCTCAGGTGAGGATAAAAAAATAAATAAATAAAAAATAAAGGTAAAAACTGAGTTCTTTACATAAAATACTTTAAGTTGTTTGGATGAAAAGGGACTTGATTTTAATTTTTAAATCATGGTTAACTACACACATGTACTCACACACACTTAACACTAGGTAAATAATTTGAGAGTTCATATTTATATCTTGTTAAAATAATTGTATATGTTTTAGCAAAGGAAAAATTTCCAGAATAAGTTGGTTGTTTCTGTTAAAATAAAACACCTTGACTGTCTTTTAAAATACAGTCTGGCAAAATATAAACTCACTAATATTCATAATTAACTTGCTGAATACTAATTGACTGGGTTCCCAATGACCTCACAATTATCTACTTCAATTAGCTTTGGCAAATAAAAAATTCATTATTTAATTTGCTTATGTAGATTCAAAATTAATCTGAAAAGAGTAAAAAAAAAAAAGAGTCATTGCTTTAAAGTGTATTAATGTGTACCTTCTAAAATGAAGCCTATATCTACTGCTGAGTTAAAAAGCCTGCATTAAGGCTATAGCAAACAACAAGAAAGCACTTTTCCAAGAAAAATGTCAGGGATGTTGTAGTTAATAATCTGATTCATGAGTCAGATAGGAGGGTTGGTCTCAATGACCTCTAATTTCCCTTCTAAAGGCAATATTTTATAGTTCTATGAAATCAAGTCTTCCTAATCTGTGATTTTAATATACTTACTTTAAATAAAATCTGCCTTACCACAAAGCACATTTGCTAATCAAGTCACATTTTCAATGCCTTTCATTACAAAACCATAATAGGAAGAAATAGGTCTAAATGATAAATTTGAAAGCACACACTCAAGAATACAAGAACTCTTTCAAAATAACAGTTAAAAAGGGGAAATGGTAATTTTCTCATTAAAGTATAAATAACAATTGTCACTACAAATAAAAATGTACAAATAGTACCCTGCATTGGAAAAATGAGCATAAGGTCAGAAACTACCTATCTCTAGTAAATATCCTTAGAAAATAACAAACTACTGTTATCTTTTTATTTAATCAATAATTTTAACTGCTTGTAATTTAGTTATAATTTATTTTGATAAAATCAGAATCTAGACTTCTTTCAAGATCATTGTCTCATGATTTCTTTTTTTCAATTTTTATTAATTTATTTTTGTTACAGATGTTTCCCCTTCCCCTCACCCCAGACACTCTCCTCCCCATCCCACCCCTCCCCCAGCATTGTTGTCTATGTCCATTGGTTACACATACATGCATATAAGTTCTTTGGTTTATCTCACCCATCCCCCCCAACCCACCCCCCTCCTCTGAGGTCTGTCAGTATGAACTGTACTCCTTTCTATGTCTCTGGGTCTATTTTGTTCATCAGCTTATTTTGTTCACTATATTCCACAAATAATTGAGATCATGTGGTATTTGTCTTTCTCTGATTGGCTTATTTCACTTAGCATAATACTCTCCAGGTCCCTCCATGTCGTCTCAAAGGATAAGAGATCTTTCTTTCTTACAGCTGCATAGTATTCCATTGTGTATATGTACCACAGCTTTTTTATCCACTCATCTACTGATGGACACTTGGGTTTTTTTCCCAGATCTTAGCTATTTTAAGTAGTGCTGCTGTGAACATAGGGGTGCATATATTCTTTCTGATTGGTGTTTCATGCTTCTTAGGATATATTCCTAGAAGTAGGATCACTGAGTCAAATGGTAGATCAATTTTTAAATTTTTGAGGAAACACCATATTGTTTTCCACAGTGGCTGTACCAGTCTGCATTCCCACCAGCAGTGTACTAGAGTCCCCTTTTCTCCATACCCTCGCCAGTACTTGTTGTTTGATGATTTGTTGATGGCGGCCATTCTGGCAGGTGTGAGGTGATACCTCATAGTCATTTTAATTTGCATCTCTCTGATGATGAGTGATATTGAGTATTTTTTCATATGTCTCTTGACCATTTGTATATCCTGTTTGGAGAGGTGTCTATTTAGGTCCTCTGACCATTTTTTAATTGGGTTCTTTGTCTTCCTTTTATTGAGTTGTACGAGTACTATATATATTTTGGAAATTAACCCCTTATTTGATGTACCGTTGGTGATTATGCTCTCCCATAGAGTGGGTTCCCTTTCCATTTTGATGGTTGTTTCTTTTGCTGTGCAGAAGCTTTTGAGTTTGATATAGTCCCATGTGTTCATTTTTCCCTTTGTTTCTGTTGCCTTAGGCATTGTATCAGTGAAAATTCTGCTGCGTATGAGGTCGGAAATTTTGTTGCCTACATTTTCTTCTAGGATTTTTATGGATTCACAAGTCACATTTAAGTCTTTTATCCATTTTTATTCTTGTGTATGGTGTAAGTTGATGGTCTAGTTTCATTTTTTTGCATGTAGCTGTCCAATTTTCCCAACACCATTTATTAAAGAGGCTATCTTTACTCCATTGTATGCTCTTGCCACCTTAGTCAAATATTAATTGAGCATAATGTCTTGGGTCAATATCCGAGTTCTCTGTTCTGTTCCATTGATCTATATGACTGTTCTTGTGCCAGTACCAGGCTGTTTTGATTACAGTGGCTTTGTAGTATAACCTGATATCTGGTATTGTGATCCCTCCTACTTTGTCCTTCTTTTTCAAGAGCCTCATGATTTCTTTTAGGGCCAATTTCCCCAAATGATAGCTTTCCTTCAGCTATAGAAAACCTCAGTTTGAGAAGGATATAATGTAGCTAGTCAGGGTTACTGGCTCTGGCATCAGTCAGTCTTGAAAGTTCAGATCCCTTGTGACCTTAGGCAAGTTCTTTAAACTAATTGAAGCTCAGTTTCAGCAGATGTAAATGGGTTGTAATAAAGATTAAGTGAGATAACTTCCTTCTAATAATAAGTAAGTAATAATGGTTTTTATTATTAGGGTGAAGCCCACAAATGATCATTAGCATCCAGAGCTGCTTGAGTTTTTCACTATAAAGAACATTTTCAATTAAAAACATCTTCATTATTTTTTAGCTTTCCATAAAACTTTGCTTTCTTGTTCTTACATAAAGAAAGAAATAAAAGGGGCAGGGACTTTTAAAGATCACTCGTGACAGCCAGGAAGTATTGTTAGAGATTTTAGCTGTTCACTTAGACTTACAAACTTAATTCCACTGTATGATTTTTTACTGTGGGAGATAACAAGCTATCCTTCTCATTTCACTTCACAAAAGTAGAGAACAGGATGAGAATCATTCATTGGCTTAAGTTTTAACCAATAAAAGAGCTGACTGATTCACTGAACAAGTAGCTATTTATTTAGTGTCTATAATGGGCAAAAAAAAATCTAAGGCAAATTCTTACCATAGGGAAAACCGATGAGAAAGATGTCCTCATTGTTCTTGAGGAGCTTACAGTTCAGTGGGTGAGATAAGAAAACACAACTTCAATACAAGGCCCAATGTGCTAAATGCAAATAGATTAGCACAAAATGTGGTCAATTTCTCCTAATATCTGAAACATGAACTTCTGACATAGCAAAGATTCTTTATTAATTTAAAAACATTAATTTGGCCCTGGCTGGTTTGGCTCAGTGGTTAGAGCATCGGCCCACGGACCAAAGAGTCCCGGTTTCCATTCTGGTCAAGGGCACATGCCTCAGTTGCAGTTTGGTCCCCGGCCCTGGTCGAGGTTGTGCGGGAGGCAACCAATTGATGTGTCTCTCTCACATCAGTGTTTCTCTCTCTCTTTCTCCCTCCCCTTCTCACTCTATCTGAAGATAAAATGGAAGAATATTCTCAGGTGAGGATTAAAAAAATACATTATAAACATTAATTTGTGTATCTTAACTGAAGATCTAGAATCTTGGATCTACTTGTTCTCAGTGAAAACAGAGCTTAAGTCCATCTTCAGTTTCCATGCAAATAGGGAAGGGTAGAAAGTTCTCACATAGGGGAAAAATCTAATTCTTTTTTTTTTTGTAATGGTTTCAACTGCGTTCCCACAAAGCTCTGTTGTTACATATTGTTATGGGTACTTCTATAGAGAGCCAAATGGGCTGCTATTTCCCTGGCAGGTTCAGTCTGCCTCTTTGATTAAATTGGGGAAATGAACAGTTTGCTAAATAATTGATTGACGGTGAGCTGTGATGGTAAGGTCAAGTACAATATTAGAGACCTGGGTTTGAGTACCGGCTCTACTAATAAACAACTGTGCGACCTTGGGAGAGTCATTACCCTATCTATGCCTTCATTTACTTATCTATAAAAATGGGGATAGTAATCATCTCACAGAGTGGGTGTGAAGCTCAAATGTAGAAGTGCTTTATAATCTACATAATTGTGTTCATGGGTGTTGTTTGTGAGAGCAAGCTGATCTTCACTAGCCCAGCACATCTAAAATCATTGGGATTTCTCATTCAAACTGATTGTATTCTTTGTCATAGTGGGATTGTCATTATCCTAATGAAGCTTACAGGTTCTTGGATAAACATCTGCAGTTTACTCATCTGGATGAAATATTTAAGGGCCTGGTGATCACTTCTAGCCTCTCTATCATGAAAAAAAAAACAAAATTCCCGCCATCTCAGAGTTGAGGTTTTTGGATAGCATAGTACAGGAGGGAGCAATAAGATGATGATGATAAATAGCATTGAAGAGGTCAAAGGGCTTTAGAAATTTGTCCAGCTGTTGTGGCTAGTGGTTTAGCGTCGACCCATGCACGAATAGGTCACCAGTTCGATTCCTGGTCAGGGCACATGCCCAGGTTGTGGGTCCGATCCCCAGTGGGGGGCATGCAGGAGGCGGCCAATCGATGTTCTCTCTCATTGATGTTTCTAGCTCTCCCTACTTCTCCCTTCCTCTGTCTCTAAAACCAATAAAGAAAAAAAATTTTTTTTAAAGAAATTAAATAGTACAACTTCCTCATGTTGCAGTTGATAATGAAGTTTACTGGTGATGGAGATGAACTGATAACAATAACAACAGACTACTTACTATGTACCAGCCACTGTACCAAGTGTTTTACATGCATTAGCCCACTTTATCCCTACAATAATCCTCTGGAGTAGGAATTGCTATTATAGTCATTTTACAGATGAGAAAACTGAAGCACAGAGAGGTTAACTTGCCCAAGGTCACATGATTAGAGAGTAACAGAACCGAAATAATGCAAGAGACCTTTGGCATATTTTCCTTCAAAAACCATACGCCTGCTGAAAACAAGTTAAAACTTTAAAATATGGCATTCAAGACATTCCATGGTCTGGCTGCAGCCTCTCTCTCCAGCCTTGTTTGCTATGATTCATCTTCATGTATCCTGCACTCCAGCAAACAGTTTGCTGAATATGTCACATGCTTTCCTAACTTGTTGCTTTGGCTGTTACCTTTTATTCCCTCCCTTGGCATCTCTACAGGTCCAAATGTTACCCATCCTGCAATACCACATTTATTTTTATTTTTTTAACTTTATTTATTTATTTATTTTATCCTCACCCAAGGACATTTTTTCCATTTTTTGTTCAGATAGAGTGGGAAGGAGGGAGGGAGGGAGGGAGAGAGAGAGAGGGAGAGGAAGAGGGAGAGAGAGAGAGAGAGAAACATCGACATGAAAGGGACACATCGAGTGGCTGCCTCCCGCATGACCCAACCAGGGCCAGGGACAAACTGCAACCAAGGCATGTGCCCTTAGCGGGAACCAAACCCGGATCTCTCTGGACCGCAGGCTGAGGCACTAACCACTGAGTCAAACCGGCCAGGGCAACTTTATTTTTATTGTTGACACTAGTACAGATGTCCCCATTTTCACCCCCTTTGCCCACCTCCATCCAGCCCCCACCCCACTTCCCTCTGGCCATCACCACATTGTTGTCTGTGTCTATGGGTTGTGCACATATGTTCTTTGGCTAATCCCTTCACCTTAAATGTCATTCAGTTCACGGAGAAGTGATCCAACCTTCTCTGTGCTTTTGAAGCTCTTTACACTGGCCTTCTGCCTAGGAAAGGCTTGTATTCTGGTTTGGTCAAGAGAAAAAAATGAAGAGAGAACCTCTCAACATTAGTTTTCTACCATTTTGCCTTCCTTACAGCTTGTCATAAGAATGTAATGAGGCAATGGATATGAAAGAGCTGTTTGAACCATTATGTACTATAAAGTTCATCATTGCATTTTGAATATCCCTATATTGTCCAGGTTTAGGAAGGCAGAACCCTTTTAGTGTGTGCCCACTTTTAGGAGGTCAAATTTCCACTTCTGATACATATTTTACAAACCTGAAAATTGCAAAATCGCTTAAGCAAAAGGGCAAACAATAGAAGGTAACATAGTCAAATAAAAATATTGACTTTTATGAGGTAATGAGAATGTGGACAATTAGATCTCAGATTTCTGTTGTTTTTACAATGACCATGAGAAAATGAGAAAAGTAAAGATAGTTGCTTGGAATTAATTGTGTATGTTCATTGTTTCTGTTTGATTTGCAAAATCTGTATTCATTTAAAAGCCCTAAGAGAGGGCTTATGCTCTTTGCTGATAGAGTGATAGGGTGGCTACAGGCCAAGGTTTTATTTATGTCTATGTGTGCATGTATAAAACCCACCAACATGCTAAAGAATGACACTCAAGAGCCTTCAGAGAGACAGTGACATCTGCTATGGGGGACTCACACTTGGGACAACTTGATTGACCATTTTTGGCATGTGCTGGTCTAAACTGGCTCATCTATTGGCTAAAAATCTTTTCTGAATTAGGTCCAACTCTCAGCAGGCACATTTCCATCTGGTTAAGTTTAGAACTCAAGCTGTTTTTATTTTTTAAAATACCTTACACTAATATTAGTCTAGGCAAAGGTCTTATGTATCATATCCCTGTATTCCTTTAAGAAGCATTTTCATTTCCCTTTGCTTTAAACCAGGAATGAATGATGTGTTTGTTGGGGCTCTTCGAGCTGGGATTTTGAAGAACAAGGATGGATTTTTTTTAAAAGACACAAAGGGAAATAGGGAGGAAGAAAATGCAGACATCTGCAAAAAACGGGTGCACTTGCATGGTAAAACAGGATGCTGATGTGTTAGGTGCTTGCATTCCCTCAGTGGAGAAAGGTAGCCCTGATGAACAGCTGCTTAGTGTAGACAGAGCCTCCTGCTACTTGGGTCTCTCATTGTATCTATGTCAAGCACTAGCCTTGGGGACAGTGCATCATATTATCAAGTCACATAGATGATTAGAAGAGAGATGACAATAAGCAAAGCCATGTACCAGCAGGACAATAAATCAGAGAGGCCTGAGGGCATTGCTTACAATCAACTCAATAATGATGTTGTTGACCTTTCCTTAACACCCTCTGCTCCTCACTTCTGGGTATTAATTCCCATAGGAGAGTTGGCTGGTTTAGGGATAGAAGGTGAAGGGCAAGGCAGAGGACTGAAAGACATGGTTAGTATTTCTTCAAAATGTGTTTCCAGCCCCAATATTGACAGAGCAGCCTGAGGCAGAGCCTCTCATATCTAGGTGCTTTGTGATTCTGTCACAGGGCTAGGGTTTGGCAGGTGTCATGGTTGTTACAACATTGTAAAAAACACTTTTCACTTGATTCATAGTCTGAATCAGGCTAGCAATTTGTGGATGGTTCCAGAAATCTAGGGGTGTTCAGTTCTTTTCAATTAAACATTTGTAATTTTTAAATAATTTTCACACTCATAAGAAGTTGCAAAAATAGTAGAAAGTTCTCATGTACTCTTCACCTACTGATAACATCTTATATAACAATGGTACATTATCAAGACCAGGAAATTGACACTGGTACAATACTATTAACTAAACTATAGGCCTGATTCAGGTTTCATCAAATTTTACATGCATTCATTTCTTTGGGTATTTTTAAATGAAATCTTATTACATGTAACTACCACCACCATCAGATATGAAACTTCCATCACCAGAATGAAGCTCCTTTGTGCTAATCTTTTATAGTCAGTCACACCAGGAATGTTAAATTTTAACTAAGTTTTAACCTCTCTGAAATAGCCTAGGTCAAAAAACTATCCTGAAACCGCTCTTCCAGTTCAAACCTCCTTGCCTGGCCTCCAGAGGAACTCCATTTTCTCATTAAATCTCTGGGACAAGTGTGAACATTTCCTCATTTCGTGACTTCTCTTAGCACAGCTGTAGAAGGCTGAAAATTTTTAAAGATTCGAAAAAATATTAAGGAAGAACACAAGGAAAATAAGTAAAAGACATACACACAAAACATCAATCTTCTAAAGAACTTTTTTCTAATTCCATACTAGTAAACTTGCTTACAAGACTCTTAAGCCATATTTCATGTCTTATCCTGTCTTCTCAGATCCTGGTGTTTCAGCCCCTAGATAACTAGCTAATCCAACTTCCCAGACACTTTGACTATTTATTCAACCCTCCACATCTCCATGTGGCAGATATCAATGTTGCTGTATAGCATAACTTCTCAACTGATGTGCCAAGAATAGGTAATAAGTAAGACCAGAAACTGATTCCTTCAGCCTTTGGGAAGATGAGATAGAGCCTGGGATGACATGAGCCCCTAAGCTCAGTGGACTCAAGCTGTGAGCTGATATGGTCACATATCCCAGGAAGCCATGCAAACATTAGAATTTTCTATGTGTACTCAACATGAAAAAGGTCAGGAGTATAACTGCGGTACTTTTGGAGAGTGTAAACAAGCTATACACCAATATGAACTATGCTAAGAACTTAGATCTGATGACTCTATATTCTAGACAAGGGACACTGTGATAATAGCATCTTGAATGTGCAAGGTGCTCTTTAGAATACAGATATGCTACCCAAGATTTGTGTGTAGCATTATACTTCAGTTAAAACTGAAATTTTTTCCTATATGATTGAAAGGCAAAATACATAAAATAGTTATAAATCCATGTTAATGGGCACACACAATGTATTAATATAAAATTTTAATTTGTGACAAAACATAGAAGATGAGGGAAGAAGCTATTTAGGAGAAGAATTTTGTATAGGACTGAAGCAAGGTTGATATTAATTCAAACTAGGTTGCTATAATTTAAGATATTGATTGTAATTTTCGGGGTAAATATTAAGAAAATAACTAAAAATACAGAAAAGGAAAAGAGAAGGGGATCAAAATATTACAATACAAAAAGTCAATTAAACACAAAAGAAGTCAGTAGTGTCTAAATTGAAGAATAAAAAAGGCATAGGACACACAGAAAACAAACAGCAAATTGGCTGAAATAAGTCCTTTCTTATCAGTAACAACTTTAAATGTAAATAAATTAAACTTTACAGTTAAAAGGTAGACACTGGCAGAACGGATAAAGCATGAACCAACTATATGCTGCCTACAAGAAACTCACTTTAGATTCAAAGACACAAATAGGTTGAAAGTGAAAACAAATGGAAAAGATATCTTATGCAAAGAGTAACCAAAAGAAATCTGGGTGGCAATACTTATAGAAGATAAAACAAACTTTAAGTGCAAATTTGTTACAAGAGATAAGGATATTATATGTTGATGAAAACATTAATCAATAAATCAAGAAGACATAAAAATTACGAACATACACATATCTGGCAACAGAGATCTTAAATATATAAAGCAAAAATTGATGAAACTGAAGAGGGAAATAGAAGTTTCTGCAATAGTGGTTGAAGACTTCAATACTCCACTTTCAATAATGGATAGAACAAGACATAAGACAATAAGTAAATAGATGACTCAAGTAACACTATAAACCAACTAGACCTAATAGAAGCAGACACATACAGAACCATCCATACAACAGCAGCAGAATAGTCATTCTTCCCAAGTGCACATGGAAATAATCCCAGAGAGACCACATTTACAAAACAAGTCTGAATAAATTTAAAAAAATAAATCATACAAAAATGTTCTCCAATTAAAAAGGAATAAAACAAAAAAATTAGTAAAAGAAAGAACACCAGGGACTTCCACTCAAGATGGTGGAGTAGTTAAACTCTCAGATCGCCTCTCTCACGATCACATCAAATTACAAATAAATTAAAGAACAACCACTGCTGAGAACTACATGAAGACTAGCTAAACAAAATTCCTGTAACTAAGGATATATTATAAAGAATAAGCCACGTGGAGACTTGTAGGTAGAGTAGAAATGTGGACCAGGCAGGTCTCACATCCATGGTGTGGTGATTAAGAACTGGGATGAGGACTTCCAGTCAAGATGGCGGGTAGGTAAACGTGGTATCCCATCCTCCCACAACCACATCAAAATGACAACTAAACTACAGAACCACCATCATTCAAAGCCACCTGACATCGAGCTGAACGAAAGTCCTACAACTACGAAATTAAAGCAGCAGCCACATTGAGACTGGTAGGAGGGGCGGAGGCGGACGGGCTGGTCCCACACCCACGTGTGGCAGATAAAAATCAGGAGGACACCTCGGCTGGGAAGGTCCTCCCTGAGGAGTGAGGGGTCCCTGTCCCACACACCAGGCACCCAGCTCAGGGTTCCAGGGCCAGGAAGAGAATTTCCATCACTTCTGGCTGTAAAACCCAGCGGGAACTGAGGCTGAGGCTGCTGGAGCCCCAGGCAGCTCCTCTTAAAGGGCCCCACGGACTTACTCGGATTTGATCCCTTGGAGCAACAGCATGGGGGAGGCAGCTCGAAAGGCACCAGAGACATATGGGGAAGAACTGAGTTGTTTGGCATTGGGGCAAGGGCTGGAGAGACAGCTTTCTCCTGGAACGACGTGCTGTCAGAGGTCTTTGTTCCTTTGGTGAGCCCTTCCCCCACAGGGCAGGTAGACCGCCTCCATATCTGGGACTCCAGCAACCTGGCTCACACTGTTTGCCCTGCCCTGGTGATTCCCTGAGGCCCTGCCCCACCCAACTTTCAGGCCCATCCAAGCTGTTACTAGTTGCTTTACTATAGGATTGGCCTGTCTTGGATCTTGCTTCAGATTTTACTAAATTCTCTCAAACAAGCAGCATCTGGTCTCAGCGAGCCCCATACCTCTCATTAAGTGGCCCCAGGCCTGGCACTAGAAGCAGCCAGCCTTGGTTCACAACTTGGCTTTACCTGGGCACATCCAAGCACAGCACTAGAAGCAGCCATCTGCAGACCACTTTGTAGCTTATGCCGGGTGGCCCTGGGTAGAACACAGGCAGTGGCTGACCTGGCCCCAGAGCCAGCACATCCAGTGGGCTGCTTCAGAACACTGTGAAACACCACCACCCAACCACCTCCACAAGTGACACACTCAAGAAATGGACTCAGTGGGTACCAGAGCCCTGCTGAAGTAAGTCTTGCTCTATGTGGTGGGCTCCTGCACAACCGATCATCCAAGCATTCAAGGCTCAATCACAACAGAAATGTGTAAAGTCCACAAGAAGGGTGCACCTCGAGGGCCCAGCTAGGAGACCAGGGAGGCTGTGCCACTGGACCCTACAGGACACCTACTATAACAGGCCAACCTAGGAAGCCCAGGAGACATAGCAACTCTGCCTAATACATAGAAACAAACACAGGGAGGCAGCCAAAATGAGGAGACAAAGAAACATGTCCCAAATGAAAGAACAGAACAAAACTCCAGGAACAGAACTAAACGAAATGGAGATATGCAATCTAAGAGATGCAGAGTTCGAAACACTGCTTATAAGGATGCTCAATGAACTTAGTGAGAACTTCAATGAACTCAGTGAAGGCCTCAAGAGCATAAAAAAGGACCAGTCAGAAATGAAGGAGGCACTAACTGAAATAAAGAATAATTTACAGAGATTCTATAGTAGAGTAGGTAAAGCCAAGAAGCAAACCATCGATTTGGAATATAAGGAAGCAAAAAACACCCAATCAGAACAGCAAAAAGAAAAAAGAATCCAAAAGAATGAGGATAGTGTAAGGAGCCTCTGTGACAACTTCAAGTGTACCAACATTCGCATCATGGGAGTGCCAGAAGGAGAAGAGAGAGAACAAGAAATTGAAAACCTATTTAAAACAATAATCACAGAAAACTTCCCTAATTTGGTGAAGGAAACAGACATACAAGTCCAGGAAGCACAGAGAGTCCCAAACAAAATGAACCCCAAGAGGCTCACACCAAGACACATCATCATCAAAATGCAAAATGTTCAAGACAAAGAGGGAATCTTAAAAGCAGCAAGAGAAAGGCAGTTAGTTACCTACAAGGGAGCTCCCATAAGACTGTCAGTTGATTTCTCAAAAGAAACTTTGCAGGCCAGAAGGGAGTGGCAAGAAATATTCAGAGTGATGAAAAGCAAGAACCTACAATCAAGATTACTCTATCTTGCAAAGTTATCATTTAGAATCGATGGCCATAAAGAGTTTCCCAGACAAGAAAAAGCTAAAGGAGTTCATCACCACCAAACCATTATTATATGAAATATTGAAGGGTCTTCCTGAAGAAAAAGAAGATTAAAAATATGAACAATAAAATGGCAATAAATACATATCTATTGACAATTGAATCTACAAACAAAATGAACAAGCAGAACAGAAATATTCTCATAGATATAGAGAACATTTTGTTGGTTGCCAGATGGGAGAGGGGTTGGGGGAATGGGTGAAAAATTTGAAGGGATTAAGAAGTACAAATTGGTTGTTAGACTGACAAACCTCAAAGGGAAGGGGGTTGGGGGGGTGGGAAGAAATAAACCAAAGAACTTTTATGCATATATGCATAACCAATGGACACAGACAACAGTGTGGGGAAAGGCAGAAGGGGGCGGGAGCGGGGAGGAGGGGGTCAACAGGGGAAAAAGGAGGAATATCTGTAATACATTCAACAATACAGATAAGTTTAAAAGAAAAAAAAGAAAAAAGAACTGGGATGAGCCCTAGCCGGTTTGGCTCAGCAGTAGGAGCATCGGCCTGAGGACCAAAGAGTTGCGGGTTCAATTCCGTTCAAGGGCATGTACCCTGGTGCATGTACCCTGGCTCTGGTTGGGGTTGTGCACAAGGCAACCAATTGATGTGTCTCTGTCACACTAATGTTTCTCTCTCTCTCTCCCTCTTCCTCTCTCCCTCTCTCCTAATCTGTCTAAAAATAAATGGAAAAATATCCTCAGGTGAGGGTTAAAAAAAAAAGAATTGGGATGAATGTCTCAGCTGTGGAGGAATCCCTGAGGAGTGAGGGGTCCGAGCCCCATACCAGGCTCCTCAGCCCAAGGCACCAAGGCCAGGAAGAAGACTTCCCATAACATCTGGGTGTGAAAACCAGTGGGAATTGTGTCCCGGGGGACAAAGGGCTTCAGGAGACCAGGACATTCTAATCTTAAAGGGCTGGCACACAAATTCATTTGCTCACACACTAACACTCTAAGCTCAAGTACAGGGGCAGCAGCTCAAAAAGTGCCAGGGGCATATGGGGAGGAACTAAATTTACTATCTTGAGGGCAAGGGCTAGAGAGGCAGGGTCAGGGCCACTCTCCCTGGAGATAGTAGTGTTGTCAGGTGCCACTGTTCCTTTGTTGAGCTCCTTAAACCCACCAGCCAGGTGCAGGAAGGCACCAAATCTGAGCTCTCCATTAAGCTGGCTAACACTGCTTGCCCTGCCCTAGTGATTCCCTGACACCTTGTCCTATCCAACTGACTCACACATCCTGAGACTCTTTCAGTGACTCCAAGGTACACAAACCCACATAAACAGCTGCTGGCCTAAGCGTACATTAACCCTCTAAATGGCCCCAACCCCAGATCAAGGAAGAAATAAAAATCTTCCTTGAAATCAATGAAAATGAACACAAAATCTATGAGATGCAGCAAAAGCAGTCCTGAGAGGAAAGTTCATAGCACTACAGTCCTCCCTCAAGAAACAAGGAAAATCTCAAATAAATAACCTAACATTACACCTAAAAAAATAGTAAAAGAAGAATAGCCAAAGCTCAAAATGAGTAGAAAGAAGAAAATAATAAAGATCAGAGCATAAAATGAAGTCTAGAAACAGTACAAAACATCAATGAAACCAAGAGTAGGTTTTTATTTTTTAATCCTCACCCGAGGATATTTTTCCATTAATCTTCAGATAGAGTGGGACAGAGGGATAGAGAGAGAGAGAGAAACATACACTGATGTAGAAAAACACATCAATTGGTTGCCTCCCACACAACCCGACCAGTGCTAGGGGTAAACTGCAACTGAGATACATGCCCTTGACTGGAATTGAACCTGCAACTCATTGGTCTGCGGGCCAATGCTCTAACAGCTGAGCCAAAACGGCCAAGGCCCAAGAGTAGGTGTTTTTTTTTCTTATCCTCACCCCAGGACATATTTGCATTTATCTTGAGATAGAGCGGGAGGGAGAGAGGGAGAGAGAGAGAAACATCGATGTGAGAGAGACACATCAACTGGCTGCCACCCACATAACCCCAATGGGGGCCGGGGACAAACTGCAACCAAGGTACGTGCCTTTAGCTGAAACCGAATCCGGGACTCTCTGGTCCGCGGGCCGATGCTCTAACCGCTAAGCCAAACCAGCCAGGGCAAGAGTAGGTTTTTTAAAAAAATAAACAAAATTGATAAACCTTTAACCAGACTCAAGAAAAAAGAGAAAGATTGAAAATTAATAAAATAATAAATGAAAGAAAAGTGACACCTGACATAACAGTAAAACAAAGGATTAAAAATTACTGTGAATAATTATATGCCAACAAATTGGACAATCTTGGACAAATGAATAAATTCCTAGAAACACAGAACTTTTAAGACTGAGTCAATAAGAAACAGAAAATCTGAACAGACAGGTAAGTACTTACAAAATTGAATCAATAATCAAAATAGTCCAAAAAAAAAAAAAAATGTCCTAGACCAGATGGCATCACAGGGAAGTATTACCAAACATTCAACAAACTAACATCTATTCTTCTCAAAGCATTCAAAAAAAAATTAAAGAGGAGGGAAGGCTCCCAAGCTCATTTTAAGAGGCCACCATTACCCTGATTCCAAACCAAAGAGAGATATTACAAAAAAAAGGAAATTACAGGTCACTATCCCCAATGACGTAGATGCAAAAATCTGCAACAAAATTTGAGCACACTGAATTCAGCAATACATTAAAAAGATCATAAACCACAATCCAGTGGGATTTATTCCTGGAATGTAAGGTAGGTTCAATATCTGCAAATAAATTATTGTGATATACCCCACAAAACATGAAGAACAAGAACTACAGAATTATATCAATAGATAGAGAAAAAACATTTACAAAAACACAGAATAAATTTATAATAAAAACTCTCAACAAAGTGGGAACAGAGAGTACCTACTTCAAAATAATTAAGGCCATACATGATAAACCCACAGCTAACACTATTTTCAGGGGGAAAGATAAAAGTGCTTTTCTTAAATCTGGAGCAAGACAAGGATGTTCACCTTCACCACTTTTATTCATCATAGTATTGAAAGTCCTAGCCACAGCAATCAGAGAAGAAAAAGAAATAAAACACATCTAAATTGGAAAGAAAGAAGTAAAACTGTCATTATTGGCATATGACATGATACTATATATAGGGAATGCTAAAGAGTCCACCAAAAAACTATTAGAACTGATAAATTAATTCAGTAAAGTAGCATGATGCAAATTTTATATTCAGAAAACAGTTGTATTTATATACACAAATAACAAACTATCAGAAAGAAAAAATTTTAAAAATAATCCCATATACAATTGCATAAAAAATACCTAGAAATAAATTAAACCAAGAAGGTAAAAGACTTGTATTTGGAAAATTATAAGACATTCAAGAAATAAATTGAAGATACAAATAACTAGAAATATATATCATGCTCATAAATAGGAATAAGTAACATCATTAAAATGTCCATATTAACCAAAGCAATCTATAAACTTAATGCAAACCTTATCAAAAAAGCAATGGCATTTTTCACAGAACTACAACAAATAATTTTAAAATTTATATGGAACCACATAAGACCTCAAATAGCCTCAGCAATCTTGAGAAAGAACAAAACTGAGGGTATCATGCTACCTGATATCAAATCATACTACAAGGCCATAGTAATCAAAATAGCATGGCACTGGTATAAAAAAAAAAAAAAACAGTCACATAGATCAGTGGCATAGAATAGAGAGCCAGAAATAAACCAATGCCTGTATGGTCAATTACTATTTGACCAAAGTAGGCAAGAATATATAATGGAGTAAAAACAGTCTACTCAATAAATAGTGTTGGGAAAATTGGATAGATACATGCAAAAAATGAAACTCGATCACCTTCTTATATCATATATAAGAATAAATTCAAAATGGATTAAAGATTTAAATGTAAGACTCAAAACCATAAAACTCCTAGAAGAAAATATGGACAGTAAAATCTCTGACATTTCTCTTAGCAATATTTTTTTTCTGATATATTCTCTGGGGCAGGGGAAACAAACAAGAAAAAAGAACAAATGAAACTATATCAAACTAAAAATTTATTGTACAGCAACGGAAACCATAAAAAATCAAAACAAAAGGACAACTTACCAATTGGGAGTAGATATCTGTCAATGATACACCTAAAAATGGGGTAATATCCAAAATTTAAAAAGAACACATAGAACTCAACACCAAAAACACAAACAATCCAATTATAAAATTGGCAGAGGACCTTAATAGACTTTTAGCCAAAGAGAATATACAGATGGCCAATAGACATATAAAAAGATGGCCAACATTACTAATCATCAGATAAATGCAAATTAAAACCAAAATGAGATATCACCTCACATCTGTCAGAATGGCTATCAACAATAAATAAAACAACAAGTGTTGGTAAGGATGTAATGAAAAAGGAACCCTTATGCATTGTTGATGAGATTGCAAATTGGTGCAGTCACTATGGAAAATAGTATGGAGGTACCTGAAATAAAAACAAAAAACAGGACACATTTATAAACCAGCAATTCCAATTCTGGGTATTTATTGAAAGAAATCAAAACAGTAATTCAAAAAGACATATGCAACCCTATGTTCATTGCAGTATTATTTACAATAGCCAAAATATGGAAGAAATCAAAATGCCTATCAATAGATGTTTGGATAAAATAATGTGGTACATATATACAATGGAATATTACTTGGCCATAAAATATGTGAAATTTAACCATTTGCAACAACATAAATGGACCTAGAAGGTGTTAAGTGAAATAAGTCAGACAGAGCCCAGTGAGCCTGAAGCAAGTTCTAGTGCAGCAAAGAGAGAAAGAACCCTAGAAGAACATCTACCAGATGTTTTTATGGAAGGGGACTCCCCTTTCAAACAACATCCCTCCATCCCTTCTCTCCATATTCAGTCATCAATAGCTCTCAACATTAAAGATTGCTGGCCTCTGTGCCCATACCTACTGAGTCTGAAGAAAGAAAAGCTTTTAGAAAAATGAGAAGCACCAGAACTACCTCACTTTAAAACAAGGATCTCAGAATAAATTCCCCAAAGAAGAATTGCTGTATATAAGAAGAGAGAAAAAATGGCAGTGGAATGAATGGAAGCTACACAGACCGTCTCCCAGGACCAAACTGGAATTACAACTAAAATGAAGACAAATCAACAGGAAAAATCAACTGGAAAGCAGCTTGGGAGAACCCTTATAACCAGGAACGGGAAGAGGAAAACAAATTGAGCCTGGTAGGAACTGCGGAGGCGTGAAAGGGAAGGCTGGGAGCCCACGGCAGCTGAGGGCTGTTTTAGATGTGAGCAACTCCCTCTGAGAACTCAGGGGTTAAAACCCCAAGCTGGCTCCACAGCACAGAGTGGTGGCTCCCCAGAACAGAGGGGCAGCCCCCCAGCACAGAGTGGTGGGACAGGGAAAGTTGCCCCCATAACACCTGGCTGAGATCACCAGAGCTGAGGCCTTGGCCGGCAAGGAGAGGCGCAGGGGAAAACGGCCCTTCCCTGAAGGGTTAGAGCACTAAATCAGCTACAGCCACTCATCTTGGTCTCTGGCAGAGGCAGGGTGGACTGGACTGGAACTGTGTGAAGACAGTTGGAGGTTCGTGACACAAGGGAGAGAGCTGCGAAGGAGGAAACCAGTAGTTTTATGCTGAATCACTCCCTCATAGGACAGTAGTCATCTTACTCAGAAAGCCCCTTCCCAGAGCCCCAGGAAGAAGCAATGACCCCTCCCTCAGGAATTTAACACCACCCAGTCAGGCCAGAGAAATGCAAATTGAGGCTCATTTACACTAGGGACTACTAGCAAGCAAGGAGGGAAAAAAGAAAAAAAAAAGAGCCATTGCCCCACCTACTGGACATCCTCTTACTCTGCACACCTGAAGGATTTTTCATTCGAGACTCATCAGGTAACTGAGACTAACAGCCTGCAGGCAAAAGCTAGAGGATAACTGAACCTTTGCTTGGCCAGCAAATCTACCCAGGAAAATAAGACTTGACAGTGGTGTTTAACGTGGGTCCTCAGACACTCATCCAAATCCAGAAGAGGGAGCCACAATCAGTGGTACACCAACATGCACAGGAAACATTTGGCAGGCTCCAAAACCCACTGAGACAGTCAAAACTGTGAAACAAAGAAACAAATCCCAAATGGAAGAACAAGAGAATTCTACAGAAGAAGAGATAAATGAAATGGAATTAAGCAAGTTATCAAAGGTAGAGTTCAGAGTAATGATTATAAGGAAGCTCAACAGCATGAGTAAAGATATAGAAACATTGGAAATCAACAAATTGGAAATGAAAAACCACCAAGCAGAAATGAAGAATGACATAGCAGCCCGGCCGGTGTGGCTCAGTGGCTGAGCATCAACCCATGCACCAAGAGGTCACTGGTTCAATTCTCGGTCAGGGCACATGTCCAGGTTGTGGGCCCAATCCCCAGTGGGGGACATGCAGGAGGCAGCCAATCAATGTTCTCTTTCATCAATGTTTCTATCTCTCTCTCCCTCTCCCTTCCTCTCTCTCTAAAATCAATAAAGAAGAAATAAATAAAGAAGAATGACATAGCAGAAATAAAGAACACATTGGAAGGAATAACCAGCAGAGTAGAGGAAGCTGAGGATTGGATCAGTGAATTAGAAGACAGGGTAGAAAAAAATCACCCAATCAGAAAACCAAAAAGAAAAAACAATTAAAAAACAGGAAGATGACTGGCCGGTGTGGCTCAGTGGTTGAGCGTCGACCCATGCACCAAGAGGTCGTTGGTTCGATTCCCGGTCAGGGCACATGCCCAGATTGTGGGCCAAATCCCCAGTGGGGGGCATGCAGGAGGTGGCCAATCTATGTTCTCTCTCATCAATGTTTCTATCTCTATCTCTCTCTCTACCTAAAATCAATAAAGAAAAAATATTAAACAAAAAACAAAAAACAGGAAGACAACTTAAGAGAACTGTGGGACAACTGGAAACGTAACAACATCTGCATCACAGGAGTGCCAGAAGAAGAAGATGAGCAAAGGTTGCAGAATATATTTGAAGAAATAGTGACATAAAACTTCCCTAATTTGGTGAAGGAAAAAGGCATACAAGTTCAAGAAGCGCAGAGAGCCCCAAGTAAGAAGAACCCAAACAGACCCACACCAAGACACATAATTAAAATGCTAAAAGTTAAAGACAAAGAGAGTATCCTAAAGGCAGCAAGAGATAAGCAATGTTACCTACAAAGGAACCCCCATAAGGCTATCAGCTGACTTCTCAATAGAAATACTACAGGCCAGAAGGGAATGGCATGAAGTGATCAAGGTAATGAAAAACAAGGATCTGAACCAAGACTAGTCTATCCAGCAAGGCTATCACTCAAAATAGAAGGTGAAATAAAGAACTTCCCAGACCGAAAAAAAAAAAAAAAAAAAAAAAAAAAAAAAAAGGCTAAGGGAATATATTCGCACCAAACCAGCACTGCAAGAAATGTTAGAAGGACTGCTGTAATAAGCAGAAGAAATAGGAAGAGAAACATAACCATAACAAACAAAAATGGCAATAAATAAGTACATATCAATAATAACCTTAAATGTAAAGGGATTAAATGCTTGATCAAAAGACACAGAATAGCTGAATGGATAAGAAAGCATGACTTGCCCGGCTGGTGTGGCTCACTGATTGAGCATTGACCCATGCACCAAGAGGTCGTTGGTTCGATTCCCAGTCAGGGCACATGCCCAGGTTGTGGGCCAAATCCCCAGTGGGGGGCATGCACGAGGCGGCCAATTGATGTTCTCTTTCATCGATGTTTCTATCTCTCTCCCTCTCCCTTCCTTTCTCTCTAAAATCAATAAAGAAAATAAAATAAAATGATTTTTTAAAAAAAAGAAAGCATGACTCATATATATGTTGTTTACAAGAGACCCACTTCACAACAAAAGACTCACATAGGTTGAGAGTGAAGGGATGGAAAAAAATTTTGCAAGCAAACGGAAAGGAAAAAAAGCTGGGGTAGCAATACTCAGCTCTGATAAAATAGACTTCAAAATGAAGGTCATAACTAGAGACAAAGAAGGCCACTACATAGTATTGAAAGGATCTATCCAACAGGAGGATATAAACTTGGTTAATATATATGCACCCAATATAGGAGCACCAAAATACATTTAAAAACTTCTGGAGGTCTTCAAAGGAGAACTCAACAGCAGTACAATCATAACAGGGGACTTCAACACCCTGATGACATCACTGGATAGATCCTCTACACAAAAAATTACCAAGGAAACAGAGATTCTAAATGATGCACTAGATCAAATGGATTTAATGGATATTTACAGAGAAGTTCACCACAAAACTGCAGAATTCACATTTTTCTCAAGTGCACATGGGACATTCTCAAAGATAGATCGCATGTTAGGACACAAACTAAGTCTCTACAAGTTCAAGAAGACTGAAATCATATCAAGCATCTTCGCAGATCACAATGGCTTGAAACTAGGAATCAGTTACAACAAAAACATGCAAAAACATTCAAACACATGGAGGCTAAATAGCATGTTATTAAACAATGAATGAGTTACCAAGGAGATCAAGGAAGAAATAAAAAACTTCCTGGAAACCAATGAAAATGAACATACAACACCACAAAATCTATGGGACACAGCAAAAACAGTCCTGAGAGGGAATTTCATAGCACTACAGGCCTACCTCAAGAAACAAGAAAAATTCCTAATTGCCTATCTAACCCTACAACTTAAAGAACTAAACAAAACAAAACAAAAGGAAAGTGCCAGAGCAAGTAGAAGACAAGAAACAATAAAGGTCAGAGCAGAAATAAATGACACAGAGACTAAAAAACCAATTCAAAAGATCAATGAAACAAAGAGCTGGTTCTTTGAAAAAATAAACAAGATTGATAGACCCTTAGCCACACTCACCAAGAGACAAAGAATCCAATTAAAAAACGGGCAGAGGACCTAAATAGACACCTCTCCAAACAGGACATACAAATGGCCAAGAGACATATGAATACTCAATGTCACTAATCATCAGAGAGATGCAAATTAAAATGACTATGAGGTATCACCTCACACCTGCCAGAACGGCTGCCATCAACAAATCATCAAACAACAAGTGCTGGTGAAGGTGTGGAGAAAAGGGGACACTAGTACACTGCTGTGGGAATGCAGACTGGTGCAGCCACTATGGAAAACAATATGGTGTTACCTCAAAAAATTAAAAATGGAACTGCCATTTGACCCAGTGATACCACTTCTAGGAATATATCCATATATTCTGAAACACCAATCAGAAAGAATATATGCACCTCTATGTTCATAGCAGCACTATTTACAATAGCTAAGATCTGGAAACAGCCCAAGTGTCCATCAGTAGATGAGTGGCTAAAAGAGCTGTGGTACATATACACAATGGAGTACTATGCAGCTGTAAGAAAGAAAGATCTCTTACCCTTTGAGACAACATGGAGGGACCTGGAGAGAATTATGCTAAGCAAAATAAGCCAGTCAGAGAAAGACAAGTATCACATGATCTCACTTATTTGTGGAATATAATGAACAAAATAAGCAGATGAACAAAATAGACCCAGAGACATAGAAGTAGGGTACAGACTGACAAACCTCAGAGGAGGGGGCGGGGAGGAGGAAAGAGATAAACCAAAGAACTTATGCATATACGCATAACCAATAGACATAGACAACAATGCTGTGGTGTGTGTGGGGGGGTGTAGTGAGAACAGGAGGAAGGTGTCAATGGGGGGAAAAGAAGAAACATCTGTAACAGAAATGAATTTAAAAAAAAAAAAGAAAAGAAAAGAAACAGAGAAGACCCAAATAAACAAAATCAGAAACGAAAGAGGAGAAGTAACAACTGACATCACAGAAATACAAAGGATCATTAAAAAATACTAGGAACAATTATACGCCAACAAATTGGACAATCCAGGCGAAATGGACAAATTTCTAGAAACACAGTCTCCCAAAACTGAACCGGGAAGAGATAGAAAACTTGAACAGATCAATTACAACTAAGGAAATTGAAGATGTAATCAAGACTCTCCCAGCAAACAAAAGCCCGGGCCTGGGAGGCTTCATGGGGGAGTTTTACCAAACATTCAAAGAACTAACACACATTCTCCTCAAACTATTCCAAAAAATTCGATAAGAAGGAAGACTTCCAAACTCGTTTTATGAGGCCAGCATAATTCTAATTCCAAAACATGATCTCACTTATTTGTGGAATATAATGAACAAAACAAATTGATGAACAAAATAGACCCAGAGACATAGAAGTAGGGTTCAGATTGACAAAGCTCAGAGGAGGGGGGCCGGGGGGAGGGAAGAGATAAACCACAGAATTTATATGCATGTATGTGTAACCAATGGACATAGACAACAAGGATGTGGGGGGGGGCAGGATCGGGAGGAGGGTGTCAATGGGGGAAAAAGGAAAAACTTCTGTAACAAAATTTAATTAATTAATAAAAAAATAAAAATGTATTATAAAACATTAAAAAAAGTCAGAGAAAGACAAATTCCATATAATTTCACTTATATCTAAAGAACAAAATAAAGGAAGAAAAATAGAAGCAGACTCATAGATACGGAGAAAAACTGACAGCTGCCAGATGGGAATGGGGTGGGGGTTTGGGTGAAAAAGGGGAAAGTATTAAGAAGTATAAATTGGCAGTTTAAAAATAGTCCTGAGGATATAAAGTACAGCAAAGGGAATAGAATCAATAATATTGTAATAAGTATGTATGGTGTTAGATGGATCTATCTTATTAGGGGGATCACTTCATAAATTATATGTCTAACCACTGATTTATACCTCAAAGTAATATAGTATTGAATGTCATCTGTAATTGACTAATAAGTAAAAGAATACCCTCTTTTAGTTTTTCGAAACGTGTGTGAAGCATTAGTATTTTGATTCTTTAAATGTGCAGTAGAATTAAGTGATAAAGCCATCCAGGCCTGGGCTTTTCTTTGAGGATAGTTTTTGGATAAGTAACTTAATCTGTTTGTTATAGACTTATTTGGCTTGGCTATTTTTGGTTAGATTCAGTAGTTTGTATCTTTGTAAGAATTTGTCCATTTCATCTATTTATCTAATTTATGGGCATATAGTAGTTCATAGTCTTTTACAGTGTTTTTCTACTTCTGAAAAATTGGTAATAATATCCTTTCATTTTTTAAAAAAATTATTAAACTTACTGGGGTGACATTGGTTAATAAAATTATATAGGTTTCAAGTGCACAATTCTATAATACATCATCTTTGTATAGCCGTGTTTACCACCCAAAGTCAAATCTTTTTCCTTCACCATATATTTCACCTCCTTTATCCTTTACTACTCCCCCAATACAGTTGGCCCTCATTTATTGCGGTTAATCAGTTTCAGACTCTACCAAGATAAATGAATTTCCTCAAAGTAGGATTCTTTATTTATACAGTCGTCCCTCGCCACTTCGCGCTTCAACTTTCGCGGCTTCACTCTATCGCGGTTTTTTCGAATATAGTATTTCAAATACAAGTACTGTTATCTCTGTCCGAATTTTTTGCTGTTTTTTCATTTGTTGCTTTGTTTTAAATCCCGCATGCTTAAAATAGTATGGTTCTTGACTTCTTCTGACATTTCATTTAGCATATTCTCACGGTCCATCCATGTTGTTGCAAATGGCAGTATTTCATCTTTTCTTGTGGCTGAGTAGTATGCCATAGTATATACATACCACATCTTCTTTATCCAATCCACTGTTGAAGGACACTTTAATTGTTTCCATGTCTTGGCCACCATGAATAGTGCTGTAATGAACATAGGGGTGCATATTATCTTTTGCAAATAAATCTTTTCACGTTTTTCAGGTAGATACCCAGAAAAGGGGTTGCTGAGTCATATGGTAACTGTCTTCTTAGTTTTCTGAGGAAATGTCATAGTTTTCCATAGTGTCTGTGTCAGTTTACATTCCCATCAGTAGTGAATTTAGGATTCCTTTTTCTCTCCAACCTCTCCAACACCTGTTATTACCTGTCTTATTAATAACAGCAATTCTAACAGGTGTGAGGTGGTATCTCATTATAGTTTTGATATGCATTTTCCTAATAGCAAGTTTGAGCATCTTTTCATACATCTTTTGGCCATTTGTATGTCTTCTTGGGAGAAGCATCTGTTCAGGTCTTCTGCCCATTTTTTTTTTAAATCCTCACCCAAGGATATTTTCCCACCTATTTTCAGATAGAGTGGGAGGGAGAGATAGATAGAGATAGAGATAGAGATAGAGATAGAGATAGAGATAGAGATAGATAGACAGAGATAGAAACATCAATGTGAGAGGGACACATCAACTGGTTACCTCCCGCAGTACCCCTACCAGGGCCAGAGACTGAACCACAACCGAGGTACGTGGCCTTGATCGGAATCGAACCTGCGACTCTTTGGTCCACAGGTCCACGCTCTAACTGCTGAGCGAAACCAGCCAGGGCCCTCTGCCCATTTTTAAATTGGATTGGTTGTTTGGTGTTGAGTTGTATGAGTTCTTTATGTATTTTGGATATTAAACCATTATCAGGTGTTGTTTGCAAATGTATAATTTGCTACCATTTAATCCATATTATAAGCTATTCAAGCAATTACTTTCTTTCTGAAATAATTTCAAGTTTTCATCTTCTGTGCAAGGCTGTAAGGCCATACTCCCAGAGTGTTTGTTACCTATCTGTACTTATTTTAAGTGTGTGAATGAGAAAATGCATTGCAGAAAAAGTTGCTTCACTGGGACACCCATTGCTATAAGAGTAAACTGTGGTAAAGGGCCTTTCTCTCTAACTCTTAACTAATTTTGTTTTAGCTAATCAGTTTCAACCAGCTTCTTTGACTTCATATTGTCACTTAATATACCATTCACATTCAAAATCTACATACTTAAAAGCAGAGAGGAAAGGGACCTTTCTATAATTTAAGAAAGCTGACATTACAAACACTTAAATGCTTGCAACTACGAATCCATAACAAAAGTCCTATGATAAAGCCACAAGGTAAGAGAATTATGAATATACACTGGCAAAAGCTGCTACCCACTAACACATGCAGCAATTATGAAATATAGGAACAAGATGGCAGTATGGGCAAAGTGATCCAGAAACAAGGAATCATATAATCTTTAAATATCTTGCCTTTAAAGCAAAATACATTTTTGAACTAGCCATCTTACAAACTGAGCTTTGTCAGTATCTAAGGGAAAAGGCAAAATATTTATCTTAAGGTATATAAAGGTACAAATCCCTGCAGAGGACAAGTAAATACATATTTTGAGTTTGTCCAAATGCTAAGATTTCTTTCTGATTCTAAGAAATGACCCTCAATTTCCAAATGAGCTCATCTGCTCACCAAGCTATTTCTATGTTAAAAACCTTCAGGAAGACATCTGGCCCAGTTTTTCTGACCCCAAATTACCTTGGTTTCAATTTAATTTTTGCAAACTGGAATTCCCTTAGGAAGAAAGCAAATTTTTCAATCTTTAAAATAACAGGATATAAGAGATAAAACTCTATCATGCTCCATTTTAAGAGCCTCTTAAAAACTGCAGCTTATCCCAATACATAAAAAACTATGTTGCAGTGCTGATTTAGAAAGTTATACACTTTATCCTTTTGTGTATGAAATATTGTAATGTAATTATAATGAAGGCCCTTTTTCTTGCCATTTCTTCTGAGTGAATCATCTTACAAAGCTTTTCTTTCATTTTAATTTGTCTATTGTTTCACTGTATGGAATCACCTTAATATGATGAAGTTAAGAGAAAAATATTTAAGACTTAGTTATGACCCCTAGAAAATCTGTGTTTCAGGTAACTTTTTATTAGCTGTAAATACTGGTTAATGACCACGATGACACAGTGGTCTAGAAACCACCTCCCATCATATGGGGGGAAAAGCTTCAAATCTCTTACTGAGGAAATTATCCCCACCCTAAAGATATTCTTATCTTTCTTTAGCTAAATGTTTCACATATTGCAGAATCACTTACTTTGAATATCACTATTCACGCTCAAAATGAATATTTCTAATGGTTACTTCAATCTTGCCTACTTGATTATACAACTAAGCTAGATCTTTTCCATCAGCATCACTGGAAATATATACAAGGAATTAACATAAACAAAATTTCTATCTAGACTAACCACATTTCTAATAATACAGCTGATTTATTCAAAGGAATTGCTTTTGTTTCCCCTTAAGAAGAGCAATAATATCTATGGCTTCAGAGTAAGAAATGTCCACCCCTCCCTTCATTTTGCAGTTGATTATGCATCTCAGTGTTAACTACAACTTCAAAAGCAAGATTCTGCATCACTTACTCTGGTGTCAAAGACTAACAATGAGATACTGGTTGCAAGCTACTTATCAAATTGCCTTTATATAACAAAACTGGACACTCAAGTTAGATAAGTTCATCCACCCACAAATGACAATACAAAACAAAAAGCACTAGTCTCACCCATACCAAGTTATCATTTAAAATACACTGAAGCCATAAAGCAATAAAATAACTACTTTAAAACCTTTTCTAAAAAAGCCTCGTTATATACAGTCACATGGTTGATCATGAGATATACAGTTTTTCAAACTGAATGATTACTACCAAATGAAAGCAAATTCAAATTACAAAAGAGAGGAGCTTTCTCAATGAATATATGTCAACATTTTATTAATTATTTCCAGCAGGTAAAACTTGAATATTTTGTTTGGGTTCCTCCTTGTTATATCAAGCTTAAAGGGATTCATTAAATTACTAAAAAAGGAAGAGGAGATCTTGAAATAAAGTAATTCTGAAGTCTCAATACAGATTAGAGTCCTGTTCATCGAACCCTCTCCTATTTATCTAAAGGTCTAAGAATTTCTAAGTGGATGTTGCTATATTCACATGTGAGCATGTACATACACACATGCATGCATGCACACATCTTTTTGTTTCTTTGTATAACTTCTGATAACCAAAGCAGTATATTTAAGATGGAAACAGAAAAGGCAATTAACTTCCTAAGCTTTTTAGAGCACTCCAAGTATGGAAAATCTCAAATTACATCAGGGCTTTTAAGTCTTTAAAGAGAAATTATGTAAACTTTGGTCCAAAACAAAAGCGATACCTTGTTTAGGTGGAAAAAATAAAATTCTCACCACTAGATGATAGTTAAATGCTGGTTAATGATGAAGAACATTTTATGTAAGTAACATGAGAATTGAGGTTTTTCCTCAAAAAGGTTATAGTGGAAAATACTTTAAAGATGTAAGTATAGATATCTATCACTTAAGTATTTCAATGGGGGTGGCAGGGAAGAAAAACAATGAACCCTACTTTTATTTTTATTTTAAAAAACAGATACCTTCCACCTAAATTGTCAGGATAAAGGAGATATTAAAAACTACAAAAATTATAGAAACCAATCTGATTCATCTGGTTATGGATATCGTCAAATGGCTATTAGGCCTCAAAAATAGAAACGGGAGAAAGTCAAATAGTAACAAAAATTATGATTTGAGCAAAATGAAGGCAGTAACAAGAAAATAATTTGGGGCTAAATATAGTTAAAAAGATTGTGAAAGATATAAAACTCAAATGCCCTTTCAAATAAATCTTATCTAAACGAAGGATATGATAATGGGAATATATAATTTTTTTCTTAATAAAACAATTTTGCTTCAGTGCAAATGTGTAGTCCAAAAAGAAAAGAAAAATGTCTCATTTGACTTAGCAGGAACAGTTTCCACAGCCCTTCACACTGTTCACAATTTCTTCTTGTAGTTTCTTCCTTTCCTCTTCTTTGGATACATTTTCTTTCTTTGCATGCCATCTGGGGTTATCATGGTTCTGTACATGAATGCTCTGTGCATGCCACATTTCTGAATATATACTGCCAGGATTAGCAAGCAAACCAAGGTGGGTACCACGTTCAGCCACTTTACCCTAAAAAAGCAAAACCAAGAGAAACATAAAGAAAAGTCATACAACTAGCAAAATAACTGAAAATACGCAATATTTTCTAACTAAAGATCACATCTTCTTTATATATTCAGCTATTGATAGGCACCTAGGTTGCTTCCATATTTTGGCTACTGTAAGTAATGCTAAATGAACACAGGGATGCATATATCTTTTCAAATCAGTATTTCTGTATTCCTTGGATAAAAACAAAGAAATTAAATTGCTGGTTTGTATGGTGGTTTTATTTTTAATTTTTTGAGAAATCGTAATACTGTTTTCCACAATGGCTGCAACAATTTATAATCCCACCAACAGTGCACGAGGGTTTCCTTTTCTCCACATCCTTGCTGACATTTGTTAATTATTGACTTTTTGGTAATACCTATTTTGACAGGTGTGAGGTCATGTTATTGAGGTTTTAATTTGCATTTCCCTAATGATTAGTGATGTTGAGCATGTTTTCATATGTCTGTTGGCCACCTGTATGTCTTTGGAGAAATATTCCGTGCCCTCTAACCATTTTTGATTGGATTTTTTTATGAAGCTGTATGAGCTCTTTATATATTTTGGATATCAACGTCTAATAGGATGTATTATTTGCAAACATCTTTTCCCATTTAGTAGGTTGCCTTTTCACCTTGTTGATGGTTTCCTTCACTGTGCAGAGGCTTTTTAGATGAACTCCCATTTGTTCATTTTTGCTTTAATTTCTCTTGCTCAAGGGGATATATCAAAAAAGATATGACTATGAAGGATGTCAAATAGTTTATTACTATGTTTTATTCCAGAAGTTTTATGGTTTTAGGTCTTACGTAAGTCTTCTGAGTTTATTTTTGTATATGGTGTTAAGAGAGGGATCCAGTTTCATTTCTTGCATGTATCTATCTAGTTTTCCCAACACTACTTATTGAAGAGACTGTCATTTCTCCATTGTATATTCATGCCCATTTGTCAAAGATTAATTGACCATATAAGTTCTCTATTCCGTCCCATTGATGTGTCTGCTTTTGTGCCAGTGCCATAGTGTTTTGATTATTATGGATTTATAATATAGTTTGAAACCAGTGAGCATGATACCTCCAACTTTGTTCTCTTTTCTCAAGATTACATGGACTATTTGGGGTCTTCTGTAGTTCCATTTAATTTTTCTGGTTCTGAAAAGAATGTCATTGGTATTTTAATAAGCATAGCATTGAATTGGTAGATTGCTTTGGGTAGTAAATACATTTTAATGCTATGAATCCTTCCAATTGATGAGCATGGTATATCCTTCCATTTATTTGTGTCCTCTTTAATTTCTTTCATCAATGTCTTATAGTTTTTCAGACTACAGATCTTTCACTTCATTTAAATTTATTCCTAGGTATTTTATTCTTTTTGCTGCAATTGTAAATGTGATTGTTTTCTTAATTTCTCCTTCTGATATTCTACTATTAGTGTATAGAATTATAAAAGATTTCTGTATATTAATTTTGTATCCTGTTACTTTACTGAATTAATTTATTAATTTCATTAGTTTTTTCTGGAGTCTTTAGGGTTTTCTATATATAATATCATGGACTCTACAAATAGTGACAGTTTTACTTCTTACTGTCCAATTTGGCTGCCTTTTGTTTCTTTTTCTTGGGTGATTGCTGTGACTAAGATTTCCAATACTATGTTGATCCTAGACTTTTGTGTGATGGAAGTTTTTCATTATTGTATCAATTTCCTTGCTAGTTACTGGCCTGTTCAGATTTTCTGTTTCTTCATGGTTCAGTCTTTGCAAGATTGTATGTTTCTAGAAATGTATCTATTTCTTCTAGCTTGTGCAATTAACTGGCATATATTATTTATTGTATTTATAGTATTCTTTAACAATCTTTTGTATTTCTGTGGTGTTGGTTGTAACCTGCCCTCTTTCATTTCTGATTTTATTTGGGTTCTTTCTTTGTTTCTTGATGAGGATGGCCAAAGGTTTGTCATTTTTATTTATCCTTTAAAGAACCATCACTTCGTTTCATTGATCATTTGTCTTTTAACCTTCATAATAACTTTTTAAGTGGCTGATTCATTGTTAATTCTCTATTTGCTTTCACCTGTCAGATTTTTTCTTTCCTGTAGTTCCTTCTGCTTACAGCCTTTCCTGCATAAAGATGCTTTATGATGACTTGTAAAGCAGCTTCAGTGGTGATGAACTCCTTCAGTTTTGCTTGCTTGGAAAACTCCCTCTCCTTCAATTATGAACAATAACCTTCCTGGGTACAGTATTTCTAAGTTGTAAGCTCCTTTCTTTCAGCACTTTAAGCATTCCCTGACATTCCTTTCTGGCCTGTAAAGTTACTGCTGAGAAATCAGCTGATATAGACTTATGGCATTTCCCTTGTATGTGACTTGTTTTCTTATAGCTGCCTTCAAGACTCTCTTTATCCTTAACTTCTGCCACTTTAATTACAATATGTCTTGGTGTGGGCCTCTTTGGGATCATCTTGTTTGGAACTCTGTGCTTCTGGGACCTAAGTGTCTGTTTCCTTTGCCAGATTAGGAATGTTTTCAGCCATTACTTCTTCAAATATACTTTCTGGCCCTTTCTCTCTCTTCTCCTTCTGGTATTCCTATAATGTGTGTATCCCTAGTGTGCTTGATGTTGTCCCAAAGTCCCTTATATTATCCTTGTTTTTGAAAATCCCTTTTTCTTTTTGCTATTCTGATTAGGTAATTTTCACTATTCTGTCTCCAGGTCACTACTCTGTTCTGTATTAAATCTGCTGTCGATTCCTTCTAGTGAGTTTTCCATTTCAGTTATTGTATTCTTTTTTTTAAATGTCTTTATTGAATTTTTTTTTTAGAGAGACAGAAATATTGATGTGAGAAACATCGATCAGCTGCCTCCTGCATGCCCCCCCCCACCCCCGGGGATTGAGCCCTGGCATGTGCCCTGACTGGGAATTGAACTGGGACCTCTCAGCCCATGAGAAGATGCTCAATCCACTGAGGCGCACCAGCCGGGCTACTGTATTATTTATCTTTGATTGGCTCTTTACTATATTTTCTAACTCTCTTCTGAAGTTTTTTTCTCAGTTTTTCTATGGTACTCTCAAGTTTGTTGAGCATCCTTATAGCCATTTGAATTATTTATAAGGGGAATTACTTATCTCCATTTCACTAGGAATTTTTTCTGGGTTTTACTCTTGTTCCTTCATTTGGAGCATATTACTCTGTCTTATTTTGTTTGACTTTCTGTTTGTTCCTGTAATATAGATGAGATAGGTATCTCTCCCAATCTTGAAAAAGTGGTTTTGCGTAGAAGTGGCGTTTATGTAGGCTGGGTACCAGTTGGTTTAGGTAGGCTGGTTCAAGTCGGGACACCTGGGTTGTGGCACCTGGGTTGCAGCCTGGCCAGAAAGAGCAGGTTAGGGGCAGGACAGCCTGGTGTGCATATATGTGCTGTAGCTCCCTGTTGTTCTAGTTGTTTGCCTACTGAACAGTCATAGCAGGGCAGCCCTGTGGGAACACACAGCAGTGGCCTAATGCATGTACCACAGCACCATGTTGGACCCATTGAAACAAGCTCCAGGTGGAGGGACCTGTGTATGCACACAAAAGTGCCCTGTTATTAACGCTGGAGCCAGCTACAGGTGTGGTGGCCAGGAATGCACTAAGGTGGCCTTATGGGTCAGTTAGAGTACATGGATAGAGTTGCTGCCTGCATTATCCAAGTGGAGGGAGACTAAAACAATGGCACTCACAGATTCCTCCTATCCTGGAGAGTTTCCTTAGGTCCCAGAAAGGTCTCACAGTTCCCCAACCTTCTCTACGTGGTCTCTCTCTTGTTTGTTGTGCAGAAGTTGTTTAATCAACCCTCAGTTGTCTCAGGAGAAACTGCTATAAATATAGGTGTACATTCAGTGTGTTTGAGGGAAAGGGCGAGCTCACTGTACTCCTATGCCACCACCCTGGACCTGCCTCCTTCTTATGCAATTGTTTTCACTTCTGTTTGTATACAATTTTTGTTTCCCCCCACCCTTGTTGATTTTTCAAATTTTGAATATATAAAAACATTAGCATGGTTCAAAATTAAAAATAATATGAAAAGTATAATCAGGAAAGTCTTAGTTTCTCCCCTATCTCTTGCTACCCCCTTTCTGTTCCCTCCCTATAGGTAGCCAATTTCTTTAGTTTCTAGTATATCCTCCATGAGTTTCTTTTTGCAGAAATAATACACATTTATTCTTTTCCCCCTATCCTCCCTGCAAAAAGTAGCATACTATCTACTCTTTTGCATCTTTTTCCTCTTTCAATTAATAACATATTCCAAAACTAGTCCCATAGACGTCTCCTTTATTTTTTTCTTAACAGTATTTTCCTTATTTTAGAAATTCTATATTTTCCATGACCTCTAATAGTAATCATATTTTTAAGTTTTCTTATGCTCACTACACTGTTTACATTTTCTACTGAATTTTTTTTCTGCATGTTTTGGAGGTCTTCCTTTATTATCCACTGACACTTAAGAATTGTGCATTAAAAAGCTGACTGGAAACTCTGTGTGCATGGGAGTAGCCTTTTCAACAGCTGGGTTTCATTGAAGGATGATCACGTGAGTACCTGGTCATTTTGTTGGGGTCCTCAAATTCAAATATCTCTTTTACTGGAGCTACTTTATTTTTCTCTAGATAAGAATCCTCCAATTATCTGATGATAAGGGAAAGAGTGAAGATAGTAGAAACAAACAACTGGTTGGCAAGGTTCTTGGAGTTCGTGGCACAAAAGGGTCTATGGTCTTGTTTTTTGGTATAATTCCCAGTTAATCTTGCCCCTCTTTGTTAATTTTCTTGGTAATTTTCATGTGTCCAGAGCCTCTCTGACTCAATTTCTTGACAAGCAAAAAAACCTAGCCTCTTGGCAAGGCTGGGAAGGGGTAATCACCAGGCTGTGCAAGGTGAGGAAGGGCCTTGACAATGCTATTTCTTATGCAGACTCAACATTAATACTACAAGAGACTGCTGACAGAACAAATGAGATCACATTAGTTTCACTAGAAAATAAAAATCTATGATCTTCATGATCATGCAATTACAGAACTATCTAATTATGAACCCAAAGAGATTTTAGATACAGGTGCTATAATCGTTAATAAATTAGTTTCGATTATAATCCAAACTCCAAGTGGTAATGTTATGATATAACTGTATAAATACTGTGAACCGCATGGCATGAGGCAGGTGAGTACATGCCTGTTAAAGTACTTCTAAAATCTAATATTTATAAGAAAAGTCTCTATTTGCATAACTGCATACAATTGGGAAGTTTAATAAAAAGCACGAAACAGCAGATTTTATTTCAGATTCTTGAACATCAGTGAGATGATAAAGCATATTCACAAAAATTTCCCATTTAAGAGATTCTGGTAGAATCATACTGGAAAAAAATTACTTTATTTACTAATGAATGTAAACAGTGATGAAAAAGTAAAAAGACCTAGGGTCTCCAGTACACAGGCAACTATGAAAGGGAATAATATATACACCACAGAACTGAGTGTCCTATAAAAAATTTAGTGGCATGAAAAATTCTCTCTCAATATCTTAACATAGAAAGTATATGAGAATGTTTCTTCTCTCTTAACTCCCAGTACGCAGGCTTTCAAAATGATAAAGAATTGAAGGTTTATTTATTATAAGGGAAAGATAATCATAGAAAAAGCTGAATGACAGGTGAAAAACCAAACAATGTTAGACATATCAAGTACTAGGGGATGGAGAGGAATCCTTACGGAAAGGAGAAAAGAAAAACCATTACAATTTTTAAATCCACCAATCATAATAGCGGTACTCTCATTTGTTTAGGACATTTAGACACTTTTATAGTAATTCCCTCAGAAGAGAGAAAGCAGGCTGTCCATTTTATTTTTTTCCCCATGAGAAAAAAGATAAAATGGCCATGTTTGAAAATGACCACTTTATTTTATGATAATTTTATTTTAGACATAGGATATGTGTGGATATTATAAAAATGAAAATACAAAATACAAAAAAAGACTCTATACAGAGCAAAAATGAATATATATATATCCTTTAAAACCTGCTTCTATCATGTGAAGATTTAATGCTTTCCCAATCTAACTTTGCTTTTAATACTTTAATAAAGAGTAAGTTAGCCCTGGCCGGTTTGGCTCAGCGGTTAGAGTGTCGGCCTGCGGTCCAGAGAGACCTGGGTTCGGTTCCCGCTAGAGGCATGTACCTCGGTTGCAATTTGTCCCAGGCCCTGGTTGGTCGTGCGGGAGGCAGCCACTCGATGTGTCCCTTTCATGATGTGTCCCTTTCACGTTGATGTTTCTCTCTCTCTCTCTCCCTCCCACTCTATCTGAACAAAAAACGGAAAAATGTCCTCGAGTGAGGATAAAAAAAAAAAAAAAGAGTGAGTTAGCCCAGCCGGTATAGATACTGGTTGAGCATCGACCCATGCACTAAGAGGTCACTGGTTCGATTCCCGATCAGGGCACATGCCCAGGTTGTGGGCCTGATCTCCAGTGGGGGGCATGCAGGAGGCAGCCAATCGATGTTCTCTCTCATCAATGTTTCTATCTCTTGCTCCCTCTCCCTTCCTCTCTCTCTAAAAATCAATAAAGAAAAATAAATAAATAAAAAAAATAAAGAGTGAGTTAAGCCCTGGCCAGTTTGGCTCAGCGGTAGACCAATGATTCGCACGTTCGATCCAGCCAAGGGCACGTATCTCGGTTGCGGTTCGTCTCCGGCCATGGTCGGGGTCGGGCGGGAGGCAACCAGTCGATGTGTCCCTCTCACATCGTTGTTTCTCTTTCTCTCTCTCTCCCTCTCTCCCACTCTATCTGAAGATAAATAGAAAGAAAAAAAATCCTCGGGTGAGGATTAAAAAAAAAAAAAGAGTGAGTTAATACCGTTTATTCTTTCTTGGATGTGGCATGCATTATTTATTATCATAAGGAGGTAAAAAGAGAACCGTATCAAAATTCAATCTCATTCAAAGAATACAACATATATTTCTAACATATATTTTGTTAGAAAAAATATTTAATTGGCTTATGTTTGTTAAAATTCCCAAAGTTTTTCAAATACTAAACTTTAAAGTTAAATCTCTTACCTTGTCCAAGACAATGATTTCATCTGCATCAACTACTGTTGACAATCTGTGTGCAATGAAAATAGAAGTTCTGTGTTTGACTGCATCCCTCATGGCACCCAGAATAGTCTGCAAATTTGGCAACAAGAAGAGTAAGAGGAAAAAAAGATCTATTAGGTAAATGTAAATTAATCATACATTCCTTAAAGGAACATATAAAATGCCAATTAATTTTATATTATATAAACTTTATACCACTATCAAATAGTTGACCTAATCTAATAATAACTAAGAAGAGGAGAAAAGTCAATAAAAAAGGGAAGGCAAATATTACCACATTATCATGGAAAAAATTACCTTTAAGACAGACAACATTTCTGTAAATTTTAAAGTCTGGGAGAGGGTGAATATTTTCTATACTTAAAAACAAACAAACTGTAATGATGAATACAGTGACATTAGGAGCATAGCGAGATATGATGTTTATCTGGCGAATGAGGACAAAAATGAAATGAGGAGGGACTCAAGTGGTAGGATGCAGAGAAATTTTTTTAAAAGATCAAGAGAAAAACAGGACACTCAAAAGGTACATGAGCATTTGCTTTTCCTTAGTTCAAACTCAGAGGACAGGAAGAAGGACACAGAAAACTATGTATCTGTAACCTGAAGAAACTTCTTTTTAAAACCATTCTGACTTCTTAATGTCTTCTGCAAAATACATTTTTTGTTTATTGCATATAAAGTATTACACACACACACGTACATATACAGCTATATTTGGAAACCTGGGTCTAAGGATAGCTAGCTAAATGGAAACAGCCATGTGGAAGATATGGATATAACAAATGGCTTCCTACAGATATTTCTAAATACTGTATTTATTAAAGAAATAAGCCCAGCTGGTGTGGCTCAGTGGTTGAGCGTTGACCCACGCACCAAGAGGTCGCCGGTTCGATTCCCGGTCAGGGCACATGCCCAGGTTGTGGGCCAAATCCCCAGTGGGGGGCATACAGGAGGCGGCCAGTTGATGTTCTCTCTCATCGATGTTTCTATCTCTCTCTCCCTTCCTCTTTCTCTAACATCAATAAAGAAAAAAAAAGTTTAAAAAAAAAGAAATAAAATTATCAAGAGTACATGGTTACCCAGGAAAAGAAGACCTTATATTTTACTACTGCAGACTAAAAAGAAAATTGTGGTGTTTGTGAGGTCTCCAATTCCTAAACAAGAAATTAAACTCTGATGTGCTTTCTGGACCATTAAAATTTACCAAATCTGCTGGGATTCTCTTGGGCAGGGATTGGGGGTCTCTGCTACCTCTTAATGGGTTATGCTCTGTGGGATAATAAAAGCTACGGGGCTCAAATAATGACTGTTGAGATTCTTAATTTGTGGTAAATGTGGAGGACACATTTTTAGGTATAAAGTTCTTACAAACAGATTCCTACTCTGCCTATGAATGGGGTCTGGTCCTGCTTAAGGTTTTCTTTAAATGTAACGAATCCTTATGTGAAACAATTCACTTAGAAATTAAACTGTTTTAAACACTTGACAAATCAAATAATGTGCCCTGAATCTTAACTCCATATGCAAATAGTATGTCATACACGCTGTAAAACTGAAATTAGGCCTATCCTTCAACACTAGGTTTTAACTATGTACTGAAGTAAAATATGAGTGAATACAAGCAACTGACAAATAACATGTAGCTATCTTCAATTGTAGCCCAAGGGGATTCATTTATTAAATTATCATTGTTGCTAAGACTTTGTATTTAATAGAAAGATGTTATGAAGTCTAATGTAGTTGATGGGTAATACCATGACATCAGTGTCACAGCATCTTGGTGTTGATACCAGCACCACAGGCTCTGTGTACCCGATATGCACCTCAGTGAGTTGCTCCATGGTAAGTGAAAGGCTTTCTGGTTTATACTGTAGCACAAACATTTACATGAGTTGTTTTAATGAGTGTTAAGTGGCAACAGCAGAAAGACTAAAACCTTCTTCATTTGTCAGCAGACTAGAGAATTCCTACAGCTTTGCAAAATGCAAGGGTAATACAAGAGCAAAAGGTGTCATACAGTTCCAAAAGCAGACATATTTGCAAATAAACTTAACAATGTGATCTTTCAATATAATCTGGCATTCTTACTATCAACATTTGCTATCTAGGGAAAAATAGCTAGGTATTTTGCTCTATAGCACCTACCATAGAAGTTCACTCAAAACACAAAAGAATGTACACATTTTACTGAAATTTCCAAGAAGGGAAATTAAGCATTGATAATTGAAGAGCTTTATATTTTCACCATCATTTACCTCTTCAGTAATTGAATCTAACGATGAAGTGGCTTCATCATAGAGAATGACTGGAGGGTCCTTCAAAATGGCTCTTGCAATTGCTACTCTTTGCTTTTCTCCTCCTAGTAAAAATATTAAAGTTTAAGGAAGCATAGCATAAAGACATATTTTATGTTTCTAGTATTTGCATTAAGTGTAACCAAGTAATACCTTCAACATTTACCTCTCCTCCTGATCACTGTTCATTTTACTCAGTTGTAAGAGTCTAAGTTTATATATGATACCCTTTGACAAACTACATTCCCTGGAACATAAATGTAGTTCTGGATTCTGACTTCATGGCAGGTGAAACAATGAAGAGGGGGAGGTAATAACTTTGATTCCGTAATTATTCCTCTCACCAGAAATATGCTCATTACACGTTACTTTATATTACATCCCAATAAGCAGCAATCTCAGAAAAATTTAACTATTAGAGAACCGAAAAAGCAAAAAAAAAAAAAAAAAAAAAAATTCAATATCTGAAACCTGAAGGCATAAAACTATGAATATCTAAATTTTTCTCTTGACATTAAAAAGCATCATTCAGCCAGCCCGGCCGGTGTGGCTCAGTGGTTGAGCGCTGACCCATGCACCAAGAGGTTGCCGGTTCGAATCCCGGTCAGGGCACATGCCCAGGTTGTGGGCCCGATCCCCAGTAGGGGGTGTGTAGGAGGCAGCTGATCAATGTTTCTCTCATCGATGTTTCTATCTCTCTCTCCCTCTCCTTTCCTCTCTCCGAAATCAATAAAAACATTATTTTTTTAAAAAGCACCATTCAGCCAGTATTTGCAAAGATTTTTTGTCATAAAGCTATCATTTTCATAGCACTCTTCAAAGTCAAAGGTATATATTAGATACGTCTTATTTCACCATAGTTATTTGCTATTGGGCTCCTAAAATATCAGAATTTTAAAACAGAAAGGCCTTTGAGTGGTAAAAACATGCAATATACAGATGATGTACTATAGAGTTGTATGTACAATTGAAACCTATATAATTTTACTAACCAATGTCAACCCAATAAATTTAATGAAAACATAAAGGACTTATTTACCAGAAAAAAACACACACACACACACACACAAAGAAAACAAGAGGTCCAGAAAGGTTAAGTGATTTGCTCAAGGTCACAGAGGAAGCACTAGTGGAACCTAGAGTAAACCTAATTGACTCACAGTCCAATGCTCTTACTATCACAAGGTGCAAGCGCACATTTATTCATAAATATGCTGTAGTGAAAATAAAGCAGTATTTCTTTCTTCACTGGAGCTCCTGTAGGTCTAAGGTCATCACCAGTCTTACACTGAACTATGGTTGGAGTACAGGCACACTTATTTTATTGCACTTTGCTTTATTGCGCTTCACAGATACTTTTATAAAAACAAATTGAAGGTTTGTGGCAACTATACATCAAATAAGTCCATTGGCACCATTTTTCCAACAGCATTTGTTCACTTTGTATCTGTATCACATTTTGGTAATTCTCGCAATAATTCCAGCTTTTTCATTATTATTATTATAATTATTATATTTGTTGTAGTGATCTCTGATCAGTGATCTTTGATGTTACTATTTTAATTGTTTGGGGGCACCATGAACTACGCCCATATCAGACAGTGAATTTAATTTTTAAAATGCTGTGTGTGTTCTGACTACTGCATCAACCGTCTTGTTTCCCTGTCTCTCTCCCTCTCCTCCCTATTCCCTGAGACACAACAACACTGAAATTAGGCCAATTAATAACCATATAATGAAAATCCAGCACTCATTTCTGATAAGAATGCTCAGCAAAGTGGGAATAGAGGGATCATATGTCAACATAATAAAGGCCATATATGAAAAACCTACAGCCAACATCATACTCAATGAGCAAAAACTGAAAGCATTTCCCTTAACAGGAACAAAACAAGGATGCCCACTTCCACCACTATTCAGCATAGTACTGGAAGTCCTAGCCACAGTGATCAGACAAGAAGAAAAAAATAAAAGGCATCCAAATTGGAAAGGAAGAAGTAAAATTGTCATTATTCTCAGATGACATGATATTGTACATAGAAAACCATAAAGACTCCTCCAAATAACTACTACATGTAATAAATGAATTTGGCAAAATAGCAGTATACAAAATCAATATACAGAAATCAATGGCATTTTTATACACCAAAAATGAACTCTCAGAAAGAGAAACTTAAACAATCCCATTTATCATCGCAAAAACAAAAATAAGGTACCTAGGAATAAATTTAATCAAGGAGGTAAAAGACCTGTATCGGAAAACTATAGGACACTGAAAAAATAAAGCGGAAGAGACAAACAAGTGGAAGCATAAATCATGTTGATGGATTGGAAGAATTAACATCATTAAAATGTCCATACTACCCAAAGCAATCTACAAATTCAATGCAAAAACTATTAAAATACCAAAGGTATATTTCACAGATCTAGAACAAATGTTCCAAAAATATATATGGAATCAAACAAAACTCCGAATAGTCTCAGCAATCTTGAGCAAGAAGAACAAAGTTGGAGGGATCACAATATTGTACCAGATATCAAATTATACTAACAAGGCCATTATAGTAAAAACAGCCTGGTACTGGCATAACAACAGGCATATAGTTCAATGGAACAGAACAGAGAGCCTAGAAATTAACCCATGCCTCTATGCTCAATTAATATTTGACAAAGGAGGTAAAAGCATACAATGAAATAAAGACAGTCTATTCAGTAAATAGGTACATGCAAAAAAAAAAAAAAAGAAACTAGACCACCAATGTACACCAGCTTAAACCATACACAAGAATAAACTTAAAATGGATAAAAGACTTAAATGTCAGTTGCGAAACCATAAAAATCCTAGAAGAAAACATAGCCAGTAACATCTCAAACATCTCGTGGAACGGACATGTCTCCAAAGGAAAGGGAAACAAAAGAAAAAAATAAACAAATGGGACTACAAACTAAAAAGCTTCTGCATAGCAAAAGAAACTATCAGCACCTCAGCAGCGGAAAGCTCCTAAAAGAAGTAGACACTCAGAGGAAGGACTAGTTTTTGTTTTTTATTAATTTGAGATCTTTAATTAAATTTATTGGGGTGACACTGGTTAATAAGATTATATAGGTTTCAAGTGTACAATTCTATAATACATCATCTGTATATTGCATTGTGTGTTTACCACCGACAGTTTTATATGTGCCTCTCAAATTTCAAATAGAAACCAACCCAGTACCAATTTTATTGAATAGAAGTCTGGAACTTGAAGGAGAACATTTGTTTATCTCTACCAGAATTACGAGCATAGATGCTAATACATCGCTCATTTTGAGATATCAGGTTGTAAGGCGATGGGTATCAGGTAAGAATAAAATTTCTTTAGCCATTCCTATTCTCAAAGCATGCTGAGAGGGAAAAAAATTATTGGAAAATGAAATGTGGCATAGACATCTGAGTCAAAGTCATAAGTTGAAGGAGCTAGTCATGTTATGTGACAAATTGAGAATTTCCATAATTAGCCAAATGGACAAATAATCTGAGGGTGGGCTAGTTAATTGGAAACTACTTCTATTAAAAGCAATGGTATTGTATAAAAGTGAACTGGAATGATACAGGCACCTTACACTACTGGGAAATGACCAAATAACTATTACAAACCAACTTAACGTGAAAATAATCTTTGCTTAACATTTTCTAAACCTAGATAAAAACTTTCTAATAGACTGCAAACTCCTTGAGAGAAGGTTGGCTTATGCTTCATCTTTTTAACTCTCAAATCATTTAGCATAGTAGATTGCACCTAGTATGTAGCTAATCAGTGTTGTAAATAAATGAAGCCAAAGCCAGTTTGTAACAAAGAGGAATGGGCATTCATTAAAATTCCTGCATACTCTTCTTTATTCCCTTTTTGCCTTACCCCTATCCCTAATCTATATGTTTCCTACTCAAACTAAATTAGAATGAAGAATAAATGTAAAGGATTTAGTATGTTTATATAAGTTACATTAATACTTTCAGGCACTAGGTATCATTGTACTCTGGAATTCAAATAATCTGGGGCAAAGAAACATATTTATGTGCTCTCCAAAAAATTCAGTCATTTTAGGATAATGCACTTATTAAACCTCATTAATCTCATAATTAAACACTTAAATAGAAATGTACAAGCCACAAAATTTATTTAACTACTGAATCAACAAGGACACAAAAATGAAGACTGCTGTAAAAAAAGTATGGTGTCAGATGGGTATTAGACTTATCGGGGTGATCATTTCGCAAAGTATATGAAAGTCCAATCACTATATTGTACATATAAAACTAATATATATTGCATGTCAACTGTAACTGAAAAGTTACCAAAAAAAGTATAGCAGTTAAGTATATCCTGTACAAGGAAGTCTAAAGTATCGAAAATATCACATAACAATCTAGCAAATAATGATGAGATACACTAGTAACTATCAAATTACTTCTCTATTCTTACTAATTTCCCAGGAGAATAATGATCTTGGCTTTCCTTTAATATTAAGAACATGATAATAAGTTAATACAGATTGGAGCATAGACCATAACTTACTATTAAGCACTGAATGCATTTGCAGCTTCCAAAAAAAAAAAAAAAAAGACTTGTATGACTTGAGAACACTTACTTCTAGTATATTAGACTGTTTACAGTAATGGCTAGAAGGCTGGGGACCTTGTCTAAAGCACTTGAATAAGCTTTAGGTTTGAATTCTATCACTACATTTTCTAGAAAATAGCTCCGACAAATTAAAGTTTGAAGGGAGTATCCAAGTGTGGTAGGGGTGGGGGGCAGATCTAAAATCTCTGATTACCTGAAAGCTTGAGTCCTCGTTCCCCTACTTGGGTGTCATATCCATGTGGCATTCGAAGAATTGCATCATGGAGTCCAGCTAATTTTGCCACTGCATACACATCCTCGGGTGAAGCACTGATGTTTCCATATAACAGGTTGTAGTAAATGGTATTATGGAAAAGGACAGCATCCTGGAGCAGATACACACACACACACACACACACATATACACACACACACACACGTTCATCATAAAGAATATTAAAACAATAGTAAGGACATAAAGGCATAAGGAGTAAAACATAACAACTCCCTTTATCACCCCCCTCATCCCTGCAATCCCATTTCCCTTCCCAGAGATAATCACCATGAACAATTTGTTGTGTATCATTCCTGACTTTTTTCAATGTATTTAGATACCTATACATACACTTATTTTCAACATAAATGGGGCCATACTACATGTATTATTTTGAAATTGCTTTTTTTCACTTAACATATTCTGGAAATTGGATATATCAGTAACAGAAACCTACTTCATTCTTTTTAACAGCTGTATAATACTAAGGGTACATCATCATTTATCCATTCCTCTATGATGGACATTAATGTAGTTCCCAAATTTTTGTTACTACAAAGAATGTTGAAATAAAATATCATTATATATATGACTTTGTGCACCCATGTATTTCTGTAAGAAGGATTCCTATAAGTACACTGATGACTTAAAAGGTAATCATATGTTTATCCATTGATAGTATTACCCAACTGTCTTAAAATGCTCTGACAAGTATACATTCCAACCAATAGTGTATGAAGGTGCCAAGTCTCCATATGCTCAGCAATCCTGGATATTAGTAAGTTTTAGTTGTTGCTACTTTAGGGGTAAATTGTGTTTTTTGTTTAAATTGGCATTTCCCAAATTACTAGTGAGGTAGAATATGTCTTCATATGTCTCTCAAAACTTTTAAATTGAATTTAAAACACAGAAAACAAAAAAAATTATGTATTATAGGTATTTTTTTGGAGAAAGTTCATTGCAAATATTTGTTTGCTATTTCAACTTATTCTGACATAGCAAACTAAACCTAATTTAATTAGAGTGTCCATCTCCCACTTCTCTTTCAAGTCTGCAAATGATCGCAAGACAATAGTTAGTAAAATGAAATAAAATGACTCCATTAGTTCACATTAACCAGGATACTCAATTAAAACTTCTTTAACATCATAATCAGTCCGAGTTTCAGATATTATTTCAAAAAAAATTTTAATAATTTATATTACTACCACTAATAGAATATTCTTTTATTAAGTTGGTACTTAAATTCAATAAGCTTAAAGTTCTGTAAAGAGAAAATACTTATTTTAAAATATTTTATATTTAATTTATTCAGAATTTATATTTAATTTTTTCTGAATATTTTATTCAGAAAAAAGTTAACAAATGCTAACTGGAAACTCTGAAAATACCCCCCAAAAAAGTAAAATAAAAATTAATTAAATAATCTATAATCCTATCATCCAGCAATAACTAGTATTACCCAAAATGGTTCTCCTGTCTATTTTCTCTACTGACATGTATCCATTTAATATTTTAAAAATTGGGATAGGTTTTGTTTTGGTATACTTTTTTTCTTTTTTCTTCTTTTTTTTATCCTCACTGAGGACATTTTTCCATTTTTGTTCAGATAGAGTGGGAGGGAGGGAGAGAGAGAGAGAGAGAAACATCGACGTGAAAGGGACACCTCGAGTGGCTGCCTCCCGCACGACCAACCAGGGCCTGGGACAAACTGCAACCGAGGCACGTGCCCCTAGCGGGAACCGAACCTGGGTCTCTCTGGACCACAGGCCGACGCTCTAACTGCTGAGCCAAACCGGCCAGGGCAGGTATCCTTTTTTTCAACAAACTTTGTATCTGAGTATTTTGCCAACCCTCAAAACATGGTATTTACAAGTGGTTGTATAACATTTGATACTATGATAATTTAACCATCTACTTATTGTTAGACATTTATATTGTTTCTAACTTCTGCTATTATAAATACTGCTGTAATGAATATCTTTGCATATAAAAATCTGTTTGCATCTGTTTATTTCCTCACTAAAACTTCCTAGGGGCAGAATTATTGGAATAAAGGGTATGAATATTTTTCAGGCTCTTGATACATATTGCCAATTTGCTCATCAGGAAAGCTGTATACTTCTACCAGCAAAACAACAGACTGGCCATTTTACACAGCCCTGCACAAACTGGATGTCATGAATTTTAAAATCCTTAACAATCTTGTAAGTAAAAAATGGCATCCCATGGTTGATTTAATTTATATTGCTAAGACCTCCAATGAGGATGAACATCTCGTTCCTTTATTGACCACATATATTTTTCCTTAATGAATAAAATGTTTTTTTCAAGAGAATGGCAGGAATCTAGTTATACATAGTTATATGGATGAGGACACCGAGCCCTAAGTAGGTACAGCCCAGAATTAAGTTCACTCAATATAGAGTTTAGGTCAGTGTTTTCCAACATATCGTCTATGAATCATCTGTATCAGAATCACCTAGGTGGCAAATTTAAAAATGCAGGTTTCTTGGCCCCACATTGCCATCCTAAATGAGAACTAAGGTGTGTGAGAGTTGGAATTTCAGTAATCTTCCTAGGTGATTCATGCACACTAACATTTGGGATTCTCAGTGAAAGGGAGGACAGAGCAGAATGGAATGTGTCAGATCACTTGGGGACCTTTTACAAGCTACACATTCCTGTCTGATCCCTTTTCCACAGTTCTCCCAGGGATCTGATTCTGATTCTAGGCTGCAACTAATTCCCAGGTCTGTTTATTGGTTTGCAGCATAAGAAAAACTCATATCCTATAAAGCAAAGCTATCTCCTTCTTGTTTTCTAAACTCTTACTCTGATTTTATTTTCCCCCCTAAAGTCCTTCAGCAAATACTTGTTAAATGCTTACTATGGGTCAGGAACTGTGCTTGGTACTGAGGGGACAGTGGTGAACAAGGCATACAAACCTGAAGTTGGCAGCCAAAATGCTTTGTAATTTTTATAAATTTACTATATCCAAAACTGTTGAAAATTACAATAATAGTTTTCATTTACTGAACAATTATGTAATGGACATTGTGCTTGGTGCTTTACATATAGTATCTCTAATCCATAATAATTCTATCCTGTAAGAGAAATAGTATCCTTATTTTACAGATGAGGAAACTGAGGCCCAAGACCATAGAATTTATAAGGGTTAGAGCTGCGGTTAGAATCAGGTTCTGTTTGATACCAGTGTTGGCTCTTTCCTCTACATTATGCTATCTTTCTAAGGTTTAAAAAATCTTTTCATCATGCAGATTTTCCGCTCACTTTTGGTAACAGAATTTGACCTGTAGTGCCTAATGTTTCCTAATTAGAACATATTGACTCCTTGGATTCAAATTATTCTAGTAAAAGAGCCAGCAACCCAATATATCTTCCCCCAAGTTGTTTTCTTCTTTCATTTAAATACCTGAGGCACTACTCCCACTGCCCTCCGAAGGCTCTCCAGACTCACATCCTGTATATTTTGACCAGCAAGGTAAATGTTACCACTCTGAGGCTCATAGAAGCGAAACAACAGCCTCACTATTGTGCTTTTCCTGAAATTGGAGACAAGGAAAGGTTATTTAGCTCCTAACAGCATAAGGGAATCCTTGTTTTAAACCACAGTAATCATTCTATTTTGATAAAGAAAAAAATATTACATTGGGAATCATTAATCAATGATACAGAATTTTATAAATAAATTACCCACCCTGACCCACTACCTCCTACAATGGCCACTTTCTTTCCTGCAGGGACTTCAAAAGATATTCCACTAAGAACTTTCTGCCCTTCAATGTATTCAAAGTGCACATTATCAAAGGCCACCGTAGCTGTCTGTGGTGTGATCTGAAGGGGAGATGCCATCACTTTGTCCTAGCAGAGAAGAGAAAAAAAAAAAAAAAACAGCCACTTTACATACTGCCTAGAGTAAAACTATGCAGATAATTTTCTAATTCACAGAAAGAAAAAGGAAAATAATGGGAAGAAGGTTTATAAGTAGGGTTAGACCACTTCCAAGCATGCTTTTAAAGATTTATTTTTTCACTTTTCACTGCTAAGGTAAAATATCCTGGATACTTTAATTTTTCAGTAATTTGGGGGGAGAGGTAGAGGGATGCTGGACAGGGGATTAAGGAAGTCAAGGCTGTGAGAAGAGGCAACTACACACTGTATATCATTATTATCAAAAGTAAATCAAGTACAAATAATTCAAGTTAACAAAATTTAGCTTCTAGGCATAATATTCTTTGCTAACACTGTAAGGTTTCTAAACATGGAAGTAAAAGCTATAACGACCTCTTAATACACATGGTAGTCTCATTTCTGCAAAAAAGAAATTGGTTTCCTAACATGGTCATGTAAAAATATTCCCCTAGAATAATACTATTAATGGGACAATGCTCATATGCTTTTAAAATGGCGTTAAATAAATTACTTACTTTAATTCGGGTGTCTACCTTGAGCAGCGTAAACAAGGTGTTCATATCTATGAGTGCTTGTCTAGTTTCTCTATATACAGTTCCCAGAAAGTTCAGAGGTAATGAAAGCTGAAAAAGCAGTCCATTCACCATTACTAGATCTCCAACGGTAAGGGTACCTTAATATGCAGTTGGCAGAAGAAGAAAAGGATATTTTAGATGTTATGAACTATTCCAGTTTAGAGTAGAGAAAGTTATAGTCTATTACTCTGGAATACAGCTCAAAACGTACAAAATCAAATAAATATGTACAAAATCAGCAACTCTTAGGCCTACTTAAATTTCAAAGCATTTTTTTAAAAATTAAATTTATTGGGCTGACATTAGTTAATAATATCATGTAGGTTTCAAGTGTACATTTCTATGATATACCATCTGTATATTGAATTGTGTGCCCAACGCCCAAAGTCAAATCTTCTTCTGACACCAAAGAGTTGACCCCCATTACCCTTTAATCCATAATTTAGGAATATAGGGCACTTGACATATGCTAAGTAGAATGGGAAAAGTCCTCCCACACACTATGCATAATACACACACAAAATGGTTCAAGTGAGGATATAAACAGAAGGCTAAAAACCTCTCCTTAAGCTAGTTTCTTTGTAATATAAAAAAGAAATTTAAAAAAGAGTATATATTAAAAGATTGGAGCAAATGCGAGTCATGATTGAAAATGATAAACCATGTATTAAGGTCACAGTGAATAAATGTATCCTAATGGAATGGCAGGTAATAAAAAGTAGGTACAGATATTTATTTTTGAAATGTTTTGCAAATGAAAAACTATTAGAAAGGTTAAAAGGTTACTAGTAATTCTAAAGAAAAGACTGCTTGAGTTTTAGTCCTTTGGACTAAACATTGCTTTTCAGGTCAGTAAGAAAAATTAGAAATATTAGATGCTAAAAATATTATTCCTGAAACAATCAGATTGTAGCCCCACAAAATATATAAACAGTAATCCCAATCAATGAGAAAGCCAGTGCTAAAATTGTAGTGTTAAACCAACAGATGTAAAAAACAAACAAAAAAACATTACCATACAATCTCTGATACAAAAAAGAAAGTACTCCAAGGATGTTAAAGCACATTATTGACTATGCTTTATAATTAAGACTAATATACACATTAATTTCATTAATCTTTATTTATAAAGGTTATGTAAAACATCCATAAATGTTAAAACCACGCATCCATTACCTGCCACAATTCCCTGACTGGCAAGCACCATTATAGCCGTTAAACCAACACTGAAAATAGCACTTTGACCAAAGTTCAGCATAGCCAGAGTAGAGGTACTTTTCAATGAAGCAGTCTCATATGTCTTCAAAAATCCATCATATCTTTGTGCTTCATAGTTTTCATTATTAAAATACTACAAGATATACAAAAAAGTAACTACATACAAGTATAATTAGAATTTATTCTCTTAAGTGATTACTATCCTTCTATCTGACTTCGTATGGAAAAATTTTATAGAGTATACTCCATTTTAAAAAATTACTTTCAATACACTGGACTATGGGTACTCCTGCAGTTTTCTACAAATAACTGTACTTAAAAGTCCATAAAATTCATTCCATAAATACTTACTGAATGCCTAGTTAATTAAACCCTTATCTTACTTAAAAAGCCATCAAAGGTACTTCCTTCACAAACCTTGCCCATATCCCCTGGAACTCTGAACTGACAGTTGCCATTGCCTCCACTGAACTATGCTTTCTTGTATAGTCACCTGCATACTTACTTTAACTGTCCGGGTAGATTAACATATTCTGGGAGGGTAAGGATTAAATATGAATCATTTTTTTATCATCCTCCCCCAACACAGGACTTAGTATAATGCTTTGCACACAAGAGGCATTCAATAATATTTGCTAAATGGAAAAATGGACAAATAAGTGAAAGAAGGTACTATGTTAGGCGCTCGGAAGGATGGAGAGCCAAGAATTTCCATGCTAAATTGATTAGCTTAGTGTTCATTCTGAGTCAAAATGCTAACCATGCTTTTATCACTTTCTGATGATGTCACAAAAACACTTGAGGTGGAAATAAAGGACAATTTCTAAATAAAAGAAAAATAATGAAGTACTATTCTTCTATCACACCTTCAGATACTATGTGAATCTGAAGCTCTAACTTATAGTACCTATTAAATTAAATGGCAGAACCAATCTTAGCACAGTTTGAAAGGCCGAGGAAAGTATAATTAAATGTTGTACCTTCACAGTTTCATAATTCAGCAGCGAGTCTATGGCAGCGTTACCTGCATCATTATCCGCTTTGTTCATTTCTATTCTAAATCTAGTTCTGTAAGAGAAAGATTTATACAGGCATGAAATGTTTGTTAAAGAAGCATAACTAATTTCTGAACCTTGACCAGCCTCTGGGGAATATCTTACCTCCACCGTGTGATGGCAACTGTGAATGCTGTGTATGCACCAAGTGTCCCAAGAGTCACCAGTGCAAACTGGGCACCGCATCTGTAATACTGAAGAAGGCAAAAGAAGAAAAGAGAAATAGTCATTGTTATTGTCATATAGTTTATAATATACAACAGTAAATCTCAGTCAAAAGATTAAAAAAATATGTTGGTGAATAAATGAATAATTATTTGGGGAAGAATTCAAATACTTTAGAAAATCTACTTTAAGCCTGGCCGGTGTGGCTCAGTTGCCAGTTCAATTCCCGGTCAGGGCACATGCCTCAGTTGTGGGCCCGATCCCCAGTGCGGGGCAAGCTGGAGTTGCAGTCGATGTTCTCTCTCATCGATGTTTCTATCTTTCTGTCCCTCTCCCTTCCTCTCTCTCTAAAATCAATAAAGAAAAAAAAACTAAAAAAAAAAAAAATCTACTTTAAGTAACAAGGGAAGAAAGCCGAACTGCACTTGCCACATTGATGCTACTGCCAAATGTTGATGATAATAGTGCAAAGAGCCATAAGAGGAACAAAATAAATAAATAAATAAATAAATATATGTATGTATATATATATACACACACACACACACACACACACACACACATTTTAATTAAAATATATGAAACTGTCTCAAATGAATGATGAAGAGGAAACCCAGATAATTTGAGCATATCAGTCTAAAGTTCTATACAAAAATCTCTGCTAATGCCCAGACAGTTGAGCGTCGACCCATGCACCAAGGGTGGCCAGTTCGATTCCCGGTCAGGGCACATGCCCAGGTTGTGGGCCCAATCCCCAGCGGGGGGCATGCAGGAGGCAGCCAATCGATGTTTCTCTCTCCCATTGATGTTTCTATCTCTCTCTCCCTTCCTTTCTCTCTAAAAATAAAATTAATAAAAACATATTTTAAAAAATATTTGCTAACAAAAATTACAAGTACTAGCTAAATGACTGATTGTTTAGAACCGAACAGCTCTTTAAAATAACAACATAATAAAGATTTTGGATAGTCCCTTGAAGCTTGTAGTAAATAATCAAATGAACTGCAACTGCATAATCCTCTGGCACCATGAACTGTGCTTTCAAACCATGGACATACAATAGCTTCAAGTGCTAAACAGCTACTAATGAGAATGTAAAAGCTTGTTATGAAAACTGTTTTACTTACCAAAACACCACTGACAAGAGTGACTTCAAACATAATGGGAAGAAGATTAAATACTAAAGCACTCAGAACAAAACTGATACCCCTTGTCCCTCTGTCAATAGCCTTTGATAAAGCTCCTGTCTGTCTGCTGAGATGGAAAGCCAGATCCAGGTTGTGAAGATGGAGAAAGACATTTTTGGCTATTCTTCGTATTGAATTTTGGGCTACTTTGCCAAATACTGCATTTCGAACTTCATTAAAAAAGGCAGCTCCAGCTCTTGATACACCATCTAACAATACATTCAAAAGAAAAAAATGAGGTGGAAAAACATTAGAATCATAGAAGTGTAAAAATGATAAAGGATCAGAAAGTGTTTGTACAATGAATGAATATGTCATTGAATACTTACACTAAAAGAAACCTAGAAAGCATCTAGCTTAGTGAGTACCAATCTTTCCACCACCAGGGATCCCTTTCAATGTTATTTCCCCTATAGGTTCCAGGTGTTGAAATATTTTTTCCAACTAGATACTTTTAATACACAACAGTCCATATGGCCTTATCGTGCATAAATATACAATATTTGTTGAGTTTTTTTAATCGAATTCAATTCCCCCAAACAATAAATGATAAAATTGAGATCCTGAAAAATCAAGTGCATTAACAAAAGCATGGCCCCATTCAAGTCTCCTGAGTCTCATAAAGTGTCCTTTCTAATGCATGGGGACACAAAGCATCATATTCTCTTCTTTACAAATTGTGGATTTGTGTCATGTTTATTGGATATAATTTAATAAAGCATTAACACACATTAATTGATTAATTAATCATTATTTAGCTATTTCCTATTTAACAGCTAATAAAAACAACATTAAGAAAATAACTTGCCTTACTGAAAAGGCATTTTATAAGAAGCCTAACTATTAGAAGTGGTTGCTATAAATTCAATGTCTTATTTCATGTTATTGTTTTCTAGAACTTGGAGAATGAGACTATTATTAACAGAATTTCTGGGAAATATATCATGCAAATAATTTTAAAAACCACATATCAAAATAAATCTCATAAAACAATAAATATCCAAAATGCTAAATTGTGTTTATAGTGAAAAGGTCATCTGTTCAAATATGATTAAATCCTTTTGAAGAAAGTCAACACCTGTAGACAGATTAAAGAATCACACATACAGCCAATCAGAACTGCCGTTGCCATGGTTGCAACTGTATTTGGTGCATCAGTCAGGTTCAGCATGTCTCCCGACATCTGGTTGAGGCTGTCTACAGCATATTTAAACATGAAGGGAACCATAATATTCATGGCCTAAAAACATAAAAGCGGCAATTACCCATCAAAATATTTATTTATAAAAGTATAAATATTTACCTTAAATTAATACTTATGGGAATGTTTAGATATTAACCATTTCTGGTATTGGAATTATTTTTCCAGTTTATAAAGATAAAATCTTTGGCATGAGGAGAGCTGTCATTTCAGGATTCCTACCTCACACTGACCGCCATGTTAACATTCACTTACAAGCTATGTACATTAGTCAAATGCCTCCATGAAATCATCCCTGATCATCCACTCAAAACAGCTCTCTCCATTATCTGATATTCTACAGAGCTCATGGCACTTATGGCAATCTGCCTTATAGTTATTTGTGTATATAGTTTTCTTTTCCACTACATTCTTGATAGTCTGTATCATATTCCTCTTTCTGTCCTACCCATGTTGAATACAATGCTTTTTATATAATAGGTATTCAATAAATGCATATAAATTTATTCACTCACCAAAATAATGGTAAAACTGAGATTACATAGCAAAAAGGATCTCAAAAGCAAATAAATTACCACTAGCCGTGGCTGATTCACCAGTGGAAAAACAAATAGCACTGTTAGATCTATTTGCCCCACAAAGATTCCTTTGTTCCAATACCATACAAAATAAAATCCACTGAATAACAAAGTAAGTTTCCAAAATTAACTGAAGAACAAAATAGGACCAGAGGCATGGATACATGGAAAAGACTGACAGCTGTCAGAGGGAAGATGGGAGGGACTAGATGAAAGAAGGTGAAGAGATTAGCCAAAGAACATATATGCATAGCTCATGGACACAGACAACACTGTGGTGAAGGCCAGAGGTAAGGGGGACAAGGGATGGGTAGAAGGGGGTAAATGGTGGGGGGAGGGGTATCTGTAATAGTGTCAACAATCTTAAATTCTCTGTCATTTAAGACATAGTCTTCCACAATTTTGAGTTTGGTTTCTAGAGACTTTTGATTTTCCTTCAGTGTGTCTGCCTGCACATTTGAAGTAGTGAACTCTTGTCTTGTTTAGATAAGATTTTGCTATCAACAATTTTGAACATTTGTTGATATGTGGGGTACTTTCTTTTGTTTACCAGTGGATGGTGTTATGGTGCAAGCTTTTAAAAGAATGTTTTTATTGACTTGTAGAGAGAGAGAAAGAGAGAGAAAGAAACATGGAGAGAGAGAAACATCACTTAGCTGCCTCCTGCATGCCGCCTACTGGGGACGGAGCCCACAACCCAGGCATGTGCCCTGACTGGGAATCAAACCAGTGACCTCTTGGTGCATGGCATGATGCTCAACCAACTAAGCCACACCTGCTGTGCATAGTGCAAGTTTTTGTTTTCTCTTACAGGCACTATTTTTGCTTCTGGGATTGAGGTGAAGCAGTATCACTAAGACAATGAATATGCCACGTACCTACTGGGATTGTGGGTGTCCCTCTGTGACTGGCTTGCTTTAGTTACAGGACACTATACCTGTGGTGCGGAAATGTGTAGGTGGTGAAAAATGGATTTTGCAAGTCCCCAGTGCTACTTTCTTTTACTAATGTTGTTGGCCCCACTATGTGTTTGAAGGTGTCTCCACTGCCTCTACTAGACTCTGTCAGGATGGGTGAGGAAAGAAAAGCAAGTTTGTGCTGCCTAGGTTCTGCCACTCTGCCAACAAGAGAATTGGGCACCAACTGTGCTGTCTGTGAGTAAAAGATCTCTTTCATGGGCTCTACTGGGATGGGTGAGGCTAGGTAGGCAAATTTACTTTCTGCAGTTCCACTACCCACCACCCAACCTCACCAACAATGACCTTGGGCAGCACTAGGCTGTCCTTGACTTCTTGGGGGGGGGGGTCACTACTGCTGCTCCTCTTACGCTCCAGGCTACAGTAGCTGTCACTACTTGACTTCAAGACTTACCATAAAACTACACTAATCAAGACAGTGTGATAAGGGCAAAAGAATAGACAAATACATCAATGGAACAGAATAGAGTCCAGAAATAGACAAATATACACAAAAACAGTTAACTGATCTTTGGCAACAAAGCAAAGGTAGCCTAGTGGGAAAATTTCAAAAAATGGTTCTGGAACAAATGAAAAAAAGAAAGATTCTAGACAGTGATCTTATACCTTTTCCAAAAATTAATTCCAAACATATCACAGACCTAAATGTAAAGCACAAATCTATAAAAATTCTAAAAGATAACATAAAAGAAAATCTAAGTGAGCTTTTGTTTGGCAATGACTTTAGATGCAACACTAAAGGCACAATCCACAAAACATTGATAAACTGGACTTCATCAAAATTTAAAATATGTTTTCATTGATTTTTTAGAGAAAGATAGAAACATTGATGTGAGAGAGATACATTGATCGGCTGCTGCCTGCATGCCCTCCCTGGGGATCGAGCCAGGCGGACTTCATCAAAATTTAAAATTTCTGTTCTGTGAAAGATACTGCTAAGAGAAGGAAAATACAGCCACAAATTGAGTGAAATATTTTCAAAACATCTGATAAAGAACTGGTATCCAAAATGTAATACAAAGAACTCTTACAATTCAACAATAGAAAATGAACAACCCAATTAAAAAATGGGTGAAGACCTGCCCAGCTGGTGTGGCTCAGTGGATGATGGAGCATCGTCCCAGAGACTGAGAGGTCCCGTTTCCATTCCCGGTCAGGGCACATGACGGGTTGCAGGCTCAATCCCCAGTGTGGGGCGTGCAAGGCAGCCGATCCATGTTTCTCTCTCACATCGATGTTTCTCTCTCTCTCTTCCTTCCTCTCTAAGAGATCAATAGAAACATATTAAATAAAATTAAATAAAAAATGGGTGAAAGACCTGACACACATCTTACTAAAACCGCAATACAGTGAAGCCACGAAAGTCAAAGCGCGAAGTGGCGAGGGATGACTGTGTATAAATAAAGAATCCTACTTCGCGGAAATTCATTTATGGCAGTAGAATCTGGAACTGATTAACCACGATAAACGAGGGCTGACTGTAGCCCTGGCTGGTTTGGCTCAGCGGTTAGAGTGTCAGCCCATGGACCAAAGGGTCACAGGTTTGATTCCAGATCAAGGGCGTGCACCTGGGATGCAGGTTTGATTCCCAGTCAGGGTCGAGCAGGAGGCAGCCAATCAATGTGTCTCTCTCACATCGATGTTTCTTTCTCTGTGTCTCTCTCTCTCCCTCCCTTCCACTCTATCTAAAAATCAATGGAAAAATACCCTCGGGTGAGGATTAACCAAAATAAAAATTAAACTAAAATTTTAAAAAGAATATGTACAGATGGCCAAAAAGCCTAAGAAAAGTTACAGGTCACAGTAAATTTCAAATTAGAACAAAAATGAGATAACATTACACACCTATTAGAATGGCTAAAGTCCAGAACACTGACACCACCAAATGCTGACAAGGATGTGGAGCAACAGGAACTCTCATTTATTGCTGGTGGGAATGCAACATAGTACAGCCACTGTGGAAGACAGTATGGCAGTTTCTCACAAAACTAACCATAGTCTTACCATACAGTCTAGCAGCTGCACTCCTTGGTAATTACCCAAATGAATGGAAAATTTATGTCACACAAAAACCTGAATAAAATGTTTATTGCAGTTTATTTATAATTGCCCATATCCGGAAGCAACCAAGATGTCTTTTAACAGATGAATGGATAAATACACCATGGTACATCCATACAGTGGAATATTTTCAGCAATAAAAAGAAACAAACTCTCAAGTCACAAAAAGACACGAATGACTCTGAAATGCATATTGCTAACTGAAATTAGCCAATCTGAAAGGGCTATATATTATATGATTCCAATTATATGACAGTCTGAAAAAGGCAAAATGTCAGAGACATTAAAAATATCACTGGTATTCAGGGACATGGGAGGATGAAGAAAGGTAAATAGGTGGAACACATGGAATTCTTAGGGCAGTGAAAATTATTCTGTACAATACTTTAATGGTGGATACATAACATTACACATTTCCACGAACCTATATAAACTATAACAGAAACAGTGAATCCTAATATAAACTATGAACTTAGTTAATACAAATAATGTATTTTTTATCATTGGTATATCAATTGTGACAAATGTAGTACACTAATGAAAATATTAGTAACACAGGAAACTGAATGTTTTTTAGAGGGAAGAATATATGGAACTTTTTGTGCTCACTGCTAAATTTTCCTATAAGCCTAAAGTATAGCATTTTAATTTTTAAAAGCATCCAGGGTATAAATCATACTTATCAACTTAAAGGATTCAGGTAGCATTGTTCATGTTTAAAAGTATTTTTCATAACATTTTAAAGAACCACAGTTAAGCAAGTACATGAATCATTTGAAGTTACTAATGTCAAGTTTGTAGTTACTGAAAAACTCTAGGTCCTGCATGAAGCCTTTCCTAAATGCCTAATTGTTAAGCTTCCCATACAGTTTCTTTTGTGACTTCCTTTGGGTATTTTTAATATATTAAAAATATATCATTACTTATCTTTTTTTAATCCTCCAATATACTATAATTCCAGAAGGGCAAAGACCACATTTTATTCATTTTCATATTCGCAGATGCAAAGGAATACCTTGTATTTATAGTCACTTAACAAACGTTTGCTCAACACATATCGCTATGGTATGAATGTTTGTGCCCTGGCCCTGCGCCACCCCCACTCAATTCATAGGTTGAATTCTAACCCTCAAGGTGATGGTATTAGGAGGTGGGGCCATTAGGAGGTGATTAGAGCATAACTGCAGAGCCCTTACAAATGGGATTAATGCCCTTATAAAAGAGTCCCCAGAGACCCTTCTTGCCCCTTACATCATGTGAGGTTAGAACAAAACAAAAAAAGTTGTGGATAAACCACCCAGTTTATGGTATTTTGTTATAACAGCCAAAATGGACTAAGACACATATATTATCGCTTATTTTATATAATGCATTCTTGGAGAAAAGGGGTACTGATTATTTTTTATAAATCATACCCTCTTCTAAAATTATTTTCTAATTTTAAATATGGTTTAAGTTCATTCCCAACAAATTATTCATTGAGAATATCTTTTTGTACTTGATACTTTAACTTAATGTGCCCCTAACTTCTCCGTAAACTAAGTGTTTCCCAAGGTGATGGTCATTAGAGAATATGAGTAATGAGGAAATTTTTATAATATTAAAATAAACATTTTATGAAATCAGATTTCAGTAAATGTTTTATATTTTTCTTTAAATCTTGGCACAGTATATAATATACTACAGAAAGGTTGAATTTAAAAAATCCTTAGAAGATCTCAAAATCCCCAGATTAAAGATGATGTGATGCTCCTATAACATATGTGTAGATGGTAAGAAAAGTCATTGCATATTATTTGTAGGAATTTAAGAAATGAAGGCAAACAACATTTTCTCTCTCTGTCTCTCTCTTGGCAGCAGAACCCTCGAAATATATGTCATACAGAACTCTAATGTATTATAATAGAATTGCTACAACTTGGATAGATTATGAACACATCCGCATGTCTCCCTCTGGGCCGCAAGGCCTCTCTACATAATATAGTTTATCTTAAAATTCTTTGCTGGAGACAATGATAGCATTAAGACCCTCAGAATAAAAAGAGCATTAAAAGGCAAATAAGCAAGCAGATGGTATGCTGTAGCCCCATATGTTAAGCATGAAATCCTCCTCCCTTTTACTTCTCACTTGACATTTCTCACTTTCTGTCTTCCATCTCTCTCATGGATGCCTCAGGCCTTATTATGAAATCACCACCCACTGTTCAGATGGCAGGGCAGCATTCATTTAGAGCTAAGAAGGATCCTGAACCCTGTCCTAAAGTTCTCAGAAGTATGTAGAGTAGATAAAGAAGACCAGAGCATAAAGGAGCACAGACTGGTCCAAAGTGCTCATATGCCAAAACATGTAATCGGGTTCAGGAAAAAAAAAAAAGGAAGCCAAGGAATGAAAAGGATAATCCATCTTTGCACACCAATCACAAATAAGAACTGCAATACTACTCAAAAATAAACAATGAGCAGGTTTTAAGATTTGGGAGAGTGATCACTTTAAAAGTGAAGACAGTAGAGAAGATGGAAAAACAGTGTTAGGAATGGTTAAATGCTAGTATGCTCTATATTCCTCAAGTTACTCTATGGTCTAGTTCCTGTCTAGTAAAAAGAAACTGTTTTTCTCTATGTTCTGAAAGTACTGAGCAAGCACACATAACATCTGACAATTTCTTCCTATTCCTGAACCAAAAGGAATCAAACATACGTTTTGAGGATTGATTTCTTTTCTCCTTATTTTTAAATTTTATTTTTCAATTACAGTTTACATTCAATATAATTTTGTATTACTTTCAGGTGTACAGCATAGTGTTTTAAACAATCATATATTTACAAAGTGATCCCCCTTGATATTTCCAGTACCCACCTGGCACCAATCATAGTTATTATAATATTATTGACTATGTTTCCTATACTGTACTTTACATCCTTGTGACTGTAACTACCAATTTGTACTTCTTAATCCCTTCATCTTTTCAACCAGTCCTCCAACCACCTTCCCCTCTGGCAACCATCAGTCTGTTCTCTGTATCTATGAGTCTGTTTCTCTTTTGTTTGTTCATTTATTTTGTTCTCTAGATTCCATGTACGAGTGAAATCATATGGTATTTGTCTTTCTCTGACTGACTTAATTCACTTAGCATAACTTCTAGGGAAAACCATGCTGTCACAAATGGTAAGATTTCATCCCTTTTTATAGCTGAGTAATATTCCATAGACTATATCTACCAGAACTTTTTTATCCACTCAACTATTGATGGGTACTTGGGCTGTTTCCATATCTTGGCTATTGTAAATAAAGCTGCAATAAACATACGGATGCATATATACTTTCGAATTAGTGTTTGGGGTTTCTTCAAATGTATACTCAGAAGTGGAATCACTGGTTCATAAGGCAGTTCCATTTTTAACTTTTTGAGGAAACTGCATAGTGTTTTCCACAGTGGCTGCACTAGTCTGCATTCCCACCAGCAGTGCATGAGGGTTCCCTTTTCTCCACATCCTCATGAACACTTGTTCTTTGTTGATCTATTGATGATAGCCATTCTGACACCTGTGAGGTGATACTTCATTGTGGTTTTAATGTGTATTTATTTCTCTGATGATTAGTGATGTTGATCATCTTTACATATTGGCTATCTGTATGTCCTATTAGAAGTGTCTATTCATATCTTCTGCTCAATTTTTAATTGGATTGATTTTTTTTGGTTTTTTTTTTTGGTCTTGACTATTACCAATTCTTTATAAATTTTGGATATTAACCCCATCAGATGTATTGGCGAATACATTCTCCCATTCAGTAGGCTGTCTTTCCATTTTGCTGATTTATTTTGCTGTTTAAACCTTTTTAGTTGGATGTAGTACCTACCATTTCTTTATTTTTCTTTCATTTCCCTTTCCCTATGAGATATATCAGAAAAAATATTACAAAGAACAATGTCAGGGATTTTACTATGTTTTCTTCTAAGTTTTATGGTTTGAGTCTTATATGTAAGTCTTTAAACCATTTTGAGTTTTTTCTTATATATGAAGTAAGAAAGTGATCCAGTTTTAGCTTTTTGCATGCATCTGTCCTATTTTTCTAGCACCGTTTATTGAATAGACTCTCTTTAGTTCATTGTATGTTTTTGCCTCCTCTGTGAAATATTAACTGACTATAAAGGTGTGGGTTTATTTCTGGGCTTTCTATTCTATTTCAATGATCTATATGTCTGTGTTTATGCCAGTACCACAGTTTTGATTACTATGGCCTTGTAGGATCATTTGATATCAGGTGGCATGATTCCTCCAACTTGGTTCTTTCTCAAGACTGCTGTGGCTCTTCGGTGTCTTTGGAGGTTCCATTTAAATCTTTGGATTATTTGTTCTAGTTCTGTGAAATATGCCATTGGTATTTTGACATGAAGTGTATTGAATCTACAGATTAATTTGGTTAGTATGGACATTTTAATGATGTTAATTCTTCCTATCCATGAGCAGAATATATGCTTCCATTTATCTTAATCCTTTTCTATTTTTTTCTTCAATGTCTTATAATTTTGAGTACAGGTGTTCCACCTCCTTGGTTAAATTTATTACTAGACATTTTTTTGATGCAATTGTAAATGAGTTTTCTTAATTTCTCTTTCTGATAGTTCATTATTGGTGTATAAACATGCAATCAATTTCTGAATATTTATTTTGTATCTGCTATATTACTGAATTCACTTATCAGTTTCAGCAATTTTTTGGTGGAATCTTTAGGGTTTTCTATATATACTATCATGTCACCTGCATATAGCAACAGTTTTACTTCTTCCTTTCCTATTTGGTTGCCTTTTATTTCTGCTTCTTGTCTGATTGCTGTGGCTAGGACTTCCAGTACTATGTTGAATAAGAGTGGTGAAAGTGGACATCCCTGTCTTGTTCCTGATCTTAAGGGAAATGACTTACAGCTTTTCCCTGTTGAGTATGTTAGCTGTGGGTTTGTTATATATAACATTTATGTTGATAAGTTCCTTTTATTCCCACTTGGCTGAGAGTGTTTATCATGAATGGGTCCTAGATTTTATCAAATGCTTGTTCTGCACCTATTAATATGACCACATGATTTTTTTATCCTTCATTTATGTGGTATATCACGTTAAGTGATTTGTGAATACTGTACCCATCTTGCATCCAAGAATTAAATCCCACTTGATCATGGTGTATGAATTTCTTAATGTATTGCTGGATTCAGTTTGCTAATATTTTGTTCAGGGTTTTTGTACCTATGTTCATCTGGGATACTGGCCTGTACTTTTCCTTGTCATGTCTTTATCTGGTTTTTGAATTAGGATAAAGCTGGCCTCCTAAAATAAGCTTTAAAGTCTTCCCTCTTCTTGAATTTTTGGGAAGGATAGGTATTAATTCTTCTACGAATGTTTGGTAAAATTTGCCTGTGTGTGGACTTTTGTTTGCTGGCGATTTTTTTTTATTACTGTTCTGTGTGCAGGAAGCCACACAACTCAGTCTCTCAGGGATTTTACTATGTTTTCTTCTATAAGTTTTATGGTTTGAGTCTTACATGTAAGTCTTTAATCCATTTTGAGTTTTTTCTTATGTACACTCTAAAGCCATACAACTCAGTCTCTCCCTGCATAATTCTAGTCCTCTCCACACCACTGTCCTCCCTGGGAGTCCATGGTGAATGCTCGAGCTAGATTTTGTGTGCCGGCCTCTTAACAGCATGCCTGGGTTCCTTCAGCTTCCTGCCTCAGCCCAGTGGACTGAACCCCAGATGATTTTCACAGCCAGATGTTTTGTGGGCTACTCTTCCCAGCAGTGGTGCTCCAAGTTCGGGGACCTCTACAGCTGAAATATCCCTCCGGATTCTCAACTGCTCCACATGAATCCAGGGGCATCTCCACCCCTCCTACATGTCTAAACGTGGCATCTTCTTTATATCCTCAGTTATAAAACTTCTGTTCAGCTAGTCTTCAGATGGTTCTCCAGGTAATTTAGTTGTAATTTTGATATAGTCATAGGAGGAGGTGAATGCAACTTTCACCTATTCCATCTTGGATCCCTCTGAGGATTGATTTTTCTATATTGATTTCTATTTATTTGTAATTAGTTTACATGAGGTTCGTACACCACTTTACATTCTATAGGTACTAAGTATTTGTTGACAGAAAATCAAATATTAGCTTTGTAAAATATAGTTCAGTCCTTAAGGAAATTAAATTGATCTAGATTTCATACCCTGATGTTACCTATCACCAAGCAACAGAAATCTGTGTTTCGAGAAAGACTGGAATTCACTCTAAAAATAGTCCATACAAATGTCATTATTTAAGACTTCTCCCTCTGACTAGATTAATTAGTAATGTTCTAACCTGTTCTCTTCAACTCAAAAGTAAGTGCAGAAAACAGTCTGCCTTTAACTTGTCAGCAAGGTACTTACATTCAGCTAATGAAGGAATAGAGACCAATTTGCTAAATCTGCCTTGCACAAGAGCTTAGAATAAACTTTACCCTTAAGTACTTTGTGAGTAGAAGACAATTTAGCAACCAGAACTATGCTAAAAATGAATATGAGTTTTTAAAATCTCAACATTTGATTTGTAATGTTATTCTCTCTCTTCAGCTTAAACAAATAAAGTATGGATTCTTGGTCTGTTGTTCAGCATCTTTAAGTCCTTTCCTAGAGAAGGGTCTAGTTCACTGAGAGAGCACTCAAAAGAATCCATAGATGAGAAAGACTAGAAAAATGAACAGAGTCTAACTAAATTATTTTGGTTTTACTCTTACCTCTCCAATCACTCTTTCCATGTTTCCACTACTATTTAGTTTCCTATAGGAACATATTTATCACAGGTTCTGTCTGTAGTTGTCTTCTATTTCTGTTCCTTTTCCTTGGTGAATTCATTAATTTGCATTGTTTCAACTATTACCTCTTAATCTCTCTAACCCTGGGCTCCTTCTTCAGCTTGTCTTGCATTTTGTATTAACAGCTGAATATCTCTATCTCGATGTTCCACTAGCACCTCAAACTTAACATGCACAAAATTTTAATCTTCCCAAAGATCTCCCAACATACTACCTACTTCTATTATAAAGGCATTACCATTCTCTAATTCTTGACAACATCTTTGAATCCTATTCCTCTTTTTTATCTGTTGCTAAGTCTTAATGATTCTATCCCCTTACCTCACAATACCTCTGGCATCTTTTCCCTCCATATTACCATTTATACCACTACTCCAGTACAAACTATTACTTCTCATCTAGACTATTAAATTAGTATCATAACTGGTTGGTAAATATTTGCTGAATGAATGCATGAATTGAAAATGAATGGTATCCCTACTTTAGGTCTCTCACCACCTTAATCCATCTTATATAACAGGGTCAGATTAATTTCCTAAGCTAAAGCTCTAATACTCAAAATAGAGTTTCCACCTTCACACCCAATTAAATTTTTGTTTTACAGTTGAGGTATTTCACATTAGGAGCTCTATTTATCTTTCCAAGATTACTTTGAATTCCTCAGAAACATTATCACCTCACTAGAGGAAAGTTGTACTACTCACTTCTTTACACACACTGTATGTTCCCTCTCACTTTCTTGTTATTCCTACACCTGTAACAATCCTATTCATTAATCCAGGCCCATCTCAGACATCATCTCTTCTGCGAAACCTTTTCTGACTCCCAATCATTGTGGTTAGTTCCTCTGAAACACTCCCAACACTTCTTTTAAATCATTTATGACCTACTTTATATTATGGCAATAAAATAAAACTTGTCTTATCCTATAAAATTTGAGAGAAGAAATGTGCTTTATTTATATTTAAATACTCTGCAGGGCCAAGAACAGTACTTTGTATGACAAGTTCTCAATAAATATTTTTGGGGTAGGGAAAAGAATGAGTAAATAAATGGGAACATACATGATATAGAGAAGAAGTAAATGATAAGACCTAGGTTCTAAAACAAAATATTAACACATACGTAAGAGTGCTAATTATAGCCAAACCTCATTTATATTTCTGAGCAGACTTTATTCTACCATATTTCTGATGGAAATCTAAATTTATTTTGATTTTAACATGTACACTATGCTTCACTATATGCCAGGCACAGTTCTAGGCCTTCTGTATGTTAATTTATTAAATCTTATAACAACTCCACTTTGCAAATTAAGAAACTGAGGCACAGAGACTAAGCAACTTGCCCAAGGTTACAAGGTTAGCAAGGGGCAGACCCCAGGAAGTCTGACTCCAGAGCCTATATATGTATCATTACTATAAACTGTACCTAAAGATATGTACATCACTGACTTAAAAATGTGAATAAATGCCCAGCTGGTGTGGCTGAGAGTATTGAGCTTCGTCTCATGGACTGAGAGGTCACTGGTTCGATTCCCAGTCAGGGCACATGCCCAGGTTGTGGGCCAAATCCCCAGTGGGGGACATGCAGGAGGCGGCCAATCGATTGTCTCTCTCTCTCTCTCTCTTCCTCTCTGTCTAAAATCAATAAAGAAAAAAAAATGATCTTGTGTCTTACACTGGTTTCAGGAATTATTTCCATTAAGTTGAGATAAATCAGACATTATCATATAATTTCTGCTGACTGTATAAAAGAGTTATATAAATACGGGTCCTAAAAGTTGACAATGCCCTCTCAAAAGTGGCTTACACCAGCCCAAGTTTCATTACTACAAATATCATAGCATTTCTTATAGCAATGAACAACATAATTTCTCTTATTCTTACCTTTGCACAACCCAAAAATCCTAAGGAAATGGCAACCCTAGCTCGCAGATCTGGCCTGTCTTTGGGCCACACATAAGAAAGCATTGCTTTTATGATTTTCCGAGTATCAACATCTTTTAACTGTTGAGAGAAAACAAAGCAGTGAGTAACACGTTATTTCAAACATAACTATATTTCAATAATGTAGAACTATGTACCTATTTGAGAAAAATATAAAAACATTACAAACATGACTTGTATTCTGAATCTAAGGTCAATATCTTTCAAAGTCAAACTATTTTAGTGAAAAGGAAACTTTCAATTGCTTTGAAAAAGCTACTCATTTCTATTAATTTCTTATTTTCAGCCATAGTTATCCTTATATTGCCAAAATGTTATTAAGTAGGGGTGAGGGGACATGTACTATATATTTATTTCTTACCCATTAAACTATTAAAACATTACATAAAATTTAAACATTTCCATATTTCCATCTTTGTGATAAAAATCTTTATATACTTTTGGGGTCTTTATCAGTATGCTTGCTTGCTTATTTATTTATTTATTTATTTATTATTTTTTATCCTCACCCGAGGACATTTTTTTTTGCATTTATCTTCAAATAGAGCGGGAGGGAGAGAAGGAGGAAGAGAGAGAGAGAAACATCAATGTGAGAGAGACACATTGAGTGGCCACCACCCACAAGATCCCAACCAGGGCTGGGGACAAACTGCAACTGAGGCACGTGCCCTAGCGGGAACCGAACCCAAGACTCTCTGGTCCGCGGGCCAACGCTCTAACCGCTGAGCCAAACCAGCCAGGGCTATCAGTATGCTTATTTAAAATGGTTTGAAGCCCTAAGTCCAAACTCATGATACAACAGTTACAACACAGTGTTTAGGAAGGTAGCATATACAGCATGGATACGATGGACAAAGGGATGATTCACATCACACTACCCAGAATGGTGCATGATTTAAAACTTATGAATTATTTCTGGAATTTTCCATTGAATATTTTTGTACCATGGTTGAGCTTGAAACCAGAGAAGGCAAAACTGTAGATAAGGGGGGGACTGCTGTATTCCAAAACTACTATATTATTATAGTTGGTAAAATAACCCCCTTTTCAAAAACTCAAGTAATTGCTTAATTTCTGGAAAAGGTATTAAAAAAAACACACAAAAATGTTAATGTGGGGATGTATGGAAATGAGCACTCTAATACACTGTTAATGAGAGGGTACGCTAGAACAATCTTTCTGGAAAGCAATTTGATATCTGTCAAAAGCTTTTAAAATAAATCTACCTTTTGTTTTAAGAATTCCATTTCCGGAAACTTAGGCTTTAAAAAATACTTCAGAATATGTTCCAAGTTCAATCAACTTTATTTCCTAAACAATCTCTTGAATCTGTCTACTTCTTTCTATTTCTTCCACCAACCAAATCCACTCTGTTCCCTGTACAAGTAGTTCATCCTGCAATCAGATATTACTCCCAGCTTAAAACCCTTTGAAGGCATGCTATAACTCTTAAAATAAAGTCCATAACATGGTTTATGAGTCTCTGCTTGGCCAGACCCAACTACCTCTCTAGCCGTATCTTATACCACTACTTACAGTGTTCATATCGCACTGGCTTTCTTTAAATTTCTTAAATATACTATAATCCCTCTGCCACAAGCCCTTTGCACAATACTATTCCCTCTGTCAGGAATAATGTTTCTCTCTACAGTGCCAACCCACACCACCCACAACCTCTTACAGCTAGTTAACTGCCAGAACAAGCAGCACTTTCTCAATGAGGTCTTCCCTAACTCCAGTCATCCAGGATCCTTGGCTGTATTTTCTCACAGAATAGCATTTCTTTCCTTCAGAGTATTCATTTCAGTTATAAACTACATATACAGCAATGTGTTATAACTCAATACCACACACAGTGGCTGACATACATTAGGTACTCAACAAATATTTATTGAATAAAAGAATAAAACATTTAGCTATAAGAATACTTTATTCCCATGCTGTTTTAATAGGAAAAAATTGAAAACAGCCTAAATGATCAACAATGCAAAACTCTGTAAAGAAATTAAGTGAATGCATACAACAAAATACAGCCATTCAGAAATATATGTAGTGAAACAGACATGTGTTAAGTAAATAAAGCAGAGTTAAAGTTATTTTTTGTGGGTTATTTCATTAATGTCTGCTCTCCTGCTAGAATTTAAATACAATGTGTGTAACAGTTTACACATGCATACAAATGTCTCTACAAAGTACTCCCCAAAAGTGTTAATATCAGTAGCTGTAAGAGGAATAATTGATGATTTTTTATATTCTTTTTTTGCTTGCTTGTATTTTCTGTAGCTCATATATAATAAGAAAAATACATAATTTATTTCGAGGGAGGAAAGTTACATAATTTCAAGTAGATTAGCACAACAAGGAATGGGGGGAAACTGTCAACATATAAGAACCCTAGGACAATACATTATATAATACAGGGTAGTTTTATATTATGGTTATTCCCCCCAAGGCTCAGCAAACTATTTTTCCAACATCTTTTAGTCAGTTTACGGAGTAAAGTATAACAGAAATAAAAGTGTTCATGTTGTACTGGAAACGACTAGCATATACTCACACATGCATTCCTAACTGGTAAGGTGTTTTTAAAAGGGAATGAGGCTGTAACTTTAAAATTCACTTTTCCAATCAAACTATAACTAAATAAATATACTTTAATACATTATAACACAAACAGGGGCATTTCAACCACTCTTCCATTTCACAAGTTTAGTGTTTTATTTTTCTTGATGGAATAATGACAAAAAGGCCCTGTTTCCACATACCGTTAGAAACACTCTTTCATGTCAAAACCTTCTACAACACACCCCAATAAGGACACAGAGAAGAGCTAAGAGCAATAAAATTATTCTAGTTGGCTTAATAGAGCATAAAATGTCACCATTTCATATAACAAAATGGGTTCTGAAGTTGTGTAATCATGCATTATGATTCCATTAAATTGTTAAAGTACATGTCTTCAGTTATAGTTTAGATAAATTATAAAGTTTGAAAAATAATGTCTTTTTTAAAAAATACAGCCAAATCAGCCCTGCCGGTGTGGCTCAGTGGTTGAGCATCGACCCATGCACCAAGAGGTCCCTGGTTCAATTCTCAGTCAGGGCACATGCCCAGGTTGTGGGCCCGATCCCCAGTGGGGGGCATGCAGGAGGCGGCCAATCGATGTTCTCTCTCATTGATGTTTCTATCTCTCTCTCCCTCTCACTTCCTCTCTCTCTAAAATCAATAAAGAAAAATAATTTCTTTTACATAAATAAATTAAAAATACAGCCAAATCAAAGGGGCATTTCAGAGGCTGAGGCACATTTTTAGAGAATTTTAAACCAACTTATTCCCGCTGCACGACAGTAAAATAAAATTGAAGGCCTCAATTCATATCCTGAAAGACAATCTACCATCTTTCTAAATCATCACAGTTAATTCATACCGGCTACCCAGTGGTAATCCTGAAAGACAAAAGGGTCATCTAAAGCTGAAAAGAGACTAGATACAAACTTGAGACTGAATCAGACATAACCTTCACATCAAGTAATCTTTATATTTCAGACTAAGCAACACAAATAGCATAACACCCCTTTAAGATGGAATTCTTAAAGAAAGGGTGGAAAATGTAGGAAATGTCAAGTAGGGTGACAAGAAATTAGATTCTTTGAAAACTCACAGTGTGAGGAGTAATTATAGTATAGTATAGGGAAAAAAAACAATAGTTTACGAAAAGGAAAGTCTTTCTCAAGGGTCAAAATTTCGGAAGTAACCAACAGTTAATATCATAATAGTTTTTCTTTAAGCCTTGCTTACACATAAACATGAAATTCTTTAACTTTTCTGCTTATCATTTTTATAGTAAATAGAATTTAAGTTATTTTAAAAACATAACTGATCATTATATCATGACAATTAAAGCTCTTTAAAATTGAACACTATAGAAATTTCATTAAAAGGCCTGTAAAACTACGAGTGGTTCTACTTTCCTTCTCTGCTAACAATATATAGAATGTGGCCTTTTTGTTGTAGCTAATAGACTCAAATTTAAAACATGGAACTAATATTTTAAGCCCATTACAATATAAACCTAGTACTGTGTTAGTATGTGGAATAAACATTTCTATATAGGCTTTAACTATATACAGGGGTGGGCAGAAGTAGGGTTACACCTGTAAGTGAAACACAGAGTTTATTCTTGTAGTATTTATTAACTATTGTATTACTTCCCATTAGAAATTAGTTTGGGAGAACAGGTTTGGAAACATCAGAGAGTTATCAAACAGGAGATGAAAGTGACTGAAAACAAGGTATACCAAAAGATAAAAAGCAAGTGCCTGAGAAAGAAACTTGATTGATACCAGAAACAATGTTCAATAAATATTTATTCAATTAATGAATGTATCTATTCTTAAACACGTGAGGACAAATTCTTATCAATATCTAGGAGATATATATAATACTTGATTTATTAAGTCATTGCAACTTGTGACTGATTTTTAAATATTTACTTATTTGGTATTAATATATAGCTTCATAAGCCTTATGAGACTGGATAAAAATAATGAAAAGAATATCTACTTGTATACAAGAAGCTGAAACAGCACAATCATAGCACGGTAAGCCAAAAACAAACACTTAAATAAAACTGGGAGCACCTGACTCAATAGGGTAGGAGTGGAAAGCCACATACTGTACTGCTTATATGCAGCAGGGTTCAATTAAACAGCATGACCTGGATCAATAGTTGTACTCACAACTATTAGTGCTATAAGTGAACACCTATAGCTAATAACTATTTGGTCAGGACACACACAAAAAGAACAATTCAAAAAAATCAAAACACTTCTGGAGTAGCTCCTCACTTGGTAGAATTTTCAGATATTAAAGGTAACTATATATTGATACACTGAATACATATTTTGCTTCTCAGGACTGTAACTTCCTATCTCTTGTGAGAAAGGTTATTGGAAGATCCAAGACGGTAGCAGAGTACATGGACGTTACACTCACCTCCTCCCAAGATCACACTGGAATTACAGTTAAATTACAGAGCAATCAACCTGAATGACCAACTTAAAAGTAGCTGAACAGATGTCTCACAATCAAAGATTTACAGAAAAAGGCACATGGAGACTGGTAGGAAGGGCAGAGACATGAAAAGGACTGGCCCTGCTCCCACAGGCAGCCACTGAGAATCCAGAGAAATGTCTCAGCTGCAAAGGTCCCCCTTGTGAAGCAAGTGGTCTCAACCCCATGCTGGGCACCCCAGCCCAGAGCACCAGAGCCTGGAAGAGCCACCATGTGACACCTGGCTGTGAAAATCAGCAGGAATTCTGCATGCTAGGGAGAGACTGGAATCTGCTGGAGACCTAGGTGCTCCCTTAAAGGGTCAGGGCACAAAATCTTCTCCACAGCCACTCACCCTGGGCTGCAGCAGAGGGAGGTCAGCTCAGAGCAAACTGGAGTCCTGCATGGAGAGACTGGGTTGTGAGGCTCCGGGGAGAGAGCTAAAGGGACAGCCACCAGGGTCCCTGTGCTGAGTCCCTGTCTCACACCACCCACAAACGTCATCTTTCTTGGGTCAAATGCTCCCCTCGATGCCATGTTAGTCTGGGGATATGCACTTAAATTTAAGACTCGAAACCATAAAACTCCCAGAAGAAAACATAGGCAGTAAAATCTCTGACATTTCTCTTAGCAATTTTTTTTCTAATATATCTCCTTGAACAAGAGAAACAAAAGAAAAAATAAATAAATGGGACTACATCAAACTAAAAAGTTTTTGCACAGCAAAGGAAACCATCAACAAAGTGAAAAGACAATCCACTAAATGGGAAAATATATTCACCAACGATACATCTGATAAAGGATTAATATCTAAAATTTATAAAGAACTTATAAAACTCAACACCAAAAAAACAAACAATCCAATTAAAAAATGGGCAAAGGACCTGAACAGACACTTCTCCAAAGAGGACATACAGATGGCCAACAGACATATACAAAGATGCTCAACGTCACTAATCATCAGAGAGATGCAAATTAAAACCACAATTAGATATCATCTAAAGCTTCTCAGAATGGCTATCAATAAATCAACACACAAGTTTTGGTGAAGATGTGGAGAAAAGGGACCCCTCGTGCACTGTTGGTGGGAATGCAGACTGGTGTAGCCACTATGGAAAACAGTGTAGAGAATCCTGAAAAAATTAAACATGGAACTTCCTTCTGACCCAGCGATTCCACCTCTAGGTATATATCCAAAGAATCCCAAAACACGAATTCATAACAATATATGCAACCATATGTTCATTGCAGCATTATTTACAGTAGCCAAGATATGAAAGCAACCCAAGAGATCACCAATAGTCAAGTGGATAAAAAAAAGCGGTGGTACAAATATACAATGGAATATGACTGCCAAAAAGAGAATGAAATCTTACTATTCGCACCAGGATGAATGTACTTAGGTGCTATTATGCCAAATGAAATAAGTCAGTCTGGGAAAAAGAAATACCATATGATTTCACTTATATGTGGAATCTATATAACAAAATAAAAACCAGACTGACTGATATGCAAAACAGACTGATGGGTGGGGGACTGGTTGAAAAGGTGAAGGGATTAAGAAGTACAAATTGGTAGGTACTTGAAATATCAGGGAAAATACTTTGTAAAGTATATGATTGTCTAACAACTATGTTGTACACCTGAAACCAATAGCATGAAAAGTTCTAACTCACAGAATGAAGGGATTAGTTTAGAAAGAAACTACTTGGGGGCAAAACTTGTGATAAGGAAAAAGAATTTATGGATGCAAAAAGGAGTGATATGTATAATAAGAAAAATTAATTAATTTTTTAAATTTATGGATGCTATTTGTTTGATACAAATGTGGTCTATAGGCTGAATATTTTTTCCCTAAAGTATTTTAGTATATGTGCTGCTGAAGCAACACTCCCTAAAGAATTCATTAGCAGAGAATCTGGAAGTGTTCACAATTTGAGGCATAAGCATACTGTCCAGAGAATAGAATTCTTTTCAGTGCAAACTAAAGATAAGTAACTGCAATTAAGGGAATACTTTTAACTACTTCAATAACAGTGTCTTGATGAAAGCTAGGTTAAAAGACATGTACATTGAGTAGATGTGTAATGGAAAAACCCAAAGGGTAACTGGAAAATTTTCCCCACATTATTGGGTATAGTTAATTTATGAATAGGAAAGGAAAGATATATTGTAAGGAAAAGCTTTACAATTATTGTTGCTTTTTCTATATCTCAAGGTTTTTATTTTCCAAGCTCTGTTGGTCTGAAACCACAATGAGGATCTTATCTAGCAGTGAAAAGTCCAGAGGGGGGGGAAATGGCTTATGGCTATATGAGATGGATTTGTACCAAACAGTTAATTTAATAATTTATGATGAAAAAACCAACAACTGCCAAACTGAATAATATTCACATGGGCCAGTCAGTGAATTTTCTATCCCAAAGAGAACTCAATTTGAGAAATCATATAAAGATCATAAGGTCGCTCTTAAAAGGTGTACTCTGGGTGGCTGTAAGCATGCAGGGCATGGAGTGGGTACCCAGGCCTCTTCTCCCATGCATGGGAGTGTGGACCCGTGTCCATGCTGGACTGGGTAGTGTGCCACTGGGAGGAAAATCACAGCAAGGCGTCATGGGCAACTGTCTTTGGGGCACCCTTTTACGCTCTGGTCTCACAGGGTGGACAAGGCCTCCAGGGGACCTGGCAAGAAAAGTCTGTACCACCTCCTTCTTGCATGGGCTCTGAGAGTGTCAATTTTTAAAAACATTGCCAGGGATAAGGTCTGAACACAGGAACTAACCAGGAGATGATATTGGCTCCTGGCTTGGGTTCTCCAGGATTGGAGGGTTTTGTGGTTTCCAGCCCACTGTGTGCACTGGCACTTTGGAGTTTTGCTTATCCCGCCCCTGGAAGCGAAGTTGAGCCCAGCTCTGGTGTTCCTGGTTGGGCAGTTCTGGTGTTCATCCTGTGGGCAGCCTGAGCAGTGATCAGGGCGAGGAGACATCCAAGGTGGAGGAAACTGACAGTAGGGAGAACCCTCAAAACTCCAACCGGTTCACTGGCCTCCAGCCGCCTCTCTCTGACCATTACAGTACCTACCAAGTACTAGTTGGCTGGCCAGTGCACTGTTTAAAATTTAATTGTTTCTTTATCTACAGTTGACATGCAGTATAATTCACTCTTTTTAGTGTCAGGTTCTAGGGGTTTCAACAGATCCATGGCAATCAGGCAGTAAAACAATCATGTCACTCCTCAGCGTCCCTTCTACCTTTTGCTGCCAATTGGCCTCCCACCTCCTGGTCACCACTGATCTCCTCTTTATCCCTACAGTTTTTCCTTTTCCAGAAAGTTTGATCAATGGGATAGACAGCATGCAGCATTTTGATTCTGGTTGCTTTTGCTCAGCAAAAAGTATCTGAGATTCATCCATGTTGTAGCCAGTATAAAAAAGTCACTCCTACACCCTGGCTGGGTGGCTCGGTTGGTTGGAGTGTCGTTCCATACACCAAAAAAGGTTGCAGGTTCGATTTTCAGTCAGGGCACATACCTAGGTTTCAGGTTGGCTCCCAGGTGGGGACACGTATGGGAGACAACAGATCGATGTTTCTCTCTCACATCACTGTTTCTCTCTCTCCTCTCTCTCTCTCTCTCCCTTTCTCTCTCTCTCTCTCTCTCTCTCTCTCTCTCTCTCTCTCTCTCTCTCTCTCTCAAATTAAGAAAAACATCCTCAGGTGAGGATTAAAACAAGTCACTCCTTTTTTTTTTTTTTTTAAATAAAAGAAAGGTTAAGGTCACTTGATGATGGACAAAAATCAAAGCTAGAAAATAGTCTTTCTATGTCATCCAGGTATTCTTGCCCACTGGTCTACACGTCTATTCATTTTAAGAAGCCTGAAGACTCATCAGTCCATTATCTCCCCAACCCTCCAATTTTAAATAATCCAAGTTTCACTTCTTATTATCAAGATTTACACCAAATCTGACTGCTGATCTCTCCTTTAATTCTACTAGCTTCTGACTATATCCAGTCAATGAGGATGTGTTTTCAACATTAAAAAACAGTATATCAAGCAAAGTCTGAGAAGTAGCCCTAATGTTAAGTTCGCATTATTCTTATTATGAGCACAGGATTAAGTAAATTTACTAACTGATGCTTTGTCAAAAGAGGCATATTAAAAAAGTTTAAATGTAGGAGAAAAGCTCCAAAATCCTTAAAAAATCTGAAGATTCTGTTATAAAACAAATAACTTCTTAATTCACCTATTGTAAAAGCAGAAGCTTCCAACTATTGAAACTGCCACTCTTTAAAGACTTTCTGAGCAGCATTATTAATGCTGATTAATGGTTGTTAAGAACACACAAGAGGAAATGTATAAAAAATAAAGCAGTAGTGTCCTGGCCAGTTTGGCACAGCGGTTAGAGCGTCGGCTCACAGACCAAAGAGTCAAGGGTTTGATTCCGGTCAAGGGCACGTACCTCAGTTGTGGTTCAGTCCCAGTCTTGCTAGAGGCAACCAATTGATGTGTCTCTCTCACATTGATGTTTCTCTCTCTCTCTCTCTCTCTCTCTCTCTCTCTCTCTCTTTCCTCCCCCCTCCTCCCATTCAATCTGAAGACAAATGGGAAAAAAATCCTCAGGTGAGGATTTAAAATAAATAAATAAATAAAGCAGTAGAGATTTCAGTTGGTTATAAGGTAAAACATAATTTGTTGCAGTGATAAAATTTCTCCATGGTAGTTTACATGTTCTGCCATCTAAACTGTTAAGTATTGGACAACAGAGACTGTGTCATGTTCATTATTGTTTCTACAGTATTTAACACAAAGTTACGCACAAAGCATGTATTCAATACATACTTTTTAAATGAATGGATAATGGTAAAGGATAGGATTTACAATATCACATTATAGTATCAGCAGCTAATGTTTATTGGACACTTACTATGTACCAGTCATTATTTAAGAGCTTTACATGGTGTGAGGGTCTAACTCATTTAAATCCAGTTTGGCAATTGACAAATTTTATGTAAAGGTGCTCTCTAAACTGTACAGAGATAAATATTATTTTATTTGTAGGAAGAAAACCTTTCCAGTGCTTTTCTCCCTGTTTGATCTCCAAAACAACTCTCAGAGAACTCAAAACACATCGCTTTCATATTTCTATCCCATTTTTTAATATACTCTTTATGGCTGTCTTTAGAAGTAGCAAAATATTATAGAAAAACAAATACTGAGGTTTAGTTAACTTGTCTATTTGATGATAATAATAATGATAAAGAATATGGATAATTAAATAAATGGAAAAGGTAGATGGGTGATTTACCATGAAGCTAGGGTACATTCTAGGATCCTTCTAAAATAACTATACATAAGGGAAAATGTTAACCTTAAAATATACACATATACACAGGCACACACACACACATATACACATGCACACAAATTAGCTGTGTTATATCTAGTTTACCTATTTATTTATAAGGCTAGATTACATAACAAATAACCTCCTCAGCCAATGCTCTTTTAATAAGGTACTAAAATGTTTAGGTTCATAACTTTTTGTCTTTTTTTACTCAATCATGAATATTTCTTTTTGTTTTCAGCCTGGCAAAATCTCTTCTATATAAGAATGGTCAATTCCAATGGTTTTGTATTAGAAAACCTGCAGTTACATGAGTTAATCAAAATATTCTGGAATATGATACTCTTTGATATACCTTCTATGCAAACACAGTCATCTGTAAGAATTTCCAGTTACTTGTTATTGGTGCTTACCCCTTCTTTCGGGTCTGTGTGGAGTCCTCCTCCTGCATGACCATGCCAACATGTTCTCTTTTCTATCAGCGGCCATGCCTGGAGCGCCTAGTTGAAGATGATACCAAGCCATACATTAGCCATTACAGAATATCAGATAGTTAAAAATGTGATCCAGTATATTGGCTTTCTTACTGTCATTTGCTACTATAATAATGTGTAATCTGTTACTCTATCATTGTCAAGTAAAGTATATTATACACTTAATTAATGATATCCCATTTGCTTTCTATGTGTATACAGTTTCACTTTACAATTTAATATAGTAGATTTTACACAACTAATTATTTTGCCTCACATATATACATTTAGAAACAAAGTATTTCTTAACACTTCACAGTCTATCTTATGCTATAGTAACTTGCACATGTTTTTTCTCTCCTATTACATGTTAAATGTCTTAATGTCTTAAGATTAGAGACAGTCTCTTTTATCTATCTCCCATGGAACATACCACAACGTTTTGCACATGGGTAGGATAGATTTCAATGCTTGTTGGATTAGCTTATAAAAGAAAAGCTATCTACAAATATTCCAACTAGCCCTGAAAATACTCAAACATCTTGTCTATTATAATTTTTTAAAGGCCTTAAGATTATTGCTCAGGTTTTAAAAAATAATAATTATCTTTTCAAGTATTGGTAGATTTCTCTTCTATCTGCCTATATTGTACTTTAATTTTAACTTTATTTTTATTGTTGACATTATTAAAGATGTCCCCATCTCCCAACCCCCTTTACCCACCTCCACCCAGCCCCCAACACCTCTTCCCTCTGGCCATCACCACACTCTTATCTGTGTCTCTGGGTTAGGCATATATATAGTCTTTGGCTAATCCCTTCACATTCTTTCATGCAGTACTCCCTTCACCCCACTAACAGCTGTCAGTCTATTCCATGTACCCATGCCTGTTTCTATGTTGTTTGTCAGAGTTTATTTTGTTCATTAGATTCCACATATTAGTGAGGTCATATGGTATTTGTCTTTCTCTGACTGGCTTATTTCATTTAGCAAAATAATCTACAGGTCCATCAATGCAATTGCAAAAGGTAAGCGTTCCTTCTTTTTTTACAGCTGCATAGTATTCCATTGTGTAAATGTACCACAGATTTTTTTATCCACTCATCTACTGACGGACACTTGGGCTGTTTCCAGATCTTAGCTACTGTAAGTAACACTGCTATGAACATAGTGGTGCATATATTTCTTCTGATTGGTGTTTCAGGACTTTTAGGATATCTTCCCAGAAGAGGGATCACTGGGTCAAAAGGCAGTTCCATTTTTAATTTTTTGAGGAAACTCCATACTGTTTTCCATAGTGGCTGCACCAGTCTGCATTCCTACCACCAGTGCACTAGGGTTCCCTTTTCTCCACATCCTCGCCAGCATTTATTTGTTGATTTACTGAGGTTAGCCATTCTGACAGGTGTGAGGTGATAACTCACTGCAGTTTTAATTTGCATCTCTCTGATGTTTAGTGATGTTGAACATTTTTTTCACATGTCTATTGGCCATCTGTATGTATCTGCCTATTTTTTAATTGTCAGTTTAGTACTGGCTAATGGCACTCAAACTTGAGAAGGTTGCTAACCTCTATTCCATTATCTCCTCAAGGTCTAATTAAACAGAGACATGATATAGAATACGACTGTATTTCTGGTAACACAATTATTGCCCAAAATAATTGCATTAGCTTTTCAAATGAAAAAAAAAAAAAAGCGACCTTTTCAAAAAATATTGTTCCCTCTCAAACATACACAAAAATGTCTTAATTTTGCTGCCTCTCACTTATGTCATTTATGTATTTGAGCCCTGAAAATCTGTCAGTTTTTTAAAGCACTTTGAAAATTCAATAAGGTGACCATAACTCATACAATGTCTAGAACACTTATTTTCACATAATGTCAGGAAGAAAACTGACAGCTCTCTTAGAAGCATTTTAAAAAATGTTTTTTTCTTTTATCTTTTTAAAAATATTTTTTGTTTATTGGTTTTAGAGAGAGAGGAAGAGAGAGGGAGAGAGAGATAGAAAGATCGATGAAAGAGAACATCAACTGATCACCTCCTGCATACCCCCCACTGGAGATCGGGCCCACAACCTGGGCATGTGCCCTGACTGGGAATCGAGCTGGCGACCTCTTGGTGCATGGGTCGATGCTCAACCACTGAGCCACACCAGCCAGGCTATCTTTTTTTTTTTTCTATTGTTGAAAGTATTACTGATGTCCCCCCTTTTTCCCCATTGACCCCTTCTTTCCCGCTCCCACCCCTCGCCTGCCTAACGTCCCTGTCGATTGGTTGTGCATATATGCATATAAGTTCTTTGGTTTATCTCTTTCCACCCCTCCCACTCTCCATCCCTCTGATATAATGAACAAAAACTGTTTTTTTCTAAATGCCTTTAAAAGAGAAGTACCTAGAGCCTTAAAGTCACTTGAGAATGTTTCAAGAGTAAACAAATCTTACTCTAAATTGCCATATCAATCTTCTTAAGCTAGATTCACTTTTGCAATACAAAAAGGGTTTTATCTTATATAGTGTAATTAACCAAAAATTTAAATACATGATCCTTTATGCTTTAGGAGTTTATAATCTAAAACTGACAGATGCAGGCATAAATAACACAGTAAGACAAATGTAATGGTAAGATATATCTTGACTGCCCCCTCTCATCCACCTAAAAAATAAACTTTAATTTTAGTTCATCCCTGGAGATGCTTACCCCAGAACAAAATGGCAGAATCACTGAAGGCCAGGATAGTTAGTATTTTACCCACTTTTCATATTTTCCTGGTGGTCTTGTTTTGCTAAGATATTTTTGCATTATAAAGCAATGTGGATTAGAAAGAGCTATACTATAATAATCTTTAGGAAGAACCATTCACTAAGTTCTCACTATTTGGCTGGCCTCCTGCTCAACACTATCTAATTTCATTTTCACTACAACCCTACAAGGTATTTATTATTGTTATCATTCCCATTTTACAAACTAGATACTAAGGCTCAGAGAGGCTGCCTTGCTCAAGTTCACACAGCCAGGAAGGGGTAGAATAGAGATGTACATTCCTAACATTATCAATATTAACAATATCAGTAACATTACTGGAGCTAGTGAGCTTACTAATTGTCATCTTCCTGATTGATAACCTTGAACATCTGGTTAATTTTGCTATTGTTTATATGGCACACTTGATGTTGTTTAATTCTTGGCAAAATCATCAAAGTAACTGTAATAATAAAAATAAAGAGTGATACCACCAAAAGTGGTAGATTAAGGAATTTCAGAAATGTGTACTAAAGCAATGATTAAGTTGTCAAAAACTGACAGAAACAACTCTTTTAGAACTATAGAATCTAATTCAACTAGGAAGTACATATGAAGAAAGAAGTTGCTAAATTTCAGTAAAGAGCATTAGTATATTTGTGCATACTCCATTCTCCAGTTCCAGAGGCAGCCATGGGGATGGATGGCATCTCTCATTCCTGGTATGGCTTCCTGGTACCAGAGGCTGGGAAATATGGGCCTCATTCTCAAAGAATTGTGACTGTGTGTTCTGACTTGCATGGCACCTCCTTGAACACCTGGCTTACCTTGTTTGCACCCATCAGAACTACCTTGGGGTTGTAACAACCTTCAATGTTGTTTGTTGGAAGAATATAAAGGCATATACTAGCTTTTAAATGTTAAAGCATTTGGGGCAAGGGGATAACAGGGGGCAAGCAGGAGACAGAATAAAAAGCCTAGGAATGAACAGTTTGAGAAGGAGATTCCTGAGAGAATAGGGCTTTGAAAAGACAGTGCAATATAAGATTATAAAAGTAACAAAAGTTTAATAAAGAAACAGAAAGTATAAGTATTAACACTATTTATTATGATGCCAAGAAAAATTTAAAATTTAAAGAAACATTTACAAAAATGAGATATTAAATATACCAAAATTAAAGATGAAAGAACAAACAGAATGCCAAGAGGAGAAACAACAACAACAAAAAAAAACCCTATCATCTAGACATATTTACTTAGAAATATCAAAGTATGTCCATAAAAAAAAGCATTTTATTCATAATATAAAAAAAAAACTAGAAAAAAAAAGAAATATCAAAGTAAAATACAACATTCTACGAGAGGCTAGAAAGAACAAATAACATAAAGTAAAAAGAATCAGATTGACATTAGACTTTTCAACAAGTTAGACTGGATGCGAAAAGATAATGGAGTAAGATTTTCAAAGCCTTGAAAGAAAAGAATGTCTAACCTAGAGTTGTATATAAACTAAACTGTCTTTTGAATATGATGGCATTATGGACACAAATTTACATGGGTCTGGTCAGTTTGTAAAAAATCTTCAAGCTATATACATATGCCATTTGCATTTTTCTGCATATATATCATACATAAAGAGTTAGAAGAGTGACATCACAAGATATCAGAAAAGGAAGTCCCAGCACTTTTTCTCCCAAAGAAATACCAACTTAATAATGACATATGGACAAAAAATACCTTTATGAGAATTCCACAGCACAGTTAAGATGCTACAGTGCCCTAGTCAATGACAAAGTCTAGAACAGTTGCACTGAAAAAGACAAAAAGACCAATTTCACTTTATCTACATAAACCTCTCCCATAAGATGGCAGAGCTTAGCACCAAGAAAGATCATCCCATCATGAAACTTCTCCACCAGGTGAAAAAAGAGAATGAAACATGTACCCAACATCCCAGAATTAAGAGCTACCCATGGTCCTGGTTTCTGTCTCAGCTCACTAATTAGTACCGATGGAACCAGAAAAATTTGGGTGCCTGGGGACAGCTAAGAATAAAGGAAAAGCATCTGGTGTGTTGCTACAGTTAACATGGCTTTGCACAATTGGGAGAAGACACACAACTTAAGGCTTCTCTCCTGATAGTGAGGGAGAGCAGTGGAACATGCATCCAACATCCCAGACTTTCTGAGAGCTGCCTGAGGAGTTAATTTCTGTCTCACCTCACTTGAAGCTCTGACAAAACAAGCATAGTTTGATGCCTGGGGGATACTGAGAACAACGGAAAGTAATGAGTGGCTTGCATACTCAGCATGATCAGGAGAAGGTGCACAACTCAAGGCTTATACCATGGAAGGGAAAAAAAGAAGTGAAGCACGCATCCAACATTCTGGTTTTTCAGAAGGCTGCCCAAGGGACCAGTTTCTGTCTTGCCCAACTCACAGCACAGATTAGACATGGCATATTATAGATGCCTGGGGCAGCTGAGAACAAGAGATACCTTAGTAATGCACTACTGCTTCAGAGAACCAGTAGTATAAAAGATAGTCACAAGAGAGAGCAAGAGATTATGAGGCCCTGAAAAAAAAGAAACCAACAAATAACTCTAATTACAATCTATAAATACAAGTCCAGAGAAATACATCCATGGGCCCCCAAAATCTCTAGCTGGAATAGTAAGCATAAAAAGAACATAGAATCCAAAGAAAGAACCAGTCAGAAATGAAGACTAGAATAAATGAAAGAAAGACTACTCTAGAAGGAATCAAGGGCAGATAAGATGAAGAAGAGGATCGAATTAGCAATTTGGAATGTAAAGTACCAGAAAACACCAAATCAGAAGAGCAAAAATAAAAATAAAAAAGTTAAAAAAAATAAGGATAGTTTAAGGGACCTCTAGTATAACATCAAGTGTAACAACATTCGCATCATAGGGTTACCAGAAAGAGGAGGGGGACAAAAGACTGCAAAACTATTTGAAGAAATAATGACTGGAAATTTCCCTAGGCTGGTGAATAGAAAGGACACACAAGTCTGAAAGAACAGAGATTCCAAAACAAGATGAACCCAAAAGGCCCAAACCAAGACACATCATAATTCAAATGGGAAGGGTAAAGAAAAAGAAACTTAAAAGCAATAAAAGAAAGACACTTAGTTTCCTACAAAAGGCTCCCCTAAGACTATTAGTATATTTCTCAACACAATCTTTTTAGGCCAAAAGGAATTAGAATAAAATATTCAAAGTGATGAAAAGAAAAAACCTACAACCAAGATTACCAAACAAGGCTATCATTTAAAATTGGGGGAAAAAATAGAGTTTCCTAGACAAGTAAAAGCTAAAGGAGTTCCTCACCACCAAAACCAGTATTACAAGAAATGTTAAAGGAACTTCCACAAGAAGAAAGGGAAAAAAGAACATATACATGAATTATAAAATGGCAATAACTACTGACCTATCAATCATCATTTTAAATGTAAATAGATTAAATGCTCCAATCAAAAGACATAGGATGGTTGAATGGATGAAAAAGCAAGACCCATACATATGCTATCTACAGGAGATCTACTTCAGATTCATAGACACGTGGACTGAAACTAAAAAAATGAAAAAGACATATTTCATACAAACAGTAACAAAAAAAAACTGGGGCAGCAATACCTGTATCAGACAAAATATTTTTTTTTAATCCTTACTCAAGGAAATTTTTGCATTTATTTTCAGATAGAGTGGGAGGGAGAGAGGGAGGAAGAGAGAGAGAGAGAAACACCAATGTGAGAGAGACACATCGACTGGTTGCCACCCACACGACCCCAGGGGCCGGGGCAAACTGCAACCAAAGTACGTGCCCTTAGCGGAAACCAAACTTGGGACTCTCTGGTCTGCGGGCTGACGCTCTAACCACTGAGCCAAACCAGCCAGGGCCAGACAAAATACTTTAAAACAAAACAAGGCTATTATGAAAGACAAAAAAAGACATCAAATAACGATAAAAGGATCAATCCAGCAAGAGGCTATAATTCTTGTAAATATTTATGCATCCAATGTAGGAATACCTAAATACATAAAGCAACTACTGATGGACATAAAAAGAGAGATCCACAGTAATACAGTCATAGCAGGGGACTTTAACACTCTATTGACATCAATGGATAGGTCTTTGAGACAGAAAAATAAGGAAACAACAGCCTTAGGTGACATATTAAATCAAATAGATTTGATATTTTTAGAGCATATAAACACAAAGCATATACATTATTTTCAACTGCACATAGAACATTTCCTAGGATAGACCACATATAAGGACAAAACACAAGTCTCTATAAATTTAGGAAGATTGAAACATCTCAACTTCTCCAACCAAAATACTAAGAAACTAGAAATCTATTACAGGGAGAAAACTAAAAAACACACAAACACATGGAGTATAAATAACATGCTATTAAACAGTGAATGGGTTAACAATGAATTCAAGAAATAAATCAAAAGAAAATGAAAACACAATGACCCAAAATCTGTGGGACACAGAGAAAGCCGTCCTAAGAGGGACATTTATAGCAATACAGGCAACCTCAAGAAACCAGAAGAATCTCAAATTAAAAAATCTAACCAGCCTGGCCAGTGTGGCTCAGTGGTTGAGCGTCGACCCAGGCACCAAGAGGTCTCCATTTCGATTCCCGGTCAGGGCACATGCCCAGGTTGTGGGCCCGATCCCCAGTGGGGGGCGTGCAGGAGGCGACCAATCGATGTTCTCTCTCACTGACGTTTCTATCTCTCTCTCCGTCTCCCTTCCTCTCTCTAAAATCAATAAAGAAAAGAATTTTTTAAAAAATCTAACCAATCACCTAATGAAACTAAAAAAAACAACAAAGAGTGGAACTAAACAAAATAGAATCATAAAATATAAAAATAAGAAAAGATCAAAAAAAGCAAGAGCTGGATCTTTGAAAAGATAAACAAGATGGATAAACCTTTAACCAGACTCATCAAGAAAAAAAGAGACAGGATCCAAGTAAATATAATCAGAAATGAAAGAGGATAAAGGACAACAGGCACCACAAGAATACAAAGGATTATAAGAAAATACTATGGCACTGGCCGGTTTTGCTCAGTGGTTAGAGCGTCGGCCTGCGGTTCAGAGACACCCGGGTTAGGTTCCCACTAGGGGCGCGTACCTCGGTTGCAGTTTGTCCCCGGCCCTGGTTGGTCGTGCGGGAGGCAGCCACTTGATGTGTCCCTTTCACATAGATGTCTCTCTCTCTCTCTCTCTCTCTCTCTCTCTCTCTCTCTCTCTCTCTCTCTCTCTCTCTTCTTCTCTCTCCCTCCCACTCTATCTGAACAAAAAAAAATGGAAAAATGTCCTCAGGTGAGGATTAAAAAAAAAAAAATACTATGAACAATGATATGCCAACAAAAAGACAATCTGGAATAAATGAATAAATTCCTAGAAACATATAATGTTCAAAGGCTGCATCAGGAAGAAACAGAAAATCTGAACAGACCGATTACTACCAACAAAATCGAATCAGTAATCAAAAAACTCCCAACAAAGTCCTAGACTGGATGGCTTCAAATGTGAATTTTACCAAACATTCAAAGAACTAACACCAATTCTTCTCAAGCTATTTCCAAAACTTCAAAAAAAAGGAAAAGCTACTACACTGATATTTAGTCTAGCACTACACTGGTTCCAAAACCAGACGAAGATTTTATAAAAATAGAAACTATTAAGTCAATATCCCTGACAAATATAGTTGCAAAAATCCTTAAGAAAATATTAGTAAACCAAATTCAGCAATACATTGAAAAGATCATACACCATGATCAACTGGGATTTATTCCTGGGACACAAGGTTGGTACAATATCCGCAAATCAATTCAGGTCATGCACCACATAAACAAAATGAAGGATAAAAACCATATAATCATATCAGTAGATGCAGAAAAAGCATTAAAAAAATCTAGCATCCACTTATGATTAAAACTCTCAGCAACATGGGAGCGGAGGGAGGCCATATGTGACAAACCCACAACCAACATCCTACTCAATGGCAAGAAACTAAAAGCATTTTCCTTAAGATGAGGAAAAAGTCAAAGATGTTCACTTTTACCACTTTTATTCAACATAGTATCGGAAGTCCTAGCCAGAGCAATCAGACAAAATTAAATAAATGGGATCCAAATTGGAAAGAAAGAAGTAAAACTGTCATTATTTGCAGATGCATGATACTATATGTAGAGAACCCTAAAGATTCCATCAAAAAACTATCAGGACTGATAAATGAATTCAGTAAAGTAGCAGGATACAAAGTTAATATTCAGAAATTAGTTGCATTTTTATACACCAATAATGAACTATCATAAAGAGAAATTAAGAAAACAATTACATTTACAATTGCATAAAAAAAATACTTAGGAATAGTCCTGGCTGGTGTGGCTCAGTTGGTTGGCTGTCATCCTGTGCACTGAAAGATTGTGGGTTCAATTACCACTCAGGGCACATGCTTGGGTTGTGGGATTGATTCCCAGTAGGGGGCATGCAGGAGGCGGCCAATTGATGTTTCACTCTCATGTCAATGTTTCTATCTCTCTCCCTCTCCCTTCCTCTCTCTCTAAAAAACAATTTTAAAAAATCTATAGTACCCATAGCAATCTACAGAGTCAATGCAATACCAATCAAAATCCCAGTAGGATTTCTTTGTAGAAATGAAAAAAAAATACCCTAAAATTCATATGGAAACTCAAGGGTCCATGAAGAGCCACAACAATCTTGAAAACAAAAAATTGGAGGCCTCACATTTCCAGATTTCAAAATATATCACAACACAACAGTAATAAAAACAGTATGGGACTAGCATAATGACAGACATATAGATCAACAGAACTTAGAGAGCCCAGAAATGCATTCCTGCCCATATGGCATAATGGTCTTTTACAAGAGTGTCAAAACCACACAATGGAGGACAGTTTCTTAGACAAATGGTAAGAGTACACTGGATATTCATATGCAAAAGAATGAAGCTGAGCACTTACCTTATACCATACACAAAAATCAACTCAAAATGGATTAAAGATCTAAAAATAAGTACAAAACTATAAAACTTCAAGAACAAAACAGAGGAAAAATGTCATGACATTGTTTTTGGCATGGTTCTTGGATACAACATCAAAAACACAGGCAACAAAAGCAAAAATAGCCTAGTGAAAGTACATTGAACTTTAAAACTCTACACATCACATAAAACAATCAACAGGGTGAAAATGCAACAAACTGAGTGGGAGAAAATATTTACAAACCATATATCTGATAAGGGGTTAATATCTAAAATATATACAGGTAAATCATACAACTCATTAGCAAAAAATAAAAATCCAATTTAAAAATGGAAGAAATGAATAGATATTTCTCCAAAGATGCAAATGGCTAACAGGTACATGAAAAAGGGCTCAACATCATTAATTACCAGGGAAATGCAAATCAAAACCACAATGAGATATCACCTGTGACCTGTGAGAATGACTATCATCAAAAAGACAAGAGACAGTATTTGTTGGCAATGATGTGGAGAAAAAGGAACCCCTGTATACTGTTGGCGGGAATGTAAACTAATTCGGCCAGTATGGAAAACAGTATGGAGGTTCCTCAAAAAATTAAAAATAGAACTACAATAAGATTCAGCAATTCCACTTCTAGGTATTTATCCGAAGAAAACAAAATCACTGTCTCAAGAAACATCTAGATCCTGAAGTCACCACAGAATTATTTACAATAGCCAAGGCATGAGAACAACCTATGTGTCCATTGACAGATAACTGGATAAAGAAAATGTGATATACTGTATATACAAAAGGAAATATTATTCAGCCATAAAAAAGGAAATTGTGCCATTTGCAACAACATGGATGGAACTTGAGGGCATAATACTAAGTGAAAAAAGTCAGACAGAGTAAAATAAACACTATATAATCTCACTTATATGTGAAATTTAAAAAACAAAACTCATAGAAAGAGAACAGATTTGTGGTGGTTGTTGGTGGTGGGAGGTAGGGGAGTAGGGTGAAGATGATCAAAAGGTGCAAACTTCCAGTTATAAAATAAGTAAGTTCTTCAGAATGTAGTATGTGGCATAGTCACTATAGTTAACAATTCTGTACTGTATATTTGAATGTTGATAAGAGAGTAAATCTTAAATTCTTATCACAAGAAAAAAAATGCAAATGTGAGGTGATGCATATTAACTAAACATATTGTGGTAATCATTTCACATATACCTACATATATCAAAATCATGTTGTACACCTTAAACTAACACAATATTATGTCAATTACATCACAGTGTAAGACCGGGAAAATAAAAACAAAATAAGCAAACAAAAGCAAAGCTAGTCTCAGGTATAGGGCTACATAAGATTAAAAGTCAACTAAAAATCAGAACCAGTTTTGACATGTATGTGTGTGAGTGTGCACATTGTGTTATCAGTGGTTTATTTGGAGTTGATCACAATAACCACCAAATGTTATAAAGCAATAAACTGAGCACTGGAATAATTTAATTTGAATAATCCTGATACAGTTAAATATTATTAACTCAAACTAATATTTTTTGTGGGTATGGGTGGGAAGCTTCCTGAATTATGGAATACTGAAACAAGCGGTTGGCAACTCAAGTATAAATTTTTTTAACTTAAATTTGCCGTATTAAAATATATTAAACAGTTTGCATATATAATTTAAGCTTTCTTCTTGTCTCATTTGCACCATTAATTTACCAAGCAAATGTTTTTGGATTTGCTTCTCTAGCCTAATCTGCCACTTCCTATCTTGAACTCCTCACTAGTGTAAACCATATGCAGTTCTACAAAAGGTCCACGTTTTCTCTTACCTCTGGGCCTTTGCACATGCTATTCTCTCTTTAGTTAACTTCTAATGTTTCAGTTTTTGGTTACACATCAGTAACTGAAGGCAATTTTCCCAATCTCAAGATTAGACTTGATGTCCCTCATGTGTATCTTCCAGTACTTCGGGCCTTCCCCATCATTTGCACTAATGTATTATAATTGCCTGTTTGTTTAATCTCTTTACCCTACTGGATTTTAAACTCTTTAAGAACAGGGCCTATATTTTGTTCTGTTCACGGCTATAAAGGTGTTCATTAATTACTGAATGAATAAATTCATTCCACATGCCTAGCATCATAGCCAATTCTTCCTGCTTGGAATGTTCTCCTAGTTTTCTCACCAGTATGCGGTTCACTCTTATAATCTGGCCTTTCATTATCACTATTTACTCTGGATGCCTACAGCCCTTAGTACTTATACTATTCATTTGAAATTTAACCTACTATCTTGCTTTTAGTTACTCCTGTAATGCATAGATCTAATGTCTTTAATGAAATTGACCAATCTTGAAGGCATTAATGTATCTGTTTCTCCTGGTACCCCATATGTAGCACAGTGCTTTTACACGGTAGATATTAAATATTTGTTGATGAAGAATAAAAAATTTAAGAGGTTGTTTCTCATACAAAGCTGACAATACTTTAGTAATACTGATGAACAAGTGGTGGCAATGAAGTGGTTTATCGATATATAAGAAATAAAAAGATACACTGAAGTAGAGCAAGTAAAATTGTTCTTGAGAGATAATAATGTACACAAATATTAAGAAGCACTATAACCATAGCAGCGTTAATTAAAGATAAGTAGCCTTATGGTTTCCAAAGCGACCTGTGTACACAGAACACTATTTTCGGATCAAAGGACAATCGTGTTCACATATACATGTAGGACGGTCTATGTTTTGGAGAGAAAGATAATTACGGTTTGGGCTTATCAAGGAGCCCTGTCAGCAAGCGGGATAACTGGCGCCAACTCAATTTGCCGCTCGTCTGTAACTAGCTTGCTGTCTTCTCCAGTACTCTCCAAATGCCAATTCCGACGAAAACCGGAACCACTGGCAAACTGGTCCCAAGTGCCATCACTAACTTTGGAAAGTAGCCCGGCTTTCCTTACGTTTACAGAGGTGAGCAGTACGGGAGCGGTGTCTACCCCATCTCTCCAGCTGAGAGCACCCAGTGTCAATCCTGCCGGAGTCACCGCTGTTCCGGGTGACCTCTGGACGGAACCTCCCGTCCCATTCCCATTTGCTGTACCCCCAAAGGTTCCCTTCACTCCTTTCTCAAATCACTCACCCTAATTTCCTTCACTTACTGCTACTCCGACTTAGCCCTGACAACCTTTCTTCTTGGGGCTGCCTGACTCGAGGTTCAGGAGGCTACGTTTTCCCACAGGTCCCCTTGTCCTTCACCCTCCACTCCCATGTGAACGGCATCTCACCTGGGACACTCGGGCGGTTCCTAGGACGCCGAGCTGACGTGGCCCCCACTGCGGACCCGATCCGCGCACAGTGACTAGAGGCCGGATCAGGATGGCGAGGTGCAGGCGCTTTTCGAAAGCAGCCGCCGCGGCAGCCCAGCGCCAGGAAGGTATCGCGAGCAGCGCCATCTTGAGCGAGGAAAGAGGAACCCAGAGCAGAGGATTGTGGGACACTGGCGGCCCCAACTGGGCTACCTTGCGCCTCTCTCCCCTCCCCCTCGTTTTCCCAGGGCCCCAGACTGGAAATAGCTTCTCTCAGGATTCAGGTGCTTTGATGCAACCGCTATTTTTCTTCTAGAGCGGGCCTTTGAGAGTTTTTCTTACACAACTTGGAACGTCAGAGTACTAGTGTCTTTTTCTCTTTTCCTAGATTTGCCAAATAAAATACAGGATGCGAAATTAAATTTGAATTTCAGATAAACAATGTATCATTTTTTAGTATAGGTATGTCTCAAATATTGAATTTGCTAAATCTGGCAACCTCGTCTTGCCCATCATTTCACTCTTCTCTTACCACCTCCACCTCAGTGCCACACTGCACTCTGCATGTTCCCCTTGCATGTCCTTATCTTCACTCTCCTGTTCAGTGACGCTTGAAGTAGGTTAAACTACAAATATGAATTTCTCATCGGAGAGATTCACTGCCTCTCAGTATTGTAAGCACTTTTATTTTGCTGATGGCGCAAACCTGGTGGTGGTTTTCCTCTGGTCTCTGGCTGTTAGGACACTTCCACACACACAGCTTGACTCTGCTAATTGGCCTCCCTAGCTCTTCCCTTTGTTTTCTGTAGCGACCTTAATTATTTCAAAACAGCTAGACTGGCTGAGGGATAGTAAATTGTAAATGTATGTGAAATCCATATTTAAAGATAGTGTTATATTCTTTTGACACTACTGTCATCGAACAAAATGATGTTGAAATATAGTTCCAGTTGTCTGGGAAACTGCATTTTCAAGTGTAAATGTTGCTTGAAACCCTGGAGACAGTAATGCAATTGAAATTTTATATTCGTTACTGTGTTCTCAAACCTGTCTGACAACACAGGCAAATCATTATGAACTCCTTCTGTAGAAGCACCCTGGACTAATGATAAATCTGACATGCCCGGGCCAGTTTGGCTCAGCGTTTAGAGCGTGGGCCAGCAGACCAAAGACTCCCAGGTTCCATTCTGTTTAAGGGCAGGAACATCGGTTGTGGTTCAGTCCCGGTCTTGCCAGTAGCAACCAATCCATGTGTCTCTCTCACATCGATGTTTCTCTCTATCTCTCTCTCTCTCTCCCTCCCTTCCACTCTATCTGAAGATAAATGGAAAAAATATCCTCAGGTGAGGATTTTAAAAAAGAAATCTGATAAAGACAAAGAATATTCCTGGCCCGGGAAGTTAGCTTTACTTTGTTTCAAGATTCATATTATACTTCAGGTTTCCAGGTAAGAGGATGTTTGAGCAGTTATTTAAATAAGAATAAAATTTCCAATGGAAGGGAATTCCATATACATGAAATGGCATGCTAAAAACAAGAAGGTATATGCCCAGGCCGGTTTGGCTCAGCGGTTATAGCCACCGCTGGAGAACCAGAGTCAGGGGTTCTAGTCCCAGTCAAGGGCAGGGTGAAGGATCCCCGACTCTGGCCCTGGTCCCGGTCCTTTGGGAGGCAACTAATGAATGTGATATTTCTCTCTCTCTCTCTCCCTCCCACTCTATCTAAAAAAAAATCAATGGGGGGAAAATATCCTCAGTGAGGATTAAAAACAAGAAGCTATAAGAAATTTAGGGAGTGTGTGGCAGGGTAGTAGGAGATGAGCCTGAGTGAGCAGTGGCCTGATGGTGAAAAGGCCTCTAATAAGTTAATACTTGATCCTGTAGCCAGTGAAGTGTTTTAATAAGGAGAGTAACAAGATCAAATTCGCATGTCCATTAAACCACTCTGGCTTAAGTGGGAAGGTTGGACTGGAGAGAGTTCAGAATGGAGTCATGATGTTAAATTCAGTCATAAAATAAAGGTTTTAACCTGACAGTGACGGTAGCAGTAGATCAATTCCTAAGATACTATGGATCTGGAAATTATGGATCTGGAATTGAAAGGACTTAATGACTGATTGGATGTTTCTGGCTTATTGTCTTGTTAATAGATCAGTAATAGCCTGTTTTATTAATGCCTATATCATCAATATGTTCAGCATCTGTTCTGTTAGAGAGCAACACTCTACACTAGAGAAACCCTAGGTTCTTCCAGTGATTTCTGTTAGGGCTGATTATTACCAATGAATCCTTCTACCCGGGTAAGGCATTGTCCAGTAATTCTCTAACTTTTTTAAAATGTAGGAACCTATACCATATATATTTTGTGATAAATTTTCAGATATAATGTGACAAAATGAAATATTTAATTTTTATACTTTCAGAAACTCTCATACACATCACCTTGAAGGATTTAACAACAGGTTTTGGGGGGCATTTTTTATTTCTAGTAGATAAAGAAGACCAGGGCCATGTGGTGATAGAGTCAGAAAGAGAACCCTGGTATTCTGGCTGCTCTTCCACTGTTCTTTACACTAAAGATGTTGCCTACATTCAAACATAAGATTTAATTGAAAGTCTCCAGAAGCCATATAGAATCATAAGATTTTTAATCAGGCAAAACCTCAGCATTCTGAAACACCTGACCCTACAGATGACTTCTCAGGATTCTTGAGAAATTTCATTAGAATCACCTATAGGCATTATTGTCATGGAACAACAGTTGTGTGGTCTTTTAATGGAGTGAACATATTTTTACTAAAGTAGTGCTCATTGTAAACCAAGTCTTCTGATTGAGAAATGTGAATAACATTGGAATACATAAGTAGTTACTCTATGATGAGTTAAAGTAGGGAAACATGAACCAAATAAGCCAAAGAAAGTTTCCAGTGCACCCAGAAATAGAACAGGAAGCATAGTGAGACTTGTGCACTGCTAGAGAACATCAGCAACAAACAGACAAACTTGGCCTGCAGTAGCTTAACACAAGTGTCCGAAATAAATTACAGAGACAGAGGAGCACACAATAAAAGCCTCTATAAATAGCTTTTGCAGATACAGATCACATGAAAGCACTGTATTTATGCAATTATTATACTTACGTATGGATATAGTATTTTATAATTTACAAAGTGCTTTTTCATACCTTATTTAGTATTCACATCAACCTTGGAGATTGGGTTTTATTAATATTCCCATATTTATGAGGAAAAATATTGAGACTGGTTGTGACTTGACAGAGGTCACAGAGCTAGCAGGATGAAGAACTAAACCTAGGTCTTATGACTCCAAGTACAGTGCTCTTTTCACAAATCCTCAGAGAAAGAGTTAAATGAAATGGAAGTAACCAATATATCAAATGCAGAGTTTAAAACAATGGTTATAAGGATGCTCAGGAACGTAGGGAAAGAATAGATGATCTCAGTAAGAATTTAAACAAAGAGATAGTAAGCATTAAAAAGGACATGGAAACCATTAAAAAACAGGCAGAAATGAAGAATACTATATCTGAAATGAAGTATTGCACTGAAGGATTCAACAACAGGCTAGGTGAAGCAGAGGATCAAATCAGAGATTTAGAGGACGGGATAACAGTAAGCAACCAAGCAGAGCATCAAAAAGAAAAGAGAATTTCAAAAAATGAGGAAAGTCTAAGGGACCTCTGGGACAACATCAATTTTAACAACATATGCATCATAAGAGTTCCGGAAGTAGAAAAGAGTAAGCAAGGGATAGAGAACCTGTTTGAAGAAATAATTGTTGAAAAATTCTCTAATCTGGTGAAGGAAAAAGTCACACAAGTTAAGGAAACATAGAGAGTCCCAATCAAGATGAACTCAAAGAGGCCCACACCAAGGCACATCACAATTGAAATGTCAAAGATGAAAGCCAAAGAGAGAATGTTAAAAGCAGCAAGGGAAAAGCAATTAGTTGTCTACAAAGGAGCTCCCATAAGTCTGTCAGCTGATTTATCAACAGATATATTCAGGCCAGAAGGGATTGTTGGCAAGAAATATTCAAAATGATGAAAAGCAAGGACCTACAACGAGACTATTCCATCCAGCAAGGCTATCATTAAGAATTGAAGGCAAAATACAGAGCTTCCCAGACCAAAAAAAAAAAAATGCTAAAGGAGTTCATTACCATCCAACCAGTATTGCAAAGGCCTGCTTTAAGAAGAAAGAAAAGAGATATGGAGAGAGTGGAACATAGGTATAAAGAATAAAATGGGCCCGGCTGGTGTGGCTCACTGGTTGAGCATAGACCCATGTACCAAGAGGTCACCGGTTCCATTCCCTGTCAGGGCACAAGCCCAGGCTGTGGGCCCAATCCCCAGTGGGGGGCATGCAGGAGGCAGCCAATCAATGTTCTCTCTCATCGATGTTTCTATCTCTCTCTCCCTCTCCCTTCCTCTCTCTCTCAAATCAATAAAGAAAAAATATTTTTTAAAAAAGAATAAAATGGCAGTAAACAGGTACCTATCAAAAATAACCTTAAATGTAAATGGATTATATGCTCCAAACATCACAGAAATGCAAAGGATTGTAAGAAAATACAATTAACAACTATGTGTCAACAAATTAGACAACTTAGGTGAAATGGATAATTTCCTAGAAACATACAATCTTCAAAAACTTAATCAGGACAAATCAGAAAACCTGAATAGACTGATTACAATGAATGAAATTGAAGAAATAATAATAATTTAAAAAAAACCAACAAATAAAAGTCCTGGACCTGATGGCTTTACAGGTGTATTTTACCAAACATTCAAAGAACTAAAACCCATCCTTCTCAAATTATTCCAAAGAATTCAAGAGGAGGGGAGACTTCCAAGCTCTTTTCATGAGGTCAGCATTATCTTAATTCCAAAACCAGATATAAGATACTACAAAAAAAGAAACTATAGGCCAATATTCCTGATGAACATAGATGCTAAAATCCTCAAAAAAATATTAGCAAACCAGAATCAGCAATACATTAAAATGATCATACACCATGATCAAGTGAGATTTATTCCAGGGATGCAAAATTGGTACAATATTCTCTAATCAATAAACGTAATTCATCACATAAACAAAATGAAAGATAAAAATCACATGTTCATATCAACAGATACAGAAAAATCATTTGAGAAAATCCAACACCCATTTATGATAAAAGTTCTCAGTAAAGTGTGAATAAAAGAATCATACCTTGACATAATAAAGGCCATGTATGACAAACTCACAGCCAACATCATACTCAATAGGGAAAAAACTAAAAGTGTTTTCCTTAAGATCAGGAACAAGACAGGGATGTCTGTTTTCACCACTCTTTTTCAACATAGTACTGGGAGTATAAGCTAAACAATCAGACAAAAAAAAAAAAAAAAGAAAGAAAAAAAGAAAAGTTATCCAAATTTGAAAGGAGGAAGTAAGAATAAACTCAACATTTATAAAAGACTTAAATTAAGTCACAAAACCATAAACATCCTAGAAGAAATAGGCAGTAAAATCTCAAACATCTCTCATAACAGTATTTTTGCTGATATATCTCCTTGGGCAAGGAAAACAAAGGAAAAAAGAAACAAAAGGGACTACACCAAACTGAAAAGCTTTTGGACAGCAAAAGAAACCATCAACTAAATGAAAAGGAAGCCCATTTAATGGGAGAAGATATTTTCCAATAGTACATCTGACAAGAGGTTAATTTTAAAAATATATTAAGAATTCTACACCTCAACACCAGAAAGACAAACAACCCAATTAAAAAATGGGCAAATGACCCAAATAGTCACCTTCACCAAAGAGAACATACAGATGGTCAAGAGATATATGAAAGAATGCTCAACATCACTAATCATCAGAGAGATGCAAATTAAATCCACAATGAGATACCACCTCTCACCTGCCAGAATGGCTATCATCAATAAATCAACAAACAACAAGTGCTGGTGAGGATGTGGAGAAAAGGGAACCCTCATGCAATGCTGGTGGGAATGCAGACTGGTGCAGCTACTGTGGAAAACGGTATGAAGATTTCTCAAAAAATTAAAAATGGAAATTCCATTTAACCCAGTGATCCCACTTCTGGGAATGTATCATAGAAAACCCAAAACACTGATTTAAAAGAATATATACACCCCTATGTTCACTGAAGCATTATTTACAATAGCCAAGATCTGGAAACAGCCCAAGTGCCCATCAGTAGACGAGTGGACAAAAAAGCTGTGGTACATTTGCACATTGGCCATTTTACATGGCCATAAAAAGGAACTCTTATGTTTTGCAACAGTATGGATTAACCTGGAGATAATTATGCTAAGTGAAATAAGCCAGTATGGGAAAGATAAATACCATATGATTTCACTTATATAAGGAATCTAATGAACAAAATAAACAGACGAACAAAATAGAAACAGAAACTTTGACACATGGAACAGACCAACAGCTGTCAGGGGGGAGGCAGGTTGGGAAACTAGATGAAAGAAGGTGAAAGGATTAACAACAAAAAAACATATATACATGACACATCGACACAGACAACTGTATGGTGATAGCCAGAGGGAAAGAGGGATGCAGGTTAGGTGGATGTGGGAAAAGGGGGAGAAAATGAGGATGAAAGAGACTTTGCTTGGGGTGTTGGGAGCCTGGTGCAGTGTGCAGATGTTGTTTTATTGAGTTGTACACTTGAAACCTGCATGGTTTTGCAAAGCAAGGACATGCCAATAAATTCAATTTAAAAAGAAGAAGCAAGAGCAAAATGACTAGTAACATACAAGGAATCCCCATAAAACTATCAGTGGATTTTTCATCAGATGTTTTGCAGACCAGAAGGGAGTAAGATGATATACTCAAACTGATGAAAGAAAAAACACTGCCACAGAGGAATACCATACCCAGCAAGACTGTTTTTAAAAAATGAAGAAGAGATGAAGATTTTTGCCAAACAAAAGCTGAGGGAGTTCATCACTACTAGATCTGTCTTAAAAGAAATGTAAAAGGGAGTTCTTGAAGTTGAAATAAAAGGATTTTTATTGTTTAAGTTGAAATAATAAAAATCACTGTATTATTATAATGATGGTGAGTAAATAAATTTTAATTCAAATATAAAAGTTAAAAGAGCCCAGCTGGTGTGGCTAAGTGGTTGAGCGTTGATCCATGCACCAAGAGGTTGCCGGTTCGATTCCCGATCAGGGCACATGCCCCGGTTGTGGGCCAAGTCCCCAGTGGAAGGCATGCAGGAGGCGGCCAATTGATGTACTCTCTCATCGATGTTTCCATCTCTCTCTCCCTCTCCCTTCCTCTCTAAAATCAATAAAGAAAAAAATTTTTTTAGATAGTTAAAAGAGGCCCTGGCCGGTTTGGCTCAGCTGTTAAAGTGTCGGCCTGCGGTCCAGAGAGACCAGGGTTCGGTTCCCGCTAAGGGCATGTACCTCGGTTGCAGTTTGTCCCCGGCCCTGGTTGGTCGTGCGGGTGGCAGCCACTCGATGTGTCCCTTTCACGTCGATGTTTCTCTCTCTCTCTCTTCCTCTCTCTCCCTCCCACTCTATCTGAACAAAAAATGAAAAAATGTCCTCGGGTGAGGATAAAAAAAAAATAGTTAAAAGAGAAAAGTAATAAAAATAGCCATAAATAAAATTATATTTAAAGATACAAAATAGGAAAATATGTAAATTGTGACAATTATAACTTAAAGTTAGGGGAGGAGAATTTAAATTGTACAGTTTTTGTATATAATTAAACTAAAGTTGTTCTCAAATTAAATTAGACTGTTAGAAGATACTTAACATAAGTCCCAACATAATTACAAAACATATACTTCTAGAATTTACACAAAAGAAAAATATAAAGAAATCAAAGCATACAAAGCAATACAAGAACTCAACAAAGCACAAAAGAAAACACTGCAGTTCTTAATATATATTTTAATAGGTTATCTTTTATACCTTTCATACAAAGTATACTCATTTATATGAGAATGTATCATCTTTATACAAGATCTGACTGTCTTTCCCCAAACACCTTACTAGGAATTGTTTAAGATCTCTAGGGAGGCTTTGTGTTCACAAGTAACTTCAAAAGGCATCCAATTGGAAAGGAAGAAGTAAAAGTGTCAGTATTTGCAAATGATATATGATACTGTATATAGTGAACCCTAAAGATTCCACCAAAAAAACAGAAAACTACTAGAACTGATCAATGAATTCAGTAAAGTAGCTGGATACAAAATTAATATTCAGAAATCAGTTGTATTTTTTTAATCGTCACCCAAGGATATGTTTTTATTGATTATAGAGAGAGAAAATGGGAAAGAGAGAGAGAGAGACATCAATGTGAGAGAGAAACATCGATCAGTTGCCTCCCACACGCCCCAACTGGGGACTGAATCAACAACCTGGCTATGTGTCCTGACCAAGAATGGAACCTGCGACCCTTTGGTGCACAGGATAACACTCTGACCAACAGAGCCACACTGGCCAGAGCAATCAGTTGCATTTTTATAGTTCAATAATGAACTATCAGAAAGGGAAACTATAAAAACAATCTTATTTACAATTGCATTAAAAAACACCTAGGGAATGTTCTCTCTCTCTCCCATTTTTTTCGTGTGGAAGGCAACCAAAAATTTTTGGTGGCCTTAAAAATAAAATAAAAAAATTAAAAAAAAATAAAAAACAACTAGGAATAAATTTAACTAAGAAGGTAAAAGACCTGTACTTAGAAAATTATAGGATACTGAAGAAAGAAATCTAAGAAGATACAAATAAATGAAAGCATATACATACTCATGGTTTGGAAAAATTAACATCATTAAAATGTCCATACTACCCAGAGATATCTATAGATTCAATACAATTCCTATCAAAATACCAATGGCATATTTCACAGAACTAGAACCAATAATACAAAATTTTATATAGAACCACAAAAGACCCTGAATAGCCTCAGCAATCTTGACAAAGAACAAAGTGGGAGGTATCATGCTACCTAATATCAAACGATACTACAAAACCAAAATAATCTAAATAGCATGGTACTGGCATAAAAACAGACATATAGATCCATAAAACAGACTAAAGAGAAATAAACCCACACCTATGTGGTTAATTAATATTTTACAAAGAAGGCAGGAACATACAATGGGGTAAATACAGTCTTTTCAATAAATGGTGCTGGGAAAATTGGACAGATACATGCAAAAAAAAAAAAAAAGCTAGGCCACCTTATTACATCACACAGAAGAATAAACTCAAAATGGATTAAAGACCTAAAAGTAAAACTAAAGGCCATAAAACTTTTAGAAGAAAAACAGGCAGTAAATCTCGGACATTTCTCATAGCAGTATTTTTTTCTGATATACCTCCTTGGCCAAGGAAAGCAAAAGAAAAAATAAATGGAACTGCATCAAACTCACAAGTTTTGCACAGCAAAGAAAACCATAAACAAAATGAAAAGAGAACCTACTGAATGGGAGAAGATACTTGTCAATGATATATCTGATAAGGAGTTAATATCCAAAATTGATAAAGAACAGATACTAAACACCAAGAAACCAAACACTTCAATTAAAAAATGAAATATCACTCAGCAATAAAAAATGAAATGTTCCCATTTGTGACAACATAGATGGACCTAGAAGGTATTGTGCTCAGTGAAATAAGCCAGTCAGAGAAAGATAAATACCATATAATTTCACTTATATGTACAATCTAAAGAACGAAATAAAATTGAAACAGACTCATAGATACAGAGAGTGGATTGGTGGTTGCCAGAGGTGAGGGTGGTTGGGGGATTGGGTGAAAACGGTGAAGGGATTAGGAAGTATAAATTGGCAGTTACAAAATAGTCACAGGGATGTAAAGGACAGTATAGGGAATATAGTTAATAATATTGCAATAACTATGTATGGTGCAAGGAGGGTACTGGAAATATCAGAGAGAACACTTTGTAAAGTATGTAATTGTCTAACCACCATGCTGTTCACCTGAAACTAATACAAAATAATATTGAATATAAACTGTAATTTTAAAAAATAAAAAATGTGAAATTAAAAAATTGAAAGCAGAAGAGTAAGTGGTAAAGGATATAAGATATACATTTGAACAGATATACAAATGGACATTTTTAGATGCTTAGGATACCCAGAACCAAGATAAGGTATACATCTGAAAGGTGATACAGCTATTCTTTCAGAAAGAAAATGAATCACAGTATTTTTTCAGAACATTGGCTAACTTTTAATTAATAGATTTTTGTTCATAAGGAATTTTTTTTTCTTTTCTTTTTTTTATTAATCTTCAGGTAGAATGGGAGGGGGAGAGAGGGAGAGAAAGGGAGAGAGAAAGAAACATCGACGTGAGAGGGACACATGGACTGGTTGCCTCCCACACGACCCGGACCAGGGCCTGGGAGGAATCGCAACCAAGGTATGTGCCCTTGACCAGAATTGAACCCATGACTCTGGTCCGTGGGCCGACACTCTAACCACTGAGCCAAACCGGCCAGGGCAATTTTTGTGTTTTATTTTTTAAATAATTTTTCTTTATTGATTTTTAGAAAGAGAAGAAGGGACAGTGAAAGAGATAGAAATATCAAAGAGAGAACATCGATTGGCCTCCTCCTGCATGCCCCCACTGGGGATCGGGCCCACAACCTGGGCATGTGGCCTGACCAGGAATCGAACCAGCGACCTCTTGGTACATGGGTCGACACTCAACCACTGAGCCACACCGGCTGGGCGGCCAGGGCAATTTTTGTTCATAAGGAATTTAAAATCACAATGCAATGGTTTAAATATCACCAAAGTTAACTTAAATTAAGGAATTCTTGGAGTTTAGGGCACAAAGGGGTTGTCAAGGAGTTCATCAGATAACTAAGTATTAATAGAAAATTATATCAAGATTTCCCAGCTCAATTGTATAGTACAATTTTTGGTTCATAGGTTAACTCTGGTACTGCAGGTGAGATATTATCTAGTACAAGCATAAAGTTTGGTATATAGTAAAGGGATATAACCTGGACTAATCTCAGGACCTGGTTACAGAAAATCAAATTATTCTGACCATACTTAGTTTCAAATCCCTGCTCCTGCACTACATTCATTGTAAGGTTTAAATGAGCTAACTAAAACATAGTGCAAGAAAAATTGAGTTCAATATTAATAATAATTGTCTTTTGCCTTTTTCAAATTCCACTACTTATTATGTAACTCTAAATGAGTCTCATAAGTCACAATTTTCTCACCTGTAAAACAGGAATTGTAACACTGAGCCTCACTACTGCACAGTTTTGAATGAGACAACCTATAAAAATGTGTTTTGTAAAGGGACTATAAAGATGCATGTGAAAGATTTCTATTAAATCTGCAATTGGTTTGATGCTTTCAATTATTTTTGGAGCTCACAACCTAAAATGAATTTTATAGTCATCTCAGTTACATATTATAGAAGAATTTCAGCATTTTGCTTTATCTGGCTTTGATCTTCCATCAAAAAATGAGAGGTAAAAGCTAAACTTTTTAAAGTATATTTTTTATTTTAAAATTATAATTGACAGCCCTGGCTGGTTTGGCTCAGCAGTTAGAGCGTTGGCCCACGGACCAAAGAGTCGCAGGTTGGATTCCAGTCAAGGGCATGTACCTTGGTTGCGGTTCCTCCCCAGCCCTAGTCGGGGTCGTGCGGGAGGCAGCCAGTCGATTTGTCTCTCTCACATCAATGTTTCTCTCTCTCTCCCTCTCTTTCCCTCCCCCCACTCGATCTGAAGATAAATGGAAAAATATCCTCGGGTGAGGATTATTTTTAAATTAATTAATTAATTAAATTATAATTGACATACACTATTATATTAGTTTCAGGTGTACAATATAGTGATTCAACATTTATATGCCTTATAAAGTGCAACTTTACTGTGTTTGTTTATTGTTTCTAATAGTTTTTTGGTGGAGCCTTTAGGATTTTCTATGTACAGAATCATGTTGTCTAAAAACAGTGACACTTTTACTTCTTCCTTCCCAATTTGGATACCTTTTATTTCTTTCTCTTGTCTTATTGCTCTGGCTAGGACTTCCAGAACTATGTTGAATCAGAGTGGTTAGAGTGGGCATCCTTGTCTTGATCCTAATTTTATAGGAAAAGCTTTCAGGTTTTTGCCATTGAGTATAATATTGGCTGAGGGTTTATCATATATGGCCTTTATTATGGTTATGTACTTCCCTTCTATTTCTATTTTATTGAGTGTTTTAATCATATATAAATGTTGAATCTTATCAAATGCTTTTTTTGCATCTATTGATAAGACCATATGATTTTTATTATTTCTTTTTTTTAATCCTCACCTGAGGATATTTTCCTGTTTATCTTCAGATAGAGTGGGAGGGAGGGAGGGAAGAAGAGAGAGAGAGAGAGAGAGAGAGAGAGAGAGAGAGAGAGAGGAGAGAGAGAAACATCTACGTGAGAGAGACACATCAATTGGTTGCCACCTGTGTGACCCAACCAGGGCGGGGACGAACTGCAACCGAGGTATGTGCCCTTGACTGGAATCGAACCCACAACTCTGGTCCTCAGGCCGATGCTCTAACCGCTGAGCCAAACCAGCCAGGGCTGATTTTTATCACTTATTTTGTTAGTGTGGTGTATTATATTGATTGACTTGCATATGTTGAACCATCCTTGGGCCCCCGGAATGAACCCCACTGCTGTTTTAACTTTTTAATGTATTGTATTCTATTTGCTAGTATTTCCTGTAGGATTTTTGCATCTGTATTCATCAGACATATTGGTCTGTAGTTTTCTTTCTGTGTTATCCTTGCCAGGTTTTGGTATCAGGGTTATTTTGGTCTCATAAAATATACTAGCAAGTATTGCCTCTTCTTACATTTTTTGGAAGAGTTTGAGAAGGACAGGTATCAAATCTTCTTTGAATGTTTGGTAGAACTCACTGGTGAAGCCATCTGGTCCTGGACTTTTATTTTTTGGGAGGTTTTTGAGGGTTGTTTCAATTTCCTCACTGCTGATCAGTCTAGATTTTTCAGTTCTTCAAGATTAAGTCTAAGAAGGTTATATATTTCCAGGAACTTAAGCATTTCTTCTGAGTTATTGAATTTGGTGGCATATAGTCTTTCATAGTATTCTAGTATGATCCTTTGTATATCTGTGATGTCTGTGGTGACTTATTGTCTTTCATTTCTGATTTTGTTTATATGGGTCTTTTCTCTTTTTTCCTTAGTGAGTCTTTTTTTGCTTAGTGACTTAATATGTTTGTAAATTTTATTAATCTTTTCAAAGAACCAGCTCTTTGTTGTATTAATTTTTTGTATAGTGTTTTTGCTCTCTCATTCAGTTCTGCTCTAATTTTTGTTATTTCCTTTCTTCTGCTGACTTTGGGTTGCTTTTGTTCTTCTTTTCTAGTACTTTAAGATGTTATGTTAGGTTGTTTACTTGGGATTTCTCTTGTTTCTTGAGATAGGCCTGTAATGATATAAACTTCCCTCTTATTACTGCTTTCGCTGCATCCCAGAAGTTTTTATATATTGTATTGTCATTCTCATTTGTCTCTATATGTCTTTTGATGTCACCTTTTATTTCTTCTTTGACCCAGTCATTTTTTAGTAGTATGTTGTAATAAATACACACTGATGTTGAAAAGTACTGCTCTAGACATTCTTACTTCAAGTATTTATACTGCGTCTACACACTAAAAAAGTTTCCTTTCAAGCATTTAAAAGAAACAACGTGGTAGTGTTAGCAGTAGTGTTAGACCTCAGTTCTTAAATATGGCAAAGAAAGAATTCAGAGCCAACAACTCTAGAGCAAGTTTATTTAGATTTTTGTTTTTATTATTATTATTTTTTCTTTATTGATTTTAGAGAGAGAGGAACGGGGAGGGAGAGAGAGATAGAAACATCGATGAGAGAGAACATCAACTGGCCGCCTTCTGCATGTCCCCCACTGGGAATCTGGCCCACAACCTGGGCATGTGCCCCAACTGGGAATTGAACTGGCGACCTCTTGGTGCATGGGTCGACGCTCAATCACTGAGCCACACCGGCTGGGCTAGACTTTTAGAAAGAAAGTCACAGAGGCAGAAGTGAGCCAGCTGGGCTGCATGGACTCAGGAAATAAGATACAAGGGCAAAAGTAGAGCCTTTGGAGACAGGTTCAGGGGGTTCACCCTGGATGAATTGCCGCTGCCTGCTGCTCCCCTGGTTGCAAGTATCCTGGGAACCTTTAGAGCTTAGGAGAAAGAAAGCAAAGATATGCACCTTAGGAAAGCAGGAGTGAGGGAGGTATGGCGTGTTCTAGAGAGAGAGAGAACATGGACTGGGTCCTGTCCTAAGGGTTTTTAACCGTTTTGTAAAGACAGGAATTTTAGGGGAGGTCTGAGGGGAGGATCTCAATAGAATATTAATCAGCTTTCCTGATGTGTCCTTTCAAAGTCATGGTCTCTACTGACTGGTTGTTGGTGGTGGGGGAGTCATTAGTCATTGCATCTGGTCCTGTTGTCATCCATGTTGTTGCTTCATCTGGTTTTGCTGCTTTTCTGGGCCCTGAGCTGAAACATAACTGAGGACTAGATGTTTTCTCTGGTTTGACCGAAACTCTGTCTCTTGTCAACAGGCCTGAGGCTTTGTTCCTAAGATTATTTGATGCTGATCAGAACCTCATTGTCCTGAGGGCTTAATGCTTAAGGCAGTGGACATGCAAGGGAGAAGGGCAGGTGAGTCAGGGTGCTGGACAAGGCCAATTTGTTGTTTTTTTGTTTTTTAATTTTTTATTAATTTATTTTTGTTACAGATGTTTCTCCTTTTCCCCCCATTGTCACCCTCCCCCCTCCCTCCCTGCCCCGTCCCCAGTTTTGTTGTCCATGTCCATTGGTTATGAGTACATGGTAACAAGTTCTGTGGTTCATCGCTCCTCTCCTGCACCCCCTCTTCTGGCAATTGTCAGTCTGTACCCTACTTCCGCATCTCTGGGACTACCCTGTTCCTCAGATTGTTATGTTCATTATATTCCAGAAATAAGTGAGATCATATGATATTTGTCTTTCTCTGCTTGGCTGGTTTCACTTAGGATAATAGTTTCCAGGTCCTCCCATGTTGTCGCAAAGGATAAGAGATCTTTCTTTCTTACAGCTGCATAGTACTCCATTGTGTATACGTACCACTGCTTTTTTATCCATTCGTCTACTGATGGACACTTGGGCTGTTTCCAGATCTTAGCTATTGTAAATAGCGCTGCTATGAACATGGGGGTACATAAATTCTTTCTGTTTGGTGTTTCAGGCTTCTTAGGGTATATTCCTAGGAGTGGGATCACTGGGTCAAATGGTAATTCAATTTTTAATTTTTTGAGGTAACACCATATTGTTTTCCACAGTGGCTGCACCAGTCTGCATTCCCACCAGCAGTGTACTATAGTCCCCTTTTCTCCACACCCTTGCCAACACTTGTTGTTTGATGCTTTGTTGATGGCGGCTATTCTGACACGTGTGAGGTGATACCTCATAGTTGTTTTAATTTGCATCTCTCTGATGATTAGTGATGTTGAGCATTTCTTCATATGTCTCTTGGCCATTTGTATGTCCTGTTTGGAGAGGTGTCTATTTAGTTCCTCAGCCCATTTTTTAATTGGGTTTTTTGTCTTCCTTTTGTTGAGATGTATGAGCACTCTATATATTTTGGAAATTAATCCCTTATCTGATATATCATTGGCAATTATGCTCTCCCATACAGTGGGTTGCCTTTCCACTTTGATGGTTGTTTCTTTTGCTGTGCAGAAGCTTTTGAGTTTGATGTAGTCCCATGTGTTCATTTTTTCCTTTGTTTCTGTTGCCTTAGGTGATATATCAGTGAAGATTCTGCTGCGTATGATGTCCGAAATTTTGTTGCCTACATTTTCTTCTAGGATTTTTGTGCATTCATGAGTCACATTTAAGTCTTTTATCCATTTTGAGTTTATTCTTGTGTATGGTGTAAGATGATGGTCTAGTTTCATTTTTCTGCATGTAGCAGTCCAATTTTCCCAACACCATTTATTAAAGAGGCTGTCTTTACTCCATTGTATGTTCTTGCCACCTTTGTCGAATATTAATTGAACATAATGTTTTGGGTCAATTTCTGGGTTCTCTGTTCTATTCCATTGATCTATGTGCCTGTTCTTGTGCCAGTACCAGGCTGTTTTGATTGCAGTAGCTTTGTAGTATAACCTGATGTCTGGTATTGTGATCCCGCCTACTTTGTCCTTTTTCAAGATTGCTGTAGCTATTCGGGGTCTTTTTTGGTTCCATATGAACTTCTGAAGCATTTGTTCTAGTTCTATGAAATATGTCGTTGGTATTTTGATGGGGATTACGTTGAATCTATAGATTGCTTTGGGTAATATGGACATTTTAATGATGTTAATTCTTCCAATCCATGAACAAGGTATGTGCTTCTACTTTTTTATATCTTCCTCTATTTCTTTTTTCAATGTCCTGTAGTTTTCTGCAAATAGGTCCTTTACTTCTTTGGTTAAGTTTATTCCTAGGTATCTTAATTTTTTTGCTGCGATGGTAAATGCGATTGTTTTTTTAGTTTCTCTTTCTGTGAGTTCATCATTGATGTATAAGAATGCCATTGATTTCTTGACGTTAATTTTGTATCCTGCTACGTTGCCAAATTCATTTATTAAGTCTAGTAGGTTTTTGATGGAGTCTTTAGGGTTTTCTATGTATAATGTCATCTGCGAATAATGACAGTTTCACTTCCTCCTTTCCAATTTGGATCCCTTTTATTTTTTCTTCATGTCTGCTTGCTGTGGCTAAGACTTCCAGTACTATGTTAAATAAGAGTGGTGAGAGTGGGCATCCTTGTCTTGTTCCTGTTCTTAAGGGAAATGCTTTTAGTTTTTGTCCATTGAGGATGATGTTGGCTGTAGGTCTTTCATATATGGCCTTTATAATGTTGAGATATGATCCCTCTATTCCCAAATTGCTGAGCGTTTTTTATCAGAAATGGGTGCTGGATTTTGTCAAATGCTTTTTCAGTGTCTATTGATATGATCATATGGTTTTTATCTTTCATTTTTTTTTATGTGATGTATCACATTTATTGATTTGCAAATATTGTACCAGCCTTGCATCCCTGGGATGAATCCCACTTGGTCATGGTGAATAATTTTTTTGATATATTGCTGGATCCGATTTGCTAGTATTTTGTTTAGGATTTTGGCATCTATGTTCATCAGGGATATTGGCCTGTAGTTTTCTTTCTTTGTAGTGTCTTTTTCTGGTTTTGGAATTAGAATTATGCTGGCCTCATAAAACGAGTTTGGAAGTCGACAAGGCCAGTTTGAATCAGCTGTCTAAGTTTCTCCATTCCACTTATAAAGGGATTTTCCTGGCTTCTTACTATCCTGCTTCAGTAGTGGATCTAAAATGCTTTCAGAATCCCCATGGTAACTGTACAGTGTAGGTTCCAACCAATACAGATAAGGAAAACTCTAGCAGTCAAGCACACTTGGGAAGCTGCAACTTGTTGAACAGTCTAGTACAGGGCAAGTTCTGGGAAGCCTGTTAGGCATATTTTACTTCCTATTTTGGTTATGTAGGGGCTAAAATATATTAATACTTTTCCTCCCACCTTCTAAATTCTTCTGGTTGGGCTAATAACCAAATTAACAGAGACAGATTGACAGAAGAAAATCAAATCTTAATAAATGCACATGAGGAATTCACATAGACATGATCATTCCATAAAAATTCCAAAAAACAGTGAGGCAACATTGGGTATATAAGACATTTTGGACAATGGAGAAAAGGGAGGAGAACAAGGCATTAGATTTCAGCAGTGAGAGTGGGGGATTTACAGGTAGTTGAGAAAGAATGGAACACGTCTGGCAAAAACATCCTTGCTAGGTGACTCAGAAACTTTGGGAATACAGGGTTATCTAGCTAACAGACCCCTGCCTGAAGCCCTCTTGTTTATCATACTTATTTCAAATTAGGCTCAGGGGAACATCCTAAATTCTACTCGCTGAAGTAAATAAACAGTTTAAAATCAATATCTTAAAAGCAGCTTCAGGGTGACAGAATTTTGGTCCCTTTGGTTACATAGACAAGCTAACCGAAGATGCAGTTACTGAAGTATAATCTCTCTGCCAGGAAACAAAGTCTGAAAACATGGGCCTTGTGTGTGTCATAATTTTATAACTCCCACTGCTAGTTTTTCCTGGCTCTACCACTCACCCAAAGTTCTGCATGCATAATCCCTGGGGGCTCCTGGAAGACCCTGCGACTAAGCATCCCTAGCCTCTACCGATCTGACTGCCTAGGTGTGGGAACCCACACCACTGAAGTGACTCAAAGAGTTAACAAACGGTGCGGTGCAGAGTGGCAGGGAGAGAATCCAATAGAGTGTCTAGGCAGTCTGTACATCTGGTGGGCGGGGCTGGGAAGGGGCGTGGCCAAAGGGAACCAAAGGAAGCCTACGGGGTGAGAGGGCAACGAGGCTAGAGATTCCGAGGAGGCGGGGCAATCGAGAGCACGTGAGCATCCACTGTTTCTTCCTGCTGGTCTTTATCCTCAGGGGTTGGTAGCTGCGGGGACAGCCCGGGGTCGGTGTATGGCCACGGAGTTACGGTGTCCGGACCCCATGCCCTGTCACAACCCACAAGTGAACTCTGCCTCTACTCCAAGTCCCGAGCCGCCGCCACCTGAGGACCTGGTCCCGGATCACGTGCGGGGAAGCAGCGCCGCCAAGGCCCTGCCGACTGTCCTCAGGAGTCACGCCCATCCCAGCGACCCAGCGGAGGGGAGCCCGCAGGCCTGCGGCGGCGACAGCCTCCACCCGGAGAGCAACGGTGGCAACGGCAACTGTGACGCATCGGCCAGTGACCCCCTCCTAAGGGACAACCAACTCTCCTGGCAGATTGGGGCTCAGCTTAAGCTGCTACCCATGAATGAGCAGATCCGGGAGCTGCAGACCATCATCCGGGACAAGTGAGCCAAGAACTGAAGGGGAAGGGGAATCGGGGGGTCTCCCTGGAGGTGGGCGGGAATTAGAAGTTAGAAGGGCTAAGGGGTAATTCTCTTGGCCTGGGGAAACTGGCTTGGGGAGATCTGGGCAGGGCTTTTTCTGTGAAGGGGAGTGTCTCCTGAATCAGACCTCCCACCGACTTTTTCCTAGTCCGTGTTTAATATCCTTTGTGTTCGGGACGAATGAAACCTTGTTGGTAGCTTCCTGCTTTCTCTTTGTCTCTTCTGAGCCATGAGGATCCCTAAGACATTCCAGGCAGGTAAACGCGCCGGTGCCTGTCTACGTGGTAAATCTACGATACTACCCAAGGTTATATTCCATCTCCAATCAACTCAGGCTCACAAATAGAAGTAAAGCAATTTCAAGGAAATTCTGTTGTGCTCAACAGGCCATCTGTCCCTTTGGTGTTCGCTGTCGCAGATATCGTTTTATCTAATGTCTTTTAGTCTTGGAGTTGAGGTTTACTTGGTCATGCGCAAGGTTATCATCCAAGTCTTATCAGGATTGTTTTATTATAAACTTATAAAACCTTGGCTGTTCCCTGTATAGTTAATGGTGCCCTTCCTAGTCCCACAAGATAAGGTAGCAAAAACTTCATCTTAAATGCTATTTTGAGATCTCAAAACTTATGTTGTAGATGGGGTTTCTCAAGGGATATATGTACCATGATGGAACTATAGCTGGCTTTTATATTGGCAGCACTTTGAATGAGTAGCTACTGCATGTATAAAAGCTAAGTTTTTGATGGATGGTTTGATTTTTTTTTTAATCCTCACCGGAGGATATTTTTCCATTTATCTCCAGACAGAATAGGAGAGAGAGAGAGAGAGAGAGAGAAACATCGATGTCAGAGAGACACATCAATTGGTTGCCTCCCGCACAACCCCGACCAGGGCCAGGGACCAAACGGAAACCAAGGTACGTGCCCTTGACCGGGATTGAACCCGGGACTCACAGGCCGAAGCTCTACCGCTGACCAAACCGGCCAGGACTGTTTTGATCTCTTAAAATGACTACTGAGTCAGGATTCCATCCCCTAAATCAGACTACTGACTTTTTCTTCATACTGTTGTAATAGGCCCCTAATTTGTTTCCCTGATCCAGTTTTTCTCTCTTCCACATGCATCCACACATTACTGAACAATCAATCTGATTAATATACTGCTTTGATTATGTAACTACCCTACTCAGCAGCTCTCTTTGGCTTCTCAGGGCCTACAATATAAAGTCCTGCTTCTACCCTTATCTGAAATTCTTTTTACTCCTTTGCATGTTCAAATCATAGGTATTCTTCAAGGTCAAAACTAGCATTAAATGTCCACCGCTAACAAGAACTTTCCTTTAATCATTCTTCCTCTGCTGATCTTCCCTGTCCTTTTTAATGCATGAGTCACCTTCTATTTTGTATATTATTATTTGTGTATCGATCTTATCTCACCTAATAGATTTTATGTTCCTTGAGGATAAAAAATTGTATCTTTTACATTTTTGAATTCCAACCATGCCTTACAAATAATAGAGACTCAATTACTAAAGGTTCTTAGTAAAGCTCTTAAAAATTGTAGTATGGCCCGCCCAGTGTGGCTCAGTGGTTGAGCGTTGACCGATGCACCAGGTTGGGAGCCCAATCCCCAGTGGCAGGCTGTTTAGGAGGCAGCAGAAGGCCCAATTGATGTTCTCTCTCTCATTGATGTTTCTATCGCTCTCGCCCTCTCCCTTCTTCTCTCTGAAATGAATAAAAAAATATTTTTTAAAAATTATAGTTATGAATCTATACTATTTAACTGTTTTTAATGAATCCATATTGAAAACCACTGTGGTCATGTGATTTAACAGATGAAGTAGTGATCTTAAAATGCGAAGCATAGCCTTGGTAGGTGTGGTGGGGGAAACTGAAATAAAATTAACTATTAAATGAAGAAAATAGGATGATGATTCTTGTTTCTATAGAGCAAGAGTTGCTGACCTTCAGTCTTGACTCCCTCTGCACCTATAGATGGGCTTAGGGGCTCTAGCAAACCTTCAGAAATTATCTGGGAAATGTTATTTGTATGTGCATTTTTAATGGTTGTTTTTATTTATTTATTTTAAATTTTTTAAAACATATTTTTTTTCCTTTATTGATTTTAGAGAGAGAGGAAGGGAGAGGGAGAGAGAGAGACATCAATGAGAGAGAACATTGACTGGCCGCCTCCTGCATGCCCCCCACTGGAGATCGGGCCCACAACCTGGGCATGTGTCCTGACCGGGAATCGAACTGGCGACCTCTTGGTGCATGGGTCGACGCTCAACCACTGAGCCACACCGGCCAGACACACAATATATTTTAGAACATTTTCATCACTCCAGCAAGAAACCCCATACTCATGAGCAGTCATTCCCCATTTCCCCCCAACCCACCCAAAGCCCTAGACTACTTTCTGTCTCTATTGATTTGCTTATACTGGACATTTAATACAAGTGGAATCATACAACATGTGGTGTTTTGTGACTAGTTTTTTTTTTCATTTATCATAATGTTTTCAAGGTTTATTCATGTTGTATCAGTACCCCATTCCTTTTTTTGTCTGAATGATATTCTACTGTATGGATATACTGAATTGTTTTTAAAGGAAATTTAAAAAAATATGTTTTTATTGATTATTTTTAGAGAGAGGGAGGGAGAGATAGAAACATCAATGTGAGAGAGAAATCCATCGGCTGCCTCCTGCACACCCCCTACTAGGGATTGAGCCTGAAACCCGGGCATGTGCCCTGACCGAGAATTGAACTAGGACCTCTCAGTCCATGGGACAATGATCAGTCCACTGAGCCATACCGGCCGGGCATGGATATACCACTTTTTTTTTTTTTTAATCCTTACCCAAGGATATTTTTCCATTTATTTTCAGACAGATTGAGAGGGAGGGAGGGGGGGAGAGAGAGAGAAAAAGACATCGATGTGAGAGAGACAAACCCACTGTCTGCCTCCTGTATGACCCTGACCAGGGCCGGAGACGAACCACAACCGAGGTACGTGCCCTTGACCGGAATCGAACCTGTGACTCTTTGGTCTGCGGGCCAATACTTGAACCGCTGAGCCAAACTGGCCAGGGTGGATATACCACATCTTTTATCCATTCATCAAGTGATGGATATTTGGGTGGTTTCCACTCTGGTTATTATAAATAATGCTGCTATGAACATTTGCATATGTGCCTTTTTTATGTGGAAACTTCCTTAGATTTCATTAGATTTTACGTGACAATATAAGACTAAAGCATTGCTGTAGAACTTGGAGAGGGCATGACATTCAGCATTCATATATGGCAATATCAATACCTGATTGTATTGCATTACTTAGAAAAGCCTGGGTAGTATGGTAAACCTGGGTGTATGTGAAATCTTTTTTTTTCCTGAGTTTGGAAGGAGACATTAGGGTCCATAGTGATCTTACGCAAGATGTTTAGCATCTCTGTGCTTCAACTTTATTATTTATAAAATGAGGATGTTGGCAGTATCTCATGGACCTTCTGGGAGGCTAAAACAAGAGACTGTCTGAATATTTGTTATAAACATTGAAGAGCTGTGCACATTTAAGGCATTTCAAGCCTTCGTGTTTTGATTTGTGCATGGTTCTTATTGCATCTATAAGTGCTGGTTTCTTGAGTTTCCAGGAGGTAGTAAAGGGCATTACATTATACATACAACTCACATTGTTATTTTTAGAAGAACACTGAGAGATTCTAGATAATTTTTATTGTGCTATCATAGTATAGAAAGACTCACTATGATTTTTGATAACTAATTGATGCTTAGTTTTTTAGGCTGGAGACAGTGTTTTAGTTAATCAAATCCATTAACAGAGGCCTCTTTTGCTTTTATCTTCAAAAACTGGCATTCCCCCTCCCCACAAAAAAGACGTGTTCCATCCCCTTTAGGGGGCTTGTGTAAGGTACCTGTGGTAAGAGGATCTATATTTATGTAGGTCTAGTTATGGAAGGTGCCACCACTTACTTAATCTATCCAGTCTTCCTCCGGGGTTTATACTCTTCTCTATTTTGATGTGACATCATATATGTGCACTGTGGGGCTGTCCGAGAGTAGAAGACATTGGACTACTTGTTATTCCTTTTATTGTTTTTGGTCTTTAGTATCTACCTAGTGAAGGGATTGCTTTCTGACTGGACTTTGCCATGGGGAAATGGGAGTTGAGCCAGCAGGAGTGCATGTTGTAACTATACTAAGCAGGCAAGATTGAGAAAATTGGACTGATTTAAAATGTGTTTTTAAAAATGTGCAATATTTGAAACATAGTATGTTGATTGTATTGTGCAATTTCAAGGAAATAGTTTTCTCACTAAGAATGTGGTAGTCTAATAACATCGGTGGTCAGATTATTTAGTCATACATGGGTCACATAAGAGAAATGACTGCTTCATTTCCAGTTTCTATTGTTGCAATGGATTATACCACGCATACTTTCCCTACTGCCACCTTTATGTCCTACACCCAGCAAAATCTGAGTATAGTGTACTTTCCCCTTATAGTTCATGACCTCATGTTGAAGGCAATGCAGTGTCTTTAAAAGATCGTCTTCCCTCCCCATTTTTTGCTATTGTTGTTTTCTTTTGTCTCCTGAAACATTAAAGTAAAGCTGTTTCATGAGCTGTCTAATATTTGAATATTTCCTATATACTTGTCTTCAAAGGGGGTTTGCCATGGCCTCAGTTCTAAGCTTGGATGAGAGTTGAACAATCTGAGCAATTTTAGTCCGTGAACTAGCACTAAAGAAGAAAGTGCATCCACTCTTGTGACTTTTTTTTTAATCCTCATCCGAGGACACTTTTGTATTTATCTTCAGATAGAGCGGGAGGGAGAGAGGGAGGAAGAGAGAGAGAGAAACATCGACGTGAGAGAGACACATCGACTGGTTGCCACCTGCACAACCCCAACCGGGGCCGGGGACAAACTGCAACCGAGATACGTGCCCTTAGCGGGAACCGAACCCGGGACTCTGGTCTGCGGGCCGACGCTCTAACTGCTGAGCCTAACCGGCCAGGGCTAGTCTTGTGACTTTTTTTTAGTCACCTGGAGCATAGAAAATTAACCTTAGGATGGATGGACATCCTCCTGTGCAGCCCTAATGTGAGTGCAGCCTAATATGATTTGAGTCATCTGACTAGGTGATGTAATATTTTTAACCAAAGCTGTGCATCTGAATTGCCTGGGGAGTCTTTTTTTCTCAATTTTTACTTCCCATTCTTAGAGTAGTCTTGGGTGGAACCTGAGCACCTGTAGCTTTACAAACACCTTGGATGATTGTGCTGTGTTCAGGCTGGGCCACTGCCCTTTGCCTAGTGATTTGCCTGGCTTCAGATTCAGGATATAGGCTGAGCCAGGGATTCCACACACCAAACAGAACTAGCCTAGAGAACCTGGCCTGGCGTCACCCTGAGACCGGAGGAATCTCAGAACTTTTCCCTTCGACCTGTACAAAACTGAAATAGCCACCACAGAAAAAAAAACTGTCACCTGCAAGTTGTTTAAAACATGGACATATTTTTGGTTTCCCTGAGTATTTCATGTGGATTTTCCTACTGGCTTTTAAGCTAGGAGGGAGGAAGTCACCTCTCTAACTATACATACTTCTTTTATAATATTTATTGAGCATATCTTAGTAATGTCTTGGGAACTAGCCTGGACCCTGAGGAGGCAGAAGGAAGGTCTGGCCCGTTACAGTACCTGATACATAGGGGCATTGATGTTGCAATCATTATAAAAAATAGACTTCTGAATGACTGAATCCTGGGTTCAAAGGGAAAATGATAGTTTCTCTTTATGTTTTACCTGATTTTGAATGTTTACATTGAACTTTGCTCTGAGGTGCAAGTAAATAATTAATGATACTATTTTGTGAGCTTTTAAAGAAGGTACTAAAGAGCTGTAGGCTTGATGACTTGCATCTGGCAGGTAGTAAAAGGTTTTTTTTTTTTCCAACTTTTTAAGTCAGATTAGATTGGTTCCAAGTACTTCACTGGGGGTATGTTTTTATGAGGTTGAAGGAAGGAGAAGGAAAATCATTTCTAAATCATCTGCATACCATGACCAACCTTGATGCTATTCATTATTTTAGTGATCACATAACAGCAAAGTAACTATGGAAATAGAGTTTATGTGTTTAGAGCTTTCATTAAACATTAACGTTAAATGAAACATTCCTTTGGTTTAAACCTGCCAAAATAACTTTTATTTTTTAAATTTTTTCTTTTTTTCTTTCTTTCTCTTTCTTTCTTTCTTTCTTTCTTTCTTTCTTTCTTTCTTTCTTTCTTTCTTTCTTTCTTTCTTTCTTTCTCTCTCTCTCTCTCTCTCCCTCCCTCCCTCCCTCCCTCCCTCCCTCCCTTCCTTCCTTCCTTCCTTCCTTCCTTCCTTCCTTCCTTCCTTTCTTTTTTTATCCTAACCCAAGGACACTTTTCCATTTTTGTTCAGATAGAGTGGGAGGGAGGGAGGGAGGGGGAGAGAGAGAGAGAGAGAGAGAGAGACATCGAGAGAGACATCGATGTGAAAGGGACACATCGAGTGGCTGCCTCCTGCACAACCACAACCAGGGCCAGGGACAAATCACAACCGAGGTACGTGCCCTTGGCCGGAATCGAACCCACGACTCATTGGTCCACGGGCTGACACTCTAACCACTGAGCCAAACCAGCCAGGGAGACCTTTATGTTACACTTCCCTTTAACCTATTAATTCGAAAACAAAAACGACACTCCCCTACTTAAAACCCTGCGCTGTCTTTCATTACACTTGGAATAAAGTTCAAACTCCTTAAAAGAAAACACACAACCTAATGAATGGGAGTAGATATTTGCTAAGAATACATCTGATAAAGAGTTAATATTCAAAATATATAAGGTACTCATATATCTTAACACCAAAAAAACCCCCAACCCAATCCAATTTAAAAAGTGGGCAGAGGACCTGAATAGACATTTCTCCAAAGAAGACATACATTGCCCTGGCCGGTTTGGCTCAGCAGTCAGAGCATCGGCCTGCGGACCAGAGAGTCCCGGGTTCGGTTCCTGCTAGGGGCACGTACCAAAACAAACAAACAAACAAAAACAAAGAAGACATACAGATAGTCAATAGACATATGAAAAGATGCTCAACATCACTCATCATCAGAGAGATGCACATTAAAACCACAGTGAGATCTCACCCCGCACCTGTCAGAATGGCTACCATCAGTAAATCCACAAACAACAAGTGTTGGCAAGGATGTAGAGAAAAGGGAACCCTCGTGCACTGTTGGTGGGAATGCAAATGGTGGAGCCACTATGGAAAACAGTGTGGAGGTTCTTCAAAAAGTTAACAATTGAATTACCATATGACCCAGCAATGCCACGTCTGGGTATTTATCTGAACAAATCCAAAATGCTAATTCAAAAAGATATATGCGTCCCTATGTTCCTTGCAGCATTATTTACAATAACCAAGATATGGAAGCAACCTAAGTGTCCATCGATAGATGAGTGGCTAAAGAAGATGTGGTTCATTTACGCAATGGAATACTGCCATTTACGTCAGCATGGGTGGATCCAGAGTGTATTATGCCAAGTGAAATAGGTCAGACAGAGAAAGACAAATACCATATGATTTCATGTATATGAGGAATCTAAAACAACAAGATAAATGAACAAACAGAACTGAAACAAACTCACAGATACAGAAAACAAACTGATGGTTGCCAGATGGGAGGGAAGTTGAGAGGGTGGGTGTAAGGATGAAAGGACTAAGATGTACAAATTAGCAGTTATAAAAATAGTCATGGGGATGTAAAGTTCAGAGTAGGAAACAGAGTCAATAATATTGTAATAACTATATATGGAGTCAGATGGGTACTAGACTTACTGGGGTGATCACTGTAAATTATATAAATATCTAATCATGATGTTGTACACCTGACACAAATATGATATTGTATGTCAACTGTCATTGAAAAATAAGAAGAAAATTCTATATCTTGATAGTAGTGTAGTAAAGTGATGGGTTTTATTGTATGCAAATTGTACTTAAATAAACTTGACTTAAAAAGTAAACGGAGTGGGGTGAGATTGAGTAGGTAAATTTATGAAACAATGTTGGCTGTTAGTTGGTCATTGTGGAAGAGAGATGAAAAGGTAAGTCATTCTGCTCTGTCTGCGTTTGTATGTGTATAAAGGTTTTTTAAAAATCTGCAAAAAAAAAAACCAAGAAACAAATTACAAAAACATACTAGAGATGAATTTGAGTCTACTTCTTCCTCCTTTACTAAGGTTGCCAAGTAAAATACAAAACACCCAGTTAAATGTGAATTCAGATAAACAGTGAATACTTTTTTCATATAACTATATCCTAAACATTGCATGGGACATATTTCTGAAATACAAATTTAACTAGGTATCCTGAATTTTTGTTTGCTAAATCTGTCTACCCTATGCCCAGCCCTAACTTCTCCCACACCAAATGCTGAAAACAGTCCTTGAGTAAAAGTCCTCATTTTTGAAATTACACCTAATTCAGTGCTACTGGGATTTTTATTTAAATTAAATTGTTTTTAAGTAATGGAACAGAGGCTTTGATGTTATCCTCTTTGGAAAGGGTGTAGTCCTGTATGCATTAATCTTAGTACATACAGTTTACAAGCCATATTATAATAGCAGCTGCTCCCTCTTCAGAAGGAATATTTCATGTTTTATTTGCCTCCCAGACTCTTTATTTTATTGTTTGCACTGTATGTACATGCCAGTATGATTCACAGTGAGAAAAATATCATTAAAATACGTCTAATAATTGGTTACCTTTTAGTAAACATTCCCTTATTAGAGCAAAATGTAAATAATCGCTTTATGGCCTGGCTGGTGTGGCTCAGTGGTTGAGCACTGACCCATGCACCAGGAGGTCGCTGGTTTGATTCCCAGTCAGGGCACATGCCCAGGTTGTGGGCCCGATCCCCAGTGGGGGGCATGTAGGAGGCGGCCAATCGATGTTCTCTCTCATCGATGTTTCTATCTCTCTCCCTCTCCCTTCCTCTCTCTCTAAAATCAATAAAGAAAAAAAAATTGCTTGACTCAAGGACTTGGAATCAGAGAGCTTCAGGCTGGGAAGAACCTTGAAATACTTCGCCTATGTAAGCCTTCATATTTTCATCACTTTAATGGTGGTAATAATAGAATCTACCTCTTAAAGTTGTGTAAGGATTAGATGAGATAATGCACCAAAAGTCCTTATTACTTGGCACCAAGCAGGCTTTTAATAAATGGTGACCTGTGGGAAAGAAGGGAGTAATATATGTGCAATATTAGGTACCTGCTATAACTTTTGGACCTCTTTAGAAAAGCTTTATAAATAAATCTTTGTACACTTGGCATATATGTAAGGATACATAGAGAGGGCAAGAGTTGTTAAAACACTTTTTGTAGGTAAACGGGAGGGATTGTCAAGTTCATTCTGAATAGAGAGAAGTAACAGAGAGTGATCAAGTGGGAATTTGTGCTCTGGAAATTGAAATTGTAATTGTCCCAGGGGAGGAGGATGTGAAGATTAGTAAACAGAAGTGTCTTTTAAATTTGAATTGGGAGGGCCTGTAGGCAGAGCACTTATGCCCTACCATTCAGTGTCAATTACCCCAAAGTGTCAGAGATATACTTTCCATCTCCAGCAGGAAGATGTTTTTCTACTCTACTACTCCAGTAAAAAGGAGGATCTTCTCCCTGGCACCCTCTTAGCCAATGAAAGACTGAGCCATTGAAAAGTCACCACAGCCCTGGCTGGTTTGGCTCAGCAGTTAGACTGTTGGCCCACTGGCTGAAGGGTCGAGGATTTGATTCCCGGTTAAGGAAATGTACCTGGGTTGCAGGTTCAATCCCCAGCCCCAGTTGGGGTTGGAGTCCTGTGGGAAGAAGCCAATCAATGTGTCTCTCTCACATCGGTATTTTGAATTCCCAGTTTCCTCCAATGGACTCTTTGTTTACAGCTGCCCCTCTGAACACTCCTCCACACACACACTTTTCTCTTTTCTCTGTAAAAAAACTTCCTCTCCTGTGTTCTCTCGACTTGCACTTAGACCACATGTCCTGAATTGCAATTTTTTGTTGTTCCCAAATAAGCCCATTTTGCTGGAGAAATATCTAGCTATCTATTTGTTTAAAGTCAACACTGTCTTTTACCAACTAGGGAATCCCTCTGGCGGGAAAGGATCTTTACCTGAAGTCTTCCATTTTTAATATTATAAAAACATTCCTTTCATATTTCTATATCTTATGGATGATAAGTAAATACCTATTAACCATTTGAAAGAAAGGTCAGTGAGATTCCAGGTTTTTCTTCTTGGTTTGGGTTTGCTATGAGATGTACATGTTTTTAAATACCGCTGAGGCCTCTCTGGGAAATGTGAAGTGCTTTATAGACATTCTTAGGTAAGGAAAAGTCAGTGAATTACAAAGAAATGCTGAAGCCTCCTACCCTATTTGCTAGACATGTACAAACTTAGGTTTACCAAGTCCACATTAAAATGATGATTTCAATTCCAGTATGATTCTCATTCTTTTTTGTTTCAGTGTGAAGATCATTTTTAAAGAATGGCTGCCTGTGGCTTTCATTTTGTTGCTACAGATGTGTGACATATTTGTTTGGGGGGAATGTCAAGAAAAGTATGTTCTCAGGTATAGTTAGGTCTGCATTGTTAATCCTGTTTGGAGTTTGTACAATTTAAAAGATGCGCCCTGGCCGGTTTGGCTCAGCGGTTGGAGCGTCGGCCTGCGGTCCAGAGAGACCCGGGTTCGGTTCCCGCTAAGGTCATGTACTTCGGTTGCAGTTTGTCCCCGGCCCTGGTTGGTCGTGCGGGTGGCAGCCACTCGATGTGTCACTTTCACATCGATGTTTCTCTCTCTTCCTCTCCCTCCCACTCTATCTGAACAAAAAATGAGGGAATGTCCTCGGGTGAGGATAAAAAAAAAAAAAAAGATGCTCAGACGTGAAAGTAGGGTACAGACTGACAACCCTCAGAAGAGGGGGTGGGGAGGAGGGAAGAGATAAACCACAGAACTTATATGCACGTACGCATAACTGATGGACATGGACAACAAAGCTGGGGACGGGTGGGGGGGATGGGGAGGAGGGTGTCAGTGGGGAAAAAAGGAGAAACATCTGTAACAAAAATAAATTAATAGCCCTGGCCGGTTTGGCTCAGCGGTTAGAGCGTCAGCCTGCAGTCCAGAGAGACCCGGGTTCGGTTCCCGCTAAGGGCACATATCTCAGTTGCAGTTTGTCCCCGGCCCTGGTTGGTCGTGCGGGAGGCAGCCACTCGATGTGTCCCTTTCACATCGATGTTTCTCTCTCTCTCTCTCTCTTCCTCTCTCTTCCCCCCACTCTGTCTGAACAAATAATGGAAAAATGTCCTCGGGTGAGGATAAAAAAAATAATAAAAAAATAAATAAATTAATTAATTAATAAAGAAAACGAAAAAGATGCTCAGCTTAACATTAATTAGATTTCCATGCTCTGAATTATGAGTGTCTGGATATCACTAAATATTTGACATTTGGTCACTTGGATATATTTTAGAATATTCCAGGCATGTGTGTTAGTGTGTTTGTTGCTTTGTAATAATTTTGCATTTGATCTTATTTGGGACTGTTATTAGATAGAGGTGGTTAAAATGTCTCTCAAAGCTTTGATTCTAATATGAGAGATTTTTAAGAAATGGTTTGAAGACAAAAGTGAATAGAGTTATAATTTGAAACAAATTGCATGGGATTAATAAAACCTGGGGTCTAGTTTACAGTAAAACACCTTTTTAACATGTACTTTAGTCCAGTGTTGTGCCTAAAGTAGGGGCTCAGAGAAAATGTGTAGCTTCATTGATCTAACAAATATCTGCTTTATGACACCAGTGTTAAACAGTGTTAAGGATTTAAATGTGGATACTGAAACCCACTGTGGGTTTTTTAAAAAATGCAGCCAACTTAGTGTATTCTGGCTGTACTTTAATCTCTAAATTGATTTAAAGTAAACAGTATGGGTCTGAAGTCTTTCTAAAAGATAGGTTAGTAATTACTGTTTGTAGTAGATGATTTCAAGCCGTGAATACTTTAATTGGAAGTCAAATAGCTATAAAGAAATGACAGTTCATATTAGTTCATAGTGTGTACCTTTCTAGAAATGTAGAGAAGGTAATTATGTGAAAGTTATCAGCTGAGGCTGATATTTTGGGGGAGAGGGTGAAAGGTATTAGAATGTCTGATTTCAAAATAAAGTAACAGATTTGGTCAACTCTGATCACTTAACCTAATATAACTTTTCTATGTAATGAATTTATGTGTAACTGTGCAGAAAGTAAAAACAATTATTTCAAATGTGTTCCCAAGATATGTTTCTGGATATTTCTTTAAGACCAATCCAGTCTTTTCTTCCCTATTGAAAAACTGTGTTCTGGCTGCCTAGACAACTTTGTACAGGTCTAGCACACAGGGCAGTAGGCTTCAGTATTTCTCTGGTAGTTCACTGACTTTTTCTTCCTTGGCAAGCATGTTGTGAAGATTAGTTAAAGAAATGAATGGTGCTAGTGTAGTAGTATGGTTTCATTTGAAAATCACAGTACATAACACAGAGCCTGTCTTAAGTGGGCTCTCTGTGTATGCAGTAGTTGTGTGTGAATAGAGTTTTCTGAGTTTAGGGAATATTTATATATAAAGAATATAGACCTATATTCTTGCTATTGCTCAATTATGGTCCATATTTTAGAGAGTTAATGTAACTGAACAGGACAAGAATTCATCCCTGTTGGCACACAGCAGAGCCAAACACCGAACACGCAGTTTTGCAGTGGAGAAAGTGTAGTCACTTTTTTGCAGAACACTAAGCAAGGAAAATGGAAAGCTGTATTGCTTAAAGCCCGAACTCCCCAATGACTTCTCATTCGGGGCTTTTAAGGGCAAAAGTCATGAGTAAGGGGTTCAGGGTCCTGAGCTATGTTGATTGGTGAATTCTTTTTTTTTTTTTTTTAATCGTCACCTGAGGACATTTTTCCATTTTTTGTTCAGATAGAGTCGGAGGGAGAGAGAGGAAGAGAGAGAGAGAAACATCGACGTGAAAGGGACACATCGAGTGGCTGCCTCCCGCACGACCAACCGGGGCCAGGGACAAATTGCAACCGAGGCACATGCCCGTAGCGGGAACTGAACCTGGGTCTCTCTGGACCGCAGGCCGACGCTCTAACCGCTGAGCCAAACCGGCCATGGCAATTGGTGAATTCTTTTGCAAGCTTCAGCAGTCTGGTTGGTTCAGCTCCTGGTGGTCTCGACAGAAAGACAATTCTCTGAGACATCTTGGGATTGTGTGTCAGTACATTATCTTAAGAGCAGTAAGAAAAGAACAGGGCTATATATTTCATGCTTACCAGGCTACATTCTTCTGTTATCTTAAGAGAATAACTTCTGAAACTTGCTTTACAGGCAGGCCTGCAAAGACCTGACTACATTCCAGTACAACTATGACTTTTGAGGACTAATTTAATCATTTTAACTAAAAGCTATATTCTAATATATTTAGTCTGTTATGATTTTCTATCTGTTTCATTAATATCCATAATATGATAGAACTCTGGTTGCTCTAAGAAATCTAATGCCATTTGTATCAGAAACATTTCATTGCTTTTTCCTGTCAGAGAAAGTAAATGAAGTTTGAAAAATAAGTCATGATTAACAGTATACTGAGATATGTGTTTACATATGCCATTTTGATGCTGTGTTAGGGAATGTTTTAGGTATGCTATGTATAGGCAGATGGGGATTTTTAAATACATGAACTGTAACTCAATCTGTTCTGTCAAATCATTTAACTTGTATGGGAGAAGGAGGAGGAACAATACTCGATTTTTTATGTATAGGAAAAAAATTGTCAGCCTTTTAATATTCCCTTTTTTGACTGGTTAACAGGTTGTGGGTAGGTACAGTCACAGATTATTATTACTTGGGTACCTCAGGATATGAAAGGATTGACCAGAAAGAAATGTACAGGGAAATGGCAGAACGATCTAGGGAACAAAATATTTGACTGAAAAACAGGCAAAAGGAACAAATTATCAATCAATACTTTGAGAAAGAGATCTTAGAAATTAGGTTACGCATTCTTGAAAGCAGTGGCAAAAGTATAGGATTTGTTTGTACCATTCCCATTCCAAAAAGGATTAGAGATGAAGTAGACGGGTTACATATCTTGGTAATATGGCAAGGTGAATGGAAGGATTCCAAGGAAGGGGAGAACACTATTTTTTAAAAAATATGTTTTTATTGATTTTTTACAGAGAAAAGAAGGGAAAGAGAGACAGAAACATCCATGTGAGAGAGAAACATTGATCAGCTGCCTCCTGCACGCCCCCTACTGGGGATCGAGCCTGTAACCCAGGCATGTGCCCTGACTGGGAATCGAACCAGGACCTCTCAGTCCATGGGATGATGCTCAATCCACTGAGGCACGCCCACTGGGCATGAACCTGATTTTCTTAATACAAAGATTTTCTCTTGGGTTGTGGGCTTGTTGCCATTTGGTTCATTTGGTTGAAGAACATACTTGGGCAGCTCAGTGGGCGACTGAATGATCTTTCCAATTCCTAACTCTAATGTTGATATCAAATAAGTATTCTCAATAATACCTATCAAGTCGTTCCCTTTAGGCTCCTGTATCCTAGTGGAAAATATCTTGTCTTAATAATAATCTACACATGTAAACTTTATTTATTTTTATCCTCACCCGAGGACGTTTTTGCATTTATCTTCAGATAGAGCAGGAGGGAGAGAGAGAGAAACGTCGATGTGAGAGAGACACATCGACTGGTCGCCACCCACACGGCCCGGGGGCTGGGGACGAACTGCAACGGAGGTACGTGCCCTTAGCGGGAGCTGAACCCGGGACTCTCTGGTCCGCGGGCCGATGCTCTAACCTCTGAGCCAAGCCGGCCAGGGCTCACATGTAAACTTTTAAGCTCTTAGTATGTAATAGGTTGTGATATCATTGTTACATTAAGTAATGAGTAATATCTTACCTTAAAGCTCTAATGTAGAGTAAAACTTGTACTACTTTTTTTTTTTTAGGACAGCCAGTAGAGGAGACTTCATGTTTTCTGCGGATCGTTTGGTAGGTGGAGGCTTTCCATTTTCATTTCATTGTTGTTCCTAGTGATATAACCATAGTAGGCCAAGGGTTTTTTTGTTTGTTTGTTTGTTTGTTTTTTTAATTTAGAGCATTCTGAAGTACTGTTTCTACTGTTGCATTAAAGCTCTGTCTCAATCCCTTTCACCTCAAAACATTGCCCATAAATTCATTTTCTGTGGCTCTCAGATACAGCTACCTCTCAAATGGATCTTAGTAACGTGGTCATAAGTAACCCTTAAATGCCTTATCTTAGAGCAGTCAAGTGAAGTACATTAAAAGAAAACCAAAGATGTAAGGAGACCTAGTAGTTACCCTGTGATATCCATGTAACGCACAAAAATAAACTCTCTTGTAGTTTACACGGGAGGTATTTATTTTGCCTCTCCTTTTCTGTACTATCCTCACATGTGAAATATTAAGTTGGACTACCTATGATTTACTCAGGGACTTTCTGTTTAAGACTGACCATGCTCAATTCTGTTTAGCTAGTGTGGTCTGAGAGGATCTCAGACCAGACTGTTTTGTCTTCAGGATAAACACTGTTGTTTCCTTCTTGTGTTTATATCTAAGTGTGCTCAGTGCTTAGAATGAGGTTGACATATCTTCTGCTGTGGTTATTAACATTCATCCATTCACGAAATATATATTGAACTCCTGTAAGTCAGGCACTGGGCTAGGCTGTGTTGTAGGGGGAGGAGATACAGCAGTAAAAAATACAGACACATGGTCCTTGCTCTCATGGAGTTTACAATCTAAACACTGTTGTCAGTATTTAATTTGGGAAAGAGAAAAGTGGCTTATTAATTTTCATTTCGATTTTTCCTGGGGAAAATCTTTATTTCAAAAGAGTATAGAAAACTATTCTACTTTTGGCTTTAAATATTCTTGGTTCAGAGGCAACTTCTATTTACAATTATTTGAGTTTGTAAACGCAATAATAACCCTTGACTTTCATCAAGATAAATGTAATTGTCCGGCCGGTGTGGCTCAGTGGTTGAGCGTCAACCCATGCACTAAGAGGTCGCCGGTTTGATTCCTGGTCAGGGCACATGCCCGAGTTGTGGGCCCAATCCCTAGTGGGGGGTGTGCAGGAGGCGGCCAATCAATGTTCTCTCTCATCCATGTTTCTATCTCTCTCTCCCTCTCCCTTCCTCTCTCTGTCAAATCAATAAAGGGAAAAAAATTTTTTTTTAAAAGATAAATGTAATTGACATTCCTAGAGTGTACTTAGGTCATTCTGTCATTATCAAAGTAAAGGAGGAAGGAATTTGTGTCAATGGCTGCTGTGGGGAAAATAGAGGTCTTGATGTTCGTTGGCAGAAAATGGTTCCTCATTCTTTATTTTATTTATTTATTTTTAATTATTTTTTTATTCTCACCCAAGGACATTTTTGCATTTATCTTCAGATAGAGCAGGAGGGAAAGAGGGAGGAAGAGAAAGAGAAACATCAATGTGAGAGAGACACATCGAGTGGCTGCCACCCACACGACCCCAACCGGGGCCGGGGACAAACTGCAACTGAGGTACGTGCCCCTAGCGGGAACCAAACCCAGGACTCTCTGGTCCGCGGGACGATGCTCTAACCGCTGAGCCAAACTGGCCAGGGCTATTTTATTTATTTATTTATTTTTGCTTTCCTTATGCCCCTTTTCTACAGAAAGTAGGGGTTAAGTTTGTGGTTATTGTAAAATGCTTGCCTGAAAGAGCAGGCATCATATTGTAATCAAATGAGATAATAAGGACCAAGGGCATTACTCACCTAAGGGGATGGTAATTGTGGCCTCTTTGTTCTCTGCAGTAGGTCCTGATATTGGGAGGTGGGGGTAGAGGTTCTGTGTGGTTGTGGTAGGGACTGAAGCTGTTTCGGTTTCCAATGTTGAGGGATTTTAGTATACTGTCTCTTCTAGGACATGGATCCCATTATAATTGACATTAATTCTATCCTGAATTTATCAGGATTTGCTTCCCTGGCACTCAGATCTTTTAAGTTCTTTATATTTTAGTCATCCTTCTGGTTTTATGTTCTTATATGAGGCTTGGACACACACATTTCTGTCCCAAGGTTTCAGGAGAGGTAAGACTCTTTAGAGGAGTGTTACTAGGAGGAGATCTAAGTGCTGGCCCATTTAGCATTGATCATTTTATTGACAACAACAGGGTGTTGTGTTGTCATAACAGAGCATGGGGCCTGGCATTTCTACCTGCTGTTCCTGATTCTCAATCAATAGTGAAATATTGATTGCAGAAAATGTGTGTTGCAAGACTCAGCACCACCCTGTGGTAGACCCCAGGTGCTCAGAAGAAGGAATATCATGTCTGGTTTTTGGAAGCTGTTTCCTGTACTTCTGATGGATTCTTTCCTCCATACCACACATTAAGATCATTAGGAACCTTTGTGTTTTAGCTGAGAAGCCCCAATGCGTCCAACTGCTTCCTCCTACTCATTGGTTTAACCCTATCCACTCGTTTATTTCGTACTAAGAAGTTTCAGGCTGTATTTGTATTATGGTGGGTCTTGTTAAAAACAACCTCACTGAACAATTTCAAAGTACTGAACAACGCAAAGAAGTTCCCTCTGGGCACTATTTCCAGAGTAACCAGAAGTTTATTCCTTCCAAGGCTGTCTGCCATGACTCTTGGCACTTGCTATAATTTTGCATCTCTTTGAATATAGCCTGAACTGACTGAATGGGAATCACAAAGCATACTTGAGCCTTTTTTTGGCAGTCAGTGCCTAACCAAGCTTGGATACCTTATAGCAAGCAGCCTGGCACTTGGATCTATCTCTGTCTCTGACACATGAGCTAAATCTTTGCCTAGTGTGTTTCTGAATTTTGCCAAGTGTTCAGCTCCAGAGGCAAACAGGTAACAGGAGATTCTTAGCAGATTTTCAACTTATTCTTTCTTTTACTTTCTAGATCAGACTTGTTGTGGAAGAGGGATTGAATCAGCTACCATATAAAGAATGCACGGTAACCACTCCAACAGGTAACCAGAGCTGTTACTGTCATATTTTTCTCATAAAAATTCTGAGTTACGCTCGGCCAGTGTGGCTCAGTGGATTGAGTGTTGTCCCATGGACTGAGAGGTCCTGGTTCTATTCCCCCTCAGGGCACAGGCCCGAATTGTGGGCTCGATCCCCAGTAGGGGGCGTGCAGGAGGCAGCCAATTGATGTCTCGCTCAGGTCAATGTTTCTATCTCTCTCTCTCTCCCTTCCTGTCTCTCTAAAAAATCAATAAAAACATTTTTTTTTAATTCTGAGTTGGAATTGGGGGAAAATGGAAAGAAAACAGTCTTTATAAATTAGTATGCAGAATGTGGAGTCTAGGTGGAGCTGTTCTTTTAAACAACTTAATAAACCTAGAGACATTTAGGAAAGAAATTTATGTGGATGACTTTTTGTTAATGGCCTGCTTTCAGTTCAAGTTAAAGGTTAATAAATATTCTTCAGCTTGCAGGTGATGCCTTTGATGACGGCCCATTGGGACCAGAGTTAAGAATTGCTGGCAGCTTATCTTCACCTCTGCGGGGAAGCAAGTGGGTGGGCTGGTTTGGCATAGAAACTCCAAGTAAAATCATGAGAAGTAAAAAAGATACAGAAAACTAAAAACGATGAGAATTGGAGAAGGTGCTTTGTGCTGCTCAAATAAAAAGCAGCCAAAGATCCCTGTTTCAGGAATTTGAAATTTTGATTTGTTTTCTCAGTAAATAATGGAAGCTGTTCTATTCAAAGTTCAACTCTTTAAATTGGGGGCTGAGCTTGCTGCATAATTGAAACACATTTAGGATGAAACCAAGAGTTGAACATGTCTTGGTAACTCAGTCTCTTTCTTTTGCTTTTTAAGGCAGAATGGAGGCTCATAAAAAGGGACAGAATGAGGAGGCTCTTTGCTGTGGCTCGCAGTGGGTGCCAGTGTGAATTGATGGTGTTTATAGCATCCTTAGGGTGCAGTGATTCTCTGAATTCAATTTGAGGAATATGTTTGTGAATATCATGCTATCATATGTCCTATTCCCACTTAATAAAGTCCACCTTTCCCAATTATCCACTTGGGTTTCTTATGAAGAATTAAGAAATTGCCCTGGCCGGTTTGGCTCAGCAGTTAGAGCGTCGGCCTGCAGACCGAAGAGTTGTAGGTTTGATTCCGGTCAAGGGCACATACCTCGGTTGCGGTTCGCCCCCGGCCCTGGTCGGGGTCGTGCAGGAGGCAGCCACTCGATGTGTCTCTTGCACATCCATGTTTCTCTCTCTCGCTCTCTCCCTCCTTCCCACTCTATCTGATGATAAATAGAAAAATGTCCTCGGGTGAGGATTAAAAAAAAAAAAATAACTATGGAAAGTCTTGACTCTTCTCATTACTTTCACAGGGAACCTAAGACATTATATAATGTGTCTGGGCAAGGGTTGCACAGTACCCATCTGCTTTAAAGCATAGTCACTTTATAAAATAAGTAAGTTGTTCCAATGATGAAAGATAAATTCTTTGGATTTATTTTTCAACAGGGTACAAGTATGAAGGAGTGAAATTTGAGAAGGGAAATTGTGGCGTCAGCATAATGAGAAGCGGTAGGTTCTCATATGTGTGATATTGTCTCTCTGTATACATAGAAACAGTTGCTGCTTCCCAGGAGAGAAGTGAGCTTCTCTGTCATAATTGCAGCCTACTTGACCTTAAATCTCACTGCCTGTGTTGTTTATCCTCATGGTGCATTGGAATTGTGGCCTGTGTGTTGCTGAGTTGGGCTAATTTTTTTTTCAGTTGCATCTTCAGATTAAGTGGTAAGTTTGGCTAATTTTAACTGCAGAACATCTTCCCTAGTGGCCTGACCCCATGGGCAAGCCAGCTTTCAAAAAGATTCAGAGGAGGGTGGGAGGATAGGAGGATGTGATAATGCTGTGTTGGGGAGAACAGGGCAGCTTAGAGGTTTATGGAATGTGGCACAATTTCAGGCTTGTAGAACTTTGCATACCTGGCTGGAGAAAACATTTTTTCTGTTGGTTTTTTTTTGTTTGTTTTTTTGAGCTGAACTGAATGACTTGTTTGGTAATTTTAGTTTTATATATGAGTATGTGACCATATAGGCAAAAGCACTTAACTATCATTAACTGTAGGTATTTCCAGTTGCTGGTCTCATAAATACTGTATTTGTGTTTGAGTCCAACTGATTACCCTTCTAAACAAACCTTTGTGCAGCAAAATCACATGTGTATAATTAGAACCTGTATGTGTTACATGGGGATGATTATTTCTTTTCAGCAACTTAATTATTTTTTGCACAAGATCCAGGGAACAGTGGAAGCCCCACTTGCTTGCACTGGAAACAGATGGACTATTATTTTTTAAAAACATATAAACATTCCCTTTTCTCCTCTGGCTATAAAGTTCTATTTGTGAACAACTGAATACCTAAAGTAAAATAGGAGCTTTAAACTTCCTTTGTATTAGAAGGTAGCTCTTAAACAATGTTAGGATTTTCAGGACAATATTTTACAACCTTTTGAAACTGGTAAAGACAGTGGAGAGGGGCTTTTACGTTACAATTTCTTCTGTTTCAGTCCAGCTCCTGCCCTGAAAGGAGCAGCATGGTCCTCGGATGCCTAGTGTATACCAGATGACCATGGGGTGATGCATAGACAGGGTTGTTTTTAACCTGAAGAGCTATTGGTCAATTTTCATATATATTAGAAACTGTTTCTATGTCTATAGTAGTGATTATAAAGTTTCTTCTGAAAGTACATGTAAACAAAAATGATTAATTTAAAGAAAAATATTAAGTAAATAATAATACAAGTAGAATTCTGATGTAGGCTAAAATCTTGAAGGTGGTATGAGAATGATTGACTTTTGGCAAACACTTCCTTAAAAGAATTCAGACTCAGAATAGCTCCAAGTTTAGAAACCAAGGGGGTGGCGGTACTGTTGATTGTGGTTCTTTGGGGGGAGAGGGAATAATATACTATTTTTTCACCATTTGCCATAAAAACTTTTGCTACTGAAGTCATTGCTGGAGCTAAGTGATGTTTCCTGAACGGAGATCCTTTCGTCTGTAGCCTTCATTCTTCCATAAACCTTTTATATTTTTTCAGATGACAGTAACAAGTTTAGGTGTTTTAAAGTCTTCCTTAAGTAATAAGAGTAAAATGTTCATATTGGAAAAGGTCAGGGAACAGCTTAACAAAACACTTTATTTCCTGTAATCATGGAAGCATGACAGCTCTAAAATTTCTAAGCCAGCAGTAAAACTAGCTTATTCTAATTTCATTGACTAGCCCATGACCTAGTTTCATTGACCTCCACTAAGTATAAAATATAAACACATCAGAAGTAATGCTATTAGCTTAAGAAGAATTGCTTCCATCTTGACAATGTCCTTTTTGTATTAATAATAGTCACAAACACTGCTTTGGACTATTCTTGGACTTGCACTCTGTCTCCCCTAACCCTTTTTTCCCTTCTCTTTTATTATCTTCTTCAAGGTGAGGCAATGGAACAAGGTTTACGAGATTGCTGTCGATCCATACGTATTGGAAAGATCCTGATTCAGAGTGATGAGGAGACACAAAGAGCCAAAGTATATTATGCCAAGTTCCCTCCAGACATTTATAGGAGAAAAGTGCTGCTGATGTACCCAATTCTCAGTGAGTGGCTTGAATTTAATTTGTAACCTTTGGTTAGAGTTTAAATTCAACTTAGTACCTGCCTTCTGGCTACCCTTCATAATGCAAAAACTGTTTCTAAATGTTTTTTTCTCACTTGGATTTGGAGTTGCCCTGGGCAGTTCATTGGAGAATTTTTATTGAGTAATAAGAGAATATACATTCATCAAATTTTATTAGTTCCAAAGAGCTTCTTTCTTGAAATTAACACATTGAAGCAATGGATCTAATGAGGCAAAATATATAAAACACAGAAAATATGGTGAAATATGTCCCCTCTCTAGCCCAAAGAGTTATAGCAGTGATTTTCTCAGGGATTTATCATCTCTGGAGGTAATTTTTTACTCTTATTCTATTTTGTTTTCCAAGCTTACTCAGATCATACATGGCATGGTCTCCTGGGGTTGGGGGTGCAGGTGGGTGTTAAATTTGATATCTCAAATACTGAATGAATTTGGGGCTTTTTGTGTCTTTGAAAACTGTAAAGTGTGTGTTTCATGTCCATTATTGAAAATAATGAAGGTTTGCTTAGCGGTATCTTATGTTAGATTACTAAATTGCCTTTACTGCAAAGAAGCATCAAATATATTTTTAGATAAATGTTTTTTTGTGGGATTTTTTTTGTTTTTTTTTATCCTCACCCAAGGACATTTTTCCATTTTTGTTCAGATAGAGTGGGAGGGAGAGAGAGAGAGAGAGAGAAACATTGACGTGAAAGGGACACATCAAGTGGCCGCCTCCCACACGACCCCAACCAGGGCCGGGACGAATTGCAACCGAGGTACGTGTCCTTGACCGGAATCAAACCTGCGACTCATTGGTCCGCGGGCTGACGCTCTAACCACTGCGCCAAACTGGCCAGGGCCATTTTTAGATAAATGTTAAAGTTGGCAATTCATTTGGTTGTCATTTGATTTCAGGCACTGGAAATACTGTAATTGAAGCTGTAAAGGTTCTTATAGAACATGGTGTTCAACCCAGTGTTATCATCCTATTAAGTCTGTTCTCCACTCCTCATGGTAAGTTCAGCAAGAGGCAGTGATGGGCTCTGGATAGTCATTGGGTGAAAAGTTTATTTGCTTCCACATTAAATCTAAATCTAATATTGGTAGTTAAAATTATATATATATAATATATATATATAATAATATATATATAATTATATATATAATTATATATATAATTATATATTATATATATATATATATATATTTTTTTTTTTTAATCCTCACCCGAGGACATTTTTGCATTTATCTTCAATAGAGCGAGAGGGAGATAGGGTAGAAGAGAGAGAGAGAAACATCGATGTGAGAGAGATACATTGAGTGGTTGCCACCCACATGACCCCAATAGGGGCCGGGGAGGACAAACTGCAACCCAGGTGCATGCCCTTAGTGGGAACTGAACCCGGGCCTTTCTGGTCCGCAGGCTGACGCTCTAACTGCTGAGCCAAACTGGCCAGGGCAAAATTTATATTTTTTATCTGTGAACCTAGTGATAATATTTTACACCATTCTAATGTTGTTCAAATTCAAATGAAAAAGTATGAACTAACCCCATAGAAGGGGATTGCAGCTGTTTTCTTGGTGGCCCTGTTTGGGTACCACCTGTAAGTGGCCAAAAGGTCTCTATTTCTCCTGGTTCCTCATATGAGCCAGAGAACTGCTCCCAAACAGCAAGAAATGAGAGGTTCTAGCTAGCCCTGTGGTCTTCCTTAGATAAGCATTGCAGTGTGAAGCAAAGAGCAGAAGTTTTTAAAGTTAGATTTCTGCTCAGAGAGCCTTGTGAGAAAACTGTGTGTTCTCTATTTCCTGAGGGAGGTAAGCCTAATTTAAGACCCTGCTTTTTTTGCCATGGAATCTAGGACAATTGTGAAAGTATCCTAATAAAATAATCATAGATGCATATAGAAATATTTAGTGTAAGAAAAAATTTGAAGTATGTAAATGACTTACAATAAGGAAATGGTTAAACAAATATATATTCAAAGGATGTAATATTATGTAACTGTTAAACCATATTTTTGAAGAAGAATGACATCAAAAAATCTATGTGGTAAATGTAAAAGAGCAGGATAAAAAATAACAGCATTAGAATAGTGTTAAATGTTATTACCAAGTTTAGAGATGATGAATACAAATTATGACTATTATGACTACCAAAATCAGACTTGGATTTAACGTGGAAGCTAGTATATCTTTCCTCAGCAAGAGAAGCTAAACAGATGCGTAATATTATTTCAATTTTCATTAAAAAAATATACGTACAATATTAATAGTGGTTATCTTAGTACGGTAGGATTCTAAGTGATTTATTTTTATTTTGTTTTTGTTTGTTTTTTATTTTTGCATTTATTTTTAAAACTTTTTTATACTTTCTAAATGTTCTACAATAAATTTGTATTTATTTCATAATTGAAAAGAAAGAAATATATGGCTTCTAACATAGACAACAATACAGTGAAGAGGGGGGACGGGAGCGGGGAGGAGGATGTCGATGGGGGAAAAAGGAGAAACATCTGTAACAAAAATAAATAAATTAATTTTAAAAAAGAAATATATGACTTCTAGTTAGGGCATTTCCTCATTTGCAAAGGTTCCAAGTCTCAGCCAACCCTGAACTGGCTACAGAGTATCCATTTTGGGAGGGCTGTGTTCAGTAGGCAATTGATTATTTTGCTGTTTTTTTAAAATCCTCACCCAAGGATATTTTTACATTTATTTTCGGACAGAGTGGGAGGGAGAGAGAAAGAGAGAGAGAGAAACACCGATGTGAGAGAGACACATCGACTGGTTGCCACCCGCACGACCCCAACCGGGGCCGGGGACGAACCGCAACCAAGGTATGTGCCCTTGGCTGGACTTGAACTCGGGTCTCTTTGGTCCGCGGGCCGACGCTCCAACCGCTGAGCCAAACCGGCCAGGCTTATTTTGCTGTTTCATAATAAAGAAAATACCTGTAGTTCAAATGTTGATAGTGACAAAGGGTGATTTGCTTGGTCATCCATTTATATATAACAGGTTGCATTGTAAACATTGAGATAAACAAATAATTATTGGGCTATCTGCCTTTGGGGGTAGAAAAATAACTGTTAGTTTTAATAGTATCCATTACAATACTATACTATTCTTTGACATTATAGATGAAAAAAAAATCATGTTCTTTGGCAGCCTTGCCATGGCTTTTTAGTTTGAGTGGGGGACTAGCTAGTTCCTTTCCCTGCTCTCTCTCCCTCCTTCCCCTGCAAAAGCTAGAGTACTAATTTCTTCAAAGCTAGATTGCTCTGACATAACAAAGAAATCTTTGCACTTCTTTCACAATGTTCCAGTTGAGAGACCATCATCTTATGTATGATCCTGTTTTCAGAAAAAACTATATTCTCTCTATTCCAGCTGCCTTTAAAATAAAACAAGACAAAAGACTCTTCAAGAGGAGGTTACTATAACTGAATATATTTTTCAAATCATGGATATAAAACAATTGATTGTAAGAATTTATTAGTGAGTGGGTGGGGATATAGTCTGACTACTATCAAAGCTTTTCAGATATCATACATTAAAAAACTAAGAGATTAACCAAGTCTCACTAGGTACCCAAAGGTCATTGTTCTCTGTCCTCTGTCAATATGAGGTGTAGTGACTGACCATAGAATTCCTGAATTCCGACTATGTTACCAAAAATCCTGCAATAATAATAATTTTCTTCCTTTTATTTTTTTGAAGGTGCCAAATCAATCATTCAAGAGTTTCCAGAGATCACAATTTTAACTACTGAAGTTCATCCTGTTGCACCTACACATTTTGGACAGAAATACTTTGGTACAGACTAAGTTATTGAAGGAAAAATAATTATCTTGTGTAATATTACAGTTATATTTTGAGATTTTACCTGTTTTACTGATTCACTGGAGGAATGGCAGAGAAAATTGTGTTAAAGATGCTTTGTTAACTTTTGGAAGTGGGTATAGTAAAAAGAAAATATTTGAGGTTATTTATTTTATTTGGTTATTTTTTGACTGTCGGCACCAAATTCAACAATGAATCACACAAAATTCTTTAAAAATATTTTAATAATATTCTTACACAAATTGCTGATCCCTCAGTACATTGAAACTGTTCCCCAATTTATGAATTTTCTCTTGCAGCCACAAATAAACCCAAATGGGTGTAAGTTCTTAGGACCACTGTAGTTTGCATTTTGTTTAGTTTGCTTTTAGTTCTAGGGAGTTTTCATTTATGTGGCTGTTTTCACCTTCCTCTACTATTTACTTCCAAGTACTAAACATGCTGGTAACTTGGAGAGGATGAAAAAAAAAATCCTCCTTGAATTTTACATTTCCTTAATATCCTCACTCAATTGGCAGACCCAGGACATGTGGTTAGCTTTTCAGTCAAGCAATTATGTTGTTCCTGACTCATTTCCTACCCAGTGTAGTGCTGATAGGTGACTTGCCAAGTGTAATGCAGTGAAGAAAATGGTGGGGCATGTCCTGCAACTGTAACTGTAACATTAACTTATATAGATCGAACCAGGGATGTCTGGATGCTGACAAGGAAGGGCTAAGTACTATTCATGCCACCAATGCCCTAGAAAAAGGTGAGGGAGGAAAGCATAGTTTCTTGCTGAGTTTTATGGCCAAAAAGTAAATTAAATGCTTGATTTTTAATTTGAATGTTTCTACTAGAGGCTTTTGATTTGGAAATTATTTATCTTTGCATGTGTGTCAACTGTAGATAAATTAAAATGGGAAAGATACCATGATATTTTTTAAAATCTTGAAACTTTATGATTCATATTTAGGCTTCTGAAAGGGGGATAACCTTTTTAAAAATCGGTGTTTCTGTTCTGAAACTTGCTTGTGAAACCCTGATTTCATTTTACATTGATATTAAAACATTTTAACAGTGGTTGCTGGCTGATTATTTTATTAAATATATTCTCTCATAGCCCCATAGTCCACTTTTGTAGACCTATGTTCAAAAAAACACACACATAAAACAGCAGAAGGCAGTATGTTAGAAAGAACCAAAGCTGAGCAAAGTCAGCAGAGATTGAGGTAAAGAAGGAAAGCTGGTAGAATGGAATGGACTGTAGTTCCTTTGGAGGCTAGAAGGACTTCACTATATTTTTTCTTTTATGTCTGAAGACACTGTCATAATAAAGAGATTAATTGATAGATTACCCATATTATAATTTTCCATGGCAAATGTTGCTTTCATGTTATTATTAAATTATAATTTAGAGAGAGATATGAAATGGCAGTGGAGTGAATGGAAGCTACACAGACCGTCTCCCAGGACCAAACTGGAATTTCAACTAAAATAAAGACAAGTCATCTGGAAAACCAACTGAGGAGCAGCTGGAAAGAGGACCCCTAATTGATATTGGTAGGAGCTGTGGAGGTGTGAGAGGGCTGGCTGGGTGCCCATGGGCAGCAGCTGAGGGCTGTCTTAGCTGTGAGCAGTTCCCTCTGAGAAGTGAGGGGGTTGAAACCCCAAGCCAGCTGCCCAGCACAGAGTGGCTGAGTGACTCCTGGTAAACATATATGCATCCAATATAGGAGCACCAAAATATGTTAAAACACCTCTGGAAGACTTCAAACGAGAAATCAACAGCAATACAATCATAGCAGGGGAATTCAACACCTGGCAGACATCACTGGATAAATCCTCTAGACAAAATATTAAAGAAAGAGAGACTCTAAGTGATGTACTAGATCAAATGGATTTAATAGATATCCACAGAGACTTACACCCCAAAACTGCAGAATTCACATTCTTCTCAAGTGTACATGGGACATTCTCAAAGATAGACCACATGTTAGAACACAAACTAAGTCTCTACAACTTCATGAAGATTGACATCATATCAAGCATCTTCTCAGATCACAATGGCATGAAACTAGAAACTAATTACAATAAAAACACTAAAAAATAGTCAAACACCTGGAGGCTAAATAGAATGTTATTAAAAAATGAATGGGTTACCAAGGAGATCAAGAAAAAAATTAACAACTTCCTGGAAATTGATGAAAATGAACACACAGCAATGCAAAATCTATGGGATGCAGTGAAAGCAGTCCTGAAAGGGAAGTTCATAGCACTACAGGCCTACCTCAAGAAACAAGAAACATTTCTAATAGACTATCTAACCCTACAACATAAAGAACTACAAAATTGCCCTGGCTGGTTTGGCTCAGCGGTTGGAGCGTTGGCCTTCGGACCAGAGAGTCCCGGGTTCGGTTCCTGCTAAGGGCACGTACCTCGGCTGTAGTTTGTCCCTGGCCCTGGTTGAGGTTGTGTGGGTGGCAGCCAGTCGATGTGTCTCTTTCACGTCGATGTTTCTCTCTCTCTCTCTTCCTCCCTCTCTCCCGTTCTATCTGAAGATAAATGCAAAAATGTCCTCAGGTGAGGATTAAAAAAAAAAAGGTAAAAAAAAGAACTAGAAAGTAAACAACAAGAAAAACCCAGAGCAAGTAGAAGGAAAGAAACAGTAAAGGTCAGAAGGAAATAAATGACATAGACACTAAAAAAAGAATTCAAAAGATCAATGATGACTTCTGTGTTCGTTGGCAATCGCGGCCAGAGCGGAATGAGGTGGTGTTGGGTGGGTAGGCAGGCTGGGTTGCGGCCCGCGCTGGGCCGGCAATGCTGGGGGACAGCCCCAAAGCATCAGAGCATGAGGCTGAGGGCAACGGGGTGGGGGCTTTTCCAATAAAAATATATATAAAAAAAAAGATCAATGAAACAGAGCTGGTCCTTTGAAAAGATAAACAAGATTGATGAACCTTTAGTCAGACTCACAAGGAAAAAGAGAGGCCCCAAATAAACAAAATCAGAAATGAAAGAGGAGAAGTAACAACTGACACCACAGAAATACAAAGGATTGTTAAAAAAAACAGAGGACCTAAATAGACACCTCTCCAAAAAGGACATACATATGGCCAGGAGACATATAAGGAAGTGCTCAATGTCACTATTCATCAGAAAGATGCAAATTAAAACAACTATGAGGTATCACCTCACACCTGCCAGAATGGCTGCCATCAACAAATCATCAAACAACAAGTGCTGGCGAGGGCGTGGAGAAAAGGGGACTCTAGTACACTGCTGGTGGGAATGCAGACTGGTGCAGCCACTATGGAAGACACTATGGTGTTTCCTCAAAAAATTAAAAATTGAATTGTCATTTGACCCAGTGATCTCACTTCTTGGAATATGTCCTAAGAAGCCTGAAACATCAATCGGAAGAATATATGCACCCCTATGTTCATAGCAGCACTGTTTACAATAGCTAAGATCTGGAAACAGCCCAAGTGTCCATCAGTAGATGGATGGATAAAAAAGGTGTGGTATATATACACAATGGAATACTATGCAGCTGTAAGAAAGAAAGATCTCTTATCCTTATAGATAACATGGAGGGACCTGGAGAGTATTAAGTTAAGCGAAATAAACCAGAGAAAGATAAGTATCACATGATCTCACTTATTTGTGGAACATAATGAACAAAATAATATGTTGGCCAAAAAGAGATCCAGAGTCATGGAAGTAGGGAACAGACTAACAAACCTCAGAGGGATGGGGGGTGCGAGGGGTGGGAAGAGATATACCAAAGAACTCACATGCATATATGCACAACCAATCAACATGGACATTAGGTTGGGGAAAGCAAGAGGGGGAGTGGGAGGGGGAAAGAAGGGTTCAATGGGGAAAAAGGGGGCATTTGTAGTACTTTCAACAATAAGAAAACACAAAAGAAAATTTAAAAAAAATTATGATTTATACTTGTCTGGTAAGTATTTTGATACAATGCTGATTTTGTTTTTTCCTGGTTAGCAGAAGCTGTAACTGAAGCCCATAACAATGAAAATCTTTATCTCCCTGTCCTAGGAAAGATGTTAGCCAGCAAATTAGATAGAGACCAGATCTGCTTTCGATTTATACATAGAATTGGTTGGAAAGGTGATATCTACCACTATAGGAGTCAGTGCTTCTGAGTTAGTGCTTATGTTAGGGTTTCAATATTTTCTTTGACTTTCTAGAACATCAGACAAATTCATATTCAAGTGTAAGTATAAAATCGTATATCAAGCAAATTATTTTTATATTGTCAGCCATTTAAATTTAATGTGTCTTTGTTCTTTTTCTACACTGAACATGATGGGGAGTTGACTGCATTTGGTTCCCACATAGAGGGAATTCCTGTAAACAGAAGGAATTATTCAATGGAGTCAGATCCCCACTGGTGTATGTCCTCTAATCTCCTGTATATTTCAAGAAAAATTATGTCTTCTGAAATTTGTTCTTTTCAGCAAACGAGGCATTATTTATGAGATTAATCACTTGCAATACTCTTTGGGCCTGGAAAATTTTCTAAATGACACAAAATTAACGGAGTATACAAAATGAGATTATTTTTTTAATTTTTATTAATTTATTCTTGTTACAGATGTTTCTCCTTTATACCCCCTAGACACCCTCCTCCCCATCCCGCCCCCCCCCACTCCCCAGCATTGCTGTCTATATCCATTGGTTATGCATACATGCATATAAGTTCTTTGGTTCATCTCATCCCTCCTCCCCACTCCCCTCCTCTAATGTTTGTCAGTATGAGCCATATTCCTTTCTATGTCTCTAGGTCTATTTTGTTCATCAGCCCACCTTGTTCATTATATTCCACAAATAAGTGAGATCATGTGGTATTTGTCTTTCTCTGATTGGTTTATTTCGCTTAGGATAATACTCTCGAGGTCCCTCCATGTCGTGTCAAAAGATAAGTGATCTTTCTTTCTTACAGCTGCATAGTACTCCATTGTGTATATGTACCACAGCTTTTTTATCCACTCATCTACTGATGGACACTTGGGCTGTTTCCAGATCTTAGCAATTGTAAATAGTGCTGCTATGAACATAGGGGTGCATATATTCTTTCTGATTGGTGTTTCAGGCTTCTTAGGATATATTCCTAGAAGTGGGATCACTGGGTCAAATGGCAGTTCAATTTTTAATTTTTTGAGGTAACACCATAGTGTTTTCCACAGTGGCTGCACCAGTCTGCATTCCCACCAGCAGTGTACTAGAGTCCACTTTTCTCCACACCCTCGCCAGTTTAATTTGCATCAAACTTGTTGTTTGATGATTTGTTGATGGCAGCCATTCTGGCAGGTGTGAGGCAAATGAGATTATTGTTAATGACATGAATCTCAGAGCACTATAAACTATGCAGATTCCTTATTACAGAAAGAAACACTAACACAATAAATATGACACTCAAATAGTATACAGGGTGGGGCAAAAGTAGAATTATAGTTGTTCATATGGAAAATAATGCAATAGTTAATAAATAATAATACAAGAATAAACTCTGTTTATCATACAACTGTAAACTTACTTTTGTCCCACCTTGTATATCAGTGTCTCTTTTGTTCCCTTTGGATGGTTCTTTAGGGTCTCCATTTTGAGAACCACTGCCATGTAGCATTTACTCATACACAATTAAAAGAGCTATTAAAACTTTAGTTGTGCAATTTACAATATCCAATAAATGGAAGTGTGTTTGAGAGTAAAAAGAAGCATAATGCTTATAATAGAAAATTCTCTGAAAACCGATTTCTGGCTTAAAAACCAATGTCAGTGTCACTAAAAATAACACTGACATGAGCTAAATATCCCAACAGTCATCATCTTAAAATTTATTTAATTTGATGAGAAACATTTGGTCCCCTGTTGTCTGAAGAGAGGATTTCATATAGTACCTGCTGTGTACACAGCCGAGCTCTCTGATATCCTTGGCAACAACCATTCTGCAGCTCATCCAACTGCTCCAAATCTTCAAGTAATGGGGTGGGAGATTATGCAAATAGCGAATTCTGAAAATATAATAAACTCAGTAATAGACTTTTTATTAACTGGTAACCTGTATCCCAGTTTGATAATGTAACACAGTATCACATACAGGTTCACTTATTTAATTTGATGATTCTATAAAAGTGGGACACAACTTAAGGTAGTCATTCTTAACTAGGAAATGTAAATATATTTCAGAGTCTCTGGGAGCCCTTTGAAATTGTAAAATTCTCTTTGTAAATTAATGTATTTTTATGTGGAGAGCATTCATAGCTTTCTTTAGATTCTCAAAGGAGTACATAATGAAAATAAGGTTGAGGGTCCCTGGTTTAAGGCTACCTCAAATGAGTTCAACAATGTCCCTCTCTCCCTTTCTTCCTAGAACCCCCCCATTTTTTGACAATAGTGTTCACAAAGATGATAAGTTATGGCAGTGAAAATTATTATCACGAAGAAGTAGATTTAAAAGCTAGATTGAGTAGCAATAAAAAAATTCCAAGGGCAATGTAGTCAATAACAGTGTGATAACTGCATGGTGACAGATGGCTACTAGACGTAGTATGGTGTGCACATTGTAAGATATAGAAATGTTGAATTACTATGTTGTACACCTGAAAGTAATATAAATATTGTTTGCCAATTACATTTTAATAAAAACAACACAATGATATCACCCATTAGGTTAGCTATAATAAAGAAGTCAAATAATTTAAAAATGTTTGCATATCTGGAGAGATCAGAATCCTCATACACTGATAGTGGGAATGTAAAATGACGCTTTTACTTTAGAAAACAGTGTGACAGTTCCTCAAGTGGTTGAACATAGAGTGATATGATGCAATAATTCCACGTGTAGGTATACACCCAAGACAAATAAAAGCATATCCCTCCAAGTACATTGTTTTATTTATCAACTAGGATTGTAGTGTCTACACCCTTTGACAACAGTCATATGAATGAAAAGTTTTTGTTTGGTGTCTTTGGCTGAACTGAGGTTATCCAAAACTTTCAGGTGAATAAAAAGTAGAAAACTTTGGCCAGGCCGGTGTGGCTCAGTGGCTGAGCATCTTCCCATGCACTGAGAGGTCCTGGTTCAATTCCTGGTCACTGCACATGCCCAGGTTGTGGGCCCAATCCCCAGTAGCTGATGTGCAGGAGGCAGCCAATCGATGTATCTCTCACATCGATATTTCTCTCTCTCTCTCCCTAAAAAATCAATGGAAACATATTTTTTATAAAAATAGAAAACTTCCTAAGTTCATCACAAATGAAAAATAATGTTTAGAAATAGATTCTCCAGGTGGTTCTATTAATATAATTAGACAGAGGCAGTGATACAAATGTAAGTCTGAAGTTGTCTCTGGATCAGTAAGCTAAAAGGATAGACATAGAAGAGGTAAATTAACTTTACCCTTAACAACATTACAGTTTTAGTAGATTAAAAATAGAAGGCTTCAAAGTTTAGGGGAAATTATAATAAAGTAGAAAAGGGGTTAAAATGTCAATGTTTTCTGTCTCGTCTTGACTTATCATATCCACTATCCTCCCTCTATATTTTACATCTCACAGAACTTTCAACCCTCAGCACCCAGTAGCCCTGACACACAGACTCTTGTGATTCAGAAACAACTTTAGATTTGCATTTGTATTGGGTCCCTCTGAACCACATTAATAAGTGCTTTCTAATTATCCAAGGTAATTCATGAATGGTATGACAGTGGATCGGTAAGTATAATTTAATGACCATTTTTGACTGATTAGTAACCTACATTCTTTAATATTCCAAGGACAAACCCCGCCCCCAACCCCCGTGTACAAAGGTTTATTGAGCTGTTAGAACCACGCAGTCACTGAACAGGACTGGACATGAGACAATACAGGCGCCGAGAACAGAGTGATCTGCCCGAGCTTCCTCCTCGGACTCCCCGGTGCTGACGTTCCCTGGTCGCCGGCTGCGGCCGCAGTGCTCAGGGGACGTGCTCAGCCTCTCTGCCCAGGCAGGGTCTCTCATAACCAGTGATGTCCTGGAGCCTCCGGACGGAGACTTGGGGGCTTATACGGTGCCCTAGCCGTGTCACTGCTGCCCCCTCAGGCACAGCCGGGCGTTTCCACAGCAATCATCTCCAAGTACCAGTGTCAGAGTCACTTACACCTGGCTGTGACCGGTGGAACCAAGTGAGTGCTATGGAAGCCACAAAATCCGCAGTCAGGGACGCCCTACAAAATCCAACAGCTATATTTTCCAAAAATAGTTTTTAAGCACTTTAAATAATTTACAAAAAAAGCTACAAAAATCATATTTACCAGGACACACATGTTAAATCAGGGTATTGTTTCCCGTTACATATGTGCAAAGTGGTGACAGTGGCTCCTGCAAGAAGAAAACTTTTATTTTCTCTGTACAGTGAATTGTAATTTATTTTCATTGAAATTCTTTTTTTTTTTGTAGTTGTCATTTGCTTATTTAAGTATAATTGACATACAATATTGTATTTGTTACAGGTGTACAATATAGTGCTGCAACATTTCTATATCTTATGGTGTATTCAGCACACTAAGTCTAGTAGCCATCTGTCACCACGCAAAGTTATCACACTATTATTGACTACGTTTCCCTTTTTCACCCTCCTCCTCCCTTCCGGCAACCATCAGTTTTTTTTCTGTGAGTCTGTTTTTGCTTTGTTTATTTGTTTTGATTTAAAAAAATTCCATATATAAGTAAATCATGTCTTTCTCTGACTTATTTTGCAAAGCATAATACCTTCTGAGTTCATCCATGTTTTCGCAAATGGCATTGAAATTCTTATATGCAGCAGCCAGATTTATTTCAGAGTTTACCAACATTGACAGAATCTGGGTCTGATGCTGTCCTGATTTGCAGAATTAGTTTGAATATTTCAGTTAAGGTTTATGAGGAAAATTTCTTTCAAAATCATAAACATAGTCAAATACTTTTTTAAAAGTTTGTTTAAAATGTGTTTTTTACTATCATAAATTGTCCACCCCTGTAGAGTTGGAAGCCTAAACATTAAAACATTATGCTACTGTGTAAGAATGAATATTTTAATATTCAAACAGAAACTGAGTAGTTTTTCAATGTCCCTGTATATGGTTAGAAAATTATTTTGAAAATTTTATTGTTTTTTTCTTTATTGATGTTCGAGAAAGAGAGGAAGGGAGAGGGAGAGATAGAGACATCAATGAGAGAGAACATCGACTGGCTGCCTCCTGCATGCCCCCCACTGGGGATTGGGCCCACAACCTGGGCATGTGCCCTGACCGGGAATCGAACTGGCGACCTCTTGGTGCATGGGTCGACGCTCAACCACTGAGCCACACCGGCTGGGCGAAAATTTTATTGTTTATAACATGAAGAAATGCATGTCAGTATGTTTACACGTTCCTGTGTAAACCATTATACATATAAGTTTATATCCATATGTATAAAATTTCCTTTTAAACATCTGTATCTTGAATTTCCTTAGGAACCTCTACTCAAATAAGATCTGTGTATAAATATGTCTCCTTTTATGCCTTTTTTTATCTTGAAAAAAATTAGTTTCTAGTATTTGAATTTCTTACATTGTGTTTGTGATGCAAATTCAAGCTGTTTGTGACTGATGCATTGGAATAAACAAAATGGTGTTTTCAGCAGAAATGTCTGAAGTCTTCACCTAGGACAAAGTGAATGCTTTTTAAAAATAAACTTAACTGCAGTAAAATACTTCTTTCTGGTTTTGTGTTAAGCCTGACCTCTATGGGTTGGCCTTTCTGAAGCGATTCAAGTTCTCCATTATTATTTATTCATGATCAACAATGACTATTCCAAATTTCAGTTTTCAGTGCTCTGTATTTTCCATTGATTTCTGCCTTCTTGTTGGCTAATCAAGTGGGATTTTACACATTCTGACTGATAAGCAATTTTTGTGCAAATAGTGCATCTACTGAGGGGAAACTTATTTGAGATTTACTTAATGAGGGTCTCTTCAAATATTTCTCTAAAGGCAATGTGTAATTTAGGAACAAGTGGACCACTGTGTTCTTTTCTCAGAATCATTATACTCTTTTCTCAGGTGACATGCATCTGGAGAATAATAAACATGGTTTCAATTGTACGAAAATTGAACCGGAGTTCATATCACCCTTAGGTACATAAGATAAGTTCTTTCTTTTACTTTTAACTTATCACCATAGCAGAGGTAACAGCCAAAGATGTGTGAGGCTCAGCAGAGACTGAACATAATTAAATGCCATTAGACTAGTCAGTTTTCTGTCTAAAAGCCATTGCTGCTGGTTTAACAACTCATACCCATGCTGGATCATAAGAGAAATGCTGAGCAAAGGATGGGGGATGTGGGGGGGGGGGGTTGTTCGGAAGATGAGAGGTTACAGAGGAGTCTACATACCAAACATACCAATCAACCTGGGAGTGAATAAATTCTGCTATACTCCCATGAAATGAGATGTATAGAAACTTCCATCAAAGTGGTCTGAAATTTTAGGCTTTGCCAACATTGTTTAACAAAACCATAATATATAAAAGAAACAACAATTTTATGCATATACTTTTAATAAAGAACATAGGAAGATAGTATTTGTGGGTATTTCTGTAGCAAGACAATGTTTTAAGAATACTATATATAATCACTTTGAGCAGATTGGAAGGAAAAAGGACTTAGCAAATTGGCAACTTGAGCTTAATTGCTGAGGTCCCCAGTGCCTTTCTTTCTCTGGTTCTCCAACACATTTCATATATTACTAAGATCCAGTACCAGCTTTTCTGCTGTGTCTCTTTGCTGAGTTAGCCAGCAGAGTGACAGCAATTATTCCTTGAATGCATCTTATTACTTTTTTCCTTTACTTTAACACCATTCCCTACTTAGAATATATTTCCCAATATGTTACATTCATTGTCTGTTATAACTCATTCTGTTGATGGCCATATACCAGATGTCTACAAAGAACACATCTAACAGTTTTTAACACTGTGGGACACAACCCTAGCCATTTTGGGGACGTAAACAGTCATGGGTTGCATGCTATTAGGAGCCACCCATTCATTATTATATTACATAACACCTGCATGCAAAAGACTACGATTTACTATGGCATATTACAGCTATGGTTAAAAAAATGCAGATGTGTCATATTTAATAAAACATTTTCTGATTGGATGGAGCTCATGAATTTTTCTAATAACATGGAACTTGTGGGATGGTCGAACAATCTTGATGATGCCTTCATGACTCTGACAGAAACACAGAAATATCTTTTGAACCAACTGAGTATGTTAGCTACTCTGGGAGCAGAGGTTCTAGAATATATAAACGGAATGTTTTTTACTTGCTGTGACTGTTGGACTTCTTTCTAGAAGGCGAGGACCAAGAATTATTCCTTTAAGGTATTTGCTCCTGATGACCAGGCAGCCGGTTTTGGGGCAGTGCGTGTGCATGTGCCTGTGCACACGTGTGTAGATATGTATGTGTGAGAGAGAAAAGGGATGAGCTTTGCATGACTGTTCCATTTCTATGAATTTGGGCCATGTTAAATTTCAGGTGCATTTTTAAATAATGTGTATTCTACAGTCTTAAAATATACCTGCTAGGATTGTGCTTAAATCTCCATGAACTGCAATGTCTACATTTTGTGCAATCTGGCATAAACACGGGGAAGCACATTCATTTCACTGGCAAAGTCAGCCCTAAGATTGGGCTCTCTGGGTTTCCAGGTGAGATAATGGCACTGGCCACCTAGTGTGAAATATGTGTCACATGTGACCAGTGGGGGTAAAGAGGCACATATTACATTTCTATCACATAGAAAATCAGAGTGTATAAAATGCATACTTTCATATTTTCGATAAAGTGGGACTCTTCTGAAATGTGATCTTGCCATTATTACTCTCAATGTTCTAAGCTGTTCCATGGTAACTGCAATACTGAGAAGGCAAGTTACTCTAACAGTGCAGTGGACATGGGAACCATGAGCTTTGCTCCAGACAGCTATGTGCTTTTGGAGGGCCCTTCGTTCATTTTGCCCTTAATTTTTCCAGCTGTACCATGGGTAAGTAATTTCTAGTCTGTCTATTTCCAAGGACATTGTTGGAGTTAATGGGAAAACATTAACAAAGTACTCTAAGCTCTGCAAGAACAAATTAGCAATGAGAACATAGAAAAATGGAGAACACTGGTTTACTTGGAAATACTGTTATGGTCAAACTCTTCATTCTAGTCCTGCAATAACACATATAAGAGCACTAAAGATTACATAGCACCTTTTAGCTGTGGGAACCTAATGAGTGTCTTTGTTTTGCAAATGTTGAAGAGTGGTACCAAACACTGGGGAATGAGATGCCACAGAGGTTACTGGGCAGGACCCCAAGGAAAAACAGGCAAAGGAGCCAGATCAGGATATGTTCATTATCAAAAAAACCTCTCTGTCTTATCAATAGTAAACCAATTGGGGGGATGTTTATATACAGTAGTCAATACGCAATAATCTATGGATATTATCAGTCTATAAACTAGAAAGATCAAGGTACTGAGATAGAAATATGATTTCTTTATTTTGCTAAGCCCCAGCTAAGACATGGATTCATTTGGCCTTCTGAAGACAGTGTAAATCTGTCAGCTTCGCATTATAGTTTCCTGAGCTTTATGACCTGATTGCTGTGAGTACTGATGCACTCCATGCAGCAGACAATTTCTTGATTCCTTTCTGACTTTGAATGAAAGTTAGCAGCTACTCTGCCTAAACCCTTGGCAGAGGATGATAGATAGGAAAGGGAAAGAATTGCTTTGAGGCCCACTGGCTGTGGAGTAATAGGCCTACCTTTAGAGAAAGGTGCATTTCTATATGAATAGAAGGCAAGTCTTGTCTATCATAAGACCATTTGGATGGCCAAATAAGCTTTCAAGAGAAACCTAAACAAGAGAGTGTCTTGAAGGGAGAGAGGAAGGGGGAAACTCTTCCCATCTGAACATATACAATTTCATTGTGCAATCCAGTATGCATAGTTTTCTAGGCTGCTTCTCAGCGTCTGAGTTTGAGAAGCAGTCCTTAGCCCTGATAGATTTAGTCATGTCTGGTATTCTCTCAAATGATATGCTGGCCACAGTCCATTTAATTTATGATAAAAGTCTTATCCTAATCAAAATTACCTAGAGGATCAAAATAAACAGGTCTTTTGTTGCTTTAAGTAGCTGGATTGATCACTTTCTCAGCTCCACTGGCATCTGAACACTGAATTGTTTGTGGCAGGCGACTCTTTCTACTCAATAAGGTTTTAGGGAAAATAATTTAGTAAACCTAACATCCCTTTAGGAGTTTAACTCCTTGATGTCTGTAAGATACCTGTAACACTCACTGATCTCTGTAAGAGTTGGGACTTCTACTGTCAACAGCTGGGCACTAGAGCACAGCTTGAGAAATAAAAATCATCAATACTCTTAGGTATTATTATTATAAACAAGCAGCATTAGTGTTCATACTCATTGATTCAGGCACTAGGACTAAAAGAAAAGACGATGATAAATAAATGGAGAAATAGATGTAAATTATCTTGACTGAGCTACCACTGAAACTAAAAAAAAAGAAACAAAGAAAAAAAAAAGGATCATCATATTACTATTAGATTATCACTATCTGTACATTAACTCTTGCTTGAAAACACAGATTTTTAGTGCTAATCCTTAGGCCAATTTCAGCTGTGAAATTTCATCCTGATGAATATTATTGTAATTAAACCTGAAAATCACCATTAAAGCCCTTAACAAAATCTATGGTCCATAAGTTAGCCTTATAGTTTTTCTTTCATCATAACAATAACTCATAAAGGCTAAAATAAAACTAGGTAGCAGAGAAAAGAAATAAAATTAATTAGAGAATTTTACCACAGTCTGGCATTAAAAGTCTGTAAAACACAAACTGTTATATTTAATAGAGTGGAAATCTGATCTGATCTTTCCTATTAGCTGTAGTACTTTCCGAAGCAACACACATCTATTGCAGAGAACAGGTTTTACATTTACATTGCTGTTCAATTCCCAGTTTCAGGGCCCTGATTACAGTCTGTTGAATCTCTCTCTTGAATTGTAGATACCTGATATAGGGGTGTTGTTCACAGCTCAGCATATATTTAAACTGCTATTTAGAAAAAAATCCCATGATTAAATAAAAACCTCAGATTTTTAAAAACTTGATTGCACAACAGCACAAGAGAATTGTGTGTGAATGTACTGCACATATGCATCCTTGTACATGCACATGCACGCAAGTAACAAATGTAGTCTGTAGTCTGATTACACTCAATACCACAAAGACCCTCTAGATATGATTAATGGAGTTAAAGACTCCAAGAAAAAGAGCCTCTGGAAAGATATATATGCATTTACGCTTTCACAGATTTGGGGAGGGAACAGGAAGAAAGAAAGAGAGGAAGACGGGATTGAATTAACTGCTACCAGATTGATGAAGTCAGTCAGTAAATTAAATGACTTGTAAACTCCTGAAACATCTATCTGCACAGCAAGTATTTGATAAAATGTTTTTATATCGTGAAGCTTTCAATCCACCATGGTGACTTATTTTGAAGATTAGAATAGTTTCCAACACTGAACTCTGTAAGCTTCATGGGAAATAGAGGGTCCTGGGAATAAAAAGAAGAAACGCACAGGTGAGCTGAACAACTTAAATATATACATAGTAACATCCATTGACAATAACGTGCAACTATTAAAATTATGTTTATAAAGAATATGGATCAGCATTAAAATATTAAGTAATAAAAACAGGATACAAAATTATATATGCAATGTAATTATTTTTTACCCCAGAAATTTTATCTGGAACAAAGCCGGAGGAACTACACTAAATTGTTGTAAGTGGTGAATTCACAGGTAATTTATTTTTATTTTCTCTACTGTCTACTTGTATTTTCCACATTTTCCCCAGTAAATAAATAATAATTTCATAATGCAAAACAATTTTTTTGAAATTCAGATGGAAATAACATGAGCTTTGAAATTAGGCAATTTTGAATTTGAATATTTTCAACAACACGAATGGACCTAGAGGGTATTACGCTAAGTGAAATATGTCAGTCAGAGAAAGACAAATACCATATGGTTTCACTTATATGTGGAATCTAATAAACAAAATAAACAAAATAGAAACAGACTCATCAATACAGAGAACAGACTGACAACTATCGAAGAAGTGTTTGGGAAGATTGGTGAAATAGGTGAAGGAATCAAAGGAGTTTGGGGGGAGGTAGACGAGGGTAAAGGGGGTATATATGGTGATGGAAGGAGACTTGACTTTGGGTGGTGAACACATAATGCAATATACAGATAATGTATTATAGAATTGTACATCTGAAACCTACATAGTTTTATTAATCAATGTCACCCAATAAATTCAATGAAAATAAAAAGGTGCACCTGTTCCATATATCCTTGCCAACACTAGGTACTCTAATTTATACAAATTGGCTGCTTCAGTAGACAAATTTTATATTTTGGGTTATTTTAATTTGTATTTCTTTCTAGTGAAGTTGAATAATTTCATGGTTTTTTTTTTTATTTAAAATATCCTCACCTGAGGATATTTTTCCACTTATCTTCAGATAGAGTGGGAGAGAGAAAGAGAGAGAGAGAGAGAGAAACACCGATGTGAGAGAGACACATCGAGTGGCTGCCTCCCACACGACCTGACCAGGGCTGGGGATGAACTGCAACCGAGGTAGTGCCCTTGACCGGAATCAAACCTGAGACTCATTGGTCCACGGGCCGACACTCTAATTGCTGAGCCAAACAGCCAGGGCTGTGTATTTTTAATTTAAATCTTATTTTGTCAATTGTACCTTTGCCCATTTTCTAACTATTCTGTTTATCTTTTTTTTTTTTTTTTAGTGATTTCCAAGACCTTTGTAAATTAAGGAAGTTAAATTTTATTTTATATATTTTGCAAATGTTTCTCCAAGTTTGTCTTTTCATTTTGAAGAAAATATCATATAGAATCAGTGCTGTCCGGCCGGTGTGGCTCAGTGGTTGAGCATCGACCCATGCACCAAGAGGTCGCCAGTTTGATTCCCGGTCAGGACACATGCCCAGGTTGTGGGCCAGAGCCCCAGTGGGGGGCATGCAGGAGGCGGCCAATCAATGTTCTCTCTCATTGATATTTCTATCTCTCTCTCCCTCTCACTTCCTCTCTCTCTAAAAAATCAATAAAGGAAAAAAAATAAAAATAAAAAGAATCAGTGCTTTATGTGTAAAAATGATGGCAATAATTTTTATATACAAAAATTTGAGACAATAAAAATGTTAGCATTTGTTAATTCTACATTGTAAACATTTGGGTATTCACTGTATCTTTTATATTTCAATTTCTAAAACTTTTAATAATAAAACAAAGGAAAACATGTATAAAGTATCTATTAGTTTGGACATATATGACTTATTCAACCATCTCCTTATTGATGGACATTCAGGTTATTTTCTATTTGGAGCTTTTATAAACATCACTATAGTAATTATCTATATACTTAAAAAATTCTTCATATGATGATAAGTTTTGAAATGATTCTCCACTCTTCCTCCTATGTTCTCAAACACTTTTCTGTTATTATCAGAACAAGACTGTTGTTCCCACAAATTAATCAGTTAATTTGTGTTAACAGAATGCCCTGGGAAAGCATTGCTTAAAAGCAATTTTGCTTATCAAGGACATCATATCAAAAATATATTTTATGATTTAACATTCACTCAAGATGTTCTGTAAAAAAGAGTTACATGGTAATATAAGTTTGGGTAAACTTATTCCACTTTTGACGCTTGACAAAGTTCTTTACCATATGATAAGTCCTGACAAGTACTGCACTAAAGACAACGTTCCATGACCTGCACATAATAAAATAAGTCCAGTCAAATAGTTTCAGAAGGCTGCTACATCCTCCTCTTTTTTTAAGATGTGTTTTTATTGATTTTTTTTTTTAGAGAGAGAGGAAGAGAGACAGAGAGAAACATCGATGTGAGAGAGAAACAGATCAGCTGCCTCCTGCACTCCCCCTACTGGGGATGGAGCTGTAACCCTGGCATGTGCCCAGACCAGGAATGGAACTGGGACCTCTCAGTCCATGGGACAACGCTCAATCCATTGAGCCACAGCAGCCGGGCTACATCTTCTTCTTGTAGAGTCACAAAACTCATTTGTACAGTAAGTTGAGAATCCCTATGGTAAAGACAGCTCTCTAATTTTGCTTATACAGGGTTTCCTAAATTTATTTCACCAGAGAAATTTATTCCACTTTAACATCTGTTAACATGTCAAAGTGCTTCATAGATTATTCATAGTAAAATGCAAACAGCATGGATAACTGAAATCCAAATACTATCATACAAGTTGTCTCACTTAAACATCAAACATTCCATTAGTTTTTTGGAGAAAAAGACATTTGATTCTTCCCTCTTTTTAACTTTTGATTTGTAAGTGAAGGTACACAGAAAACAATCCAGGTCAGGTTTTTAAATGTAGTGCCATAGTGGTGAGAGCATGGTCTGAGGTCAGACAGACCTGGATTGCAATCTTACTTTATCCACTTACTGGCCAGATAGGTGATTTAACCTCTCTGGACTTCAGTTTTCTCATAAGTAAGATGGGAATAATACATTTACTTCAGAGAGTTGCTGTGAGGATTGAATAACATACATCAAGTACACAGCAAAGTGGCTGGCATATACAAAGTCTTATACAGTAGCTATACTGGTACTCAGTAGGGTTTTATAAAGGAAAAAAGTGAAGACCCAAGAGTCCATAGACAGATTGATAGGCTTCTGAATAATTGCTAGCTTTTTCATGGGAATGAAATTGGAAAGCTTATCAGATCAGAGCTTTGAACTCCATGGTATTTGTATCACTAAAATTCTCCATTTAATGTTGAATTCCATTAGGTTATTTACCTATGAATGTTGCAAAGAGAAGGCTGTTTAGCTTTTCACTAGACCTAAGAGAATTCCATGTGTGAGGCTGCCTGCCACTGATGAACAAATTAGTAGCATTTTGGGGGAACTGGAGTGTAGGGATGGTGCTTTTTGCCTGCGAATGGATAAGAGTAGGTTGTTAACTGACATAATGGAGTTAGGCAAACAAACACCCATTCATATCATTTTAGAGGCCTGAAATGCATCATTTGTAATACATAGTATGAAAGCACATATCCTGAATGGTATGTTTGGCTATTTCTGGATACCTTGGGGGTCTTTTAGCCCAAGTGAATAATATGAGTTTACAAGGAATAAGGGCATCCTTTTCAGTACATTACACAGGAAATTACGTCTAGAACTTCCACTTATGTGAATAATACAAGGGTGAAGAATTTAACATCTTGTTCACCAGGGTGAAAACTTACTCCTTTGCTAGTACCTCCCAAGCCTGCCTCTGAGCAGTCCAGGCTGCACTCTGTGTGCCCCCCTCAGAACACTGACCTGTCAGAGATGCAAGAAATGTGAAAACTGCTACGTTTCTGTTTCCACTGCAAGAGATGATGAACTTTCTGGATAATCTGTAAGGTTAAAAAGTAAACGTGATCAAATGTCTCTTTCCCTTGTACATGTGGCTATTTATTCACTGGAATATTTATTTCTTTTTCAATTCCTAGAGGCAGTAGATATCTGCGAATCTCTAAAGACCTGCATGCTACACTGAGGCATTTGTAACCAGCCCAGATATTCACATTTCAAGAGTAGTCTGCCTGCTGTACTATGAACTAAGAAATTGTATTTATTAGCATTATCTGATCTATAATACTGGCTGCTATTTGACTTAAATAGCTATGATGACAGCTCAACATCAGATAGCTTTAGTGGAATGTTTTGGGTCTTGTTACTAAGAAAATTACCCTGTCTTGCTGTTATTTTACTGGACATAATTGAGATACCTATTATAGTACTTTAGGTGTTGATGTGTTTCTAAAAAGGAAGGAACTATCTAGAAAATAAGAGGCTTTGAAATTAATAACCAACATAATTTATAGTACACACAAGTGTTTTTGTTTCCAACACACAGCATTTTGGGTGAGCAAAGTGCACCCTGAACCAGCTTGCTTAATGTGCAGATAGTCATTTTCTTTATACTCCCTGCATAAAAATGTACTTGGCACTTGGAGATTTTAAAAAGGTGACAGTTCTTGCCCTGGCTGGTTTGGCTCAGTGGTAGAGTGTCGGCCCACGGACCAATGAGTTGCGGGTTCGATTCTGGTCAGGGGCACATACCTCGGTTGTGATTCATCCCCGGCCCTGGTTGGGGTCGTGTGGGAGGCAGCCAGTCAATGTGTCCCTCTCACATTGAAGTTTCTCTCTCTCTCCCTCTCTCTCCCTCCCACTCTATCTGAAGATAAATAGAAAAACATCCTCAGGTGAGGATAAAAAAAATCAATAAAAACACATTAAAAAAAATAAGAGTTGACAGTTCTTGAGCCTTACAGTTTTTGCTTAGTACATTCTACTTTATGAAATTAATGTGCCATTTAGAGTGCTCCTGTAAGTGTAAGGTGTGGATTCCGGAAGACAGAGGCCCATCAGGGTAGATTACCCTTGCCATAGTTAGCCAGGTAGATTTCAGAGATAAGGCTGCTTTCTTCCAGGAAGAGTGGAAAAATAAAAGTGGCTCTGAATGTCTTTGGAATCATGGCTCCATTGTGGGTATAGCATCCTGTCTTTTTTTTTTTTTGTAGTCCTCACCTGAGGATATTTTTCCATTTATCTTCAGATAGAGTGGGGCGGGGGGGATGGGGGGAAGACATCGATGTGAGAGAGACACACCGATTGGCCGCCTCCCACGTGACCCCGACCAGGGCCAAGGACAAACCGCAACCGAGGTACATGCCCTTGACCGGAATCGAACCCGCGACTCTTTGGTCCCCGGGCCAAATCTCTAACCACTGAACCAAACCAGTCAGGGTGCATCATTCTGTCTTGTCTGGAATCTCAGACTTAGGATATTCTTGTCCTTAAGTCTGAAACAGAAAAGCAGCTATATTGGACCAGCTCTTCATTGAAGGACAGAAAATAACTCATGTTTGTCAAATAACTCTGTAAATCACTTGGCATATAATAGTGTTTCCACAAATGTTAGCTGTACTCTTGGAATCAAACAATCATCTATATGCAACCTTATTTTGCTAGGGATGCAGAGAATAATAAAATGAAGGTGATAAAATCTCTGACTTCAAGGAATTCCTATCTAGTTCCTTACCATCCAAACTTTTTGTTGGAACCAGTTACTTTTTTCATCACTTAGCTTGGGGTCTTCTGCATTATTCGTGATTTTCCTTGTACCTTCTCCCTCTTCATTTCTTTCCACAAATCCAAATACTATATAATCTTTAAGACCCAAACTTTACTTCCTCTGTAGAGCCTTTCCTACCAGCCCAGCCTATAGGAATCACTCTCCTTTGAATTCCTATAACACAGACTTCATGGTTCTACTCATTCAGTCAAACATCATATCCTGTACTGTGTTTTGTCAGACAACTTTTCATGTATATGTCTTATCTCCCCAAATACATTTAACAAATGTTAATCTCTCCCTCTCACCTCTCCTTTTTCTATATATTTTTGGTTAACCAGCCAGACATGCTCGCCCAGAATGGTACTGCCTCCTCTGTGTGGGAATGAGAGAAAATAACCTTGTGTAAAAGAACCATGCACCTAATCATAAGTATATTACTCATGAGCAGGTTAGGTTGGTAAGATGCTAGTATAGGCCTATGTATCTTGAATTCCTATATAGAAAACTGGTAAAGAATTGACTGAGACTAAGGACTCTTCCATAGTTGGCTCTACCTATCACCACTATGCATAATAATAATTAAGGTCTATTTGGTGTCCTTGAAGAAATATATTCTTTGAGGTATAAAGCATGAATTTTTCTTTTAACCCTCATCTGAGGATATTTTTCCATTTATCTTCAGATAGAGTGGGGGTGGAGGGAGAAACACCGATGTGAGAGAGACACATCGACTGGTTGCCTCTTGCATGACCCCAACCAGGGCCGGGGACGAACCGCAACTGAGGTATGAGCCCTTGGCCAGAATTGAACCCACGATTCTTTGGTCCGCAGGCCGATGCTCTAACCACTGAGCCAAACTGGCCAGGGCGAAAGCATGAATTTAACTTAGAACCTTGACCAAATCCTGTGGTAGTATCTTAAGTTTCCTCAGGCATAATCGCAGAGGTCTGGTTAGGCCCAAAAAACTAAGTGATAAGGTAATGTGTTCCTCAAGCAAGATTCAATGGTTGTCTGACTGGGAAGTGATTGCACAGAAGATCACCCAGAGATCCTTTTAAACAACAAAACTCTTGATGTGAAAGGCCTCTTCTCTCAGAACCAGTGCTGTTCTATATAGTATGTATTTGGAAAGTTTGAGTTCTGATGAAGAGACAGGCTCTTATCAATCATCTAAAAGGTCTAGGGATTAGAGCAATCTCTTCATAGAATGGAAGTGTGCTTTGATAGGAGTATTACTTCATTATCTACCTAAAACAACATTTTCCTCACATCATGCTCCTTCTCAAAAACCATTAGCAGTTCTTTATCATCCATAAAGTAGAGTCCTTAGTCTTATATCCAAGGACTTACCTGATATGACACCAATTTATCTGCTGAATTAATCTAGCAATCATCTATAATGCAAGCCTATTTTACAAGGGTTGCAGAGAATACTGAAATAAAGGTGAGAAGGTCTCTGACTTTAAGGAGTTCCCACCCATCCTCTGCCATTTAAACTCTAGGTTACATTCTTCATAACCCTCTTATTTAGCTTGGAGTTTTATGCATTGCAATCTGTGACTTGTACTTTCTGCCTCTTCATTTCTTGCCACCAATCCAAATCCTATCTAATACTGAAGGCCCCAATTCTACTTCCTCTGTAATGCCTTTCCTGACTAGCCCAGCCCATAGGAATCACACTCTCCTTTGAATTCTTATAGCACAAACTTTATGTTTCTATTTATTTGGTCAATAACATACCTTGTACTGTGTTTTGTTAGGCAACTTTTCATGTATGTGTCTTATCTCCGCAAATAAATGAAAGACCCTTGAATTCAGAGAAAATAATGCATAACTCCCCTTATGGGTCCAATGCCATACCTTTAATAGATATGCTCTCAACAAATACTAGTTTATTTCTTCTGTTATTTTTCCTAATAGATTATTTATTATGGCAGTAGAAAATACCAAATTGAAAATAAATCAGAAACCTTTTCTACTGTGAGCAGTTACTAATGGTCTCAAACAAACAAACAAACAAACAAAAAGTTTTGCGTTTGCCCAAGCAAAGTAGTAGGAAATTAGGGCATATTTAAGACCTATAATATGCTAGAGTCAGAAGTCAATATTTTTTTGGATAAGTGTCCAAGCATTTGACAAGAATGAGATGAATTCTTCCAAGCCCTGGTTATCATTAACACTAAAACTTGTATTTGCAAATGTAAGCAAATTTTTGTTTTTCTATTATAGAGATTTTTTACTTGATAAAAATACCTCTTTGGGGATATATTTTATTAAATTAAAAAAATATAATAAAGAGTCGATTTTTAGTCTCATTACCTGGAGCTAGAAAGCAATTTTGTTTAGTTAAGGAAAGCTTGTTTTTTTTCCCCCTGCTGAATTCTTTAAAAATGTTGTTCTTGCCCAGCCGTTGTGGCTCAGTATATTGAGCGCTGTCCCATGGACTAAGAGATCCCGGTTCGATTCCCAGTCAGGGCACATGCCCAGGTTGTGGGTTCGATCCCCAGTAGGGGGCGTGCAGGAGGCAGCCGATCAATGTTTCTATCTCTCTCTTCCTTCCTGTCCCTCTAAAAAAAGAAAAAAAAATCAATAAAAAATATTTAAAAATGTTGTTCTTGTCAGAGTTACTGCATTGATATAGAGTCACTGGAATAGATTATGCATAATTATTCTGTACCTTACACTTGATCCTGACCTAGAGCCACTTGCTCGATTCTTAAAACAGGAAGCTAGTTTAAGAGAAGAGCTTGATGGAAGAGCAAGGTGATAAGGGAAAAGAAACTGGCTCTACCTACATTACTTGGAAATAAAGGAGCTACGCCCAATGGATAGAAGTCTTACAGTCACAGTTGACAGATGCTAACCTTGGTATTTATATAAAAGCCAAAACTGAGTTTAGTTCCTGTCAGATAACCAAGAAATAGATGTGGTTGACAATATTTTCTGAAGACTCCAACCTGGGACCAGGCTGAGGAATATTTAAAAGCAGATTAATATGAGTTTAGGTTCATTCTAGATAACAGGGGGATCTGGGAAGTTCCCTATAAGCTCTGGGACAACTTTTCTCTGGGAAGCTCTAACCCTCCCTATCAGGGTTAAGTCTAGACTCAAGAAATTTCATGACTACCATCCAGAGCTCAGGTGACTTGCTTTCCTTACAGCTCGAGCAAATTCACACCTATGGGAGAGTGTGTTGGAAGATGTTGTCTTGCCAATTATAATACACATTATTGCATAGTTCAACTTGGACTTCTCTGTGGATGAACACCAACATGAGGACTGCAGGTCACTTAAAGCTGCTTATTAGAGTCAATATAAAAACAAACCTCTCACACCTCTTTGGTAAGATATTATAGAGTAGATTTTCCTAATAAGTAGTCTGTATTTCTATTTATCATAAAATAATTCTGGATGAAAACTTCTCTGGAGCTAGCTAATATTGTTATTCAGTCAGTGGTGTTGATAAAAGAGTTACTCCCTTGCAAATGGAAAAAGCCATTGTTCTACTGTTGGAGGCTCTGTCAATGTCTCTGTAAAATTCACTGCCTAGAGAATATTGATTGTAGCTAGCTGCTTTACATACCAAGCATGCTGTATCTTAAATAAATGTCCATGATCAAATAGTTCAGCAACTAATATGAAAGGGATAATGGTTGAAAAATGTTATAGCTTTTGTTACCTACTAAAAGAATAAAAAGACAGAGAGCATTCAGAAGACACCAGAGAAATGTAGATAAGCTCTGGCCGGTTTGGCTCAGCGGTTAGAGCATCGGCCCGCGGACAAGAGTGTCCCGGGTTCGGTTCTTGCTAAGGGCACGTTGTGGTTCGCCCCGGCCCTGGTTGGGGTTGTGTGGGTGGCAGTCAGTTGATGTGTCTCTCTGACATCGATGTTTCTCTCTCTCTCTTCCTCCCTCTCTCCCTCCCACTCTATCTGAAGATAAATGCAAAAATGTCCTTGGGTGAGGATAAAAAAAGAAATAAATAAAAAATAAAAGTAGATAAAAAGGCTATTGAGAAATCACCTCTATAAGAAAATATTAAGTAACTAGAATCACCCTCCAGAAGGCGAGGGGCCTCTGTATGAGTTTCACATAAAGGCAGACTTTAACTTACAGCAGTTTGCATTTAAGAACCACCATGACAATCACACCCACATTATTATTCATGACATTTATGGAAAGCAGGGCCGTAAATGCTACCCATCAAATTTGGAAGAGATGGATTCCAATTTTGCATAGAGAAGAAAGACATATTGTAATCTCTAAAGTTTTTAAAATGAATGACATATGATATTTTGTAATGAGTAACATACGTGTGCATAATTTCCTCAAAAACTTAAATGGCACTGGCCAGGTGGCTCAGTTGGTTGGAGCATCATCCCATACACCAAAAAGTTACAGGTCAATTCCTGATCCAGGCACATACCTAGATTGAGGGTTTGAGCCCTGGTCGGGGTGCGTACGAGAGGCAACTGATCGATGTTTCTCTCTCACATCAATGTTTCTCTCCATCTCTCTCTCTGTTTCCCTTGTTCTCTATAAAATCAATAAACATATCCTCTGGTGTTATTAAAAACAAACAAACAAAAACTTAAATGTAGCCCTAAGTCTCTCAAAAGACTTTTAAAAGATGCCTGTTAAAATCTCCTCAGAATATATCAATCTGTCACTTTTGATTTGAAAATTTTCATGCATTAATACATTAATTAAAGACTATTTGTAAAAATCTCATCACAGAAGTCTATTTAAATCTCTTAAGAGGAATGGAGGCATGACAGATCTCCCTGGTCTCTCCCCTTGAAGTTAAAACAATTTGAACATCTACAATTCAACAAAGACTTCCCAGCTTAATATACAAATATGTCTGAAAGATGCATGCATTGAAACATCTGAAGATGGGCAAGTGGGAGCAAATGGGAGAGGTGGGAAGGGAGGAGAGCTGACACCAGCCATGGATGCAACCCTGCAATCTGGAGCTCTCTGCAAGGCTAGCATGGAAAGGGGAGGAATCAGATTATGGCCGAGAGGAGCAAAGACATTTCGTAAGCATTTATGCAGGAGTGGACAGTATGAGCTGTAGCTGAGCCCAATGACCTGGGCAGAAATGAAGCACAGAGGTGTGGCCACAGTTGTCTGGCAATCAGCATTTCAGACAGAGAAACAAAGCCAAAAAGTCTGGTGGCCTTCCCCACCCTCTCAGAGCTCGCCTCCCCTCATCCTTCCCGTCCAGTTGCAGAGCACATTATCTGCAAACATGAGAACTGGTACTAGCGAAACACTGTTTTCCCTGAGTGAAGGACACATTCTGCAACTAATTCCAGTGTCAGGTGGAGGCATATCAGGGAGATACTGGAGACTGGTCAGTCACCATTGCTGGAAGGGCAAAGGAACAAAGGAGATGGCCAGGTTCTCCCAGCACACCCCACCGCCATGCTTCATGCCACGCTGCCAGCAGCATCTGGCTGTGGTGACAGCAGTGGGACTTGACAGATTTGGAGACCCATCACCCACTGCAATCTGCTGCATGGTTGGTACTCTGGGATCTGGGCAACTGAATAACAGGGAGGTGTACACCTTCCCAGGGAACACAAGCCATTTTCCTCCATCCCATGGAGATCTGAAAAGCAGAGAAGTGCAAGAGAGCTAAAAAAAAAAAAACCTTGCGATTCAGTGCCACCTACTGGAAAACAATAGAAGGACTCCTTGTTATCAATCTACTAGAGAAGTGTCATTCACACATAGATGCTTAGACAGAGAAGGAATCCATCAAATACTATGAATAACCAAGGTAACAAGGCAGCTCAGAAAGAACATGAAAAATATATAGAAAATAAATTTAAAGACATAGAAATATACGATTTAAATGAAAGAGAATTCAAGATTGCAGTTCTGAAAAAAACTCAACGAGATGCAAAACAGATAGGCAGTTAAATAAACTCAGAAACTAAATCAACAAACAAAAGGAGTACTTTACCAAAGAGACGGAAACTCTAAAACAGAACCAAATAGAAATTCTGAAGATGAAGAACTCAATGAGAAAAAGAATAAACTAGTGAGCATAGGAAATAGAGCTGACCAGAAGGAGAAAACAATTGGCAATATCAAAGATAGAAATATAGAAATGATGCAGAGGGAAAAAGAGGAGACTTGAGCATAAAAAATGTAATAACTCTATGAAAACTATCTGAATCCACAAAAATGAGCAATATAAGAATATAGACAAAAAAAAGAAGCATGGGGAGAAAGGAACAAAGAGCCTATTCAAACAAACAGTTGATGAGAACTTCTTAAACCTATGGAAAGAACTACATCTTCAATCCAAGAAGCAAACAGAACACCTAGAGGCCCTCTCCAAGGCACATTGTATTAAAACTGTCAGAAATTAAGGACAAAGAAAGAAGTCACAAGGCAGCCAGGTAAAAAAAGAAAGTACAAACCTATAAAGGAAAGTACATTAGATTATCATCTAACGTTTCAGCAAAATCTCAACTAGCTAGAAGAGAGAGGAAGCAAATATTCAAACTACTGAAAGAAATTACCAGCCAAGAATAGTATATCAAGAAAAGTTATCTTTTATTTATTTATTTTTTTAAATCTTCACATGAGGATATTTATCCATTTATCTTCAGATAAAGTGGGAGGGCCCTGGCCGGTTTGGCTCAGCAGTTAGAGCGTCGGCCTGTGGACCAGAGAGGCCCGAGTTCGGTTCCCACTAAGGGCATGTACCTCGGTTGCAGTTTGTCCCCAGCCCCGGTTGGGGTCGTGTGGATGGCAACCAGTCGATGTGTCTCTCTCACATCAATGTTTCTCTCTCTCTCTTCTCCCCTGTCTCCCTCCTGCTCTATCTGAAGATAAATGTAAAAATGTCCTCGGGTGAGGATAAAAAAAATTGGGAGGGAGGGAGGGAAGAAGGGAGAGAGAGAGAGAAACATCAATGTGAGAGAGACACATTGATTGGCTGCTTCTTGCATGAACCCAACCATGGTGGGGACCGAACCGCAACCCAGGTATGTGCCCTTGACTGGAATCGAACCTAAGACTCTTTGGTCCACAGGCCAATGCTCTAACTGCTAAGCCAAACTGACCAGGGTGACGAAAGTTATTTTTTAGATGTGAAGGAGAAATAAAGACTTTTGCAGACATATGGAAGCTGAGGGAATTTACCACCAGAAAACCTCCACTGCAGGAAATAATCAAGGAGGTTATTCTGCCTGAAACAAAGAACAAAAGGCCACAAAACTATGAGTAAGATCACCAACAAAATCACAGTATAAATGGGGATAATTTGAGGCAACCAAAATATAGAAGGGGAGAGGGTAAAGGTCTGAAATTGCAAAGGGGGATGGAGATCAGATGCATTAAAAAAAGACTACTGTATATATGAAACTTTCTTTCTCATAAATCTAATGGTAACCACATGCAAGAAAAAAAGAAAAAAAAAACTGAGACACATAACTTAAAAAAGAACAAACAAAGGAAAACAAGTATGGAATTCCACCAAACAAAAATAACAAACACAAAGGAAAAGAACCAATGGAGGCACAGAGCTACCAGAAACTAAAGATAAAATGGCTATAGGAAATCCTCATACATCAATAATCACCCTAGCCCTGATTGGTGTGGCTCAGTGGTTGCACCAAGAGGTCACTGGTTTGATTCCCAGTCACTGGTTTGATGCCCAGGTTGTGGGGCTAGATCCCCAGTGCGGAGCATGCAGGAGGCGGCCAATCGATGTTCTCTCTCAACGATGTTTCTGTCTCTCTCTCCCTCTCCCTTCCTCTCTCTCTAAAATCAATAAAGAAAAAAAATCACTCTAAATGTAAATGGACTGAATTCACCAATAAAAAGGCACAGGGTAGCAGATTGGATCAAAAAACAAAACCCAACCATATGCTGCCTTCAGGAGACACATCTAAGCTACAAAGACCAAGGTAGATTCAAAGTGAAAGGGTGGAAAATGATTCTCCAAGCAAATAACATCCATAGATAAGCAGGTGTAGCCATACTTATATCTGAAAGAATATATTTTAAGATTTCAAGATTTTAAAATATAGATTTCAAGATAACAAAGGTAATAAGAGACAAAAATGGACATTTTATAACAATAAAGGAGATACTACATCAAGAAGACATAACACTTCTCAATATATATCCACCCAATCAGGAAGCATCAAAATATACAGAGTGTCCCAAAAGATGTATACAAGGTGTCTGTAGATTCTATTATATTTTGAAAATGAAATGTATTTTAATAAACACTGGCTTTATAATTACATTGTTTTGTGTATGCATTTTTGGGACACCCTATATAAGACAATTACTAACAGAAATAAAGGAAAAAACTGACAAAAATGCAATGATAGTTGAGGACCTAAATACTCCCTTGACAGCTATAAATAGATCATCCAAACAGAAAATCAATAAATATCAGCCTTAAATGACACATTAGACAAAATGGACATAATTGACATGTACAGAGCCTTTCATCACAGAACGTCAGATTATACAATCTTCTCCAGTGCACATGGAACTTTCTCAAAGATTGGCCATATGTTGGGACACAAAAGTAGCCTAAATAAGTTTAAGAAGATTGAAATCATACCAAGCAACTTCTCCAATCACAAGGCTTTGAAATTATAAATCAACTGCAAAAAGGAAGTAAAAAACCGCCCATAAATATGTGGAGATTGAGCAAAATGGTACTAAAAAATGACTAGGTCAAAGAAGAAATAAAAGTAGAGATCAAATATATAGAGAGACAAATGAGAATGACAGTACGACATATCAAAACTCTTGGAAAGCAGAAAAAGCAGTAGTAAGGGAGGGAAGAGATAAACCAAAGAACTTATGCATGTAAGCATAACCAATGAACATAGACAACAATGCTGGCGGTGGGGTGGGAATGGAAGGAGGGTATCAATAGGGGAAAAAAGAGAAACATCTGTAACAAAAATTAATTAAATATTTTAAAAGTAAAAAAAAAAAAAAGCAGCAGTAAGAGGGAAGTTTATATCATTACAGGCTTATCTCTAGAAACAAGAGAAATCCCAAGTAAACAATCTGACATTTTATCTTCAAGAACTAGAAATAAGAAGAACAAAAGCAAACCAAAGTCAGTAGAAGAAAGAAAATAATAAAAATTAGAGTAGCACTGAATGAAATAGAGAACAATAAAACTATACAAAAAATTAATGTAACAAAGAGCTGGTTCTTTGAAAAGATTAATAAAATTGACAAAACTCTGGCTAGACTCACTATGGAAAAAGGAAAAATAGACTCAAATAAACAAAATAAAAAATAAAAGAAGTTACCACAGATGTCACAGAAATACAAAGAATCATACTAGATTACTGTGAAAGACTATATGCCACCAAATTCAATAACCTAGAAAAAATGGATAAGTTCCTAGAAATATATAACCTTCCTAGACTGAATTATGAAGAACTAAAAAATCTAAACAGACTGGTCAATAATGAGGACATTGAAACAACCATAAAAAAAAAAAAAAAAAAAAAACAACTCAAAAAGTCTAGGACCAGATGGCTTCACTAGTGAATTCTACAAAACATTCAAAGAATATTTGATACCTATTATTCTCAAATTCTTTCAGAAAATTGAAAAAGAGGTAATATTTCCAAACACATTTTATCAGGCCAACACAACCCTGATACCAAAATCTGGCAAGGATAGCACAAAAAAGAAAACTTCAGAACAATATCTCTGATGAGTACAGATTCAAAAATCCTAAACAGAATACTAGCAAATTGAATACATTAAAAAAATAATGCATCATGATCAAGTGAGGTTCATTCCAGGGGCACAAGGATGGTTCAACATATGCAAATTAGTCAATGTAATACAACACATTAACAAAAGAAGGGATAAAAATCATATGATCTTATCAATAGATGCAGAAAAAGCACTGGATAAGACACAACATCCATTTATGATTAAAACACTCAATAAAATGAGTATAAAAGTAAAGTAACTCAACATAATAAAGGCCATTTATGACAAACCCTGAGCTAATATCATATTCAGTGGTGAAAAACGGAAAGCTTTTCTTCTAAGATAAGGAGCAAGAAAAAGATGTCCACTCTCATCACTGTTATTCAACAGAGCAATTGGGCAAGAGAGAAAACAAAGGGCATCCAAATTGGGAATGAAGAAGTAAAAGTGTCACTTTTGGCAGATGACATGATTGTTTATATAGAAAATCCTAAAGACTCCACCAAAAATTATTAGAAACAATAAACAAATATAATAAAGTGGCAGGATATAAAATCAATGTACAAAAATGCACTGCATTCTTATATACTAACAATAAAATTTCAGAAAAAGAAATGAGAAAAAAAAAACCAATTCCTTTTGCAATTCCAAAAAAAAAAATAGCTGGCAACAAACTTAATGAAGTATGTGAAGGACCTATATACTAAAAACTACAAAGCATTATTAAAAGAGATTGAAAAGGACACAATAAAATGGAAAGATGTTCTGTGTTCATGGATTAGAAGAAGCAACATAGTTAAAATGTCCATATTATCCAAAGCAATATACAGATTTCATGTAATCCTCATAAAAATCCCAATGACATTTTTTAAGAAATAGAAAAAAAAAAAACCTCATCACATTTGTATGGAACCACAAAAGACCTTGAAAAGCCAAAGCAATTCTGAGAAAAAGGAACTAGGCTAGAGGTAACAGACTTCCTGACTTCAAATTATACTATAGAGCAAAGATAATCAAAACAGCATGGGATTGGCAGAAAAACAGGCACACATAACAATGGAACAGAATAGAGAGCCCAGAAATAGACCCACATGTATATGGGCAAATAATTTTTGACAAAGAAGCCAAAAGCATACAACGGAGGAAAGAAAGCCTCTTCAATAAATGGTGCTGGGAAAATTGTAAAGCAACATGCAAAAGAGTAAAATTAGGCTTCAGTTTTTCCCCATGTACAAAAATTAATTCAAAATGGATCAAAGATCTAAATATAAGATCTGAAATAATAAATTATATAGAAGAAAACATAGGTGTAAACCTATGGACCTTAGTCTTAGAGGAGATTTTATGAATTTGACTCCAAAGGTAAGAGAAGTAAAGGCAAAAATAAATGAATGGGTCTACATCTAACTAAAAAGCTTCTGCACAGCAAATGAAACTGTCAACAAAACAAAAAGGCAACCAACCAAATAAGAGAAGATATTTGCAAACAGCAGTTATGACGAGGGGTTAATATCCAAAATACATAAAGATCTCATAGAACTCAACACAAAACAAACAGTCCTATTAAAAAATGGGCAGAGGCCTGGCTGGTGTGGCTCAGTGGATTGAGCGTCATCCCATGGACTGAGAGGTCCTGGTGCGATTCCTGGTCAGGGCACATGTCTGGGTTGCCGGTTTGATCCACAGTAAGAGGCATGCAGGAAGCAGCTGATGGATGTTTCTCTCTCACACAGATATTTCTATCTCTCTCTCCCTTTCCCTCTCTTTAAAAAAAAATCAATAAAAACATAAATCAATAAAAACATAAATAAATAAATAAATACATAAATAAATAAATAAAGGGCAGAGGAGGGCAGAAGATGGTGGCAGAGTAAGTGGATCTTTCTCCCACCTCTTCCCAGAATCTAACTGGAATTAGAACTAAACTGGGGAATATTCACCCTGAAATAACAGCTGAAGACTGGCTTAAGAGGAGACTTTTAAACAAAGAATGAGAGAAACCACCCTGAGACTGGTAGGAAGGGTGGTGTCTGGAAAGGCACTAGCCAACCTCTCTGGAGGCATGCGCCAAGGCTGGAGAGGGTTCCCAGCGGGGAGAGAAGCCAGGACCGGAGCTGGTCAGACACTCCAGCTTGGCCAGCCAGAGTCAGCAACAGCCACCCATGCAGCAAACAGCAGCAGGGCTTCCAGCAGCCAGAGCTGAGCTGCCCGGAGGCAAAGCCACTTTTTATAAAAGGCTGGCGCAAAGGATTTTTGTTCCCAAACACTCACACTAGGTTTAGGTGGAGGGAGGGAGGTACGGACTGGAGTCTCCTAAGGAGAGACAGTGGTGGAAGGAGTTGGGGAGAATGGCAGAGAAGACGGCTGCGGAGGCCTGTGCTGAGTCATGCCCCTGATAACGCAGTGGTCATTTCTCCTGAGAGGCACAAACCCCTCCTAAGAGCTGGAACCTGTGGAAAGGCAAATACCCTACCCCTGGGATACAGCTCCCCCTCACCCTAAGGAATCCCACTTGCACCGCCCTGCACCACAAACCTAGCTAAGGAGGCAGCCTGAGGGAGCAGCAGTCTCAGTGAGTGTCAGTGTCTGGCTGTGGGGTGGAGACATCCCCCCACATTCCTTGGAACCTGGCTGGTATTTCTCTCTCATGGAAGAGCTGATAGAAACTCCTGGCTTCAAGCAGACCCAACAGGACTGCCTAAGAGGGATTCTGGTTACCTGAGGACAAAGAAATAGTCTGGTTACATATCCTCCACCGGCCTTAGGGCCCAGTGCTGCTAAAAAGCCAACCTAAGAGCTCAACTTGGCCCCTACCTTGGGCAGACAAGGCCAGTGAAAGCAGCCACAAGCTGTGAATCGCTTAAAGTTTTGAACAGACCTCTGAGAGCCAAAGTTGGACAGCTTTTTACATTGGCTGGTACAAAAGTACCTCCTGGAGGCCCTAAAACAGCATACAAACAGCCTCACACAACGTAAGAGCAGGATCCAAAGTGAAATCCTAGCAGGCACTAAAATCTGCTGAGCCCAACTTCACTTGGTTGTTTTTTGGGGGATTTCTTCTTTTTCCCTCAATATTTTCTTTTTTATTGCTTTGATTAGGAGGAATCAGAAAACTTGAATAAGCTGATAACAACTAATGTAACTGAAGCAGTAAAAAAACAAACAAACAAACAAAAAACTCCAGGAAAAGAAAAGTCTTGGACAGGGTGGATTTACAGGAAAGTTTTACTAAACATTCAAAGAAGAACTAACCTTTCATCCTCAAACTATTCAAAAAAATTCAAGAAGAGGGAAGACTTCCAAGTCCTTTTTATGAGGCCAGCATTATCCTAATTCCAATACCTGGTAAAAACACTACAAAAAAGGAAAATTATAGGCCAATAGCCCTGATGAACATAGATGCTAAAATCCTCAGGAAAATATTAGCAAATGGATCCAGCAATACATTAAAAAGATCATACACCATGACCAAGGGTGATTTATTTCTGGGATACACGGCTGGTACAATATTCACAAATCAATAAATGTGATACACCATATAAACAAAATGAAGTATAAAAATCACATGATCATATCAATAGACAGAAAAAGCATTTGACAAAATCCAGCACCCATTTTTTATAAAAACTCTCACCAAAGTGGGAATAGAAGGAACATACCTCAACATAATAAAGACCATATATGACAAACCCACAGCCAACATCATACTCAATGATTTGGAACAGGAAAGAGACAGGGATGTCCACTTGCACCACTCTTATTCAACATAGTATTGGAAATCTTAGCCACAGTGATCAGACAAGAAGAAAAAATAAAAGGCACCCAAATTGGAAAGGAAGTAAAACTGTCATTATTCCCAGATGACACGATATTGTACATAGAACACCTGAAAGACTCCATGAAAAAAATTATTAGATTTAATAAATAAATTCAGCAAAGTAGCAGAATACAAAATTAAGATCCAGGTATCAGTGGGATTTCTATACACCAATAATGAACATTCATAAAGGGAAACAAAAAAAATCCCATTTACCATTACAAGAAAAAAAAAGATATTTCTGGGAATATACCTTAAGAATCATGAAACACTAGTCCAAAAGAGTATATGCACCCCTTTGTTCAGAGCAGCATTATTTATAATAGCCAAGATCTGGAAACAGCTCAAGTACCCATCAGTAGACGAGTGGATAAAAAAGCTATGGTACATTTACACAATGAAATAGTATGTGGCCATAAAAAGAAGGATCTCTTATCATTTGAGACAGCATGGAAGAACCTGGAGATTATTATGCTAAGCGATATAAGCCAGTCAGACAAAGACAAGTACCACATGATCTCACTTATATGTGGAATCTAATGAACACAATAAACTGATGAACAAAATCGAACCAGAGGCATAGGCACATAGTACAGGCTGACAGATGTCAGAGGGAGGATGATTGTGGGGCTGGTTGAAAATGGTGAAAACATTAAGCAAAAAAAAATAAAAATTCAGACAACAGCATGATAATTACCAGAGGGAAAGGGGGTGGGGGAGGTACAAGAGGGTAAAGGGGGAATAAATGGTCATGGAAAGAGACTGGACTTGGGGTGGTGAACTCACAATACCATATACAGATATTGTATTATAGAATTGTACACCTGAAACCTGTATAATTTTATTAATTAGTGTTGCACCAATAAATTCAATTAAATAAAACACTTTAGGTAAATCATTACGGTTTTGATGTTTTTTCTAAATGTGTAACCCATTTAAACTATATTCCCGCCCAGCCGGTGTGGCTCAGTGGACTGAGCATCATCCCATGGACTGAGAGGTCCCAGTTCGATTCCCGGTCAGGGCACATGCCTGGGTTGTGGGCTCGATCCCCAGTGGGGGGCATGCAGGAGGCGGCCGATCAATGTTTCTCTCTCATATCGATGTCTCAATCTCTTTCTCCCTTCCTCTCTCTCTCAAAAAAAAAAAAATCAATTAAACTATATTTCCAGTAAAAATATTTTAATTTTTATTCAAGGAAACCCAATATTGTTCTTAATATGATTACAGAAAAGAATTTGCTTAGGTCACCGTCTGCAGAAGCAGACCCTGAGATTAGGGTTTGTGTGCAAGTTTACTTAGGAAGTGCTCCCAGAGGAGACCTGCAAGGGAGCTGAAGACGCAGGATCAGGACAGGGAAGGAGAAGACGGCTGGTAGGTGTGTCATCTCAGGAGACGTTTCCTACTCTGGGCAGTGATACAACACAGTGGAGTGGCAGTTACAGTTCAGCACCGCCTTGGTCCAAGAGAAGGGAGCTGGGCTTTCATATTCCTGTGTGAGTCATTGCGTAATCTGGTCTCAGCACCTTCAAGTGCTGTTCTCCAAGTTAGAACTTCCAATGGTGGCTGTTGGAATCCCCAGCACATGAACATTTTTTTCCCATCCCAAAATAAAAATGAAATTACTTAGTAAAGTATATGATTGTCTAACCATTAAGCTGTACATAAAACAAAACTGAAAGAAAACAACAAAACTAAATTAGAAAAATACCAGAATCTTACACAGTGATTGAGATAAAGAGACTTGCTGTTATGACAAGTCATGTGCTCTCTTTCATGAATCGACGCTTCGCTTTACCTCGTGAGTATGAAATTGTTCTTTCACTTCCTCTACATCATTAGAAACCTCTCCCTGGGCTTGCAATGTGTCCTCGGCTGAAAGAAGCCACGAGAGTACTTCTTCTAGAGATGTTTGGTAACTGTCCAGGTTGTGAAATCTGCTTCAATGGACTTTTAAAAACCCTCATGTATCTGGGATAGCACAGTGGTCTTGCTAAAACTAAAGGCAGTTTATAGTCTATGATTTCACAATTTATGTTAAGAAGCTGTTGAATGCATCAGATAACAAGATGGCATCCAATTGCAACACAGTGTCTCAGATGTATTTGTCCAAAGGACAGACATATATTGGACAGAATCCTGGGTTTGGAATCAGGATACCTTACTTTAAATTCAAGTTCTGTCTCTTTCTTGCTTTGTAATGTTAGATAAGTTATTTAACATTTTAAAATCTCGGTTTCCTCAATTATAAAATAGGAATGGTATTAATAATGATGCCTACTGAATCTGACAGTTGTGAGAGACCAAGATATGAAAAAAATACATGAAAGTACTTTGTAAATTATAAAATTGTATACTTTTTTATGATTGAATATCTTTGATCAAGTCTGGAATTGAAAACTAGCTCAAGAAAATAACTTCATAACGTAGTGCTACATCTCAAAGTATTCTGCTTGCCAATACCAGGCTTAGATATAAATAGTTTTTTCCATTGTGGAGATATTTAAACCAGGTTAAGACCCAAAGAGTTTGATTTCTATTAGTTTGGGTTTTTTATTTTATTTATTTATTTATTTTTTTAATCCTCACCCGAGGACATTTTTGCATTTATCTTTAGATAGAGTGGAAGGGAGAGAGGGAGGAAGAGAGAGAGAAACATTGATGTGAGAGCGACACATCGACTGGCTGCCACCCATACGACCCCAACCGGGGCTGGGGACAAACCACAACTGAGGTACGTGCCCTTAGTGGGAACCGAACCCGGATCTCTCTGGTCCGTGGGCCAACGCTCTAACTGCTGAGTCAAACAGGCTAGGGCTAGTTTGGGTTTTTTAGTACCAAAATAAAAGTTATTACCTTTACTAGTAACTGCTATAAGGAAAAGTCTGTTAAAAATGACTGACAGCTGAAGGAAGGTAAGTCAAAATACAGTCAGTTTTTCAATGAAGAGTCAACAGGAGAAGGTAAAGGAGTTTCTTGTGTTACAAGTTCTTTGGGCTGGGCAAGAACCCTTTCCTTTTGTAAATATGGATTTGGGACTGTTTTGCCTTCCTTAGACTTATCAACATAACTCACTCTAAAACTGGACTTCAGGGTACAGAATCTGGGCCTATATAATTTAACTGGGTGAACATTTAGAAAGGCTTGTTTCCCAGCTCTGCTCCCCACCTTAATGAGCCTCAAGTTATTACTGAAAACTTCTGTCAGCTACTGTATAATTAGGACCAGCCACTAAAAGTTACTTTCTGAAGTCTGTTATTAGTAACATAAACAAATGTTGGAGGCACAGTAGTAAGCATAGCATTACGTGAAGACAAAGAATAGGTGGCAAATGGGGGTTGCGTGGCATGAGAACTTAACTTTCTCTCGGCTCTTAACAAAAATATCTCAAGATCACCCAATAATCTGGTGGGAGAAGAGTGGAAGGGCAAAGTTCTGCTTCCTTATTTTTACTTTGCTCCTCTGCTTTTTAGAAAAGTAGGCTGCATGCATGTGTAGCCTTGCCTGCAATGCTTTTATTTTTTCATGTATTTAAGCCATTCTAAAAGAGAATGGGAATGAAATTTTAGAGAAAATTTAACCACTGTGAATGAATCAGGGTAGAGAAAGGTAAGCTGCTGCCACAGATTGAATGAACTCAAGCAAAGGACAATGAGTGACCAACTGGCAAAAGTGTTTACAAAAATTCACAACACTGTTAATTATATTTTCTGATTTACCTGATTGGTTATTAATCATGGTATCACAAAGTTGGTAATGAACCTCCCAAGCTACCATCTAATCCTACCTAAGCCACTCGTATTTGCTAAACACATACCTGTCCTTCTCCATTCAAATAGCACTTATGAGGTTGGCATGTTATATAATCTCTCTGGACACAATTTTCTCACTACACTATATTGGTTGTGTTAACATGGTCTTTATTAGTGCTTGGTCTGCAGGGTGGAGAAGAGAATTCCTTTCTTTTGAGCTTACCTCGGCTGTCATCATCATTGTCTTCCCAGGGATCTTCATTTGCTAGCAGTGGATTCTGTGATTCATTCATAGACCTCATAGGGAACGAGTGTCCATCACCAGGGCTAGTGGGGAAAGGAAGGCAGTGAGCTCTTACAGCCAACATAGATGTTTTTGTAAGGTAATAACTGTATTAGAAATAAGAAGGGAGTTCTCAGCAAGATTTAAACCATTTAGATTATTGGTTAGAGCCACAGCGGAACAGAATCTTACAACAGCATCATTTATTTGCTCTATTGCTTTCAATTTCTGTATCTTGTTCATTTTTTTTTGCATCAGTGTTGACTGAGCATTGTGAGAAACAAGTTAAAGAGTTGCTTACAAACAAAAACATCTTATGTGTGCATAAAATGCTTCATAAATATCATTTAATGTTGATGATCCCAATTTATATCCCACCATCTTATTGTTTGCTTCTAAATTTTCAAAGAGGATTAGCAGATTCAGAACCATTGAATACAGTGGAGATAAGTTGCTGTGAATTGTTGATAGATAATAATGTCTGAATGTCTCACTATTTGGCTTGTATGACAGAAAGGTTATCAGGAATTAGAGGAAAGAGTCAGAGTGAGGCATTCCTAAGAGTGTAGATTCTGGATGCAATATCTGCATGTGGAATCCACTTTATGAATATCTATGTTAACCTAGGACCACCTCTGAGGTTAATTTCTGGCCACCAACAGATGGAATGCATTGAAGGAAACTGAGCTGGTTCTGGCTAAAGTAGGTTACAATTTGAACATTTGAATTTATATATCTGAATGTATTCCAAATTTGTAGGAGAGACTTTTGCATTATTCATTTCATATTACCTATGGATTTTATCCTGTTCACAAATGTGTTTTACTGAAAGTTAACAGACTTCAGGTCCTCTATTTGCTTTTTAATTGGATTAAATTTTTTTTCTTCATTGATTTTTGAGAGAGAGGAAGGGAGAGGGAGAGAGATAGAAACATCAATGAGAGAACATCGATTGGCTGCCTCCTGCATGCCCCCCACTGGGGATTTGGCCCACAACATGGGCATGTGCCCTGACTGGGAATCAAACTGGTGACCTCTTGGTTTATGGGTCTACGCTCAGTCACTGAGCCACACTGGCCGGGCAGATTGTTTTGTGAATTTTGGATATGAACTCCTTATCAGATGTATCATTAGCGAGTATCTTCTCCCATTTAGTAGGTTGCCTTTTAGTTTTGTTGATGGTTTCCCTTGCTGTGCAAAAACATTTTTTGTATGATGTAGTCCCATTTGCTAATCTTTTCCTTTGTTTCCCTTGCTTGAGGAGATATATTAGAAAAAAATAGTGCTAAGATATATGTCAGAGATTTTACTGCTGATGTATTCTTCTAGGATTTTTATGGTTTTTGACTTAGATATAAGATTATATTGTTTATTGATATTTTCCTTGCTTCTTGAAGTAGGCCTGTAATGCCATGCATTTTCCTCTTAGGACAGCTTTCACTGTGTCCCATAGATTTTGGGTTGTTGTGTTCTCATTTTCATTTTTTTCAAGGTATCTTTCGATTTCTTCCTTGACCTCATTGTTAACCTATTCACTGTTTAGTAACATGTTACTTAGCCTCCAAGTAATTGTTTTCCAGTGTTCTTTATGTCATTATTTTCTAGTTTTATATCATTGCGATCAGAGAAGATGCTTGTTACAATTTCAATCTTCTCAAATTTATTGAGACTTGTTTTAACGCCTTACATGTTGTCTATTCTGGAAAATGTTTCATGGACACTTGAAAAAATGTATATTCTGCTGCACTGGGGTATAATGCTCTAAAAATACAAATTAAATCTATCTGGTCAAATGCGTCATTTAAGGCCTCTGTTTCTTATTGATTTTCTGCTGGATGATATTGATTGTTGTTGGCATGTCAGTGGGTGTGGCTGACTCTCAAGCTGACTAGCTGTGAGGACTGGTCAGGATCACAGGGTATTGTGTGGGGGCTGATCCCATGGAGCAGGATTTCTGCCATTGGTGCTCTAGTGTCTAGTGAGACCACCCCTTGGGTATGCTGTTTGCGAAGCTAATAGGGTGGTATTCTTTTGTGGTCTGAACCTGGTCACTGGGTGTGTTGGCTCTGTGGCCTCTTGAAAGGGGCTCTGGTGCAGGCCCAGTTCAGCCTCTACCTGTGTTCCACCTGGGGCGAACTGTTAGGAACTACAAAGTGATGCGTGATTGGTAGCTGCCTGTTGTGTGCCCGGAGTCTCATGCGAGATGCCACGCTGCTTAACTAAGCCAGCTGCCACCAGTTCTAGGCCTTCGAGCACTGAGCAAGAGGCACAGGTCACACAGAGGCCAGCTGTTGCCTGCCTGGGGCCTGTGGACCTTTGAGAGTTTTTAGGAAAGTCTGCAGCATGGACTATGGCCCTCTGCCTGTAAGAAACAACTGCTAAAGGAGACTTGGGCTATGCTGGAGTTAGATGGGGTGGGGTCAGGTATATTCACCAGGTTAACACAGATTCTGATTTGGTGCCTGACTGCGAGTGCAGGTTGTGTGGGAGTAGGACTCAACAAAGGAACAACAGTAGCTGCCCCTATAGCTCTTGCCCTGAAGCCACACAATTTAGTTTCTCCCAGGTATGTCTCTGATACCTTTTGAGCTACTGTCTCTTCACTCAGGCTCAGAGTGAGTTTTTGTAATTGAGTGAGTCTGTGTTTGGGCCCTTTAAGAAGATGCCTGGGTCTACAGCAACCCTCCATCTCACTCAGACAGAATCTACATGATTTTCACAGCCAGATGTTGTAGGTATTCTGCTTCCCAGTGCTAGTGTTCTGATCTGGGGTGCGCAGTGTGGGGCTGAGACTTACTGCTCCTCAGGGGGAACCTCCACAGCTGAGCTATCCTTCCCAATTCTTTACCATGACTCATGGGTGTGAGACCTTCCTACCAGTCTTGATATGGCTTCTTCTTTATATCCTTATTTATAGGAGCTCTATTCAGCTAGTCATCAGATGATCCTCCATGATGATTTTTCTATAATTTAGTTGTAATTTTAATGTAGTCATGGGAGCAAAAGAGCACAGCATTTACTTACTGTTCTATCTCGACTGGAAGTACTATTTGTACATATTTTTTAATTTTTTTATCTTACAGATTTATTTTTTAAATATATTAGATTTAGCCTGGCAGATGTGGCTCAGTGGTTGAGTATCGACCCATGCACCAGAAGGTCATGGATTCGGTTCCCAGTCAAGGCACATGCCCAGGTTGTGGGCCAGATCCCCGGTGGGGGGTGTGCAGGAGGCGGCCAGTCGATGTTCTCTCTCATCGATGTTTCTATCTCTCTCTCCCTCTCCCTTCCTCTCTCTCTAAAATCAATAAAGGAAAAAAAGAACTTAGGGAATAGAGTTTTATATTGCACTGATACCTGCTGTATCTTACAATCAAAATTGAATCTGCTATTTCAAGGTATGGTCCAGCATCAACTTCTTTCAGTGGTAATAATTACCTACCTGGACCCGATAGGTATTAACCAGAACTTCTTGTTGTCTCCAAACACCTGCTGGATATTTTTGATGAAGCCAAGGTTGAATCCATTTTTCTTTGGACCACTTGTAAACACTGGAGTACAGAAGGCCTCTGGGGCAGGGTTGGGGAGTTGAATAAAAGAGGAAGAAAGCAACAAAGGAATACATTTCAGGACCGTCATGATTTTACAGTTGTCCATGAATGCAACTTGGTTCTATGATATATTTCTGCTGTGGTAGCATAGGCCCTTCATTCTTAATTACTTAATAAAAACCATTTTAACCACTTAATACAAAATAAGTTTGTTATTAAATACAAAGAATTGGTACTCTCTTTTAAAAAAAAAAAAAAACAGGAGGGAGGGCAGAAAGAAACACATGATGGTGGAAATAAGCAGCCATGGGCATAGTATATATTTTGTAGTGCTGTATGTAAGGAGTAAAATAATAAATTTAATAGCACTTTATTTGAATCTAATTGGCAACAACAGCCAAATAATCTCCATCTTTAAAGCTGGGACCAAAGCAATAACTCATAAAGAGATAGTAATAACGTTGATTTGTTTTTGAGACATTTCAGAAATGAAGATGTTCATGCTGAAGCCTGCACTGTAAGAAACTGAATTTTACTCCAGAAAAAAATGCGAATGGGTGAACTATAATCACCTTAAAGACTATGAGTAGAGTGGCTTTGTACTAAACTTTCCTCAAATTTATTTTACCTAAACATTCAACATTTTGACCCTTTCTCTTTACTCGTTATGAATTGATTTGCACACAATGTAAATATTTCTTTCACCACAGAAGACAAAATTGTTGCACTGAAATCCATCACAAATATAGTTCTCCAAATAACAGCCCAGAGTATAGAGGAATGGACAGGAAAAAAGTTCATTTATTATATTCATTTTATAGAAACTCAATCAAAGTGTTCATCTCATTCTCATACTCCCTACACAGCTCCTTGATGATGACAGATATTAAGTGATTTTTGGTTTGAATTCTTTCTCAGGACTCTAATTTTAGATGTGCTCAATAAATTAGATTCTTCTATCTTTATTGATCCTTACTTCAAACTTCTAGCATTCCCTTCTGTACTGATTCTTTCCTTCACTTCCGCATGGGAACACTTTTTTAGAAATTTTCAAGCTGTAAATCTGGAGAGCTATCATCCAATATGAACTGTAAGGAACAATGGTCATGTTGGTTTTACATGAGGTTTTATTCACTGGTGCTCTCTTCCCTATGTAAGCTTCATTCACCATGGCTCTCTAGTTTAGTAAAACTTGTTTACATTTGTCTCAGTTTAAAGGCAAAGGGATGTCACTGCAGCTAAAATGCTTCACTGAAAGGTTTTCTCTTTCCACAGGTCACTGTGACATACATTAATATTTTTTTCCTACTCTTAATATCCAGTCTTACCTAAGGTGGTTTTGTTTCTGCTGACAAGCCAACAATGGTAACCAAAGAGAATCACAAGGCTGACAAAAAACATGCAGGCCACAAAGAGGAGAAAAAGGACATGGAACTTAGAGCGAACACTGGGCAATTCCCCCTAGAAAAGAAATAATAAACAGAAAGAAAAGATTAAAGTGGCAAGGCTTGACTAGTTTTTCTATATAGGTTAGTAATTTTTCAAATATTTAAAATGTCTACCTGTAATTTAAAACATAAGTTTTGTAAAATTTGTAAAAAAAAAACACAGTTATTTTCTTTTGATAACCATACCTAAAATGGATTCAAGCTTAAGTATAGGTCACTGTAAAACAGAGTATGTACTGTATCAGCTAGAAAAAGGTAACGTGAAAAGGGTATGGTCAGTCCATAATTGGAATGCAATGTCTTAGTTTTAAAATTAGTTTCAAAATTATGAATCATCGACTAGAGGTAATTTTGAGATCATATGGTTCATCCTTTTATCTCAAGATGAGTTATTCTGGAATACTTAAAAAAAATTTTTTCTTTATTGATTTTTAGAGAGAGAGGAAGGGAGAGGGAGAGATGGAAACATCGATGAGACAGAACATCAGTGGGCTGCCTCCTGCATGCCCCCCACTGGGAATCATGCCCACAACCTGGGCATGTGTCTTGACGGGGAATCGAACCGGTGACCTCTGGGTGCATGGGTCAACGCTCAACTACTGAGCCACACCAGCTGGGCAATTCTGGAATACTTTATATGTCATGTTTCCTTGGACACGTAAGTGTATTGAAAATGTCATGATGATATATGTAGGAAATTAAAACACATAGAATTTTAAAATGTTCTGCCCATGAGCCATGAACTGATTTGTAAAAAAAATATGTTTTTATTAATTTTTTTTAAGAGCGAGAGAAGAAGGGAGAAAGAGATAGAAACATCGATGTGAGAGAGATACTCAGTTGGCCATCTCCTGCATGCCCTCTACCGGGATCGAGCCTGCAACCTGGGCATGTGCCCTGACAGGAATCGAACTGGGACCTCTAAGTTCATGGGACGACCCTCAATCCACAGAGCCATACTGGCTGGGCCGTGAACTGATTTTAAAGCTACTGCAAATTTTGTGTGGTTGATGTTTTTTTATAGCTGAAGTACAATATGCTAATATATTACATCCTATACAATTACTGCTTAGACAGTAAAAATCAAGCAGTATTCAACAGGTTAATTTAAAAGCAGGTAGGTAAAGATTTTTATAGTTAGCTGGGGCATCTTATTCTCCATGTGGCACCAGTTTTTTAAAAAATAGGCAGCCCTAGCCCTGGCTGGTTTGGCTCAGCGGTTAGAGCAACAGCCTGAGGACTGAAGGGTTGTGGGTTTGATTCCAGTCAAGGGCATGTACCTGGGTTACAGGTTCGATCCCCGGCCCCAGTCAGGGTTGTGCAGGAGGCAGCCAGTTGATGTGTCTCTCTCACATCAATGTTTCTCTCTCTCTCACTCTCTCCCTTCTACTCTCTATACAAATCAATGGAAAAAGATCCTCAAGTGAGGATTAACAGGAAAAAAAATGTATCCCTAGACCAAAATGAATTTCCTTAAGTTCTATAGCACACACAGCATGTTACAATTTGCCTTCTAAATAGACTCTTAGAAAAAAATTCAATTTTGGAATGAGCAGTTGTGGGAATGACATTTCTTTATTTCCTCCTTTCCTCTACTGATCATTGTTTTGAAGTAATTACAAATGATCTTGAGTGATAAAGTTAAAGGTGATTCTTGAAGTGGACCTTACATTAGGACCTAGTTCTACTCTAGTTTGGAAGGAGACAGTTAAAGCTGGGAAACACTTGGCAAATTCAGGTAGTGCAGATTTTTTCCTTCTCTTGGAGGATATTTTTATTTTATTTAGTCTTGTTATACATGTTTCTCCTCCCCCCCCCCCCATTGACACCCTCCTTCCAACCCCTCCTGCCAGCATTATTGTCTGTCAGTGGTTCTCAACCTTCCTAATGCCACGACCCTTTAATACAGTTCCTCATATTGTGGCGACCCCCAACCATAAAATTATGTTCGTTGATACTTCATAACTGTAATTTTGCTACTGTTATTTCTTAGGTGACCCCTGTGAAAGAGTCGTTCGACCCCCAAAGTGGTCGCGATCCACAGGTTGAGAATCGCTGCTCTATGTCCTTGTTTACGCATACATGCGTATAAGTTCTGTGGTTTATCTCTTCCCTCTTGGAGGATATTTTTATTCATTTTGATGTAAGGAAATATTGGGAATCTTCTCATACGTATTTGAAGGAGAAAGATATGGGGAAGTAAGCCAGTGAGATGCTTTCATATGAGGGGTGGTATGGGTGAAATTTGCTCCCTTTTGAAATGATCCCTTTGGCCTAAGCACCCAAACTGAATTTGATTGTTTTTTGGTTGTTTTGTTTTGAATTTATAGGAAGATTCCATATATCGGTTTGTAGTGGGTTTTGCCTGGCTGGGTTTTTATTTCACATCTCTACTTTTTAAATAGGTTTTTAAAGCTTTTAAAATTCATATTTATTTTTAATTCTTACCTTTTATGTTTAAGTGGGAAATAAAAAATGACTGTGCAAGAGGGAGTGATATAAAGTCAGTTCACATCCTGGGTAGCTGAGCTGGAAGTCTTTCCCTTCTCTAATTACTCTTACAGGACTCTTTCCTGTGTGCCAAATCATATCTACTGTGTTGTCTCTTGATAAAGTACTTAATATTTAACTTTTTTTGTTAGAAGAGGATGATGGCCCTATGTTCAAAATTACCTTCTTAGGAGACAACCAAGCTAAATTACTCAAAGCGGTAACCACCAGAAACAGTTCAAGGGAATACGGTTGGAATAATACCTATTATCTTGGTTCTAAAATAATTCATAGCCTCTGTACAGAGATTCATGGCCCTGAATGGGAGATGTATATTACTAATTTTTCATAAGGTGAAGATCAATTTCCTATCAAAGTAGCTCATCTTTAAGTTAATATTGATGGGAGACACACAATCTGATGGTTTTCTGAATTCTTTATTCTATAGGAACTAGAGCTTCTCCATAGTAGGACCATGATGGACAGTAAGACATGGTACCATGTTTAAGATCAATGGGCTTTGAGTCAGATTCAAATCTTGACTTTGAAACTTATAAGCTGGGTGATCCTGAGCATGTCATTTAACTACCATGAGCCTCAGTTTTATCATCTTTCAATGAGACTAACAATTTCTGCTTTATCTACTTCACAAGGATGTGGTGAGGATAAAATGAGATAATAGATATAAAAGTGCTTTGAAAATAGTAAAGTACCGTACAAATGAATGTTGTTGTTCTTAGGAGCACAGCTACTTTCCTTGATATGTAGCTTTTATTTATTTATTTTTTAAATCCTCACCGGAGGACACTTTTTTCCCCATTTGTCTTCAGATAGAGTGGGAAAGAGAGAGAGAGAGGGACAGAGAGAGAAAGAGAGAAACAACGATGTGAGAGGACCCTGACCAGGGCTGGGGACTGAACCGCAACTGAAGTACGTGCCCTTGACCGGAATCGAACCCGCGACTCTTTGGTCCATGGGCCGACACTCTAACCACTGAGCCAAACCACCCAGGGCTTGATATGTATAGCTTTTAAAATAAATGTCAGAGGAGTATTCAGGGTGGTGTGGTGATTGTGGAGGGGGTGGGTGGAGGTGGAAGAGGGTATAGGGGCGATAAGTGATGATGGAAAAAATTTAAATGGAATAAAGAAAAAAAATGGCAATATCTACGTTTCATTTTAAGGCAGACTCAATTTACACTGAGAGAGCCATCTCTAAACCACACAAAAGTGCTTTCTGGCTGGAGAAACTGCAAAGAAGCATTTCTCTGAACTGTCAATGTCTTTTTCATTACGAGGGCAAGCCATGACAGGTCTCTTTGCCTCTCTCTCATCTGTCAGGCATGAGCTAATGTATTGTGGAGAATAAATGAGGGTATAAGAAAGGTTCACCCCTGATATTGCTTGTGAATACTGACATATTCCTGGTGATTGATTCATGTCCAAATATTATCTTTCAAGAGTTTTTTTTTAAAAAAGCATATGGCACCTGGCTGGCATTTTGGTATTTGATTATTGGTTGACTAGGAGGGCAAATGGTAAAATGTGTAAAATGTAATATTGTTTACTCAGTTATGAGAGTAACGAATAGTTCTTAAACAGTAGCCTACTGTGTTAACGGCCAAGTAAAGTCTGTAGTGAAGCCAAGGCTGACACTTTGCCTAATGAATTGGATGCAGTAGATTTTCTTTACTTTCAGGGTAGTAGCTCAGTGTATGAATAAAATGCCAAACATATAGAAACCTGAGCAATAGATAAGAGATCCTGTGCTGTGGAAAGGGGCCAACAAAGAAGCACCAAGATGGTGAAGTATTTTGTATTTGGGGAAAATACACTGATGACAAAACTTCATTTCTGCTTATACTTTTCTGTCTCTGAGTTGAAGATTTTGATATCCATTATATAATTCCTGATTCTTAAAGTTATTAATTATCTGAATTGATTAAGCAAGTGGAAGGGAGAATGGAAAGCACATATCACTATAATTTTCTACACTATATTTTCTATACTACTAGGGATGAATCACTATTTAACAATGTCAATATTCTCAGCTACTTAGGTTCTCACTGCCTTACCTTTCTCCTTTTATTCTCCAGTTTATTATAATCCATAATCTGGTCACAGGATTCATGTTCTTTCCCTAGTGTTTTACTTCTCTACCTGAGGTGAGACATTCCTGTTGTACAGGCTCTTGTGTAATTCCTAAAATAATAACGATGAGCTCTGCCAACACCTGTCTTTTGCTATTCAGGTTCAGGTTGGACAATCTTCTTCATGGAAGGTTATGATGTTTTAATAATTATACTAGAGTTGTGTGGAGGTAATGTCTTTCGGAGTTCATTAGCATGAAAAACAACAACAACAAAACAATGTATTTCATTACATTGCTGCCAGACCCTGTACACATATGTAAACTGAAAATCTACCTTCAATTCTTTTGGAAATAGATGGGTTATGCTTGATATCTTCAAGTAGAAAAAAGATGGAAGTAGGATTTCTTTAGATTGCATTATAATTATTGGAATCATATTTTGAAAGCTGGAGTACTTTGAACTTGATTTTGGCAATGAGCCAGTAAAGAGAGTGACAGAGCCAGTATTAGAAACCCAGCATTTGTTATACAAAGTTCAAATAAGACTCCTCATTTCATTCTGGTCATATGTGAAGATGAGTCAACATATCTTTCTTTCCCTGTAGTAATTTTGCAACTCTCCTTTGAATAGGAATTAGAAAGTATTTTCTAACAATGAGGGAGTACTTTGTTACCCTTTTTCTTAAGAAACTAAGGATGTAGAATTTGTTTCAACATTTGTCAAGTTATAATTGTTAAATGTGAACTTTTAAAACTTGACTAGAGAAGTACATTGTAAAGAATGTACTTCTTTACAATGTAAAGAAGTAAGAGTCAAGAAGTTAGGAGTTAAGAGTCAAAGTAAGAGTCAAAAGTTAGGTTCCTGAAGACCTTAAAAAGATTCTCATATATGACAGAAACTTGTTTAATGGGAATCTTTTAAATAACAGCCTCCTGAATCTCAGAATATTCAACATGGGAAACTTGCTTTTAGTGCCTGCCCTTCTGGTTATTTCCATATTAGCTATTTCAAAATGTACAAAAACAAAACAAAGATAAGGTCAACAATGTCACAGACTGGAGTAGGTGTGTATTTGTGTTTTTTGCGGGGGTGGGGAATTCAGGATTTTTTAACTTACTCTCCAGTATTTGATGAAATAGCTGAAGACCGTTGTAGCAATGTACAGGCAGTAGAGAACAGAATAACCTAAGAACTGAAGGAAGAATTTATAGTTGGAAAATCCAATGCAATTATTAACCCTAAAAAAAAAAGAAAAACTAATTTGAAATCAGGACCCATGTATTGAAAGCACACTGATACATAAGTGAATTAAGCAATGGAAGTATGTTGCTCCTGCTGTTTCATTACATGTTGTGTAGGAACTCAATAGAAATAAAAGGCCCATAAGAGGAATAGACTGGAAAAACAAGTTCATGTCTCACTTGTTTCTCCTTTCATTCACAGGCACAGAGACACTTGGCCAATCTAATTGTTCTGAACTCATTCCTGACACACCCAACAAACCTAGATCTTAGATGCTGAAAACCTATTAAAACCTCAGCAGCTACATTTAGTACAGTGTGGCATGTTCTCTTTGTAGTTAGATGATTTCAAACTGGTTCTCTAGATCAGACATAGAAAATTTGGAGAATTGATGAAGTTAACAATCTAGAGTATTTCAAACATCAAGGCAGTAAAAAAAAAAAAGGAAAAAGAACTGATAGTGTAATGTCAAAGGAAGAACTATTTGTGCTCTATTCCATTGCTGTGAATAAATTGCTAAAGCTAATAGACAAGAGACCATTAGCTTTGTGATCCCAATAATTCACTACCGCCTTTGTTGGTATATTTATTCTTGCTTTAAAATGGTAAGCCCCGTGTCCCTCACACAAATAAAAAGCCCAGTGAATAGCAGAAACAGACATGTTACAACTATACTTAGTTAAGTAGACATATTGAGCAATTTCTACCCTTTTTGGAGGAAAGATTAAAATAAAAGGGACTTACCAAGGGCAGTGATGGTCCATTTTTAAAACACACCTAAAAAAGGAGCAAAATACACTGTGATAAGTAGGGCTATGGAAATGAAGCAACAGCTCGTAATTGAACTCAAGTCTCACCAGTATTTTTACATGGTACCAGTACACTCATTCTTAGATTTCCACTATAGCTACTCTAAAACTATTGTGTTCTTAGTTATTCTAAGTATTAGCCAATCACAACAATTTTTAGGATCATGCTGGCAACAAATTACATGCTTAAAAGTCCAATCTTTAAAAGGGATTGGGAATTCTAGGAAATTGATACCAAGAAAAGGTCTAAGATATCACCCTTCATTTTGCTTAATACTCAATTTACTAAAAGCACAGAAGAAAACATATGGCTAAAGTTTGTGTTTGAACCGAGGGTAAGATAAATATAGGTGGAACAAGCACCCAAAAAGAAAGATATAAAGCTTATACTTATTAACATAAAAATGGGATTTTACAAAGCTGGAACAATTCGAGTAACAAAACAAAGTAGTACTGAGTTATAACACAAAATATAAAATTATTATCCATACCTAAATACTGATATAAATAAATAAATAAGGATAGACAAATATCCCATGCAGAAGAATTCAAAATAACTGATGTAGATATTATTCTGCTTTCAAGGAGGGGGAGTATAACACCTCGATTCTTTAGTGTTGGCTACACATAATGACTTCCTTCCAAAGAGTACAGTAAAGAAATGGGGAGAGAGCAACTTGATAGTTGAGAAATCTGACAAACACTACCTCAGCCAGATGATCAATAGCAACATCACAGTGATAAGTCATGTTTATACTATGTACCCTTGATATCTCTATGGTCTTTATCTCTATCTCTATGCACTTTATCTCTATGGTCTTCCTCCACAAACACATTACTCAAGTCTAATCTTGAGAAAAATATCAGAAAAATCCCAGCTGAAATATATTCTACAAAATACCTGACAATCCTAAAAGCTGTTAAGGTTATATAAAAGAAAGTAAAGTATGAGAAACTATCACATCTAAAAAGAGCCTAAGAAGACATGACAAAAATGTAATGTGGTGTTTTGAATGGGATCTTGGAACAAAAAAAGAACATTAGGGGAAAACTGAGGAAATGTAAGTCGAGTATGGATTTCAGTACAAAATGATGTGTAAATATTTGTTCATTAATGGTAACAAGTTAACCATATTAATATAAGATGTTAATAATAGGGAAACTGGGTGTGGGACACATGAGATCTTACAATAATTCTATTGATCTAAAACTGTTGAAAAGTAAAATGTTTATTTTTAAAATGAGGTTTTATTTTTCTTTCCTATCTTTACAATAGTTCGAATCATCATCCCTGTGAGTGTGTTTGGCATGTGTTCATTATCATTGAAAGGAAATGCTCTTATCTAGGAATGGTTATATGTTATGATCAGTCACATTGTTGTCCTGGCAACCATCAGTGGCCAAGCTAAATCCAGGGAAAATATGACTGTCACTTACATAGCACAGACAGAGCAGTGGTGGCAGCGATCTGGCTTGATCAAATGGCACCGGTCACAGAATCTTACAGCTACGGGAAAAATAAGGTGGTTAGCACTGATTAGGGCTCAATATGATATCATATCTCTTCCTAGCCTATCTGAATGGCTTGTTATACACTGATTACAGGTAGTCAAAATCATTTCAAGTTATCAAGCAAAAGGCAGATTGCATAAGAGAACTGTGGTATGTATGTTTTTCCTGTTGTATCAATTTTTTTCAAATACAAACAAGAGTTCATTTAGAAAGTCACAGAAGTAGAAAAAGTGAGCCAGCTGGGCTACATGGGCTCAAGCAAAAGAAGGTCCCTTGGAGCTTAGGGAAGAGAGAGCACTCAAAGGTATGTGACTTGAGGGAAGAAGAGGGGGGAAGGTACCAGCATGCTCCAGAGAGAGAGAGAGCCATAAGCTGGCACCCTGGGAAAAGTAGGGGGTGGGAAAGATTCAGGCATACTCAAGAGAGAGAGAAAGAGTGCACCCTGTTGTATCAATCTTGAAAGTACCATTTTGGGAATGAAGGTAAGGGGGATAGTTTTCTTATCTTAGGGTTAGATAGGATATCTAATCATAAGATTTTGCATAATAAAACAAACTATACTGTCAACTGCTTGAGTGATCTTGGGAAAATCATTTAGCCTGTGTTTAGTTCAAGTCTCGTATCTGAAAACAAGGATTCATATTTTATCTTCTGTTTTCAGAAGTTTTATTCTATGAGGTAGATACAATTACTAAAGCATGGTAAATATAGTGGCTTTTAGAATAACTGAAGAATGGAAGAAACATTCTCGAAAAATTAGTTCAAGTGACCACTTCACAGAAAGGAAGTAAAAAATCTTAGTGAATTATACAGTGTTACACAATGAGAGAATGGCAAGGCTGTGACCACAACAAGTTTTTTGACCCCATAGTTCACGGTTCTCTTCACTCTGTAGGTCTCATGTAAAAAATCATTTCTCCCTCCCTCCATCCTTTCTTACTTTACCTTAGATGAAAGGTATTTTTTTTTTCAATTAAAAAGTTTTTCAATTACTTTTTTTTTTTATCCTCACCGGAGGACACTTTTCCATTTTTGTTCAGATAGAGTGGGAGGAAGAGAGAGAGAGAGAGGGAGGGAGGGAGGGAGGGGGGGGGAGAGAGAGAGAGAGAGAGAGAGAGAAACATCAACGTGAAAGGGACACATCGAGTGGCTGCCTCCAGCACGACCCCAACCAGGGCCGGGGACGAATCTCAACGGAGGTACGTGCCTTGACCAGAATCGAACCTGTGACTCATTGGTCCGCGGGCTGACGCTTCAACCACTGAGCCAAACCGGCCAGGGCTTCAATTACATTTGACATACAATATTATATTAGTTTCAAGTGTACAATATGGTGATCAGATATTTATATACCTCACAAAGACAATACTTTGATAATTCTAGTACCCAAATGAAACCATATATAGTTATTACAATATAATTCACTATATTCCCCTGCGCTGTACTTTACAATCCATGACTACATCTTAACCCCTTCCCCTTCTTCTCCCATTGCCCCAAACCCTCCTCCTATCTGGCAACCATCAAAATGTACTCTGGATCTATAAGTTTGTTTCTGTTTTGTTTGTTTATTTTGTTTTTAGATTCCACATACAAATGAAATCATAAGGTATTTGTGGTTTTTTTAAAATAATTTTTCTTTTATTGGTTTTAGAGAGAAAGGAAGGGAGAGGGAAAGAGACAGAGACATCAATGAGAGAGAACATCGACTGGTCGCCTCCTGCACACTTCCAAGTGGGGATCAGGCCCACAACCTGGGCATGTGCCCTGACTGGAAATCGAACTGGCAACCTCTTGGTGCATGGGTCGACGCTCAACCATTGAGCCATACCAGCTGGGCAGCATTTGTCTTTCTCTGACTGACTCGTAATACCCTCTACATACATCCATGTTGTCACAAATGGTAAGATTTCATTTTTTATGGATGAGTTATATTCCATTATACAAATGAACCACATCTTCTTTATCCATTCATCTATCAATGGACATGTAGGTTGCTTCCGTATCTTGGCTATTGTAAATAATGCTGCGATACACATAAGGATGCATATGTCTTTTCAAAAAAGCATTTTCTTTTCCTTCTCATTTTCTCTGTGTTCATTGATAGAGTATAACTATGTTTAATGACATTAAGTGTAACAACTAAAATTATGAATAATTTCAGCTAATATAGTAATCCAATCCAAAATTTACATTATGCACACATAACTGATTCAACATAATAGGGTTGCTAATTCAGTACAGTTTGTGTTCATTTCCAACAATAGGGAGTGACCAAAGTCTGGTATAATTGAGGAAAGAAAAAGGGTTACTTGCTTGTTTGGGTCTTTCACCATGTTTTATTTTAGTTTTTAATTAAATTTATTGGTGTCAGAATAGCCGCCATCAACAAAGCATCAAACAACAAGTGTTGGCGAGGGTGTGGAGAAAAGGGGACTCTAGTACACTGCTGGTGGGAATGCAGACTGGTGCAGCCACTATGGAAAACACTATGGTGTTATCTCAAAAAATTAAAAATTGAATTACCATTTGACCCAGTGATCCCACTCCTAGGAATATACCCTAAGAATCCTGAAACACCAATCAGAAAGAATACATGTACCCCTATGTTCATAGCAGCGCTATTTACAATAGCTAAGATCTGGAAACAGCCCAAGTGTCCATCAGTAGACGAATGGATTAAAAAGCTGTGGTACATATACACAATGGAGTACTATGCAGCTGTAAGAAAGAAAGATCTCTTATCCTTTGCGACAACATGGGAGGACCTGGAAACTATTATCCTAAGTGAAACCAGACAAGCAGAGAAAGACAAATATCATATTATCTCACTTATTTCTGGAATATAATGAACATAACAGTCTGAGGAACAGGGTAGTCCCAGAGATGTGGAAGTAGGGTACAGACTGACAATTGCCAGAAGAGGGGGTGGGGGAGGGGAGCGATGAACCACAGAACTTGTACACATGTACTCATAACCAATGGACATGGACAACAAAACTGGGGACGGGGCAGGGAGGGGGGGGAGGGTGACAATGGGGGGAAAAGGAGAAACATCTGTAACAGAAATAAATTAATAAAAAATTTTTAAAAAATGTATTGGGATGACATTAGTTAATAAGGTTATAGAGGTTTCAAGTGTACTTTTCAATGATATAGAATCTTATATTGCATTGTGTAACCACCACCCAAAGTCAAATCATTTTCTGTCACCCTGTATTTGGCACCCTTTATCCTTTATTACACCCTACACCCTTCCCTCTGGTAACCATCATACTGTTGTCTATGAGTTTCAGTATTATCCCACAAATGAGTGAAATCATAAGATTCTTAGCTTATTCTGACTGAATTATTTTGCTTAGCATAATATTCTCGAGGTCTATCCATGTTGTCGCAAATGGCAGTATTTCATCTTTTCTTGTGGCTGAGTAGTATTCCATTGTGTACATGTAATACATCTTCTTCATCTAGTCCTGTATCACAGGACACTTGAGTTGTCTCCAAGTCCGGGCCACTGTGAAGAATGCAGTAATGAACATGGGTGGGGGGGGGGCATATAATTAATGAATAAATGTTTTCAAAATTTTGGGGTAGATATCCAGGAGAGGTTTGCTGGGTCATATGGTAACTCCATTCTTATAATTTGAGGAAACTCCATACTGTTTTCTATAGTGGTTTTACCAGTTTGCATTCCCACCAGCAGGGAATGAGGGTTCCTTTTCTTCTGCAACCTCTCCAACACTTGTTATTACTTGTCTTGTAGGTAATAGTCATTCTAACAGGTGTGAAGGGGTATCTCATTGTAGTTTTGATTAGCATTTCTCTAATAGCTACAAAGTTGAGCATCTTTTCATATATCTGTTGGCCGTTTGTATGTCTTCTTGGGAGAAGTGTCTGTTCAGGTCCTCTGCCCCCTTTTTTTAATAGGATTGTTTGTTTGGTATTGAGTTGCATTAGTTCTTTTTATATTTTGGATAGTAAACCCTTATCAGAGATTATGTTTGCAAATATCTTCTCCCATTTGGTTGGTTGGTATTTTTGTTTTGTTGGTGGTTTCTTTTGCTGTGCAGAAGCTTTTTAGTTTGATATAGTCCCATTCATTTATTTTTGCCTTTACTTCCCTTGCCTTTGGGGTCAAATTCATAAAATCTTTTCTAAGACCAAGATTCATAAGTTTAGTACCTATGCTTTCTTCTATGTTATTTATGGTTTCTGATCTTATATTTAGGTCTTTGATCCATTTTGAATTGATTTTTGTAAATGGGGACAAATTGTAATTTGATTCATTTTTTTTTTTTTGCTTTCATCCCCCTTCTTTAAAAAAAATTTTTTTTGTTGAGAGTATTACAGATGTCCCCCATTGTTTCCCCATGGTGCCCATCTTCCCAGTTGCCATCCCACCCCAGCTTCACCATCTTATTGTCTGTATCCCAAATTGAACAGGTGCATGCAAAAGAAATGAAACTAGACCATCAACTTACACAAGAATAAACTCAAAATAGATAAAAGAATGAAATGTAAGTCGTGAAACAATAAAAATCCTAGAAGAAAACATATGAAGAAAAATATGAGACATCACACATAGCAGAATTTTCACCAATACATCGCCTAGGTCAAGAGAAATAAAGGAAAAAATAAACAAATGGGAGTATGTCAAACTAAAAAGATTCTGCAGCCCAGCTGGGTGTGGCTCAGTGGTTGAGCATCAACTCATGCACCAGGAGGTCGCCAGTTCAATTCCCAGTCAGGGCACATGCCTGAGTTGTGGGCCTATTCCCACTGGGGGCATGCAGGAGGAGGCCTATTAATGTTCTCTCTCACTGATGTTTCTATCTCTCTCTCCTTCTTCCTTCCTCTCTCTCTAAAATCAATAAAGAAAAAAAACTAAATAAAAAAAAAGATTCTGCTGAGCAAAAGAAACCAGTATCAAAATGAACAGGCAACCTACTGTTTGGGAGAACTTATTGGCCAATGATACATCTGATAAGGGGTTAATTTCCAAAATATATAGTTTCATTATTCTACATGTGGCTTTTCAATTTTCCTGGCACTATTTATTGAAGAGGCTTCCTTTTCTTCATTGTAGGTTTATGCCTCCTTTGTCAAAAATTTATTTGCCCATATACATGTGGTTTTATTTCTGGGCTCTCTATTCTGTTCCATTGATCTCTGTATCTGTTTTTCTGCCTTACCATGCTTTTTATTTTATTTATTTATTTATTTATTTATTTTATTTATTTATTTTTAATCCTCACCCGAGGACATTTTTCCATTTTTTGTTCAGATAGAGTGGGAGGGAGAGAGAGGAAGAGAGAGAGAGAGAGAGAAAGAAACATCGACATGAAAGGGACACATCGAGTGGCCGCCTCCCGCATGACCAACCAGGGCCGAGGACAAATTGCAACCGAGGTATGTGCCCCTAGCGGGAACTGAACCCGGGTCTCTCTGGACCGCAGGCCGACGCTCTCACCGCTGAGCCAAACTGGCCAGGGCTTACCATGCTTTTTAAAATTATTGTTGCTCTGTAGCATAATTTGAAGTTAGATAGTGTGATACTTCTGGCTTTGTTCTTTTTTCTGAGGATTGCTTTGGCTACTCAATGTCTTTTGTGGTTCCATATAAATCTGATTTTGTTTGTTCTAGTTCTTTAAAAAATGTCCTTGAGATTTTAAAGGGGATTCAATCAAATCTGTACATTGCTTTGGGTAATATGCACATTTTAACTATGTTTATTCTTCCAATCCATGAACACGGAATATCTTTCCATTTCATTTTGTCTTTTTCCACCTCTTTTAATAATGCCATGTAGTTTTCAGTATATAGATCCTTCACCTCCTTTGTTAAGTTGATTCCTAGTTATTTCATTATTTTTTTTCAATTGCAAAAGGAACTGTTTTTTTTTTTCTTCATTTCTTTTTCTGAAATTTCATTGTCAGTATATAGGAATGCAGTGGATTTTTGTACATTGATTTTTGTATCCTGCTATTTTACTGTATTTGTTTATTGTTTCTAATAGTTTTTGGGTGGAGTCTTTAGGGTTTTCTATATAAAGAATCATATCATGGGTCAAAAGCGACACTTTTACTTCTTCCTTCCAAATTTGAATGCTTTTTCTTTCTTTCTCCAGCCTGATTGTTTTTAAATATATGGTCAATGTCACTGCCCATTGTAAGCCACCATCATCCCTCATATAGATGACTACAATAACTGCTGCCTATTTATTCATTCTGCTGTCATTCTTGGCCCCCCCCAATACATTTTCTACAGAAGAGCCAGGTGATCTGTTAAAATATAAATCAGATCATATCACTTTCCACTTACAACCTTCAGTGGATTTTCAACACTCTTAGAATAAAATCCAAACGTGTTACGATGGCCTGCATCATCTGGCCTTAGACTACCTCTTCAACCTTAACTTGTATCACTCTCTTCCTGCAATACTTCAGCCACACTGGTCGTCTGTCTTTTCTTCTAATAATGCAAGGTTGCTTCTGTTGGGGGCCTTTTAATTTGTGGTTCTTTTTTATTTTCAAGTCTCAGATCAAATTACATTTCTTCAGAGAAACTTTCTATTACTCTCTATCATGGGGGCTGCAAAAAATGCTTCAAGGATCCGGGAAATAGGGAGTAGTGAGTAAAGTAGCCATTTGGAGACCATGGGAGAACCTAAGAATTCATGCCCTGTTTAAAGAGAGTAGGTACTACTCAGCTCTAGCTAATTTTTGCCATGCAGAAAGGCAGATTGTTTGAGTTTTCAAGAAAAGCCAGAAATCTGGATTTTTATTTGGGAATATTCTAATTGTTAAAAATTAGTAACAAATGCAAAGTTTTAAAAGGTACAGAGATGAGACAAATGTAACTGTGAACACAGTACATCCAATATGCCTCTACTTTGTAAACAATGCTTTATCACATCATTCTGGTTTCTACTGTCAGAAATTATATAATTTCATGTCTGTCTCCTTTTCACCATATATTGTATGACTGAAGATGTTTTTAAAAATCATAATCACCATATGACATCAGTGCTCTAACAAAATTAACAAATCCTTAATATTATCTATTACTCAGACCATATTAAAATTTCCCCGATTGTCATATGGGATCTTAATTAATATTTATTGAATAAGTAAGTGATAAATGAACATAAATAACTATATGTATACTTCCTAAAGTTCTGAAACACAATTTTTTACAGAAACATTAGGGTGATTTGTCAAAAGAGCCTTAGTTTTCAAGTTTTAGGAAGCAAATAATTAGTTCAGTTAGTATTGTTCTAGTAATGCAGATAAAAACTAACAGTGAAATTCCACAGAGGATATTTACCCAAGAAAAATTAAGGCATATCTCTCCACAAATACTTGTATAAGAATGTTCTTAACTCCCGGCTGGTGTGGCTCAGTGGATTGAGCATTGTCCCATGGACTGAGAGGTCCCAGTTCGATTCCCGGTCAGGGCACATGCCTGGTTTGCGGGCTCAATCCCTAGTAGGGGGTGTGCAGGAGGCAGCCGATCGATGTTTCTCTCTCACATAGATGTTTCTATCTCTCTCTTCCTTCCTCTCTCTCTGAAAGATCAATAAAAGCATATTTTTTTAATAAAAAAAAGAATGTTCTTAACAGATTAACTCACAATATCTAAGTATAAGAAATAACTTAAATGTGTACCAGTGAGTGAATGGATAAACAAACTATGATATATTCATACAATGAAATACTACTCATCAATAAAGGGAATAAAATACACAACAATGTAAATAAGTCTCAAAAGCATTATGCTGAATACAATAAGGCAAACAAAAGAGTAAGTTATGTATAAATTTATTTATATAAAATTAGCCCGGCCAGTGTGGCTCAGTGGATTGAATGTTGTCCCATGGATTGAAAGGTCCCGGTTCGATTCCCAGTCAGGGCACACACCTGGGTTGCGGGTTCGATCCCCAGTAGGGGGCATGCAGGAGGCAGCCAATTGATGTTTCTCTCTCACATCAATGTTTCTATCTCTCTCTCCTTTCCTCACTCTAAAAAAATCAATAAAAAAATTATAGAGCAGGTAAAACTAATATATGGTGGAAAAATATCAGAATAGTGTTTGTGTTTAGTAGTATTTACTGGGAAGGAGCATGAGAGAACATTCTGGGGTGTGGTAATGTTTATAGAGGTTTTGGATACACAAGTGTGCATATTTGTGAAAACACTGAATGGTACACTTATGATTTGTGCATGTTTATATATATATATATATATATATATATATATATATATATATATATTTCAGCCCCAAAAGAATGACAAAATATTTAGGTGGATATGTAGTGATATCTGCTACTTACATTAAAATGCACCAAAAATAAGTTGGCTTTATGAATGATGGATAGAGGAATGAGTTTGTGAACAGATGTGTGATAAAGAAATATAGTTAAATGTTAGTGGTAAACTGTAGTGGTAGGCATACAAATACTTACTGTATAATTCTTCCATCTTGGATGGATGTTTGAAATTTTTTATAATAAAAATGTTGTGAAAGACTCCATAGTATTTTTCAGAAGAGAAGAGAAAAGGGGGCTATTCTGAGGATATATATGAGTTAGACTTTCTAAGATACTTGCTGATCTTCCTCTCTAGTTGACTTTGGATGAACTGACCTCCACTCCCGGTTCTTGTGTAAACAGGTAGCTTCTTGGCAATATCAACGAGCATCTGCTTTTGGACCTCAGGTCTCTCTTCATTTTCATAGCGCTCCTTGTCTGTATAGGATAAGTGAAACTGGAAGCAGAAGTAAGAAGCAAGAATTTATTTCCAAAGTTCACACAAAAAAATTAAAAATAACAACAATAATTATTTAGAAGGAAATATTTGTTACCTACCCTGAAGCTCAGGCACCTATTTGGCATATAACTTTCTCTAGATAATTATCTCAATTATCTTATCTGGCTTTTATCTCAATCTTCATAGCTCTGTGTGATAGGTGGCATTGTTTCATAAATAAACTACAACTTAGATTAAGTAACTTGAGCATTGTTACACTCACTCAACCAGTAAGTAGCAAAACTAAGCCACAAACCTGGTTCACCTTACTCCAAGACTTGTGCCCTTTACACTCCATTATATTACAATATGATGTTGCATTCAGATGTGTGACATCTTGCTGACAGGACCCTCCTGATGATCAACTATGCTTATTATTAAGTTGTGAGTATTTTTCATAGGTGACACTTTTGTTGAATCAGGATGAGACTGCTTGTGACATTATCTGAATATTCTAATTTTGAAAATGAGTAGAAATTTGGGTATTCTTACTATTTCAGAAATTTGTACTTTGGTATGAAGCTTCTTGCCATGTTTGTGTCATACCTTGCTAATCTTACAAAAGATATGTTAACAATTTTCCAAAGTAACATGGACCTTAAAGCTTTCTTCTGTCTAGGCCAAAGTGTAGGCAAAAGTGAAAAAAGAAGAATCTGTGTTCAGATTTTCTGGGTTTAAACCTCATCTCTGCGACTTAATCGCTTTTAAAAATTACTTTGAAAATCAGAAACTGTCGCCCTGGCCGGTTTGGCTCAGCGGTTAGAGCGTTGGCCTGTGGTCCAGGGAGACCCGGGTTCGGTTTCCGCTACGGGCATGTGCCTCGGTTGCAGTTTGTCCCCGGCCCTGGTTGGTCGTGCGGGTGGCAGCCACTCGATGTGTCCCTTTCACGTCGACGTTTCTCTCTCTTCCTCTCTCTCCCTCCCACTCTATCTGAACAAAAAATGAAAAAATGTCCTCAGGTGAGGATAAAAAAAAAAAAAAAAAAAAAAAGAAAATCAGAAACTGTCGATCTAAGTTTTTTCATCTGTAAAATAGAGTCAATAATACTTATTTTACAAGGTGTAAAAGTGCTAGATAGTAATACGTTATTAAAAGTCTGTTTTATGATATTTAAGATCACTTCCTCCAAGACCCAAATGGAATTACAACTGAAATATAGAACAATCAACCTGAATAACTAACCAAAGACTAGGTAAACAGAAGTTGTATAACCATGGATTTACAGAAGAATCTACATCAAGACTGTTCCAAAGAGGACGCCCAGGGCTAGACACAGGCAGCATTTGATATTGACCTGAACAACAGTTCCTCCCAGGAGGCCCCAAAACCAACACACCAAGTAGACACCTTCAGACAACATCAGAGCAGTACTGAATAAGCTTCACAAGCAGCATATCCAAAGGGAGATGTTGGCAGGCACCAGACCCTGCTGAGGAGAATTCTTCTTCATGTGTGCAGCACCTGCACGTTAGTTGGTACACAGTGGTCAGGGTTGATCCTCACAGTCAGTGAGCCCACACATGAACAGACCAATAGTAATCAAGACTCAACTACAGCAGGGAGGGCTTACATAAACCACACAAGAGATATTACTGCAGCACTCAGCTCAGGTGATCAAAGAGACTGATCCACTGGATCCGTCAAGATACATGCTACATAAGCCAACCAATCAAGACTAGGAAACAGAGCAGATCTACCTAATACATAGAAACAAACAAAAACCAGCAGCCAAAATGGGGAGACAAAGAAACATGCTCCAAATGAAAGAAAAGGAGAAATCTCCAGAAAAAGAGCTAAATGAAATTGAGAGCAATTTATCAGACATAAAGTTCAAAGTAATGGTTATAAGGAACTTAGTAAGAACTACAAGAAACTTAACAGGAACTACAATAACATGAAAGAAAACATGGAAACCATAAAAAAGAACCAGTCAGAAATAAAGAATACAATACCTGAACGAAGAAAACACTAAAAGAAATAAGCAGTCGGTTGGATGGAGCAGAGGATTTAATCAGTGATTTGGAAGACAGGGTAGAAGACAACAGCCAATCAGAGCATCAAAAAAATAAATAAGGATAGTTTAAGGGATGTTTGAAATAACATGAAGCATAAAAAACTCTGCATCATAGAGGTACCAGAAGCAGAAAGAAATAGGAATCTATTTGAAGAAAAATGACTGAAAACTTCTGTTACCTGGTGAAAGAAAAAGTCACAAAGTACAACAAGCACAGAGAGACCCAAAGAAGATGAAACGAAAGAGGCCCACACCAATATACATCATAATTAAAATGGAAAAGGTTAAAGACTAAGACAGAGTCTTGAAAGCAGCAAAAGAAAGCCTGGTCAGTGTGGCTCAGTGGACTGAGCATCATTCCATGAACTGAGAGATCCCAGTTGGATTCCCAGTCAGGGCACATGCCCGGGTTGCACGCTTGATCCCCAGCAGGGGGCGTGCAGAAGGCAGCCGATCTATATTTCCCACATTGATGTTTCTCTCTCTCTCTCCCTTCCTCTCTCTCTAAAATCAATAAAAACTTATTAAAAAAAAAAACAGCAAAAGAAAGACAGTTAGTTCCCTACAAAAGAGCTCCCTGATTTCTCAACAGAAACATTTTGTGCCAGAAGGATTGGCATGAAATATTCAAAGAGATGAAAAGCAAGGACCTACAACAAAGACTACTTTACCCAGCAAGGTTATCATTTAAAATTGTAGGAAAAATAAAGAACTTCCCAAACAAAAAGTATCATCAAACCAGTATTAGAAGAAATATTAAAGCGTCTTCTATGAAAAGAAGAAAAAACCCAGAGGAATATAGTTATATAGAATAAAATAGCAATGTACATTCTTTTCAATTGCACATGGAACATTTTCTACAATAGACCACATGTTAGGACAAAAAACAAGTCTCAATAAATTTAAGAACATGAAAATCATATCAATCATCTCCTCTGACCATAATGTTATGAAACCAGAAATCAACCACAAAACAAAAACAAAACCAAAAAAAACACTTAAAAAACCAAGTCTAAATAACGTTAATAAACAATGAATGGGTTAACAACGAGATCAAGGAAGAAAAAAAATTACCTTGAAAAAAATGTAAATGAGAACAAAACAAACCAAAACCTATGGGACACAGCAAAGATAGTCCTAACAGGGAAATTCAAAGCATTACAGGCCTGTATCAGGAAACAAGAAAACACTCAATTAAGGAAATCTAACCTTACACCTTAAGGAACTGGAAAAAAATTGAAGTCAAAAGTGGCCCGGCGGGTGTGGCTCAATGGTTGAGCGTCGACCCATGCACCAAGAGGTCGCTGGTTGGATTCCCGGTCAGGGCACGTGCCCAGGTTGTGGGCCCGAACCCCAGTGGGGGGCATGCAGGAGGCGGCCAGTCCATGTTCTCTCTCATCGATGTTTCTATCTCTTTCTCCCTCTCCCTTCCTCTCTCTCTAAAAATCAATAAAGAAAAAAAAATTTTTAACATCTAAAGTGAGTAGAAGAAAGGAAATAATAAAGATCAGAGAATAAACAAAATAGAGTCTAAAATAATACAACAGATCAATAAAAGCAAGAGCTGGTTCTTTGAAAAGATAAAAAAGATAGAAAAACCTTTAACAACACTCATCAAGAAAAAAAAGAGAGGACCCACATAAATAAAATCAGAAACGAAGAGAAGTAAGTAACAATTGACACCAAAGAAATGCAAAGGATTGTAAGAAAATATTACAAACTGCTATATGCTAAAAAATTAAACAATCTGGATAAAATGTATAAATTCCTGGAAACACACAATCTTCCAAAACTGGATCACAAAAATGCCCAAGCTCATATGACAAGGTCAGCATTATCCTAATTCCAAAACCAGATAAAGACACTACAAAGAAAGGAAATTATAGGCTAAAATCCCTGATGAACATAGATGCTAATCCACAAGAAAATATTAGCAAACCAGATCCAGCAATACATGAAAAAGATCATACACCATGATCAAGTGGGATTTATTCCAGGGATGCAAGGTTGGTACAATATCCACAAATCAATAAACATGATACAACACATAAACAGAATGAAAATAAAAACCAAACAATTATATCAGTAGATGCAGAAAAAGCATTTGATACAATCCAGCACCCATTTATGATAAAATGTCTAAGAAAACTGGAAACATACCTCAACATAATCAAAGTCATATATGACAAACACACAGCCAACGTCATACTCAATGGGCAAAAACTAAAAGCATTTCCCTTAAGATCAGCAAAAGACAGGAACGTCCACTTTCACCACTCTTGTTCACCATAGTAATGAAAATCGTAGCCACAGCAATCGTACAAGAAGAAGAAATAAAAGGTATTAAAATTGGAAAGGAAGTAAAGCAGTCATTATTTACTGATGACATGATATTTATTGTACACAGAAAATCCTAAAGTCTCCACCAAAAAGCTATCAGATCTTATAAATGAATTTAGCAAAGTAGCAGGATAAAAAATTAATATTTATAAATTGGTGGCATTTTAAAACATCAACAATGAATTATCAGAAAGAGAAACTAAGAAACAATCCCATTTACTATTGCAACAACAAAAAAATGAGGTACTGCCTTGGCCGATGTGGCTCAGTTGGCTGGAGCATCATCTCATACACCAAAAGGTTGTGGGTTTGATTCCCCATCAGAGCACATGCCCAGGTTGTGGGCCAAATCCCCAGTAGGGGGCATGCAGGAGGCGGCCAATCGATGTTCTCTCTCATCGATGTTTCCATCTCTCTCTCCCTCTGCCTTCCTCTCTCTCTAATGTCAATAAACAAACAAAAAAACAACTGATACAACTTAAAGAAAGGAAAACAATCCAATTAAAACATGGGCAAAGGTCCAGTGGACCTCCCCGAGTATCCCCCCCGCACCTCCACTCGATCCTGGGATTAGTCTCAGAGTGTGTCCTTCATGCAGGGAAAGTGTTTGATTAGTACCAGTTCTTGGATTTACAGACAATGTGCTCCACAACCCCACAGAAGGGTGATGAAAGGAATGCTCTGGGAGGTTAAGGGAAGGTGGCCAGGTTCCAGGGCTTTGTTTCTCTGTCTGGAATGCCAGTTGCCAGACAACTGTGGCAGCACCTTTGTGCTTCGTCCCTGTCCAGTTCACTAGACTCAGGCACAGCTCGTACTGCGTAGTCCTAAAAAAATGCTCACTAGAGGACAGGTGGATCCACTGCCACAGTTTTCCATTTTCTATATTGCAAACACTTGCAGACTGGCCACAGCCAGGGAGCAGAGCACAGGTTTGCACGGAGTGATAGTGTCTCTGGGATCTGTGGCACGGAATACCCTGTGATGTCAGTGGCTCTGGTGTCTGAGGTACCGGTATATTCAGTGGCCATGGAGCCAGGGTTTGAAGTACAGGCATGGGTGGAATCGCTGTGGAACTGGGGTCTGTGGCAGGTGCATACAGAGCAGCCATGGCTCTGGGGTCTAGGGCAAGCACAGGGTTGGTGGCGGCAGCCTTAGTAGTAGGATGGCTGTCCTGGGGCCTGTCGAGGTGTTCAGTGGCAAAAGCTGCCAGGGTCCTCCACAAAGCACACCTTGTGACTGATACTATTAGCATCTGCCCTGTTTCTTTGTTCTTAGCCTTCTCAATATGTCTCCATCATACTGATCTCACCAGCAATCTTTCCTGTGTGATTATTCTACATTTTTTGTTCCACTGTGTTGCTGTAGGTTCTTCATTAGACTCTTTACCCCTCCCATGGCTATTTTCACTCATGCATAGCTGTCATTTTTGTTGTGGGTTGGAAACAAAGGCTGGTATCTTCTACTCTGCCATCTTTCTGACATCACTCAGATCTTTTTCTCTTTGTATCTTGTAATAGTTTTTGGCTTAAAACCTTTTTAATGTGACATTAGTATAGCTACCCTGTTGCTCTCTTTTGGTTACTATTTCCTTGGAAGAACATTTTCCATTCTTTCACTTTTGACCTATTTATGTCTTTGGTTTGAAGTGACTCATTTGTAGACAGCATAAAGATAGGTGATGTTTATCAATTATGTAAACATCTGCCTTTCAATTGGATAGCTTAATTCATTTATATTTCAAATAATTATTCATAGAAAAGACTTGTAAATTTTTCCCGTTTATTTTTTATAAAAATATCTTTTATGTTAATCAATTCTTACAGTACTGCTTTCCTTTGTGTTTCATTTTATTTTTCTTGTGCACCAACTTGATTCCATAAATGGTAAAATTTAAACCAGTATTTTCCCTAATGTTTGTAGGCTGTTTAAATCTCTTCCATTTTTTTTTGTAATGTTTCTACTTTGGAATTCAATCTGTTTTACAGTAGTTACATATTATAAGTGCCTGATGTGATTACAAATTATTTGATAAAGATTATCAAATACTGCAGGAAACTCTTTGATTCAATGGAACACAATTTGAAAACGATCAATTTAACAATTGTAACTTTTTCCTAAAAGTTGTCTTCCAGAGTCTTACTGGGTTCTAAAATAATAGTTTCATAGAATAGAACTAGATGAGTTTTCAGAATCCAAATTGGTTTTTGTTTCTCTAATTATATCACCAATGCACTAATTATATCCTAATTTTAAATATATCTATAGCTGGTGATTTCACAAACTCCTTCGAAAGCAATACTACCTTAATTTATCTTTATCACTAAGAGCTCTTTTTACATGTACCACAGCTTTTTTATCCACTTGTCTACTGATAGACACTTGGGCTGTTTCCAGATCTTAGCTATTGTAAATAGTGCTGCTATGAACATAAAGAATACCCTGAGCCCAGCCGGTGTGGCTCAGTGGTTGAGCATCGACCCATGCACCAAGAGGTCACTGGTTCAATTCCTAGTCAGGGCACATGCTCAGCTTGTGGGTCCAATCCCCAGTGGGGGCATGCGGGAGGCAGCCAGTTGATGTTCTCTCTCATCAACGTCTCTATCTCACTCCCTCTCCCTCTCCCTCCCTCTCTGTCTTAAATCAATAAAGAAAAAAAAAATTTAAAGAATACCCTGAATCTCTGTTTCGTAGCAGAAAGCGTTTTGCTTCTCTTTTTGCCCTTGTCTTGCCTTCTTGCATTTTTACTTTCCTTTGTATTTAGCCTTTATGAAGTAATCAGTTTTCTTACCTTCTGGTTTGGCTGCTGTGGGAGTGTAAAAATAGACTTCCAGTAGGTCCACGTAAAGAACACAAAGATGGCATGGTAGAATATGAGGTAGATAACTGAAATTTAAGAAAAAAGAAAAAGTGTTTACACTAACATTTTGCCCATTTCTAAGAGTTTAAAAAGACATAAAGCTCAAAATCAAATTTCTATTTTGTTTTTTTATTACCAAATATTTTTTAGTATCACTATTAAATTTTAATTCTTACTTTACCCCATGCAGTGATAGAAACAATTTATAATGCCAAATTTTGAACCAGCGACTTTCTGGAAGTTGCATGTTTGAAAAGTTGCCATGCAATTCTGAGAATAAAGAGAAAATGTCCTTTATGAAAATATGGGGTAAGGTGCTGTAGCCAATTGTTATTAATTCTACCACTATGAGTGATGAAAAATGACAATAATATTATTTTCACAGCACTATAGTTTTCAATATGCTTTCATAATATCTTATTTAATTTTTTAAATAAATTTCAGACTCGGTAATAAAATAGGAATAGTTGATTAACTATAGGGGTATTTGATTATGCAAATTCACACAGCTACTGTATAATGTAGCCAGGTTTTAAAAGGAATATTTTTGACTCTAAATCACAAGTTCTTTTTAGTAGCTCCAAAGAATACACACTATTGAAATATGAGTTGTACCTTTAAGACAATTGTAAAAGTGGTTCACCACTGCTTTTCTTTGTATTCCCTTTGCCTCCTAGATAGCTCTTCTAATATGTGAAATTTCCGTATTCTCCACAGAGTTCATTATAGGACTAAAAGTTAGTTTACTGCTTCATTTTGAGTTCTTGCATGGTAAGCTCTTATTTTTTCCTTTTTGCAAAACTTTTATTGATTTTAAAGAGAGAGGAAGAGAGAGAGAGATAGGCACACACCCTGACCAGGGATAAAACCCACGACCTGGGTATGTGCCCTGACAGGAAATTGAACTCACAACCTTTTGGTGTAGCAGACAATGCTCCAACCAACTGAACCACAGTAGCCATGGCTAATTGCTTCCTTTTTTAAAAAATTATAAAATTTATTGGGGTGACATCAGTCAGTAAAATTATATCCTTCAAGTGTTCAATTCTGTGATACATTTTCTGCATATTGCATTGTGTGTTTTCTTGACTTGAGTGTTGAAACAAGCTCTTATTACTTCAATCCATCAGACAGACTCAAGGAAAAATGATGTTACAAACATGTTAAAAGGGCTGAGACTTTCATACATTTATGGCTGAATTTTTTTTTTTTAAAGAGCTGTACTTTCTTGGTCCAGTGCCCCCAGCCCTATAGTATATGATTTCCTTTTATGTGGTTGATTTCTGTAATTAGGAAATCTGATTTCCAAATTTAAACAACATAAAGTAAAAAGTAAATATCCACCAACACAAAAATCTAACTTTCCACCTCCCCTTCCTAAGGCATAACAACTGTTTGGTTTGGTGTTTGATGTGTATTATTCCAAATCTTCTTTTTCTTATATGTTTATATACATGTATATGAACATAATACATATTGAATTTTTAATATATTTAAAATTTTTCCATTGTATTTCTTTTGAAAAATAATACAAACACAAGATTCAAAATTTGAAGGTATAAAATTGTACACAGTGAAGTCTCCTTTCTATCCCTGTCCCTCAGTAACACAGTTTCCCTCCCTAAAAGTAAGAAATGTCACACTGTCATGACTTTATTCTGTATCATTTCAGATTTTATACATATAAAAGTACCCAAACAGTGTGCCTTTTTTCACACAAATAGCAGTATTCTATACACACTGTTTTCACCTTACTTCTTTTTCATTTACTCTAAGTTGTATATCATTCATTTAATATAACTTAGAGAGAGTGAGCTTCTTCATTATCATTTTTAAAAGTTGTATGGGGATCCAAGATGGCAGCAAAGTTGGTAGGAGTTACACTTACCACCTCCCAGGATCAAACTGGAATTACAACTAAAATATAGAACAATCAGCCTGAATAACCAACTGAAAACTAGCTGAACAGAATAACCAAGGGTTTACATAAGAAGCTACATTTAGACTGGTAGGAAGGGCAGAGATGCAAAAAAGGGGTGGCGCCACTCCCACGGGCAGCAGCTGATATCCTGGAAGGAGATCTCAGCTGCAAAGGTTCCCCCTGAGGAATTAGGGGTCTCAACCCCATGCTGGGCTTCCCAGCCCAGAGCATCAGAGCCAGGAAGAGGTGTCCACATAACATCTGGCTGTGAAAATCAGTGGGAATTCTGTCTGCCAAGGAGAGACAGGACTCTGCTAGAGACACAGGCTTCCACTCAAAAGGCAAACGCATGAAATCTCATTCATAGTCACTCACCCTGGACTCTTTCAGAGGTAGGGCAGAGTGGACTAGAGTTTTGTGAGGAGAGACTGAGGTTTGTGGTTCTGGGGAGAGAGCTGAAGGGATAGGTACCAGGAATTTTGTGGTAAGTTCCTCTCCCAACATCAGAAGCTATCTTTCTTGGATGGATAACTCCTCTCCTCATGGGATCAGCCTGGGAGAATATAATACCTTCACCCTCTGGACTGCCTGTCACCCCACCCTGCAGAGCTCACACTCTGCTGAGGAGTCAGCTGCCTGGGCAGGGGTGTAGAGGTCTGAGAAAACTTAGAGTGTGTCAGTGACTGGGTTTTGTGGCTCTGGGGTGGGGGCCACTCCTTCTTCTTTCTCACAAGCCTGACAGGCACTCCCTCTCATGAGAGATCTGCTAGTCCCATCCTCACAACTCCTGGTAGCCCTGCCCTGCTGAGATACAGCTGCTGGTAGACTCCAACAGACTAAGTTGTGTCTTTCTAAAAAGACACATTTTGGCCCGGCCAGTGTGGCTCAGTGGTTGAGCGTCGACCCATGCACTAAGAGGTCACTGGTTTGATTCCCGGTCAGGGCACAGGCCCAGGTTGTGGGCCTGATCTCAATGGGGGGCGTGCAGGAGGCGGCCAATCGATGTTCTTGCTCATCGATGTTGCTCTCTCTCCCTCTCCTCTCCCTTCCTCTTTAAAAATCAATAAAGAAAAAAATTTTTTTAAAAAAGGAGAAAAAATAAAATAAAAAGGAGCCATTTTGTCCTTACAGGTCCAAGGGGTGAAAGCCCTTCTTTCATACAGCCAAATACTGGTCTCTTTGTGCCTGACAGACTCTGCTGGCCTAACCCTGAAGATTTCCTGAGACTCTGCCCCATCACAAAGGTCTGCAGGCAACCAATGGGTGGCAGCTAGATTTGATATATCCTGGGACAAATGCTGAGGGGCCTCAGTCCTAACACTCTCACTGAGATTTAGCCTGTAACCTTCTGGTGAACACCACTTGCAACTACCTGGTGACTCAGTGAGAACCTTCTTCATGTAACATGAGTACTGCCAGAGGCTCTTTCAGTGATTGAACCTAACAGTCAGCTGGCAGACAAAGGCAGGTGGAGGCTAATCGCAGGGTGCCTAGGGCCTTTTGCTGACCTACCCCTGGACTTTATGCTGATGGAAATTGGCCTCAGTGCACAGCTTGATCCTATCTAGGCACACCCAAGACCAGTAGAGGCAGCTACAAACTGTGGATTGCTTAATAGCTACAAACAGGTTGCCCAGAACTAATCACAGGCAGCATCTGATATTGACCTGCACCAGACTCACTCCCAAGACTGGGAGACATAGAAGATCTACCTAATACATAGAAACAAACATAAAGAGGCAGCCAAAATGGGGAGACAAAGAAAAATGCCCGAAATAAAAGAACAAGAAAAGTCTTTAAAAAAAAAAAAAAAAAAAAGCCCTGGCCAGTTTGGCTCAGCAGTTAGAGCGTTGGCCTGTGGATCAGAGTACCCCGGTTCAGTTCCCACTAAGGGCACGTACCTCGGTTGCAGTTTGTCCCCGGTCCCAGTTGAGGTTGTGTGGGTGGCAACCAGTCGATGTGTCTCTCTCACATCAATGTTTCTCTCTCTCTCTTCCTCCCTCTCTCCCTCCCGCTTTATCTGTATAAAATTTTAAAAAATAAAAATAAAAACAGCTAAATGAAATGGAGGCAAACAATCTACCAGATACAGAGCTCAAAAAAATGTTTATAAGGATGCTCAACAAACAGTGAGAACTGCAAAAAAGTTAGTGAAAACTACAACAGCATAAAAAGGATGTAGAAAATAACCAGTCAGAAATAAAGAATACAATATCTGAAATGAAGAATACACTGGAAGAAATAAACAGTAGGTTGGATGAAACAGAATCAAATCACTGAATTGAAAGACAAGGTAGCAGAAAACATGCAATCAGAACAACAAAAAGAAGAAATAATAACTGAAAGCGTCCATAACCTGGTGAAGGAAAAAGACACTCAAGCCCAGGAAGTGCAGAGAGACCCAAACAAGATGACCCCAAAGAAGCCCATATCAAGACACATTATAATTAAAATGGGAAATGCAAAGACAAAGAGATAATTTTAAAAGCAGCAAGAGAAAAAGAGTTAGTTACCTATAAGTGAGTTCCCATTAGACTGCCAACTGGTTTCTCAACAGAAACATTTCAGGCCAGAAGAGATGGGCATGAAATATTCAAAGTGAGGAAAAGCAAGGGCCTACAAACAAGACTAATTTACCCAGCAATGCTATCATTTAAAATTGAATGAGGAACAAAAAGACAACTACTAACTAGATGAAGCAATTCATACTGTGAATTGGAGAAAAGCACTCCTCTTCCCCACACACATATGCACACAAACACTCACACCCTTTCTTCTTGGACAGCAGCCATACTTGTCATCATCAACAAAGTCATTCTGATGGAGAAAATGAAACAAAGAAGCTGGAAGCTTGAGGGCACCACCTTCCAGATGCATGAGAAAAGATCACTCTTTGTAGGTGAAGCCACCTGCCATGTGTGAGACCAGGCAAGAAGCCCTACAGGGAGGTCCACGTGATGAGCAACTGAAGCCTCTAGCCAACAGTCATGTGGGCGCGTCACCTTAGAAGCAGACTCTTCGTCCCCAACAAGTTTTCAGAAGACTGCCCTCAGCCAACTTTTTGACTACTAACTCCTGAGACACCCCAAGCCACAACTACTTGGCTAAGCCACTCCTGAATTCCTGACCCTCAGAAACTCTATAAGAGAATAAATGTCTATTCTTGCTTAAAAAAGAAAAATTGAATGAGGAACAAAAATCTTTACAGACAAGAAGAGGCTAAATGAGTTCATTACCACCAAACCAGTATTATAAGAAATGTTAATGGGTCTTCCTAAAGAAGAATAATATTTTTTTAAAAAAAGGAAAATAGTTATAAAGATTAAAATAACATGAAATAAGAGCCCATCAATAGTCACTTTAAATGTAAATGTCTTAAATAGTCCAATGAAAAGATATTGGATAACTGAATGGATAAAACAAACATCAGAATGAAAGATAGACACTAAAAGTAAACAGATTAAAAAAATGTTCATGCAAATGACAATAAAAATAAAAAACCTGGTGTAGCAATACTTATATCACACAAAATAGACTCTAATACAAAGGATATAATAAGAGACAAAGAAGGACATAAAGGGAGAGGTTGAAGTAATACCATCATAGTAGAGGATTATAACACTCACTGACATCATCAATAGATTTTCCAGACAAAAAAATCAAGGAGGAAATAGAGGTCATAAATGACACACAGGATCAGATTAATTTAATTGCTATCTTCAGAGTGTTTTACCATAAAGCAGCACAGTATACATTATTTTCAAGTGCACATGGAAGAATTTCTGGGATAGACCACATAATAGGACACAAAATAAGTATCAATCAATTTAAGAAAACTGAAATAATAACAAGCATCTTACCAAACCACGATCAAAAGAAAAAAACTGATAAACACACAAAGACATGAAGGCTAAATAACAGGTTATTAAATAATGAATGTATCGACAATGAGATCAAGGAAGAAATGTGAAAATACATGGAAACAATTGAAAAAGAGAAAACATCCCAAAACCTATAGGACACAGCAAAATCAGTCCTAAGAAGGAAATTCATAGCATTAGAGGCCTATCTCAAAAAACAAGAAAAATCTCAAACAATCAAACTTTACACTTCAAATAAATTAAAAAAAGAACAACAGCCCAGCCAGTGTGGCTCAGTGGTTGAGCATCAACTCATGGAGGAATAGGTTGCCAGTTTGATTCCTGGTCAGGGCACACGCCCAGGTTTCAGGCTCGATCCCCAGCAGGGAGCATGCAGGAGGCAGCCAATCAATGTTGATGTTTATCTCTCATCAATGTTTCTCTCTCTCTCTCCCTCTCCCTCTCTCTCTAAAATCAATAAAAACATATTTTTTAAAAATTTAAAAATAGACTTCTGGTCAAGATGGTGGCGTAGGTAAACGTGGTAGTTGCCTCTGCCCACAACCACATCAAAATTACAACTAAACTACAACACAACCATCATTCACAACCACCTGACATCAAGCTGAATGGAAGTACTACAACTATGAAATTAATGAAGAAACCACATGGAGACTGGTAGGAGGGGCAGAGGCATGGACAGGCTGGTCCCACACCCACATGTGGCGCATAAAAATCAGGAGGGCTACCTCCGCTGTGAAGGTCCTCCCTAAGGAATGAGGGGACCCTATCCCACACCAGGCTCCCAGCTCAGAGTTCCAGTGTCAGGAAGAGAAGTCCCCATCACTTCTGGCTGTAAAAACCAGTGGGAGTTGAGGCTGAGTGAGGCTGAAGCTTCTGGAGTCCTAGGCAGTTCCTCTTAAAGGGCCCGTGCATGGACTTACTGGGACTCGCTTTTTTTGGGCTCTAGTGTTGGGGAGGCAGCTTGAAAGGCATCAGAGACCTACGGGGAAGAACTGAGTTGTTTGGCATTGGGGTGAGAACTGGAGAGGCAACTTTCTCTCAGACAGACGTGCTGGCAGGAGGCTGTTATTCCTTTGGTGAGCCTATACCCCAAGTGGCCAGCAGACAGGCGTCATATCTGGGACTCCACCAACCTGGCTCACAGTGTTTGCTCCATCCTGGTGATTCTCTGAGGCCCTTCTCCACCCAACTTCTGGGCCCACCCAAGCTGTTTCAAATGGCTTTACCATAGGATTGGCCTGTCTTGCATCCTGCTTCAGATTTTCCTAAAATCTCTCAAACAAGCAGCATCTGGTCTCAGCAAGCCCCATACCTCTTGTTAAGTGGCCCCAGGCCCGGCACTAGAAGCAGCCAGCCTTAGTTCACAACTTGGCTTTTCCTGGGCACCTCTAAGCCCAGCACAAGAAGCAGCCATCTGCAGATCACTTTGTAGCTTATGCTAGGTGGCCCCGGGTAGGACACAGGCAGTGGCTGACCTTGCCCCAGAGCCAGCACACCCAGTGGACAGCTTCAGACAACATCAAAGCACCACCACCCAACCACCTCCACAAGTGACACATTCAATGAGTGGACTCAGTGGGTACCAGAGCCCTGCTGAAGTAAGTCTTGCTCTGTGTGGTGGGCCCCTACACAGCTGATCCTCCAAGGTAGTCAGAGGCCAGTGGTCAGTGGGCACATCCAGTCCTTGCAGCTGATCAGCCTGAGTAAATCCCTCCCATTGATGTGCCAACAGCAATCAAGACTCAATTACAACACAAGGTGTACAGTCCATACTAGGGGTGCACCTCGAGGGCCCAGCTGGGGTGATCAGGGAGGCTGTGCCACTGGACCCTACAGGACACCTACAACAATTGGCCACCCTATGAAGCCTAGGAGACATAGCAACTCTACCTAATACATAGAAACAAACACAAGGAAGCAGCCAAAATGAGGAGACAAAGAAACATGTCCCAAATGAAAGAACAGAACAAAATTCCAGGAAAAGAACTAAACAAAATGGAGATAAGCAATCAATCAGATGCAGAGTTCAAAACACTGGTTATAAGGATGCTCAAGAAAGTTAGTGAGAACTTCAAGGAACTTAGTGAGAACTTCAAGGAACTTAAGGAGAACTCCAAGAAACTTAGTGAGAACATCAACAACATAAAAAAGGACCAGTCAGAAATGAAGGATGCACTGAAATAAATAATAATTTACAGGGAATCAATAGTACAGGAGGTGAAGCCAAGAAGCAAACCATCAATTTGGAATATAAGGAAGCAAAGAACACCCAATCAGAATTGCAAAAAGAAAAAAGAATCCAAAAGAATGAGGACAGTGTAAGGAGCCTCTGGGACAACTGGAAGCATACCAACATTCACATCATGGGGGTGCCAGAAGGAGAAGAGAGAGAGCAAGAAATTGAAAACCTATTTGGAAAAATAATGACAGAAAACTTCCATAACTTGGTGAAGGAAACAGACATACAAGTCCAGGAAGCACAGAGAGTCCCAAACAAGATGAACCCAAAGAGGTCCACACCAAGACACATCATCATCAAAATGCCAAAGGTTAAAGACAGAGAATCTTAAAAGCAGCAAGAGAAAAGCAGTTCGTTACCTACAAAGAAGCTCCCATAAGACTGTCAGCTGATTTCTGAAAAGAAACTTTGCAGGCCAGAAAGGAGTGGCAAGAGATATTCAAAGTAATAAAAAGCAATGACCTACAATCAAGACTACTCTATCCTGCAAAGCTATCATTTAGAATCGATGGACATATAGAGTTTCCCAGACAAGAAAAAGCTAAAGGAGTTCATCACCACCAAACCAGTATTATATGAAATGTTGAAGGATTTTCTTGAGGAGAAGAACAAAAATATGAACAATAAAATGGCAATAAAGACATATGTATCAGCAATTGAATCTACAAACAAAATGAGCAAACAGAACAGAAATAGACTCCTAGATACAGAGAACTTTTTGTTGCTTGCCAGATGGGAGGGGGCTGAAGGGATGTGTGAAAAAGATGAAGGAATTAAGAAGTACAAATTGGTTGTTAGACTGATGAACCTCAAAGGGAAGGGGGGAGGGAGGGTGGGAAGAGATAAACCAAAGAACTTCCATGCATATATGCATAACCAATGGACACAGACAGTAGTGTGGGGAAGGCAGGTGGGGGGTGGGATTGGGGAGGAGGGAGTCAATGGGGGAAAAAGGGGGGACATCTGTAATACATTCAACAATAAAGATAATTTTTTAAATTAAAAATAAATAAATAAAAGAATGACAAATAAAGCCCTAACTGAGTAGAAGAAAGGAAACAATAAGAAGCAGAGCAAAATTAAACAAAATCGAGTATTTAAAAAAAACAATTTAAAAAAGCTGGTTCTTTGAAAAGATAAAAAAGGTTGACAAACTTTAACAAGACTCATCAAGAAAAAAAAGAAAGAGGAACCAAATAAATAACGTAAGAAATTAAAGAGGATAAGTAACAACTGATACCACAGAAATACAAAGACTTGTATAAAAATATTATGAACAACTATACATCAATATATTGAACAATCTGGACAAAATGAATAGATTCCTAGAAACATACAGTCTTCCAAATCTTAAGAAGAATAACAAAATTTGAATAGACTGATTACAACTAACAAAATTGAAGCAGTAATCAAAAAACTCCCAACAGCCCAGCCAGTGTGCCTCAGTGGATTGAATGTCATCCCATGGACTTAGAGGTCCTGGTTCAATTTCCAGTTGGGGTACATGCCCGGGTTGTGGGCTCGATCCCCAGTAGGGGGCATGCAGGAGGCAACTGATCTAACTTTCTCACATTGATGTTCCTATTTCTCTCTCCCTTCCTCTCTTTCTAAAAATATCAATAAAATATATACTTTTATAAAGCTCCCAGCAAACAAAAGTCCTGGACTGGATGGCTTCACAGGCAAATTTTGCCAAACATTCAAGAAAATCTAACACCTATGCTTCTCAAACTCTTGCAAAAAATGCAAGAGGAAGGAAGACTCCCAAGCTCATTTTATGAGGCCAACATTACCCTAAATCCAAAACCAAATAAAGGCACAACAAAGAAAGAAAATTATAGGCCAATATCCCAAATTAACATAGACTTTAAAACCCTCAACAAAAAATTAGCAAACTGGATTCAGCAATATATTAAAAAGATCATACACCAATGAGTGAACGGGATTTTTTCTGGGGATGTGAAGATGTCACAACATCTGCAAATCAATAAACATCATACACCATATAAACAAAATAAAGGATAAAAATCACATGATCATATGGAAGATGCAGAAGAGGCATTTGATAAAATACAGTACCAATTTATGATTTAAAAAAAACTCTCAGCAAACTGGGAATGGGAGTCATACCTCAACATAATAAAGGCCATATAAGGCAAATCCACAGTCAACACCATACTCAACAGGCAAAAACTGAAAGCATTTCCTTTAAGATCAGGAACAAGACAGGGATGTCTGATTTCACCACTTTTAAAATATAATACTGGAATCACACAAGAAAATAAAATAAAAGGCATCTAAATTGGAAAGGAAGATGTAAAACTGTCATATTTGGGGAAGAGATTAAGCAAGTAATTCATACGGGTATATGTATAATTGATGGACACAGAGAGTAATGCAGTGAAGGCCTGAGTAGGGGTGGGAGTGGATTGGAGGGGTAAAGGGGGGGACATCTGTAATACTTTCAACAATAAAGAAAAATAAATAAATAAGTAAATAAATAAAAATTTTCAAAGTTAAAAAAACTGTAATATTTGCAGATGACATGATACTGTATATAGAGAACCTTAAAGATTTCACTAAAAAACTACCAAAATTTATAAATGAGGTCAATAAAGTAGCCAGATAAAAAATAAAGATCCAGAAATCAATTGCATTTTTATACACCAATAATGATTATCAGAATGGGAAACTAAAAAACAATCCCATGTACAATTGCATTTAAAAATACCTAGAAATAAATTTAACCAAAAATGTAAAAGACTTGTACTCAAAAAAAATTATAAGACACTGAAGAAAGAAATTGAAGAAGAGACAAATAATTGGAAGCATATATTGTGTTCATGGACAGAAAGAATTAACATCATTGAAATGTCCATACTACCCAAAGCAATCTATATATTCAATGCAATTCCTATCAAAATATGAACGGCATATTTCTCAAAACTAGATCAAATATTCCAGAAATTTATATGGCACCAATGAATACCCTGAATAGCCACAGCAATCTTGAGAAGAATAAAGGTGAAGGAATCATACTACCTGACATAAAACTATACTACAATGCCATAGTAATCAGAGCAGCATGGTACTAGCATAAAAACAGACATATAGATAGATGGAACAGAACAGAGAGCTAAAAAATAAACTCATACCTTTAAGATCAATTAAGATTTTACAATAAAGCAAGAATAGGTATAAAGAGATTCTATTCAGTCCTGGCCAGTTTGGCTCAGCGGTTAGAGCGTTGGACTGCGGTCCAGAGAGACCAGGGTTCGGTTCCCGCTAAGGGCACATACTTCAGTTGCAGTTTGTCCCCGGCCCCGGTTGGGGTCGTGTGGGTGGCAACCACTCCATGTGTCTCTCTCACATCGATGTTTCTCTCTCTCTCCCTCCCTCTCTCCCTCTGCTCTGTCTGAAGATAAATGCAAAAATGTCCTCGGGTGAGGATTAAAAAAAAAAGAGAGAGAGATTCTATTCAATAAATAGTGTCAGAAAAATTTGACAGATACATGCAAAAAAAATTGAAAGCAGACTACCTTCTTACACCACGCCCATGAATGAACTCAAAATGGATTAAAGTCTTAAATGTAAGACTCAAAACCATAAAAAATGTAGAAGAAAACATAGGCAGTAAAATCTCGGACATTTCCTGCAGCAGTATTTTTGTTGATATATCTCCTCGGGCAAAGAAAAGAAAAGAAAAAGTAAATAAATGGGATGACATCACACTAAAAAGTTTTTGCACAGCAAGGAAACCATCAACTACAGTAAATGAAAAGACAACCCACTGAATGAACATATTTGTCAATGATACATCTGATAAGGGGTTAGTATCCAAAATTTACAAGAAAGTTTCATAAGTAAAAACCAATGCCCGGCCAGTGTGGTTCAGTGGTTGAGCATCGACCCATGCACCAAGAGGTCGCTGGTTCGATTCCTGGTCAGGACACATGTCCAGGTTGTGGGCCCGACCCCCAGTGGGGGGCATGCAGGAGGCGGCCAGTCGATGTTCTCTCTCATCGATGTTTCTGTCTCTTTCTCCCTCTCTCTCTAAAATCAATAAAGAAAAAAAAATTTTAAAACAAGCAAAAAGCAAAAAAAAAAAAACCAATCTAAATAAAAAGTGGTCAAAGAATTTGAATAGATACTTCTCAAGAAAGGACATACAGATGGCATATATATATATTCAACATCACTAATCATCAGAGAAATGCAAATAAAACCCACAGTGAGATATCACCTCAAGCCTGTCAGAATGGCTATCATCCACAAATCAAGAAACAGTGTTGGCAAGGATGTGGAGAAAAGGGAATCCCCATACAATGTTGGTAGAAAGCAGATTGGTGCAGCCACTGTGGAAAACATTATGGAGTTACCTCAAAAAAATAAAAATAGAACTACTTATGACCCAATGATTCCACTTGTGAAAATACATGCAAAGAAACCAAAAACTAATTTAAAATAATATATGCACCTCTATGTTCATTGCAGTGTTATTTAAAATAGCCAAGATTTGGAAGCAACCCAAGTGACCATCAGTAGATTAGAGGATAAAAAAAAAATCTGTGGCCCCCAGCTGGTGTAGCTCAGTGGATTAAGTGTCAGCCCATGGACTGAGAGGTCCCAGTTTGACTCCCATTCAGGCCACATGCCCGGGATGCAGCTTGATCCCCAGTGGGGGGCGTGCGGGAGGTGGCCGATCAATGTTTCTGTCTCACATTGATGTTTCTATGTGTCTCTCCCTTCCTCTCTCTCTAAAAAAAAAAAATCAATCAATAAAAATAGTGCAGTGTAATTTGAAACAAGTCACAAGAGAGTAACAGGGTTAGCAGGGACTTCAGATAGTCATTAGGCCTACTAGTGTGTATCTAGGCAAGGCTCACTTCTGCCCTAGTGTTCAGAAGTTCTTTACAGGTCTAACTTTCAACCTTCTGGTTACAATCGAATCTAATGTTAATTTATGGATTCCACTGTCTTTGAGAATCCTGAGATATAAAAAAATGTTACAAGTGAGATTGTTAATACTTAACATTTACAAAGCAGTTTACTGCTGTATACTTTTATTCCAGCTAGTTTAAAATAAATCTGTAAGATGTTATTACACTAGCCTCATTTTATAGAATTAGACGTTCATAGAAGTTGAGTTACTGATCAAAGGTAATAGAGCTATTAAATTATAGAGTTGGAAATCCAACCCAGATCTTCTGTCCCTAAATCCTGTGCTTTATCCCATTATGCCCCACTGCAGAAAAAAGAAGTAAAATTTAATCTTATTCTTCACTGTATTGATAAATTTAAGAGCTATCAGGAGAAAAGTGCTTTGGGATCATAGAACTCTAGAGTCAAAAGGGACCTTGAAATCATGCACTGTAGTAACATCATCTGAAAAGCTCAAATCCTGGCAACTAAAGTGATGCCATGAGGAAGGTTTTGAACTGAGTTGGGCTTACAAATGACAATCTACACTGGTATGGTTGAGTTCACTGATAAGACACAAAAAATGAAGATATCGTACTTTAAACACTAGAGAAAAGAGCAATGGAGCATCAAGTCTCTGATGAAGAGGCTTAAGTAAGCAAATGAGGGAATTGTATTGAAAAGTAAAAGAGAAGTGTAGGTTTGCTTAAGACTATGGAATTTGAAGTCAGAGAGTTCAAAGAATCCTACTACTTACTAGTTAGATGACCTGGGATGTTATTTAACCTCTCTAAACTTCAGTTTCCTTCTCAATAAAATGGACATAAGCATGTCTGCATCATTGTGTTGATGTAAATATTGAAGGAAGCAATGTATGCATAATATTTAGCTGGGTACCTGGCACAATAAATTATAATTTCTAATAATAACAACAAGCCTGGCCAGTGTGGCTCAGTGTTGAGCGTCCACCCACGCACCAAGAGGTTGCTGGTTCAATTCCCGGTCAGGGCACATGCCCAGGTTGTGGGCCAAATCCCCAGTGGGGGGCATGCAGGAGACGGCCAGTCGATGTTCTCTCTCATTGATGTTTCTATCTCTCTCTCCCTCTCCCTTCCTTTCTCTCTAAAATCAATAAAGGAAAAAAACACACAATAATAATAACAATATTATTGTCATTATTCCTATTACGGTAGAACATCACCTAAACCCCCACCTAAGTTGTTTTAAAAGTTTATTGTGAAAATATGTATTTTAATTATATATATGTGTGTGTGTGTGTATATATATATATATATATATATATATGCAGAAAAGAACCTTTGACCTTAAGAACCATGCATAAGAATAAAAGGCAACTCAAGATTTGCTCTAAGCCTATAACAATAGTAGCAAGCATTTTTTGAGTCATCAGTATGTGCTTGCTTACCACTGCTGTGGTTTACATTCATTAACTCATTAGATTTTCACAACTTTACAAAATAAGTAGAATTAATATTTCTATTCTACACATTAATAAAATGAGCACAAGGAGGGTAAAATAATTTACTAGGAAGTAGTGAAGCCAGGATTTGAATTTAGACAGTTCAGCTCCAGAACTCATACTTTTAACTACTATTAGATCTACTGTCTTCCCACCATTATGCTCTGTAGCCTCTATTGCTAACACCTCTGTCAAATTAGTAATAGCAAACTGGAGTTTTTTTGTTTTTTTATCCTCACTTGAGGACATTTTTGCATTTATCTTCAGATAGAGCGGGAGGGAGAGAGGGAGGAAGAGAGAGAGAGAAACATGGATGTGAGAGAGACACATTGACTGGCTGCCACCCACAGAACCCCAACCAGGGCCGGGGACAAACTGCAACCAAGGTACATGCCCTTAGCAGGAACTGAACCCAGGTCTCTCTGGACCGTGGGCTGATGCTCTAACCACTGAGCCAAACTGGCCAGGGCGCAAACTGGAGTTTTAAACTGCACAATATGAATGCTGTGTAGTTAATGAATTGCAACAATTAATTCCCATGAATTGAGAATTAAAAGCGGCTATATAAAGTGGCTACATAAATACTTACGGTTATACTTGAAAAAATAATGTAAAGCTAAAGGTTTGTTGAAACTCATGCTTAGCTTACAGATTGTTAATGGAAAATACCTCAATTTCATTGGAATGGTAGTATAAATTGCAGATCAAGAAAAGAAGGGGATGAGAAACGGAGAGGAGTATAGTAAGTATAGGAACTGTGATGATGAAAGACTTAGAAGCCCTCTGTGGAGCCCTTACTCAATACCTTAAAGAGGGGGTGGATTGGGTAAAAAGGCAAGGTACCTAGGAAAACAGTGATGAACCAAGAGAGAGCCTAGGGTCACTTTGGCCAACAGAGTTGTTATCTCTGCTCTTCTCTATCATAAATTTTGATAAGTTTCAATTTTTCTGATATAATCAAAAAGGCAACTCAAAATATGTTGTGCTCTACCTCTTGGTAAGCTTCCTGAAAACCATCATCCTTTATTTTCCACTCACCTCAGTGTATTCCTGTGAAAGTTGCTCAAAATATAAGCTTTCATGTAATTAATTCACTTTTAGATATACAGTGCTGACCAGTACAATGCACAACAACCTCTTACCTTTTTCTGCAGGGCTCAAAACAGTGACTGAAAAGAGAGAAAAATGTCAAAATTAATGATATTTGAAAACATTTTATTTCTAATCAGTTTTTCCATAGAATTATTTTTAAGGAAGTTTGTCAGTGGTACTTTAGGAAATCATTGGCCTACTGAGATAGGGGAAGGGAAGGATGGAATTTCATTCTTTGCTATCTTCTTTCATATTAAACCTTGAGTAATAAAGAATTTCTATTCATTCAACAAATAAAGGTATAACTTGATTTAAAATAAAACAGCAAATGGAAACACCAAAAACTGAAGAACTTAAAAGCTGATAAATGAGATGATTATTCGTTTTCAGAAAGTATTCACTGTAGAACATCTTTAAATACCAAGCACCTCTTGAATCTTCAGAGGTAACCTAGTGTGGAGGTTGCATGCAAGCTCTGAAGTAAAACTGTCTGGGTGAGAAACCCAGTCACACTATTTTTCAGCCCTGCACAAGATCCTTAACTTCCCTAACAGCACCTACCTCACAAGGTTACTTGACATTTAAATGAGATAATGCATGAAAATGCTGTTTAGCATAGTATCTTACATAAGGCAAGAGCTTAATGAATATTAATTATTATAATATTTGAACTAAGATTTCATAGAATATCAGAACTGAAAGGGAATTTAGGGATTATCTCATTTATCTGTGTTATTTTAAAGATGGGATAAATGGACTAGAGAAGTATGAAGTGATTTGCTCAAGGTCATAGAGCAAGTTATAGTAGAATAGGGACTAGATTCCAGCCTTCAGGGCTTTTTCTATGTGTTGTGTCTACCTTTCCCAATCATTCCTTGCTGGCAAACTGTCATATATACATATCTTTTGCTCAGAATGTCATTGGTATAACGTGAGGCCTACCTATCTTTACTCACCAACATCTGTGTGCGCTTGTACTAGGTGCTAAGGTATGGTGAAATCACACAGCATGACTATCAATCAGGAGAAACTATTAAATTAAGATAGTTTTTGTACACAATCATAAACACTTAAGGACCAGAAAATAATGGAGTAAAAAACAAACACACAGAATTTAACTGTATTCTAGGGGTTATTTCCTTAGGTTCTTCATTAGTCATACTGTCTCTTTCTCTTCATTTGCAAGTCTATTTTTGTTGAGCCTTTAAAAATTCTTCTTTAAATGATCATTTGTATGGACTTTGTCAAACCTATTCCATTTTGTATGTGCTAAAAATCTGACAATATAATGTCCTTTTTTTCAATATATGTACCTGAAGATTGACAGCAATTACTATTTTTTTCAGATAAAAAAATCCTATTTAAAAATGATGAAAAGAAACATATATACTACTCATACAATAAAATAGAAGTGAAAACAAAAAACCTTGATGGGTCAATCTGGAAACTCATGATTTTTGCATGTACATGTTATATGATTGAATCAGTTCCACTAGACCCTGAATTGGGTTAATAACATCTCTTTCAAATGGAGTGAGAGAAAGAGAGTAGAGTAGCTTGGAGATCATATTAATAAAGAGTAGCTGACAGTTTTCTGGTTGGTGAACAGTTGGAGGTGCATGGAGAGTGGTGCACCTGGAGAGGGCATGGAAGTTCCATGTCCCTTCCCACATACCTTGCCCTCTGAATCTCTTCCATTTGACTATTCTTAAGTTATACCCTTTTATAATAAACCAGGAATCTTGTTCAGCATAACATGTGGCATATATAATCCTTTTAATAAATGATGGCTGAATTGATAAATGAATCAATATTAATGATGGCAAAAAAGGAGCTCCAGTATCTTCTTTGGAACAACATTATAATTAGAAACCACATTTCTAATCAAGGCTTCAACATTAAGTAGTCAATAAGAGTAATGTCAGGTTGTAAAAGTAGAGACAGAGCAGCCACACAGTCTTGTCTTTATTTAAGAAGTCTGCTGAGTCAACAGCAATCAAGACTCAATTACAATATGAAGGCTCACATAACTCACATCAGAGATACTCCTGGAACATGTAGTTCAGGAAGTAAGGGAGACTGCAGCACTGAGACCCACAGGACAAGTACTACAGAAGACTACCCTGTGAAGACTGAGAGATGTGGAAGATCTACCTCATACATAAAAATAAATACAGCCAAAACGAGGAGACAAAGACAAATGTCCCAAATAAAAGAAAAGAAGAAATCTCCAAAAAAAGAACTAAATAAAATGGAGGCAAGCAATCTACCAGATAAAGAGTTCAAAACAATGGTTATAAGGATGCTCAAGGAACTTAGTGAGAACTTCAACAGCATAAAAATGCATAGAAACCATAAAAAAGAACCAGTCAGAAATGAAGAATACAGATAATAACAAGCTAAAGGAGTTCATCAGCAACAAATCAGTATTAAAAGAAATGTTAAAGGTACTTCAATAAGAAGAAAGAACTTGGGTTGGTGAACACACAATACAATATACAGATGATGTAGTATAGAATTGTATACCTGAAAGCTATATAATTTTAGTAACCAATGTTACCCCAATAAATTCAATAAAAAGGTAAATAATAACAATAATAACAATGATAATGATGATGTTAATATAAAAAAGAAGAAAGAAAACAGGAACAGACAAACAATAAAATATCAATAAATACACAGCTATCCATAATCACTTTAAATGACTTAAATGATCCAATCAAAACACACAGGGTAGCTGAACGTTGTCTACAAGAGAAGCAACTCAGAAGGAAAGACACAGACTGAAAGTAAGAGGATGGAAAAAGACATTTCATGCAAATGGAAACAAAGAATAGCTGGAGAAGCAATACTTATATCAGACAAAATAGATTTTAAAACAAAGGCTATAACAAGCGACAAAGAAGAACATTACATAATGATAAAGTAAGCAATCCAACAGTAGGATATAAACCTTGTAAACATTTATGCACCCAACATAGAAGCACCTAAATATGTAAAGCAAACCTAATGGACATAAAGGGTGAGATACACAGTAATACAGTCATAGTATGGGACTTCAACACACCATAGACATTAACATATAGATCTTCCAGACAAAAAAATCAACAACAAAAAATCAGCCTTAAACAATATATTAGATAAGATTAGTGTAATTAATATTTTCAGAGAATTTCTATCCAAAACTGCAGAATATATATTCTTTTCAAGTGTGCATGGAACAGTCTCAAATACAGACCACATATTAGGCCACAAAACAAGTCTCAATAAATTTAAGAAGACTGAAATCATATCAAGTATCTTTTCCAACCACAATAGTATGAAACTAGAAATCAGTTACTAGAAAAAAAAAAAAGAAATCTGAAAAACATACAAATATGTGGAGGCTAAATAATATGTTACTAAAAAATGAATGGGTTAACAATGAGATCAAGAACAAATCAAAAGATACCTTGAGACAAATGAAAATAAAACAAAACTATGCAAAATCCATGGGACACAGAAAAAGCAATTGTAAGAGGCCTATACTTGAAACCTATATAATTTTATAAATCAATGTCACCCAAATAAATTCAATAAAAAAAGAAGCAAGAAATTTTTCAAATAAACTACGTAACCTTACACGTAAAGTACCTGGGAAAAGAAGAACAAAGCCCAAAGTGAGTAAAATAAAGGAAAAAATAAAGATCACAGTGGAAATAAACAAAATAGAGTCTAAACAAATAAAACAAAAGATCAGTGCAAACAAGATCTTGTTCTTTGAAAAGATAAAGAGTATTGATAAACCTTTTTAACCTGACTCATCAAGAGAAAAAGAAAGAGGTAACAAATAAATAAAATCAGAAATGAAATAATAACAACTGATACCACCAAAATACAAAGGATTATAAGAAAATACTATAGAGAACTACATGCAAACAAATTGGACAATCTGGAATAAATGAATACATTTCTAGAAACATACAGTCTCCCCAGAGTAACTCAAAATGAAACAGAAAATGTGAACAGACCAATTACAACCAATGAAATTGAAGCAGTAATCAAAGAAACCCCAACAAACAAATTCCTGGACTCAATGGCTTCACAGTTAAATTTTACCAAACATTCCAAGAAGAAATAAAAAATAACCTCTATAAACTGTTCCATAAAATTCAAGATGAGGGAAAACTCCCAAGCTTATTTATTCAGATTCAAAAGTAGGTAAAGACACTACAAAGAAAGAAAATTATAAGCCAATATCCTTGATAAACATAGATGCAAATATCCTCAACAAAATATTAGCAAACTGAATTCAGCAATAGATTAAAGTGATTATACATGATCAAATGGGATTTATTCCTGGGATGCATAGGTGGTAGAATACATGCAAATCAATAAACTCGATACACCACATAAACAAAATGAAGCATAAAATCATATAATCATATCAATAGATGTAGAAAAGGCATTTTGTGAAATCCAGCACCCATTTATGTTGTTTTTTTTTAATCCTCACCCGAGGATATTTTTCTATTTATCTTCAGATAGAGTGGGAGGGATGGAGAGAGAGAGAAAGAAACATCGATGTGCAAGAGATACATCAACTGGCTGCCTCCTGCACGACCCTGACCAGGGCTGGGGACGAACCACAACCAAGATACATGCCCTTGACCAGAACTGAACCCGAGACTCATTGATCCCCGGGCCTAACTGCTGAGCCAAACAGGCCAGGGCTCCAGCACCCATTTATGATAAAAGCTCTCAGCAAAGTGGGATAGAGGGAATGTACGTAAACAAAATAAAGGGCATAAATCTACAGCTAACATTATACTCAATGAAAAAACTAAAAGCATTTCCCTTAAGATCAGGAAAAAGACCGAGATGTCCACTTTCACTTCTTTTATTCAACATAGTACTGAAAGTCTTAGCTACAGCAATCAGACCTAAGGAAGAAATAAAAAGCATCTAAATTGGAAAGAAAGAGGTAAAACTCTCATTATTTGCATATGGCATGATATTATATAGAGAGAACCCTAAACATTCCACACAAAAAACTACCAGAACTACTCTAGCACACTGCTGGTGGGAATGCAGACTGGTGCAGCCACGATGGAAAACAATATGGTGTTTCCTCAAAAAATCAAAAATCAAATTGCCATTTGGCCCAGTGATCCCACTTCTAGGAATATATCCTAAGAAGCATGAAACACCAATCAGAAAGAATATATGTACCCCATGTTCATAGCAGCACTACTTACAATAGCTAAGATCTGGAAACAGCCCAAGTGTCCATCAGTAGATGAGTGGATAAAAAAGCTGTGGTACATATACACAATGGAATACTATGTAGCTGTAAGGAAGAAAGATCTCTTACCCTTTGAGACGACATGGAGGGACCTGGAGAATGTTATTCTAAGTGAAATAAGCCAATTAGAGAAAGACAAATACCACATGATCTCACTTATTTGTGGAATACAATTAACAATATAAGCTGATGAATAAAATAGACCCAGAGACATAGAAAGAAGTAGGGTTCAGACTCACAAAGTAAATAGTCAGAAATATGTTGCTTTTTTTTTTTTTATCTTCACCCGAGGACATTTTTCCATTTTTTTTTGTTTTTGTTCAGATAGAGTGGGAGGGAGAGACAGGAAGAGAGAGAAACATCGACGTGAAAGGGACACGTCGAGTGGCTGCCTCCCGCATGACCAACCAGGGCTGGGGACAAACCGCAACCAAGGTACATGCCCTTAGCGGGAACCGAACCCAGGTCTCTCTGGACCACAGGCCAACGCTCTAACCGCTGAGCCAAACCGGCCAGGGCATATGTTGCATTTTTATACACCAATAATGAACTATCAGAAAAAGAAACTAAGAACACAATCTCATTAACAACTGCATCAAAAAACAAACAAACAAATGAACAAAAACCAACCTAGGTAATATATTTAACCAAGCAGATAAAAAAAAAAAAAACACCTGTATTTGGAAAATTACAAGACACTAAAGAAAGAAATTAATTACGATACAAATAAATGAAGGGATACACCATGGTCATGTATAGAAAGAATTAATATCACTAAAATACCCAAAGCAATCTATAGATTGAACATAATTGCCATAAAAATACTAATGGTGGATTTCACAGAACTGGAGCAAATAATCCAAAAATTTGTATGAAAACAGAAAAGACCCTGAATAGCAGCGACAATCTCGAAAAACAAGAATAAAGTTGGCGGTATCTCACGACCAGTTATCAAACTATACTACAAGGTTATAGCAACCAAAACATCCTGGTACTGACATAAAAACAAACACATAGATCCATGGAATAAAACAGAGAGCCCAGAAAAATACCCATGCTTGTATGGTCAATTAATCTATAACAAATGAAGCAAGAACATACAATGGGGTAAAGACAGTCTAGTCAATAAATGGTGTTCAAAAAATAGGACAGCTACATGCAAAAAAATGAAACTGTATACAACCATATACAAGAATAAACTGATGAACAACTATATGGCAACAAATTGGACACACTAAAAGAAATGGATAAATTCCTAGGAACATACGATCTTCCAATACTGAATCATGAAGAATCAGAGAATCTGAATAGATTACAACAAATGAAATTGAAGCAGTAATCCAAAAACTCCCTGCAGAGCCTGTTTCAGAGGAGGGCTGAAGATGGCTGAAGCCTAAGGAAGTCCTGTCTGCTTGCTCCTAGCACAGGACTGGACTTGAAGCTAAACTGCAGAACATTAGACTTGAAAAACCACCTGAAAATAGCTGATTGGAAATACTGCGAGTGGGGAGCATGGAGATGAGACAAGGGAAGACTAGAAGTGTACAGCTGCGCCGTGCCTGGGAAGCCAGAGGGAAGGTGCAGCATTGCAGCTCCTGCCCCCTGGGGTGGGGGGACACTCAGCCTACACAAGAGATCCCCAAAGGAGAGCAACAGAGAAGGGAAGGGGAGCCCACATAGCATCGGAGAGTGGGAATCAGAAGTGATTCAGCCCACCAAGGGGACTCAGACAGCACTATCCCAGGTTGAAAGTGAGTGCGTGGTGCCAACACCAGCCTGGGAAGATTGCGTTGACTGTGGTAGCTGGGAGGGGCCACAAAGCAGAATTGAGGACCTGAGAAGGGGTCTGAGAGGATTACCCAGCTCTGAATCTGAAGGGCCAATTGTTCACTGAAAGAACTTTGAAGGAGGCTAGGCAGAGTGCGGGGAGAAAGAGGCATGATCCTCCCCACCTCCACCAAGGAGGTGCCCCTCCCCCCACCGGTGGACCAGCTCTGGGCTGGAAATCAGCACACCAGCAGCTGGTCCTGGCGGCGCTGGGGATCCGGACTTCTGACCAGGTGGGAGCCTGGGAAGAAGCTCTGCCCAGCGAGTGCCAGCCTTGGTGAAAAATTAGAGAGCCAAGCAGGGTGGGGTTTTTTTCCTCCTTTTTCTTTCTATCCTCCCCTGGTTGGGGTGGTGACCAGGGGGTGCCAGGAACCCAGGCAGAGCTGAGGCATTGGAAGGAGAGGAAGTGACTGCCTGCTCCTTCTACAGGCTACAGGCACCACCCCCAATGCAAATATTTAAACCACCCTGTCCGGACCTGATACCTGCAGAGCTTGGTGCCTTGAGTGAAGAGAAAGCAGCCCAGAACAAGTACATTCAAAGGGCGAGCCTGAAGCCGACCCAGCCTCTAGGCTAGGGAAGCCCTGCCCACAGGACTACCTAGGATCCCACCCAGAGGGCTTCGGGCAGGAGGCCCAGGGCCAGGCAGGGAAAGTGATTCACATAGGCCTGCACCGGAGAACTGCCCAAAAGGGCAGAGACTCACACACCAAGGGGCCAGATCCAAAAACATCTGAGCAAAATCCAGTGAGATCCAAGGTTTTTGCTGTTGGGGTGGTTACTTTTTTCATTTTTATTTTTAATTAATTTTTTTCTTCTTTTCTTTTCCCAATTTTTACTTTCGTATTCTGTATTTTCTTCAGCATTATTTTCTGAAATTATTTCATTCATTATTTCGTACCTTTTATTTGTTATACTTACCCTATCTCTAGTCTCTGTCTTCTTTGCTTTCATTGTGTATGTGTTTTCTGTTTGTTTATCTTTTAATCTTTTTATTGAGGCTATTGCTTTTATCATTACTGTTGCTGATATTTTTTTCAGGTTCTTTTTGGTTTGGTCTGGTTTTGCCTTGCATTGTTTGCTTCCATATTCCTTTTTTTTCCCCTCTCCTAATTCTTTTGGTCTTGCACCTTTTATTATTATAGAAGTGTGTGTCTGTGTGTGTGTGTGTGTGTGTGTGTGTGTTGTTTGCTTGTCTTTTAATATGTTTGTTGATGCTGTTGCTTTTATTATTGTTGTTGCTATTTTTCTCAGATTCATTTTGGTCTCATCTGGTTTTGCCTTGTTTTGTTCTGTCAGCACCTATATAACAGTTGGCAAGACAGGGTCAGTATTAAGACTCATAGTCAACAACCCTGAGGGATGAGCACACCCACAAATGGACAATAGCAATCAAGACCCAAATTCAACAGGACAGCCCACATACCCCATACAAGGGTCATTCCTAGAACACCCAGCTCAGAAGATCAAGGGGACTATTCCACTGGGTCCCACAAGAAGGCAATGATGACCAACCAGACTGGCAGCATTGGAATGGAGTGAGTTTTCCACTGCAAACATCTGGAAATGTTGTAGAGGATATGTGGACATTGCTTAGGCAGGGGATTTGACTTTAAAGTCCTTTTCATTCCTAAAATCTGTAAGGAGTCAATAAGTCCAAGGGAAAATATGTTCTTGAAAAATTATCTGTTGTAAGTTATATACTTCTTAGAAAAAAAAAGAGGGCCTTTATTCTAAAACATTGTGGCACTCGGTAGTTTCTCCTGTCCTTTATTTTTCTAATATTGCCCTTTGTGTTATTAAAGTAAGAGATGAAGAAAACTTCAGTTATATTTAAAATGAAAAGTTATAGTCATACTAAACTCTCACAAAATGAATCTCGTAGCATGACTCTCTTGGTCATTCTGTTTTTTATTCTCAAAATGGATACTGTTAGTCACCAAAAAATATCAGAATAGGGAAATCCACGTTTTCATCCATTTCCCCAAAGCCATGATTGAAGTGGCAAAAACTGTGAGAATCAACTTTTGAAGAACTGTGGAATCTAGTAAAAAATGTACAATAATCAAGAGGGAAGACTTGGTGAAGAAAGGAGCTGCTGCTTTTTCATAAGAGAATGCTGCAATATTTTAAACTGCTTGTCTACTATCCTCCACCCCCGAGATCTGGAGAGTCTGTGAGAATGGCCTCATGCAGGTGACCAATGCCAGAGGAAGCAATATGGAATACAATGATCAAATTATGGTTGTGAGTCTGGACTCCCCGGTGGCTCCCTCAAAGACCAACACAAAGGCTTCCCTGTGTTTTGTCTATCAGATAATTCTCAGGCTTGGGGCACCTTCTTGGTTAGCTTTTGCTGAAAGCATTTATAAGCAGAGTTATTGACCACAGTGCCCCTCATGAAGCACAGAACAACATTTGAGACAGGAAACTGACAGGACAAAAAGCTTGGAAAGGAAGACATTGAGTATAAGGTTGGGAGGGGAATAAGTGTTTAAAAGCTACCATGTGTGAGAAGGGCACACCCACAGAAAGGGTGGGATGCATGGTCAGAAAAGGCCTGAGAACACCCTAAGCTTTCACCTCTAACTGGCTTTCAGGCACTGCAAAGCAGGGGATGAACACTAAGGCAGTCTTAAACAGCCTGCAAGAAGTTGAAGGAGTGCCCCCAACACAGAGCTAATCTGCAAAATCTGGGAGAGTATATTTTTTCTTCTTTTCTATTTCTTATATTTAAAATGAAAAGTTATAGTCATACTAAACTCTCACAAAACGAATCTTGTAGCATGACTCTCTTGCTACTGACATTTATTAAATCTTTATCAAATGAGTAACTGAACAAAAGTTTAAGGAACAGAGACTTTGAGACCACACATAACAGAGAATAGTCTTTAATACAGAAAAATCACTAAACAAGCAAACAACAACTTACAACAGGCAGCAAAAACACCACCCCCCCGAGGGGGGAGGGAAAATCTGATTTCTATTTACATAGGTAAATATACAAGCCAGTAGTAGTGTATATTTGGTTTTCTACTCTTCTTTTATTTACCATATGATTTATAAAACAATAATGATAAATCTATGTTAACAGGCACACAATGTATAAACATGCAATTCATGACAATAACAACATAAAGTGGGAAATGGAGCTGTAAAGAAGCAGGATTTTGTATACTATTAAACTAAGGCAATATTAATTCGAATTTTATTACTATAAAGTTAACATGTTAATTGTAATACATAGGATAAGCAATACAAAAATCTAAAAAATAGCCCGGCCAGTGTGACATGTCTAGGTTGTGGGCCAAATCCCCAATGGGGGGCATGCAGGAGGCGGCCGATTGATGTTCTCTTTCATCGATGTTTCTATCTCTTTCTCCCTCTCCTTTCCTCTCTCTCTAAAATCAATAAAGAAAACAAAATTTAAAAAAAATAAGAAGTGCAATCTGAAAAAAAAAACAACCTAAAAATATATATTAAAAAGGAAAGGAAAGCAAAATAGATACACTAAAAATAAAATAATCAAATAAAATTTCAGTGAAATAATGAGCTATCACTACACACATAATAGAATGGCAAAACTCCAAAATGCAGAAAATAACAAATGCTGACAAGTATATGGAGTAACAGAAACTCTCATTCACTTCTGATAGGAATGCAACATGGTATAGCCACTTTGAAAGACAAGTTTTCAAAGAAATCCATGTAAGTAGTAACCAAAAGAGAGCTAAGGTGGCTATGATAAGACATAATAGACTTTAAGTTAAACATTGATACAAGAGATAAAGGAAGATATTATATATTGATAAAGGGGCTAATTCATCAAGATGACATAACAATTATAAACATATATATGCCTAACAACAAAGTCCTAAAATATAGAAAGCAAACTTTGACATAACTGAAGGGAGATGTAAACAATATGAAAATATTAGCTGGACACTTCAATACCCACTCACAACAATGGATATAACTATTAGACAAAAGATCAATAAGAGAATAGAGGACTTGAACAACACTGTAAACCATTTAGACCTAACATTCATATGTAGAACACTGAACCCAATAACAGAAGAATACATATTTTTCTCAAATACACATGTACCATTATCCAATATAAGCCAATTATTAGACCTCAAAACAAATCTCAATATATTTAAAAGACTGAAATCAGCCTGGCTGGTGTGGCTCAGTGGTTGAGAGTCGACCCATGCACCAAGAGGTCGCCCGTTTGATTCCCGGTCAGGGCACACGCCCAGGTTGTGGGCCCAATCCCCAGTGGGGTGCATGCAGGAGGTGGCCAATCGATGTTCTCTCTCATCGATGTTTCTATCTCTCTCTCCCTTTCCCTGCCTCTCTCTCTAAAACCAATAAAGAAAAAAAAATTTTTAATAATAATAAATAATTAAATAAAATAAAAGACTGAAATAATACAAAGTATCTTCTCTAACCCAATGGAATTAAACTAGAAATGAATAACAATGACAACTACAAAATTCAGAACTATGGGGAAATTAAACAACACACTCTTAGACAATCAGTGGATTGAAGAATAAATTACAAGTGAAATTAGAAAATACTTATAGATGAATTAAAAACAAAAACACAATATACTAAATCCTACACTATACAATGAAAGCAGAACTCGGAGGGAAATTTATGTCTGTAAATGCCAGCATTATTTAATAATAAATATCTCAAATCAATGATGTTACTTTATACCTTAGGAAGTAAAACAAAAGACCAAAATGAACTCAAAGCTAGCAACGAGAATGATATAACAAAGAAGAGAGTGGGAAAAAAATAACACATAAACAATAGAATCAACAAAATTGAAATCTGCAACCTTGAAAAGATTAACTAGACTGAACAGAAAGAAAGAGAAACAATAAAATTACTAATATCAGAAATGTAAGTGGAGATATTAATAGAAAACTTGCATAAATAGAAAGGATAAACTAGGAACAAGTGTACGCTAACATTCAGATAATCTAGATGAAATGGACAAATTCTTAGAAAAACAGAAACTGCTATTATTACTGACTCAAGAAGAAAGAAAATTTGAGTGGACTTTTAAGTAAAATGATTGAATGAATAATCAAAAACCTCCCAACAAAGTAAAGCTAAGACCAAATGGCTTCACTGGTGAGTTGTACCAAATATTGAAACAGAATGACACTAATCCTTTTAAAACTCTTACAAAAAATTTGAAGATGAAAGAATACCTTCTTAATCGAAATAAGCCAGTCAGAGAAAGACAAGTATCATATGATCTCACTTATATGTGGAATGCAATGCAAAATAAACTGGTGAAGAAAATAGATCCAGAGACACAGAAACAGGGAACAGACTGACGAATCTCAGAAGGAAGGGAGGTAGGGTGGGAAGAGATTAACCAAAGAACTTATATGCATATATGCATAACCCATGGATACAGACAACAGTGCAGTGAAGGCCTGGTGGGGATAGAAGTGGGGTGCAGGGGGTCAATGTGGGAAAATGGGGGAGGCATCTGTAACACTTCCAACAATAAAGACAAATTTTTAAAAAAGAATACTTTCTAACTCATATGAAGCCCGCATTATCCTGACACTCAAGTTCAATAAAGACATCACAAGAAATGAAAATGACATACAAATATCTGTTATGAATATAAGTGCAAAAACTATTCAATTACTAGCAAACAAAATTCAGCACCATATTAAAGTATTACATATCATGATGAAGAGAGATGAATCCAAGAAATGTAAGAGTGGTTCAACATATGAAAATCAATAATGTAATGCACTACATTAATAGAATAAAGGAAAACCCACACAATCATCTCAATTGACGCTAGAAAAGCATTTGACAATATTATACACACACTTTCATGAAAAATTCTCAAAAAATTAGAAATAGAAGAAAAGTTCCACAACTTAATAAAGGGCATTAATGGAAAAATCTTTATTTTCAGATGATGTGATCCATGTACAAATAATTCTAAAGAATCCACAAAAAAGCCCGGCCGGTGTGGCTCCATGGTTGAGCGTCGACCCATGCACCAAGAGGTTGCCGGTTCGATTCCCAGTCAGGGCACGTGCCCAGGTTGCGGCCCGATTCCCAAGGGGGGGGGCATGCAGGAGGCAGCCAATAGATGTTCTCTCTCATCAATGTTTCTATCTTTCTCTCCCTCTCCCTTTCTCTCTCTCTAAAATCAATAAAGAAAAAAAAAAAAAAAAAAGAATCCACAAAAAAACCTGTCAGGCCTAATGAATAAATTAATCAAACTTGGAGAACACAGGATCAACAACCCATATAAGTTTTATTTCTATGCACAAGCATTGAAAAATCATAACAAAAAATTAAGAAAACTATTCCATTTATAATAGCATCAAGAAAAGTAAAATACTTAGGAATAAATGTAACCAAAGAGGCTCAAGACTTACACAATTAAAATTCTAAAATATTGCTGAAAGCAATTAAAGACCTAAATAAAAGATATCCCATGTTTATGAGTTATGAAAACTTGATATTGTTAAAATGATCATTCCCTCCAAAAGAATATGCAAATTAAGTGCAATCAAAATTCCACCAACAAAATTTTGCAGAAGTGGAAAAGCTGATCTTAAAATTCATAACCTCTATGATGTCTGTAATAAAAATGGAAAACAACAAGTATTCGTGAGGATATGGAGAAATTGGAACCCTCCTACATTACAGGTAGGAATATCAAATTGTGCAACCATAGTGGAAGTTATTTTGTAGGTTCCTTAAGAAGTTAAACATAGAATACAGCCTAGCAATTTCCACCAGTCTCCCTGGTATTTATTCCAAAGAATTGAAAACAAGTATTCAAACAAATACTTGTACAAATACTTGTTTATAGCAGCACTCTTCAGAATAGACAAAAGGTGGAAACAATCCAAATGTCCATCAAGTAATGGATGGATAAAGTGTGGTATGTACATAAAATGGGTTATTAGCCGTAAAAATGAATGAAGTACTGCTATATACTGCAATGAGAATGGATCTCAAAAGTACTATGCTAATTGAAATAATCCAGACACAAATGAACACATACAGGGCATGGCAAAAGTAGATTTACAGTTGTGAGTATGTGAAACACAGAGTTTATTCTTGCATTATTATCTATTAATTATTGTATTATTTTCCATATGAACGCTTATAATCTTACTTTTGACACACCCTGTATTGTATTATGCCATTTATGTGAAACATGTAAAATAGGTAAATCCATAGTGACGAAACACAGATTAGTGACTGGTAGAGACTGGGAAGAGGAGAAAATGGGGAATGACTATTTAGTGACAATGAGGTTTCCTTTTGGAATGATGAAATGTTTTGGAACTAGATATTGGTTATGGTGTACTAAAGGTCACTGAATTGAACACTTTAAAAACAGTTAACTTTGTCCTGGCTGGTTTTGCTCAGTGGTTAGACTATCGGCCGACGGACCAAATGGTCTCTGGTTCGATTCCTGGTCAAGGGCACGTACCTAGGTTGCAGGTTCAATCCCTGACCCTGGTTTAGGTCGTGCGGGAGGCAGCCAATCGATGTGCCTCTCTCACATGAATGTTTCTCTCTCTTCCCTCCCTTCCACTCTCTCTAAGAATTAATTGAGAAATATTCTCGGGCGAGGATTAACAACAATGACAAAAAAAAAAAGAGAGAACATGTAAATAAATAAATAAAAATAATTAATTTTTGGATATGTGAATTTTACCTAAAAACTGGATACTTTATAGTTGTATTGCTTTGATATCAGGCAGCCTTGACATCCAATTCTCCATTGATTTACTAAACGTGTGACTTTAGTAAAATTTGATTTAACGTTTCTGAAAGCCAGGTCTCTAATTTGTTAAAGATTGTAAAATGAAGATGACAGGATGCATTGGTGGAGCCAGAATTGGAAGTAAAGGCTAACTTACTCTTCTGTTTTTGAAATAATAGTAACTGGTGCAAAATGTTAAGAAAACATTGTTCAGGCCAAATAACATACATCTGCAGGCTGCATTTTGCCTGTGAGTCATAAGTTTTGACCTCTGTATTAGTTGAGACGAGGCAAAGAGTTAAGATACTGCGGTGGTTAAAACATGGACTGTGGAGCCTACTGCCTGGGTTGCCGTCCAAGCCTGGCTATTTACTAGCTCTGTAAACTTAGGCAAGCTTCTTACTGTCTGTGTCTCCGTTGGCTTTTCTTTAACATGGGAATAATGATAGTATGTACCTCATAAGGTTAGTATGAGGATTAAGAGAGTGAGAGGGAGGGAGGGAGAGAGAGGTATATTTGGTTATTCAAAAATAGTGTCTGAGCCCTGGCCGGTTTGGCTTGGCGGTTAGAGCTTCGGCCTGCGGTCCAGAGAGACCTGGTTCGGTTCACGCTAAGGGCATGTACCTCGGTTGCAGTTTGTCCCCAGCCCTGGTTGGTCGTGCGGGTGGCAGCCACTCGATGTGTCCCTTTCACGTCGATGTTTCTCTCTCTCTCTCTTCCTCTCTCTCCCTCCCACTCTATCTGAACAAAAAATGAAAAAATGTCCTCGGGTGAGAATAAAAAAATAGTGTCTGACATGTAACAAGTGCTCTGCAAATATGTTTAAGAAAACAAAATAAAGAAGCTCTACATTTTCTTTCAGGTGTCAATATTGTATGCTTTAATAAGAACTTTTGGAAAGGTGATTCTTTGCACTGATTCTAACTTGGTCTTTACCTCATTTTCCTCATCTGTGCCTCAGTTTGCACATGTACACAATGGGGATAGTAATGGTATCTGCTTTGCATGGTTATTGTGAGAACTAAATGAGTCATAATAGATAGAGTTAATATATCTACAGCACCTAGAACATTGTCTAGCACAGATTAAGCCCTATCTAAGTGTTAGTCCTAATCATTATTAATTTTTTTAAATGTTGCTTGGCAAAGCTCATATAGGTCAGTATTGAAAAACTCCAAAATATGTTTAATAGTATTTACAATATGGCATTGAACTTAGATGTAAAGTCCATACTATAATGATGGAGTTGAACTCTTAACCCTTCAGTCAATCCTTCAAAAAAGCAAGGTGGCAAGGTCTAAGAATAGAAAAACTTCCAGTCATTGCACGGACCACTTAATATACCTCAATACCAGATTTAGATAAAAAGAAAACCAAAGCCAAAATCTGTATCTATGGAGGCAACTAACTGAATTTAATTTTAATGAGTCTTTCTGCATTTTCCACAATAAGTCTAAAAAGATGAGGAAAGTTCAAACTCTGATGCACAGAACTGAGAAGAAGAAAATTCTATATTGGAAAAGGGGATTATTTTCCTGCCTCCTTAGTTAATCCTAGTGTACTTGGAATAGACTATTGCTTTGTCACATATGTAAGAGAACTAAGTTACAAGTAGAGTCAGTCCTGGGTTGGAAAAAGCAGGATCCTAACTATAATTTTTAAGGTGATAAGAATCTGGTATGAAGAAATAAAGCAGTCTCGGAAGGACTTGGGAGATGATGTCCAACATAACAAACAGGAGTCTTAATGTGAGGGTACTGGAAATATATTGGGAGCTCACACTGAATGAATAGGGAACATTATAGGACACAAGTTTAAGGGTGCCCGAATTGGGATTCTAGTATTTAAGTGACAATAATGATTAGTAGAATCTCTGAGAAGAGATGGAAATTCTTCAATAAGAGAGAATAGGGGCAAGAGGAGATTTCAATGTGAGGAAAGCAGAAGTTGTGTTGTGAGGAGACGTGATATAATATGAAAAGTCCACTGTTAATTGATAAAGACACCTGTGATAAAGATAAGGGACTTGGTGTTATCTAAGTAGGGAAAACACAGGATAAGATCTTGGAATTTATGACAAGAAATATTGTGGCATTCTGAGTTTATAAGAATAGAACATACTGTGGGAACATTTTATAGATAAGGAGGAGATGAAATGCTCCCTAGTCTGAAAAGACAGAGTACAGGAAGAGTCCTCAAATTTATAAAATGTGCAGTCTAATGAAGAGGAAGCAAGAAATTAGGCTCCCACTGAAAGGGGCAGGAAATATTAGAAACTCCAGAGGGAACAGATGGTGTTTTTCTTGTTTGAGAAGACAGGGTACAAGTGCAATACTAGTGGGAAGTAAGAGAAAATAATAAGAAGAAACCCCAGAGAAAGAGGGTGGCAAAACGTGGGGCTAACAGTGGAAGAAGACTGCAGGAGGTGGGGAGTAGATGTTAAAAAAGATAAAAGGGGGATCATCATTAGAAAAGTAGTGGCCCTTGGAAGGGGTATGAGAAGTATTGTTGGAACCCTTGTGGGAGAGTAAAGAGGACACTGTAGTGTGAGAAGACAATGCACAAGGCAGGACCCTAGTGTGATAAAAAGCAGGGTGACTAGTATAAGATGTCGAAAATAATGTGGAGCGTCTATGGGAATTACTGAATGCTCCTCAAAGCAGAAAGGCAAGAGACTACAGGGAACCCCAGTGTGATAAAGTCAGAGGCTCTAGTGTGAGGGGACACAGCAGGATATATTATAGGACTCCCATTCCATTGGAGAAGATGAAAAATGGTGAAGCTCACAGGGAAAGAGAATGGAGGGCTTACCACTTTGTGGGATAGAACAAGGTAATCTGGGGGGAGGGGTCCCAAGTTGGAGAAGACCTGAAGCACTTCAGTCAGTGTGAGAGAATATGAGAAAAGGATTAATCCCCATGTTGGAGAAAGGAGAGCCTAGTAAGAGAACACAGAAAATATTTTGAAATTCCTAGTTAGAGAGTGTGGGGAAATGCGGGGTTCCTAGTTGAAAGCATTGGTAGTTTTTGTAATGTAAGTGGACAGTTTAAGGATACAGGATATGTTGGTTCCTCATTGTGGTAGGGCGGGAGCCCCCAGAAGGAGAATACAAGGCACAAGTGTTTGTCCTGTAATAGAAAAGGGAGCCCTAGTGGGGAGAACATGGAATTCCTTGTGGGTAAGGCCAGGAAATGTAAGAAACCCTAGGTGGGAAGCGATTGAGACAAGGTGGGACCCTGGGGGGGGGGGCAGGGGGGCAGGGTAGGGGAAGAAATACTGTGGCAAGAGGTTGGAGGTGGGGAGCTCTTCAGGCAGATAAAGAAAACCCCCGCAGTGTGAGGGCTGAGAGCACAGGGAACACCAGTGTGAAGGGTAGGGCAGACTATTATGCTGGAGCATAATTTCCCTACCTTAGGTGCCCAGCTCCACTTACCCAGGCAGAGCTCAAAGACGTAGGCATAGTAAGACCAAAGCACGACGAGGACGATAACGAGCACTGGCACCCAGGAAAGTACCCGGCGGCAGCACCGCAGCCCCTCGGACAGAGCCATCTTCCAGCCCCGCCGCATCTTCAGCTCGAAGATCGACCGAGCAGGCCTGCTGGCGCTGGGTCGGAACTGCTGGGGCCGCAGCTGGGAGGCAGGAAGGCGCGTTGTGCGGCGCTCCACTGCCTACCCTGGCGGGAAGCTTCTGCGGAGCCGTTACCACCTGTGGGGCCGTGGGGCAGAGTTCGCCCCGGCTGGCACAATAGGCATGAGTCATGGCGAATAGGACTGGCCGTTTGGGAGTGGAAGGTGATCGGTAGGGCAGTCGAGGCTGGGCACGCTCAGAGAGAGTACAGGCCCTCCCCTTGCCTCCTCTCCCACCCACTTGCTCCAGCGCTAGTTGCAGGCTGGAAACTGTAAAGCAGAAGAAATATGGGTCTGCCCATCTGCTGTTGCTGCACTGCGTCCACGCTTATCCCCCCTCTGAGCTGTTTCTCAGTCTGTTTCTCCTTGCACACTACCCCCCTCCCGCATACATGAGCACGCGTAAACGCAGTGTGAAAGATGCACCTTAGCTTCTCATGACTTAAAGGTCATTCAGCTTCATCCTCCCACTGCTTCTTGAACAATATGCCTAATACGTAATGCTGCAGTCGCTGCTTGGGTAAGTCCATTGGCAGGACGCGTCCTCCTTCCATCTCTTCTTCCCTTCCTCCTGAGTTAACTTAGTCCATTTTAAGAATAAGTAAACATATTGATATAGGAAAAACAAAGGAGGAGAGACATTAAATCTGTGAGGGGTCAAGAAAAGCTACAAAGGTAGTTTCAAGCTGAGCTTTAATAATAAATGAGTTTGCCACCCAGATGAGAGTGGAAAGACCTTTAGTCAGAGGAAACAGCATTTGCAAAGGCACAGAGTAATGACAACCCAAGGTGTTCTAGGAACAGGTGGTAAGGCTTGAGAAGAAGGTGTGTGAAGAGGAGAGGCTGAGTGTGAGACTGAGAATGTAGTCTAAGGGCAGGGTTTAAAGGTCATTATATGCCCAGATAGAGTGTGTGGACATTGTCCTATGAAACAGATTATGAACAGCCATTAAAGTTTTGGGGACAATAGAATTACATTATCACTGATTCATTTTTGTAAAAGAACTGGCAGAATTTCAGAGAGAAGGATGGCCTGGGAGTAGAGAGACCAATTAGGGAAGCAATTTAATTCAACAAATGGTTTTGGACTGGTTGTTTTGTATTAGGCCAAATTTAGTATAAAACAACGAAAAAACAGGCCCTATCCCCAAGAAGCTCATATTCTCATCAGTGCAATATGTGTTCAATGACACAAGTCTAAGTGCTATAATAGAAGCATAGCAAACTTTTGACATTTATGGATTTGATACTTACTGTTTAATGATTTTCAAAGGTCTATGACATGAAGAAATCTGTGATTTTGCTGATGAGACCCACTACAGTGTGGGAGCAAGAATTTCAAGAAGGTTGCTCTCTGTTCTTTATTCATGGTTATATATGCAGTAAATTTGTGGAAGGGAGAAGAGCTTTGTTGTGTTTTTTTTTAAAGATTAAATTAACTTAATGGTTGTATTACCATAGTAATGATATAATGAAATGTAGACTAACTGCAGTTTTAATAGCTCAATTAATTATTTGAGTCCTAAAGTTCTCACATGGATAATTAAATATTATGTTATATTCAGCTTTATCAAGATATAATTGACAACTAAAAATGCTATATTGCCAGGCCGGTGTGGTTCAGTGAATTGAGTGTCATCCCATGAACTGAGAGGTCCTGGTTTGATTCTCCCTCAGGGCACATGCTCGGGATTACAGGCTCCGTCCCCAGTAGGGGGTGTGCAGGAGGCAGCCGATTGATGTAGCTCTCTTACATCGATGTTTCTCTCTCCCTTCCTCTCTCTCTAAAAAATCAATAAAAACATATTTTAAATAATAAAATAAAAACTGTATGTATTTAAGGTGCATAGCATGATGATTTGCTATACATATACATTGTATATTTGAAATGATTACCACAATCAAGCTAGTTAACACATCCATCACCTCACAAAGTTATCATTTTTGACAATTTTTATTCAGATATATTTGACATGCAACATTGTGTAATTTTAATATTAGGACATATTGATTTGAGACATTTATAATTGTAATATAATTATTGTTGTAGCATTAAGTAAAACCTCTATTATATCATGTAATTATAATTTGTTCTAAGTGTTAGAAACAATTAAGATCTAGCCTGGCTGGTGTGGCTCAGTGGTTGAACGTTGACCCATGCACAAAGAGGTTCTGGTTCAATTCCTAGTCAGGGCACATACCCAGGTTGTGGGCCCGATCCCTAGTGTGGGGCGTGCAGGAGGCAGCCAATTGAAGTTTCTCTCTTATCGATGTTTCCAGCTCTCTCTCCCTTCCTCTCTGTCTAAAAATCAATAAAAACAGTCCGACTGGTGTGGCTCAGTGGCTGAGCGTGGACCCATGCATCAACAGGTCGCCGGTTTGATTCCCGGTCAGGTCAGGACACATGCCCAGATTGTGGGCCAAATCCCCAGTGGGGAGAATGCAGGAGGCGGCCAATCGATGTTCTCGCTCATCGATGTTTCTATCTCTCTCTCCTTCTCACTTCCTCTTTCTAAAAATCAATAAAGGCAAAAAAATCAATAAAAATGTATTTTAAAACAAGATCTACTCTCTTAGCAAATGTAATGTTTATAGTAGTTTTGTTGTTTATAATCACTGTATTGTGTATTAGATTTCCAGGACTTATTTATCTATTAATACTAGTTGCAAGTATGTACCCTTAAACAACATCTCTCTCATTCTGTCAATCCCTAACCCCTGGTAAGCACCATTTTACTCTCTGCTTTTAAGATGTCAGGGTTAGTGGGCTGGGGAAGGGGCGGAGAGGGGCGGGGGTTGGAGGGACTGGGGGCGGGGTCATAAAATAAGTAAATAATAATAAATAAATAAATAAATAAATAAATAAATAAATAAATAAATAAATACAAAAAAGTAAGATGTCAGGGTCATGCCCTGGCCGGTTTGGCTCAGCAGTTAGAGTGTCAGCCTGCAGACTGAAGGGTCTTGGGTTCAATTCTCAGTCAAGGGCACGTACCTGGATTACACTTTTGTCCCTGGCCCTGGGTTGGGGTCATGCAGGAGGCAACCAATCGATGTGTCTGTCTCACATTGATGTTTCTCTCTCTCTCGCTCTCTCTCTCACTCTCTCCCCCTCCCACTCTATCTAAAAATATCAATGGAAAAATATACTCCAGTGAGGATTAACAAAACAAACAAAAAAAGATTTCAGGTTTTTTTTCCCCGCTCTAACAGCTGTCAGTCTGTTATCTGAATCTATGAGTCTATTTCTGTTTTGTTTGTTTATTTTTTTCATTAGATTTCACATATAAGTGAAATCACATGGTATGTCTTTGTATGACTAGCTTAATTTTTATTTGATTTATTAGAGAGAGGAAGGGAGAGAGAAGCATTGATGTGAGAGTGAAAAAACAATCGGTTGCCTCCTGCATGCCCCCTACCAGAAATCGAGCCTGCAACCCAGGCATGTGCCCTGACCAGGAAATGAACTGGCAACCTTTCCGTGCAGTGGACAACGCCCAACCAACTGAGCCACACCAGCATACCCACCAGAGCACTGACAGGCTTATTTCAGTTATCAAAATACTCTCCAGGTCCATGAAAAGATTAAGCAAAAAAAAAAAAACAAAAAAAAACACACACACAAAAAACCAAACTCATAGAGCCCTGGCTGGTTTGTCTCAGCAGTCAAGAGCGTTTGCCTATGGACCGAATGGTCTCAGGTTCGATTCCCAGTCAATGGCACATACCTGGGTTGCAGGTTTGATCCTTGGCCCTGGTCTGGGTCGTGTGGGAGACAACCAATCAATGTGTCTCTCTCACATCGATATTTCTCTCTGTCTCCCTGTCCCTCCCTACTACTTTATCTAAAAATAAATTGAAAAATATACTTGGGTGAGGATTAACTAAAAAATAAATAAATAAAAGGGCAGTTGCCAAAAATAACCAAGAACAAAGCAAACACTCATAGATACAAACAACAGGAAGGTAATTACCAAAAGGAAGGGGGGCCCTGGCCAGTGTGATTCAGTCGGTTGAGTGTCATCCCATGCACTGAAAGGTTGCCAGTTCCATTCCTGGTCCAGGCGGCATGCAGGAGGCAGCCGATAGCTGTTTCTCTCTCTCTCCATCTTCCTTCCTCTCTCTCTAAAAATCAATAAAAATATATTTTTTTTTAAGGAAAGGGGGTGGGGAGGTAAAAGAGGATAAAGCGAGTATAAATGGTAAAAAAAGAGAGACTTGATTTTTGGTGATGAACACACAATACAATATACAGATGATATAGAATTATACAATTGAAATGTATATAATTTTATTGACCAATCTCACCCCAATATGCTTAATAAAATTTTTACAAAATATTTTAGTTGTTTTTAGATTCCACATATAAGAGATATCATATATTATTTGTCTTTCTCTCTTCTCTGTCTGACTTATCAATCTTAGCATTATGTGATCAAGGTACAGACATGTTTTTTCAAATGGCATAATTTCATTCTATTGTGCACTCACAACCAGAATTCTAGTCTCCTTCTGTGACCATGTATTTAACCACTTTACCTTCTTCACCCTCCCCCCATACCCATTCCCTTCTGGTAACTACCATTATGTTATCTGTATCCATTCATTTGTGTATTGTTTGTTTTGCTTGTTCTTTTGTTGCTTTTTGTTTTATATCACATGTAAGACTGAAATCATATAGTTCTTGTCCTTTTCTGTCTGACTTACTTTAGTATAATGCTCTCAAGATCCTTCCATGTTGATGCAAATGGCAATATTTAATCTTTTTTTTAATCTTTTTATTGATTCTTTAGAGAGAGGAAGGGAGAGAGAGATAGAAATATCAATGTGAGAGAGTTACATCGATCGGCTGCCTCCTGCACGCCCCCTACTGGGGATCAAGCCCGCAAGCAATCCGGGCAGGTGCCTTGACTGGGAGTCAAAGCAGAACCTCTCAATCCATGGGATGACCCTCAATCCACTGAGCCACACTGACCGGGCAATATTTTATCTTTTTTATGGCTGAGTAGTGTTCCATTGTATACATGTGCCACATCTTCTTTATGCAAACATTAGTCAAAGGACGCTTAGATTATTTCTACATTTTATCTATGGTGAATAATGCTGCAGTGAACATAGGGGTACATTATCTTTCTAGATAAATGTTATCAAATTTTTCATGTAGACACCCAGAAGAGGGATTGGTGGTAGCTCTATTCTTAATTTTTTTGAGGCACCTCTACACTGTTTTCCATACTGGCTTTACTAGTTTACAATTCCGCCAATAGTGTATGAGAGTTCCCTATTCTCCACATCCTCTCCAACATTTGTTATTTCTTAGATAATAGCCATTCTAACAGATGTGAAGTGGTATGTCATTGTGATTTCAATGTACATTTCCCTTATACCTAGTGATGTTGAGCACCTTTTCATGTATCTGCTGGCCATCTGTGCATCTTCCTTGAAGTGTCTATTCGGGCTCTGTGCTCATTTGTTATTCAAAGTTATTTAATCGAATTGTTATTCTTCTATGTGTAGATGTGATTAAAGTTATGAAACTGTGTATGATTCTGTACAAAGTGAACATAAATAGGGAAGAGAAGGAATTGAGAGTCTAAACTTAGAGTACTGTAATGCAGAGAGGAGATATGGAGTAACTAACTAGCCAGGACACTGAAAAGTAGCAAACCCCGCCCTGGCCGGTTTGGCTCAGTGGTTAGAGCGTCGGCCTGCGGACCAGAATGGCCCGGGTTCGGTTCCCACTAAGGGCACGTACCTTGGTTGCAGTACTTTGGGTGGCAACCACTCGATGTGTCTCTCTCACATCAATGTTTCTCTCTCTCTCTTCTTCCCTCTCTCCCTCCCGCTCTATCTGAAGATACATGCAAAAATGTCCTCAGGTGAGGATAAAAAAAAAAGTAGCAAACCCTGAGGCAGAATGAGAACTAAGAGACAGAAATGTCCTGTAAACCAAGTGAAGTAAGTATTGCAGGGAGGAGGCAGTGATCAACAGTGCCAAATGCTACTGATTAGTCAAGTAATACCAGCACTGAGAAATAACCACTAGATTTAGCAAGCCTTGAGAAGAACTATTTTGCTAGAGTGGTGGGAGCAAAAGCTTGATTGGGGTGGGCTCAAGAGAAATGGGAATAGAGCAAGTGGAGATATCAAAAATAGACAATGATTTTTGGAGTGCTTTGCCATAAAGAGCAAATAGAGAGAGAGGTGCAGTAGATGGAAGGGACTGTGCAGTTAAGGTAGGGTTTTTTGTATGTTTCTCTCTTCCTTGTTTTTAAGATGGGGGACTTTGCAGTATGTTTGTGTACTGATAGGAATGACACAGTAAAAAATGGTAAATTGCTGATATGGGAGGGAGCACTGGGAGCATTGCTTGGGTCATGTATTTGCTCATCAAGAAGGGGTGGAATCTAGTACCCAACTGAAGAGCTGGATTTTGATAGGAGTATGGACAGTTCATCCATAGCGACGAGAGAAGGCAGGTAGGTGGGAAGATTTGTAAGGTCTTTCCTTCCACATTTTCAGTGTTATAACCAAGACTGTGGCTATTTGAATAGTAAATGGAAGTTTGAGAAGAGAAGATGTGAACTATCATGTCTAAGATGAAGTGAGTGGACTGGGGAAGTGTATGAATTTGCCTCAAGGATCACTACCGTGTTTATGACGCTGTTTTAGGGAAAGTAAATGCAGTCATGGGAATGTGCATGTGGAACAAAGGTTCACTCGTGTCTTTGTGTGGTAACAAGATGGGGTAGATAGGGGAGTGTCTGGTGCCTGGTACCCTTGACAGGGGCCAGGGCAGAGGGCACATATTCAGGCCAAAACACAGGGCTTCGCCCCCATTGGGAACAAAGCTGGCTCTGACTACCCTGCCTCACCTGGAGGCACAGGGATGAAAGATGAGGTGGAAGTGTGGGGGACCACTGAGGAGTCTAGTGGCCTACTTCTTTCCAGCTAATGGGTAATCTATTTTCCTCCCAAAAGTCAACTCCCTTCCAATACATGTTACACTAAGCTTTGAGGTCAAATGGCTTCGTCACCCTCCTCCTCTGTCTGGCTTCTGGTTGCTATAGTGATGCGGACAGGAGCTCTGCTCTCTCAGTGAAAATGAGTGGGGAACCTGTGAATGCAGAGTGGGTATTGAAAGGAAGGAGGAATTTCTTCTAGGTGAGAATAACCTAATGCTCTTAGGGCCTTTGGTGATTAACAGCCTAACTGCCATCCTCACCCCCTTTTCCCAACCAACCTGTACCACCACCGTCACCAGAAAGCAAAGAAGCCAGACTGTTAACAGGGAGCCTTAAACAAATGACACAAGCTTTTAATTAGTGCCATTTTCCAGAAAGATCTACCTGATTTGGAAGTTATCACTTGCCCACATTCCAAGGTATTCTCATTGTGCCTATCTTTTTTTGTTGTTGTTAATACTCACCAGATGATATTTTTCCATTGATTTTTAGATAGAGTGGGAGGGAGGAAGAGAGAGAAACATTGATGTGAGAGAGACACATTGATTGGTTGCCTCCTGCATGGGGGGTCGGGGATCAAACGTGCAATGCAGGTACATGCCATTGAATGGGAATCAAACCAGAGCATCAGTGGGCCGACACTCTTAACTGCTGAGCCAAACCAGACAGGGCTTGTGCCCTATCTTATAGTGCTCTTTCTAGTGCAACTGTGGGGCTGCAAGTACTACGAGTACCTACTATGTGCCAGGTAGCCTATTAGGAAGTGTGGGTTTGGGGACATGCAGATGTTAGCCTAAGGCCATAAGGTCTTATGTCAAAATCTAGACTTTCATTTTTAATAGGGTTAGTCCCCTCTCATTCCTGCCTCTCTCTTTCTCCTTCTGTAAAGAATAAAGGGGATAAAAAGGAAGTTATGGGTGTAGGGTTAGCTGAAGCCCTGAAGAGCTCAGCTGCCTCTTCTCTGTAGCTAAGAGCCTCTTTGTTTTAATTCCAGCAGTCTTGCTCTGATTTTAATTTTCAAGACCCAGAATCAGCTTTGAGTGTCTGTGTCCAGATCTTCGGTGGCCTAATCGGCCTGGTAGGTTGGTTGCTATGACAATTCTGCCGAGAATTTTCCTTACTGAGGGAAATAAAAAGGATGCTGGAAAGGGAGGTGGCCAGGCTCTTGGAGGAGACAAGAAAAATTGTAATTTAAATATCCCAATTACACTAATTGATAGCCTTTTGTGGGCCTTTTTAATCAAAAACCCATAAAAGGAAGTGAGGATACCAGGGGGCTTGATTGAAAAAACAAAGCCTCAAACAGGAAGAAAGAGGCTTTTCTTACTAGAGAAACTTCCAGAGTATTTGAAGGCTAAAGAAAGCACCACAAGCCTGGCCAGTGTGGCTCAGTGGATTGAGCGTCGTCCCATGGACTGAGAGGTTCCAGTTTGATTCCCGGTCAGGGCACATGCCGGGGTTGCCGGCTCAAACCCCAGTAGGGGGCGTGCAGGAGGCAGCCAATCGACGTTTCTCTCTCACATTGATGTTTCTATCTCTCTCTCTCTCCCTTCCTGTCTCTCTAAAAAAAAAAAAAAGGAAAGAAAGCACAACAAGATTAGAACTCAAGGTGACTCACTAATTAACTCTGCCCATTAGTATGAATTTTATTTTAAAACCCAGAGCCAGATCACTGTGTTTGGGGCATATTGGCAAGGAGGTATAAATAATTACTTTCTTGGGGGGTGGAGAAGGGACCAATTGTCCCTCTCTCTCACATAGTGGTTGAGGGCACATGCCATGTTGTCCACACCCGGGTCCGTGATTCCCAAGGACTTGAAGTGGGGAATGGTTTTCAGCCCTCAGCAGCTCAGCTGTCTAATTCTCTTCAGCTAAGAAATGTTTTGTTGCCCTGGCCAGTGTGGCTCAGTTGGTTAGAGCGCTGTTCCACGCACTGAAGGGTTTGCTTCCCAGTCAGGTCACATACCTGGGCTGCAGGTTTGATCCCTGGTCAGGGCTCTTGCAGAAGCAACTGGTTGATGACTCTCTCTCTCTCTCTCTCCTTCTCCATTCCTCTCTCTAAAAATCAATAAAAACATATCCTTGACTGAGGATTTAAACAAAAGAATTTAAGAAAGAAATGTTTTGTTTTTCTTCTTGTCAGCCTCTGTCCTACATCCAATATTCTGGACTCAGCTTAAGTGCCTAATGAGTCAGTTATGGCTTAATTGACCATAGGTTCTGGTTGCCATTGTCGATGAAAAAGGGGCCATATACTAAAGCTGACAAGTTCAGGGGAGGAAGGAAGGCTCTACAAGCTCAAAAGACCAAAGTAACCACATGGGATGGTCTGAAATTAAAATTTTCTAACTACACAGACAACATTATGGTGATAACCATAGAGAAAGGTGGGTGGGAGAGGAAGAAGACAGTATACAGAAGATAAATGGTAATGTAACTGAAACAGGCTAGTAAGCAAGGACACGTGGAATAGGGAAACTCAGACAGATAGCTGAACAAACTGGCAGAGCAATTTACAGCAGATACAGAAGGCCACTTCCCTAGAAATAACATGTAGGCCTCAGTTGTATTTCAGCGGTGAAGGCCTGGGGGGTGGGGGGAACATGGTGGAGGTGGACAATGGGGGGAAAAGGGTGGGGGGACACCTGTAATAATTTCAACAATAAATATAAATTAAAAAAAGAAAAGACAAAGTACCCAGCCCACACACCCCTTCCCAGGAGCACACCTGTGCTTCCCCCACCCACTTCTTCCCCCCAGGCATATTTATCTCCTAAATTCTTTTTCTTTTTTCCTTTATTGATTTTAGAGAGAGAGGAAGTGAGAAGGAGAGATAGAAACATCGATGAGAGAGAACATCGATTGGTCGCCTCCTGCATGCCCCCCATTGGGGTTGGGCCCACAACCTGGGCATGTGCCCTGACCGGGAATCGAACCGGCGACCTCTTGGTGCATGGGTCAATGCTCAACCACTGAGCCACACCGGCTGGACTATCTCCTAAATTCTAAGGGAACCCACGAGGCTTGCAACCAGTGCATCAATGGGTAGGAGCAGTTCGTACCAGACAAACCCCTTGAACCTGTCCCCAAGGCCCCCTTTTCTCTGGACTCTTAGTGAGCCAAAGCAGACCAGCGTAGGCTCGTTTTTCCAGCCCTTCCTTGTTTCATTGTCCCTCACTTAAATAAAAGTCCCCTAAAATTCACCTGGACTCGTGTTGTAAAATTTTTCCTGCATGAAGAACCCACACACTACTGGCTGGCCCTAGGGCCAGGTCACCTTTCCAGCAACATAAGGAGACTTAACTTGGGGATGGGGGTGGTGAATAAAATATACAATATACACAATAAAATACACAGATGGTGTATTACATAATTGTACACCTGAAACCTATGTAATTTTATTAATCAATGTCACCCCAATAAATTAAATAAATAAACAAATAAAACTTTCTAACTAAAAATGAGTCATGGTGCCCTGGCCGGTGTGGCTCAATGGGTAGAGCATCAGCCTACGAACTGGAGGGTCAAAGGTTCAATTCCAGGTCAAAGGCATGTATCTGGGTTGCAGGTTCGATCCTGATCCCTGGCCTGGTCGGTGCACATGCAGGAGGCAAACAATTGATGTGTCTCTCTCACATCGATGTATCCTTTCTCTCTCTCTCTCCCCCCTCCCTTCCACTGTCTCTAAAAATAAATGGAAAAAATGTCCTCAGGTAAGGAATCGCAAAAAACGTAATTTAAAAATATTAAAAAATAAAAGTGAGGCATGCGGATAGTCATGTCCTAGGCTGGCATCTTCCCTGACAAAGGTCAATCTTTACCTTAACTGAGCCTGTCTATTGTCTTTTTGCATGTACGATAAAATACCTTTGGAATGTCAGAGTAATTTACTTTTTAAATGTTTTTACTGATTTTTTAGAGAGGAAGAGAGAAAGAGATGGAAATATTGATGTGAGAGAGAAACATCAATCGGCTGCCTCCTGCACAACCCCTACTGGGGACCGAGCCCGAAACCTGGGCATGTGCGGTGATCAGGAGTCGAATCAGGACCTCTCACGCCACGGGACAATGGCTCAATCCACTGAGCCACACTGGCCGGGCTCCTTGACCAATTTTAAAATAAATTTTGTGCAAAGGGACAAACTGCAAAAATGTCCTCGGGTGAGGATAAAAAAAAATAATAATAATAATACTGAACAAGATACAAGCACTCTCAGAAAAATAATTTAGTAAGCTCAGAAATAAAATCAATAAACAAAAATACTTAACCAAAAAGACTGAAACCATAAAAAAGACTCAAACAAGCCCTGGTCAAGTAGCTCAGTTGGTTAGAGGGTCATCCCAATACGCCAAGGTTGTGGGTTTGATCCCCAGAGAGAGCATATACAACAATCAACCAATGGATGTATAAATAAGTGGAAAAATAAAACTTTCTCTCTCTCTCTCTCTTTCTCTCCTTCCAAAATCAATCAACAAAACAATATTCTTAAATGTCTCAGACAAAATTCTGGAGGTAAAGAACTCAATATTAACAGAGCAGATGGAGAAAAGAAATAGTGATATCAAGGATAGAAATCTATAAATGACTTAGTGGAAAGAAAAGAGACAACAAAGAGTTAAAAAAAAAAAAAAAAAAAAGAACGCTGTGAGAATTATCTGATTCTTTTAGAAAGAGTAATATAGGAAAATGGGTGTACCAGAAGGAGAAAAGAAAGAGAAAGGAATAGAGAGCCTCTTCAAATAAATAATTACGGAAAACTTTACAAACTTATGGAAAGAAATGGATACTCGAATTCATTTCTTTCCATTTCTGGATACTCGAATCCAGAAGCTAACAGAACACCCAATTATCTCAATTAAAAACAACAACAAACTTCTTGGTCCTGGCCAGGTAGCTTGGTTGGTTAGAGAATTGTCCCAATATGCCAAGGTTGCGAGTGTGATCCCAGGTAAGGGCACATACAAGAATCAACAAATGAACACATAAAATAAGTGGGACAACAAATCAATGTTTCTCTGTCTCTGTCTCTCTCCTTTCCTCTTTCTCTAAAATCAATTAATTTAAAAAATTCCAAAACACCTTCTTCAAGGCACATTATATTAAAAGTATCAAAAATTAATGACAAAGAAATTTCTCAAAGTACCCAGGAAAAAGAAGATGGTAAGTTATAAAGGAAACCCCATTAGATTATCATTGGATTTTTCAACAGAAATCCTGCAAGCTAGTAATGAGTAAAATCAAATATTCATAGTATTGAAAGAGAGAAATCACCAGCCAAAAATAATATGTCCAACAAAGTTATCCTTTAGATATGAAGGAAAAATAAAAGCTTTTCCACACATACATAAGGTGAGGGAATTCACCACCACAAGACCTGAATATAAGAATTATGGAAAGGTGCTCCTCTACTGTAAACAAACAAAAAACAACAACAAAAGGATACAAAACTAAGAGTAAGATTACTAATATTCAGAAGCAGAAAACTGCAACTATTGTTCAGAATAGAATATTAAAGGTTATGTAACACAAAGGTTAAAAAAATTAAAAGCATTTTAAAAAAGAAGACAACAGCCTGGCCAGTGTGGCTCAGTGGATTGAGCATCATCCCATGGACTGAGAGGTCCTGGTTCAATTCCAGGTCAGGGCACATGCGGGGGTTGCAGGCTCGATCCCCAGCAGGGGGTGTGGAGGAAGCAGCCGATCCACGTATCTCTCTCACATGGATGTTGCTCTCTCTCTCCCTTCCTCTCTCCTTCTAAAAAATCAATAAAAAAACATTTTAAAAAATAAAATAAAAAATAAAAAAGAAGATATTTACTTCAATTTGGAAATGAATACACAGCATAAAAAGAAATAATTTGTTGAAACAAAAACATTAATAGAAGGGGATAAAAGATTAAACTTGCACAGGTAATGGAGATAGGATATAGTCAGAAGAAAAACAACTATTCTACATAAAAATTTTTTACATAAACACAATGGTAACTACAAAACAAAAACATAGAACTGACATACATAACATAAAGAAAAAGAAAACAGCTGATTTTCCTGTAGATTAGCCACTCTCTGTCTCACTGCTTCACTAATAAACTCACTTTAACTACACACACACACACGAAAGAGAAAAAAATTATAGATTACAACTAAACCAAAATAACAAACAGAAAAAAAGGGAAAGGAAATAATGTAGACACAGAGCTACCAGAAAACAAACAAAAAATAGCTATAGGGTTTCCTAATAAATCAATAATCACCCTGAATGTAAATAAACTAAACTCACTAATTAAAAGTCACAGAGTAGCCCTGGCCGGTTTGGCTCAGTGGTTAGAGCATCGGCCTGTGGTCCAGAGAGACCTGGGTTTGGTTCCTGCTAAGGGCACGTACCTCGGTTGCAGTTTGTCTCCGCCCTGGTTGGGTCGTGCGGGAGGCAGCCACTCGATGTGTCTCTCTCATGTTGATGTTTCTCTCTCTCTCTCTCTTCCTCTCTCTCCCTCCTACTCTATCTGAACAAAAAAATGGAAAAATGTCCTCAGGTGAGGATAAAAACAATTAAAATTAAAAGTCACAGAGTAGCCCTGGCCAGTTTGGCTCACCGGTTGGAGTGTCGGCCTGCGGACCAGAGAGTCCTGGGTTCAGTTCCCGCTAGGGGCACGTACAAAAAAAAACACACAAAAAACAAATAAAAACAACAACAACAAATAAATAAATAAATAAAAGTCACAGAGTAGCTCTGGCAGGTATGGCTCAGTTGCTTGGGAGTCCTCCCGTGCACTGAAAGGGCACCAGTTCGATTCCCTGTCACGGCACATATCCAGGTTTCACATTCGGTCTCCAGTCAGGGTGCATACGAGAGGCAATCAATTGATGTATCTCTCTCACATCAGTGTTTCTTTCTCTTTCTCACCTTCCCTTGCTCTCTCTCTAAAAAGCAATGAAAACAGAGGATTCCAAAATAGCAGCAGAGTGAATGGAAGCTACACAGACCATCTCCCAGGACCAAACTGGAAATACAACTAAAATAAAGACAAATCGTCGGGAAAAAGCAACAGAAAAGCAGCTGGAGAGAACCCATATAACCAAGGATAGGAAAAAAGGACACTGAATCAAGCCTGGTAGGTCTTTGGAGGTGCAAGAGGGCAGGCTGGGAGCCCACGGACAACAGCTGTTTTAGCTGTGAGCAGCTCCCTCGGGGTTAAAATCCCAAGCCAGCTCCACAGCACAGAGGGCCAGGACAAAGCACTAAATTAGCTACAGCCACTCACCTTGAGCTCCGGCAGAGGGCGGGCAGACTGGACTGGAACTGTGTGGGGACACTAGGGATTTGGAGGGCGCTCAGAGTTTTTGCTGAGTTGTGCCCTCACAGGACAGGGGCCATCTTGCTCGGGGAGCCCCTTCCCAGAGCCCTGGGGAGAAGCGACAGCCACTCCCTTGGAGATTTAACCCCACCCAGCTGGGCCAGAGATATGCAAATTGAGGCTCATTAACAACCAGCATCCACCCCTCCCTCTGCAAATCCCTCTTACCCTGCACACCTGAGGGAGTATTTCATTCAGCTGAGGGCTACAACCCAAGGCTCATCAAGTAACTGAGACTAGTAGCCTCCAGGCAAAAACCTAGAGGATAACTGAACCTTTCCTGGGCTTGCAAATCTACCCAGAAAAGTAAGACTTGACAGTGGTGTTTAACGTGGGTCCTCCCACACTCATCCAAACCAAGTAGAGGGAGCCACAAACAGCAGAGTACCAACACCCAGAGGGAAAACTTGGCAGGCTCCAAAACCCACTGAAATAGCCAAAATGGTGAAACAGAGAAACAAATCCCAAATGAAAGAACAAGAGAACTCTACTGAAGATGAGATAAGTGAAATGCAGTTAAGCAAGTTATCAGAGGTAGAGTTCAGAGCCATGATCTTGAGGAAGCTCAACAACATGAGTAAGGAGCTCAACACCATGAGTAATGATATAGAAACATTGAAAACCAACCAAGTGGAAATGAAGAATGACATAGCAGAAATAAAAAACACATTGGAAGGAATAACCAGCAAAGTAGAAGAAGCTGAGGACTGGATCAGTGAATTAGAAGAGAGGGTAGAAAAAATCAACCAATCAGAAAACAAAACAAACAATTAAAAAACAGGAAGACAACTTAAGAGAACTGTGGGACAACTGGAAACATAACAACATTCGCATCGTAGGAGTTTCAGAAGAATAAAAAATGAGCAAGGGTTAGAGAATATATTTGAAGAAATAGTGACAGAAAACTTCCCTAACATAGTGAAGGAAGAAGGCATTCAAGTTCAAGAAGCACAGAGAGGCCCAAGTAAGAAGAACCAAAACAGGCCCACACCAAGACACATAATAATTAAAATGCCAAAAATTAAAGACAAAGAAAGAATCCTAAAGGCAGCAAGAGATAAGCAACAGGTTACCTACAAAGGAACCCCCATAAGGCTATCAGCTGACTTCTCAACAGAAACACTACAGGCCAGAAGGGAATGGCATGAAGTAATCAAGGTCATGAAAACCAAGAATCTGAATCCAAGACTACTCTATCCAGCAAGGCTATCATTCAAAATAGAAGGCGAAATAAAGAGCTTCCCAGGCAAAAACAGGCTAAGGGAATATATCAGCACCAAACCGGCACTGCAAGAAATGTTAAAAGGACTGCTATAATTAGCAGAAGAAATAGGAAGAAAAATATAACCACAATAAACAAAAATGGCAATAAATAAGTACATATCAATAATAACCTTAAATGTAAATGCACTGAACGCTCTGATCAGCAGACACAGAGAATCTGATTGGATAAGAAAGCATGACTCATATATATGTTGTTTACAAGAGACCCACCTCACAACAAAAGACTCACATAGGTTGAAAGTGAAGGGATGAAGAAAAATCTTCCAAGGAAACAGAAAGGGAAAAAAAGCTGGGGTAGCAATAATCATATCTGATAAAATAGATTTCAAAATGAAGGCCATAACTAGAGACAAAGAAGGCCACTACATAGTATTGAAAGGATCTATCCAACAGGAAGATATAACCTTGGTAAACATATATGCACCCAATATAGGAGCACCAAAATACATTAACAAACTTCTGGAGGACTTCAAAGGAGAAATCGACAGCAATACAATCATAGCAGGGGACTTCAACACCCCGCTAACATCACTGGAGAGATCCTCTAGACAAAAAATTAACAAGGAAACAGAGACTCTAAATGATACACCAGATCAAATGGATTTAATAGATATCTACAGAGAATTAAACCCAAAAACTCCAGAATTCACATTCTTCTCAAATGCACATGGGACATTCTCAAAGATAGACTGCATGTTAGGACACAAACTAAGTCTCTAAAAGTTCAAGAAGACTGAAATCATATCAAGCATCTTCTCAGATCACAGTGGCATGAAACTACAAATCAATTGCAACAAGAACATGCAAGGACATTTGAACACATGGAAGCTAAATAGCATGTTATTAAACAATGAATGGGTTACCAAGGAGATCAAGGAAGAAATTAAAAACTTCCTGGAAACCAATGAAAATGAACACACAACACAAAATCTATGGGATGCAGTGAAAGCAGTTCTGAGAGGGAAGTTCATAGCACTACAGGCCTACCTCAAGAAACAAGAAAAATTTCTAATTGAATATCTAACCTCACAACTTAAAGAACTAGAAAACAAACTAAAAGAAAACCCCAGAGCAAGTAGAAAGAAAGAAATAGTAAAGATCAGAGCAGAAATAAATGACATAGAGACCAAAAAAATTCTTCAAAAGATCAGTGAAACAAAGAGCTGGTTCTTTGAATAGATAAACAATTTTGATGGACCCTTAGCTAGACTCATCAAAAAACAAATAGAGAGAACCCAAATACACAAAATCAGAACTGAAAGAGGAGAAGTAACAACTGACACCACAGAAATACAAACGCTCATTAACAAATACTATGAACAATTATACGGCAACAAATTGGACAATCTAAGCGAAATGGACAAATTTCTAGAAACACATACTCTCCCAAAACTGAACCGAGAAGAGATAGAAAATCTGAACAGAACAATAACAACTAAGGAAATCGAAGATATAATCAAGACTCTCCCAGCAAACAAAAGCCCAGGCCCGGAGGGCTTCACGGGGGAGTTTTACCTAACATTCAAAGAAGAACAAACACCTATTCTCCTCAAACTATTCCAAAAAATTCAAGAAGAAGGAAGACTTCCAAACTCGTTTTATGAGACCAGCATAATTCTAATTCCAAAACCAGAAAAAGACACTACAAAGAAAGAAAAGTACAGGCCAATATCCCTGATGAACATAGATGCCAAAATCCTTAACAAAATATTAGCAAATCGGATCCAGCAATACATTTAAAAAAAGTACTCAACATGACCAAGTGGGATTCATCCCAGGGATGCAAGGCTGGTACAATATTTACAAATCAATAAATGTGATACACCACATAAACAAAATGAAAGATAAAAACCATATGATCACATCAATAAATGCTGAAAAAGCATTTGACAAAATCCAGCACCCATTTCTGATAAAAACGCTCAGCAATGTGGGAGTAGACGGATCATATCTCAATATAATAAAGGCCACATATGAAAAACCTGTAGCCAACATCATATTCAATGGGCAAAAACTAAAAGCATGTCCCTTAAGAACAGGAACAAGACAGGGATGCCCACTTTCGCCACTCTTCTTTAACATAGTACTGGAAGTCTTAGCCACAGCAATCAGACATGAAGAAAAAATAAAAGGGATCCAAAATGGAAAGGAGGAAGTGAAACTTTCATTATTCACAGATGACATGATATTGTACATAGAAAACCCTAAAGACTACATAAAAAATCTACTAGACTTAATAAACGAATTTGGCAAGGTAGCAGGATACCAAATTAACATCAAGAAATTGACAGCATTCTTATACACCAATGATGAACTCACAGAAAGAGAAACTAAAAAAACAATCCCATTTACCATTGCAGCAAAAAAATTAAGATACCTAGGAATAAACTTAACCAAAGAAGTAAAGGACCTATTTGCAGAAAACTACAGGACATTGAAAAAAGAAAAAAGTGGAAGCACATACCTTGTTTATGGATTGGAAAAATTAACATCATTAAAATGTCCATACTACCCAAAGCAATCTATAGATTCAATGCAATCCCCATCAAAATACTGACATACTTCACAGAACTAGAACAAATACTTCAAAAGTTCACATGGAACCAAAAAAGACCCTGAATTGCCACAGCAATCTTGAAAAAGAAGGACAAAGTAGGTGGGATCACAATACCGGATATCAGGTTATACTACAAAGCCACTGTAATCAAAACACCTGGCACTGGCACAAGAACAGGCATATAGATCGATGGAACAGAACAGAGAACCCGGAAATTGATCCAAGACATTATGCTCAATTAACATTTGACAATGGTGGCAAGAGCATACAGTGAAGTCAAGACAGCCTCTTCAATAAATGGTGTTGGGAAAATTGGACAGCTACATGCAGAAAAATGAAACTAGACCATCAGCTTACACCATACACAAGAATAAACTCAAAATGGATAAAAGACTTAAATGTGACTCGTGAATCCATAAAAATCCTAGAAGAAAATGTAGGCAACAAAATTTTCGACCTCATACGCAGCAGAATTTTCACTGATACAATGCCTAAGGCAACAGAAACAAAGGAAAACATGAACACATGGGACTATATCAAACTAAAAAGCTTCTGCACAGCAAAAGAAACAACCATCAAAATGGAAAGGGAACCCACTGTATAGGAGAGCATAATTTCCAACAATACATCAGATAAGAGGTTAATTTCCAAAATATATAGAGTACTCATACAACTCAACAAAAGGAAGACAAAGAACCCAATTAAAAAATGGGCAGAGGACCTAAATAGACACCTCTCCAAAAAGGACATACAAATGGCCAAGAGACATATGAAGAAATGCTCAATGTCACTAATCATCAGAGAGATGCAAATTAAAACAACTGAGGTATCACCTCACACCTGTCAGAATGGCCGCCATCAACAAATCATCAAGCAACAAGTACTGGCGAGGGTGTGGAGAAAAGGGGACTCTAGTATACTGCTGGTGGGAATGCAGACTGGTGCAGCCACTATGGAAAACAATATGGTGTTTCCTCAAAAAATTAAAAGTTGATCTGCCATTTGACCCAGTGATCCCACTTCTAGGAATATATCTTAAGAATCCTAAAACACCAATCAGAAAAAATATATGTACCTCTATGTTCATAGCAGCACTATTTACAATCGCTAAGATCTGGAAACAGCCCAAGTGTCCATCAACAGATGAGTGGATCAAAAAGCTGTGGTACCTATATATAATAGAATACTATGCAGCCGTAAGAAAGAAAGATCTCTTATCCTTTGAGACAACATGGCAGGACCTCGAGAGTATTATGCTAAGCGAAATAAGCCAATCAGAGAAAGACAAATACCACATGATCTCACTTATTTGTGGAATATAATGAACAAGGGGGGCTGATGAATGAAATAGATCCAGAGACATAGAAAGGAGTATGGTTTAGACTGACAAACCTCAGAGGGACGGAAGGGTGCGGGGGGCAGGAAAAGATAAACCAAAGAACTTATATGCATATATGCATAACCCATGGACACAGACAATAGTTTGGGGAAAGCAGGAGGGGGGTTGTAGTGGGGAGGAGGGGGTCAAAGGGGGAGCTATCTATAATGTTTTCAATAATAAAGATAAAAAAGTTAAAATTAAAAATATTTGCTTTAAATTACATATTAGACCTAAGTACATAATCAATATTTACAGAGCCTTTCATTCGAGAATTCCAGATTATACAATTTTTTATCCTCACCTGAGGACATTTATTTTGGCATTTATCTTCAGATACACTGAGAGGGAGAGAGGGAGGAAGAGAGAGAGAGAAACATTGATGTGAGAGACATATCGAGTGGCTGCCACTCGCACGACCCCAACCGGGGCCAGGGACAAACTGCAACCGAGGTACGTGCCCTTAGTGGGAACCGAACCCGGGTCTCTCTGGTCCATAGGCCGACACTCTAACCACTGAGCCAAACCAGCCAGGGCAAGATTATACATTTTTCTTATGTGCACATAGAGCATTTTCAAGTATAGGATATACACGTTGGGTCACAAAACTAACCTAAAAAAAGTAAAGAAGAATGAAATCATACCAAACATATTCTGTGACCAAAATGTTTTGAAATTGGAAATCAACTGAAACAACAACAAAAAAAGGCAGGAAAAAAACAAAAATTATGTGGAGATTAAATAACATACTACTAAAAAAGCAATGGGTCAAAGAATAAATTTTTTACAAGACTTCTTAAAAAAACCACATAGAGAAAAAAGAAAACGACAATATGACATATAATAACTTTTAGGATGCAGCAAAAGCAGTAAAAAGGGGAAAGTTTATATCATTACTGGCTTATCTCAATAATGATAAAAATCACAAATCAACAACCTAACATTACATTTTAAAGACCAGAAAAATGAAGAACAAAAGTAGGCAAAAGTCATCAGAAGGAAGGAAATAATGAAAATTAGAGCAGAATTAAATGAAATAGAGAACAAAAAAATGGGAAAAAAATAATGCAACAAAAAGCTGACTCCTTGAAAAGATTAATAAAATGAACAAAAGTCTGGCTAGACTCACTAACAGAAAAAAAAAAAGACACATAAACAAAATCAGAAATGAAAAAGAAGTTACAATGAACAAAACAGAAATACAAAAGACTATACAAGAATACTATGAAAGGCTATACACCACATTTCATAACCTAGACGAAACTGATAGGTAACTAGAAATATAAAGATTCCTAGACTGAATCATGAGGAAGTGGAGAATCTAAACAGATCAAGAATAAGGAAGTTGAAACAATTACCAAAAAACTCTTAAGGAGTAAAAGTCCAGAAATAGATGGCTTCACTAGTGAATTCTACCAAACATTCACAGAGGATTTAAGACACATTCCTCTCAAGAAAAAGAAAGAAAAAAGAAAAAGGGGGAGAAACACCTATCCTCAAAGTCTTCCAAAAAATTGAATAAAAGGCAAAACTTCCTAACTCATTTTATCATGCTATCATTATCTTGATAACAAAACTTGAGGAGAAAAGAAAATTAGGAAATAGTATCCCCAATGAACACAGAAGTAACATTTCTAAACAATATGCTAGAAACTGAAAAAACAATACATTATTTAAAAGATCAAATGGAGCCAGCCAGTGTGGGTCAGTGGTTGAGCGTGGACCCTGCACCAAGAGGCTGCTCATTGATTCCTGGTCAGGGCACATGCCCAGGTTGTGGGCCCGATCCCCAGTGGGGGGCATGCAGGAGGCAGCCAATCCATGTTCTCTCTCATCTGTATTTCTATCTCTCTCCCTCTGACTTCCCCTCTCTCTAAAATCAATAAAGAAAAAAAAATTAAAAGATCAAATGGAAAAACGAAAGATTAAATGGGGTTCGTTCTAGGTGTGCAAAAATGGTTCAGTATTGGAAATCACTCAATGTCACTACACCACATTAACAAAATAAAAAACAAAAGTCACATGGTTATATAAATAGATGCACAAAAAGCATTCAACAAGATACACCCATTTATGACTATAACACTCAATAAAATGGGTACAGAAAGTGGGAAGGGAAGACCGCGAACCCGGCAGAGCTGCCGGGCGGAGCAGTGCTGTCCCCGCGGCGCCGAGGCCGGTTTTTTCCAGGCGGCTGGGGCGGGGGCAGGAGGGCCGGCGGCCGGGACGGAGTCATGCTGCCCTCCAGCGGCCACAACTTCGCGGGGCGGGAGCGCGGCCCGGCGGCCCTCGCGGGGCGGCGTCCGCAGGGGACCCGAGCCCGACCCCAGGACGGGGAGCGCGGCCGCGGCGGGGTGGGGAGCCCCAGAGCAAACCGGGCCGGCGGGCAGGCAGGCGGGGGGCGGCCCTGGAGACCCCTCGGGCGGCCCTGGAGACCCTTCGGCCCGGCAGACCCCGGAAGCCCGGCCGGAAGCTGCCACAGCGGCAGCAGGAAGTTGTCGCCGGGCGCGAGGCCCTCTGGGAAGTGTGGCCGTGGGCGCGGCCGGGGGAGGGGGGCGCGGGGCCCAGGCCCGGGGGCCTCTCTGGCGGTCTGTGGGCCCGGGGTGCACACCCCACGGGAGGGGGCCCCGGCAGCAGGCACGGAGGGGGAGTGGCCCGGGTGACGGGCCAGGCCGCGTGGCGGGGAGGCGACCCGGGGCGCTGAGCGCGCGCCCTGCGCAGACCACGTGCGCTCGGAGGGCTCCGTCCCTCAGGGACCCACGGCCCGGGAATTAGAGAAGCCAGATCGGGGGAAGGCCGGGGTGACAGGCGGGTCGCTACTGCCCACTTCTGGGTTTTCACGGGAATCTGAGGGTGTGAAACGTTAGGGACGTGACTGTGCGGCATTAAAACCACAGACACGAGAAGTCATGGGGAAACAGGTAGGCATGCACGAAAAACAGACTGTGCTGTGGCCAGCAGCAACAATCAGGTATGTGCTACGGAGATGCATGTTTGAGGGAAAGGAAATTTATTACACCTGAATTTTTAAAAAATCTTTCAAAAAATAAAACGAATCATCTAGAGACCTTGGGTAGAATAATCCCAAGAAAATATTCAAATATTACTCTTGTCAAGGGTCTGGTAAATCCTATCGATGTAAGAAATGTCCGACCCTGTAGAGCATTTTTATGAGCGTTTGAGCCAAAACGAGGACATATGCCTAGAGCAAGATCTCCAATGCTCCAGAGAATCACAGTTTTGCAGCTTCTTTCATGACTTTGAGATTCAGAAGGAAAGTGAGGGAAGATTCCAAGGCGGTGGGAGGAAGCAACTGCAGATTGCATGACCGGGTCCTTAACAGGATTCTGTGCTCTCTTGAGGGTGGTGGTGGTGGCTTATTTCCAAGGTGTGTGCGCCTACGTGCACAGAAAGAATGGACAGGGCTTGCTTCAGGCAAAGATGAACCTTCCCCTACAGAACAGTGATAGGCCTGGGGCGGGACTGCCCACCAGGACCTGCCCAGCGAGGCATTTAGGATCAGATCACGCTGCGAGGTGACTTTCCACAGAACCCCTGCTTCCATCCTCCTAGTCTATGCAGAATGCTCTTGATACTGCAGAATAGAGGCAACGCTTTCAAAGGCTGTTTGGGAAGAACTGTTCATGAGTGGGGAACATACAGGAAAATGGCACCCGTTACAGAAAGCAACGTGCAAACATATTGGTGGCCATTTCTTTTGCCGTTTTTTTTTAAATGAGTGTGTAAAGATTTTTTAAATGCCTTATACTTTTTGCTTTTTTTTAGAACACGTCTTGACAGGCTGCCCACCCTGCTGGGCATCGAGCCCGGTACCCGGGATTGGGCCCTGGCCGGGACTCGGACCCGGGCTCTGGCTGCCTGGGCCGATGCTCTGTCCACTGCGCCCCCCTGCTCAGTTTTGACGGGGTGGTGGAGCGGGGCGAGCTCTATCCTCTATCATCTAGAGACCTTGGGTAGAATAGAGCATTTTTATGAGCGTTTGAGCCAAAACGAGGACATATGCCTAGAGCAAGATCTCCAATGCTCCAGAGAATCACAGTTTTGCAGCTTCTTTCATGACTTTGAGATTCAGAAGGAAAGTGAGGGACTTTCCTTCCCTCCGCGTCCCGAACATCCCTGCTGGGTCCTGAGGTTCGCGGGAGGACCCCGGGGCAGGGCCGTGAGCCCTGGGGCCTTGGCACGCGCCCCCGCGGGCCGCAGGAGAGCTGTGCGCGCGGAGCCGGAGGTGGCGCGGGGAGGAACCCGGCAGAGCTGCCGGGCGGAACAGTGCTGTCCCCGCGGCGCCGAGGCCGGTTTTTTCCAGGCGGCTGGGGCGGGGGCAGGAGGGCCGGCGGCCGGGACGGAGTCATGCTGCCCTCCAGCGGCCACAACTTCGCGGGGCGGGAGCGCGGCCCGGCGGCCCTCGCGGGGCGGCGTCCGCAGGGGACCCGAGCCCGACCCCGGGACGGGGAGCGCGACCGCGGCGGGGTGAGGAGCCCCAGAGCAAACCAGGCCGGCGGGGGGCGGCCCTGGAGACCCCTTGGGCCCGGCCGACCCCGGAAGCCCGGCCGGAAGCTGCCGCAGAGGCAGCAGGAAGTTGTCGCCTTCGGGCCCTCCCGCGCCAGGGCTGCTGGGAAGTGTGGCCGTGGGCGTGGCCGGAGGAGCGGGACGCGGGGCCGAGTTCCTCCTCGGGGCCATTTCTTAATGCCTGGTTAGTGGAGGACGTTACCGGTAAGACGGAAAATGAGGTGGATGAAAATGTTAGTTTTCAGACCTACTCTAAGAGTCATCTTTTTAATAAATAGTCGAAAATAAACTAAAAAATACTTTTACTCATATATGATTTTTAAATCTGGGATGTAGCCCTTAGTATTAACTGAAGATATGTTCCAGAATTGTGGGGACCCGCTAGCTTTCTAAAGGTAAAAGGTGTAAGGAGCTCATAGTCATTGGATGTGTTTCTAAGAAAAACAAGATCATAAGCTGACATTATTGGGTGATTGTTGGGTACACTGGGCCTTTGAATGGTTGGCTAACTCGCTGGTCACAAAGTGAGGTAGTGAAATGAGATCAATCTGTAACATGATTATGAAATGGGCAGGAGAGAATAATAACATTGAGAACTAATCACAGTGGTGTACTAGCCATAGTTATAAGAAATGTTAATCATCCTTTGCAATGTTAATCGTGGTTGCTTTGTTCTGACTGAAGAAAAGCCCATTCTGACGTGGCTGGGAGGTGTGTGCCTCAGGAGCTTACCTCAGGAATGCTGTCCATTCTAATCAGAGGACAAGGTGGACAGAACGATTAACAACCTGGTTATCGGAACACTGGACCCATGATTGTGACTCACTGGTGACCAGCTCCTGCAGGCCCCAGCCCACATTCCTCCCCCTTGCCTGTAACCATTTTACCCATTTTTTTCCCTTTGGCCTAACTGCCTTTTCTTACATAGTCATTGTTTCTCTACCCTTTAAAAGCAGCTGGCAAGTGAGGGTGGGCAGAGCAGATTTTACGGGATGACCCACTGTTCTCCCATATTTCTGGCAATATTGGGATAAATAGTCGTATACAATTCAACCTTGTCTTAATTGGCTCAAGTAGTGACAGGCAGCCCAGACCCATTCATTGTCAGTTTTCAGTTAGACATTTGTAGATATCCTAGTTCTGGTTCATGCTTGAAATAGCAGCGCTCACCCAACTGCCTTGCCATCTTGCATTCAATAATGTAAGATACAGCCTGGCTGGTGTGGCTCAGTGACTGAGCGTCAACCCATGCACCAAGAGGTTGCTGGTTCGATTCCCGGTCAGGGCACATGCCCAGGTTGTGGGCCCAATCCCTAGTAGGGGGTGTGCAGGAGGTGGCCAGTCAATGTTCTCTCTCATTAATGTTTCTATCTCTCCCTTTCTCTCTCTGAAAGCAATAAAGAGAAACAAATTTCTTTTTAAAAAAAATAATATGAGATGCATTCCCTCCATGTAAGAAGACGTTTGCTACTCTATGACACCCTAGCTGCAGCAATTATATCTTTCATCTTCTCTACACCCCTGTTATCCCTAACATTTGAGATATCTTAGCACCTTAGTCAAGACTGGAAATGCCTTTGGCTCCACCCATGGTTTGTCCACATTACCTGTTGTAGAAGGAAGCTGAAGATCCAATCGGCGGTGCCCTTCCAGAAAAAAGAGGGAGTAATTCCAGTGGACTTCCATCTTCAGTTTTCTTACCCCACACCGAAAGGTGTTTCTTTGATGTAGTTCTTAAAGTCCACCAACTAACTCTTGTCTTTCATGTATTGCCTTTTGTTCCTGGCCCACTCCTCTATGTCCTATTTCAATAGCCAGCTACTTTGAGTCAATGTGAAACAAGAGGTGTGGGAGTGAAGACCAATACTCATTCTAAATACCTCTGCCTGGGCTTGTTCCCTTACATGGCAAAGAGAAAGGCTCTGGGTAACAGTTTTATCTCCTGCTGTTTGGTGGTACAGAAGCAGTTGACTTTTTCAAAGTTGTGAAGACACAGTTCCTGGTCTCTGCAAGTATCGCAGATTGTGAGTATTTGAGTAGTGAGAAGTTGCTTTATTTTTTAAAGAATTTTAAAATAATCTTTAAAATCAAACCATGCACATTCTACATATCTTAATAGTTTGTTTTTTTAAATTAAAGGTGATGAATCTGCTTAAAAGAAAATTACCTAAGCACTTCCTTGGGTAAAAGACCAGTTGAGTTTCTTGGAATTCTATTCATATCCACTTGTTAAACATTAATTTGGCCATCATTTTGAGCCTACCCCTCCATCTTTCATTTTATATATATAATATATATATATATATATATTTTTTTTTTTTTGGTACATGCCCCTTGCGGAAACCGAACCCGGGACTCTCTGGTCCGCAGGCCGACGCTCCAACCGCTGAGCCAAACTGGCCAGGGCTCTACCCTTCCATCTTACTGTTGTCTATTAACTCCTGGTCAGGTCTTCACATTCACTAACATTCAGCATCTATGTGGTTGACCCAACTTACATTCAGACTTCTTAGTTACATATAGACTGCTACCTTTGAACAATCATGTCATCTAGTTTTAGGTGTTCCCTGAAAACATCCTCATTAAATTGGTTTTCCCTCTTATCCAAGCTGCTATGCAGAACTTCTCAAGACATTCTTTACGAGACAAGACTAGTAAATTCCCTCTTGCTCTTAGCTGCCTGCTATGCTTTATAGTGAAAACATAATTTTTTTTAGGGAACACTTCAATTTCCTGTTTTTGCTGTGTCTTTTCATTCAATTTTTCTGGATATACACCTTGCTCACCCTCCAGGATAGTCTTTTGTGTAAGGCCAATTCCCCAGTACACCCAAATCTCTCTAAACTTAAAATAATAATTATAAAAGTCCTTGAATTTTTTTTAAAATTAAAAATTAATTACATTATCCAGCAATACCACTTCTGGATATAAATCCGAAAGAACTAAAAGCAGGGTCTCGAAGTGATATTTGAATACCCATGTTCAAAATTGCCAAAAGGTTGCCCTGGCCGGTTTGGCTCAGTGGTTAGAGTGTCGGCTCACAGACAAATGAGTCATGGGTTCGATTCCAGTCAAGGGCGTGTACCTTGGTTGCGGTTCGTCCCTGGCCCTGGTCGGGGTTGTGCGGGAGGCAACCAGTCAATGTGTCCCTCTCATGTTGATGTTTCTCTCTCTTCCCCTCGTTCCCTCCCTCCCACTGTATCTGAAGATAAATAGAAGAGTATCCTCAGGTGAGGATTTAAAAAAAAATTGCCAAACAGTGGAAGCAACGCAAATGTTTATCGACGGATGAATGGCTAAACAAAATTTAGTATATCCACACAATGAAATATTATTCAGCCTTAAAAAGAAAGGAGCTCTGGCCGGTTTGGCTCAGCGGTTAGAGCGTTGGCCCGTGGGCCAGAGAGTCTCGGGTTCGGTTCCCGCTAAGGGCACGTACCTCGGTTGCAGTTTGTCCCTGGCCCCGGTTGGGGTCGTGTGGGTGGCAGTCACTCAATGTGTCTCTCTCACATCAATGTTTCTCTCTCTCTCTCTTCCTCCCTTTCTCCCTCCTGCTCTGTCTGAAGATAAATGCAAAAATGTCCTCGGGTGAGGATAAAAAAAAAAAGGAAATACTGTCACATGCCACCAACATGGAGATATATATATATATATATGTCCATGTGAGGTATCTACTTGAGGTATCTTAAGTAGTTAAATTTATAGGAAAAGAAAGTAGTATGGAGGCTGGGGGAAGGGAAAAATGGGGAGTTGCTTAATGGGTGTAGAATTTCAGTTTTAAAGATAAAAAAGTTCTGTAGGTGTTGCACAGCATTGTGGAGGCACTTAACACTATTGAACTGTAGACTTAAAATGGTTGCCAGTGTGGCTCACTGGTTGAGTGTTGACCCATGCACCAAGAGGTTGCTGGTTCAATTCACAGTCAGGGCACACTCCCAGGTTGTGGGCCAAATCCCCAGTGGGGGGCATGCAGGAGGCAGCCAATCATGTTCTCTCCATCATTGATGTTTCTCTCTCTCTCTCTCTCCCCCTCCTTTCCTTTCTCTCTAAAGTCAATAAAGGAAAAAAAAAAAAACTTTTTAAAATAAATATCCCATAGACTCTTCCAACAGACCTCAAACTAAACTCATCATCCCATCTCTTGTTTTTTCTAGCTCAGTGACATTCATCCCCAAATTCTAATTTGAAACCTGGTAGTAATACTGGAATTCTAAATCTTCCTTATCCTCCATATCCAGTCAGTGAAAAAGTCCTATTGATTGCATTTCCCTTATTAATTCTCGAAATCCATCTCAACTGTCAGAGCCTTGGCTTAGGTACCTTTAAGTTGGTCTTTCTGCCTCCAGTTTTGCCTTGCTTAATTTTGTTGTTCACGTTGTGTTTTAGTGATCTTAAAACTTGTTCGATTGTGAGGTTTGTCAACTTAAAGGCCTTCGGTAGCTTGCCATTGCTTTTAAAGTCTTAACTTTTTAATATTCAGCATACAAAACCCCTCTGCTCCCCTCAAATCATAAATTACTACACCCTTTATCCAGCGGTGAGCCACTGTGTGTGTATGTGCCCGCATTCACACATGGAGAATGTGAATTCGATTCTCTGCCAGTACTCAGTGCAGTGGGACGCAAAAGCTGCATTATTTTAACTCAGGTTTTTCCCATGATCACTGCAGATATTCCTGAGCATCTAAGCATCTCAGATCCCTCTAGCAGCCCAGACTAGCAACAATACAACACATTTGAGCGTGAGTGGGGCGGGTGAGAAGGGGCCAGGAACTCCATGCTAGGGAGTCTCCAGGCAAGGGAGGGTGTGCGCAGGCGCAGGTGCAGGGCATGAAAGCCAGTCCTGCCTGGCCCTCCCTTTCCAGCCGACTACGTAACGGGATCACGTAAAGCCACTTCCGGGAAGTGGAGTCGCGCTTTGTTAGCTGCAACAACATGGAGGCGACTAGTGGAAGGGAAGAGCCGGTGAGACGCTGCTCTGGGGTCGGGTGAATGGGGAAGGCGAGCTGAGCCTAGCCTTGGAATCTACCCCCACCCCCTTTTCCTTTCCAGGTTGCCGAGGAACTGGTGTCAGTGGCACATGCTCTTTCTCTCCCCGCCGAGTCTTACGGCAACGATGTGAGTATGACTCAACCATTGCTCCAATTCACCTAGTCTATGATGTCTGCAGGGCCTGCCACGAAATTGTAACTCCTTGCCCTGTCCATTTCTGCTAGAAACCGCGCCTTTCAGTTCATTCTAATCTTTTTGGTCCACAGACGAAGGACTAATGCCATTAAAAGTAGTTCCCAAACTTCGCTGCATTTTAGAATCCTCTGTGAAGTATTTAAATATCTTGATGTCCAGGATGCACTCCATACTAATTAAATCATAATATCTGGGCTGAGAGCCCGGAATCGAGTGATTCCATTGTGCAGTAAAGTAGCACTGGCTTATGGTGTGTCATGTTTAGATTCTTTTTTTTTTTTTTTTGCACGTGCCCCCAACAGTAACCGAACCTGGGGCTCTCTGGTCCGCAGGCTGTCGCTCCAACCGCTGAGCCAAACCGGCCAGGGCTCATGTTTAGATTCTTAAGTAGGAACCACATGCTGTATTTGAGGTACAAGACAAGGATGTGAGAACAGTAGTAACAGTCAAATAAGAATGTGATGTATGCTAGATGAGTGGATTAGGGCATAAGATACAAAGCAGTTTAGCTGAAGAATAAACTCATACAACCCAAATAGTAGAGGAAGACTTCACTGAGATAGTGGGTTTTGAACTAGACACTCAGTGAACAAAGGACATAAATTGGCAGTCAGGCAAAGGCCCAGGAGGTAAAAATGTAAATGGCTTCTTCTGGGGTCAGTGAAATAGATCCCTCCAGTATGAGTGGGAGATTCTAAGGGAATAGGTAGTGGGTGTTTGGTAAGAGGTATTTATAAATTAGTCTGCTTCATGATACTGTTCCATTTCTAAGTGTTATAGGGTGTGGAGTTGGCTATGAGATAAATACAAATGATGATTATGAAATGCCACACTCTTGAAAGTAAAGAGTAAATTCACTTCCATTATTTTATTTGGTTTGAACAATTCATTTGTATGTGTTTATTGTTTAAGTTTTTCAATGATTTAACTCATTCTTTCTTTTTATTTATTTATTTATTTATTTTATTTATTTTTGTTACAGATGTTTCTCCTTTTTTCCCCATTGACACCCTCCTCCCCATCTCCCACCCCGTCCCCAGCTTTGTTGTCCATGTCCATGAGTTATGCATACATGCGCATATTAACTCATTCTTTCTTTCTTTTTAATATTTTTTCTTAGATTTTTTTTTTTTTTTTTTAGATGCAGTGGGAAAGAGGAAGGGAGGGAGGGAGAGAGAGAGATACATAGATATGAGAGAGAGACATCGATTGGTTGCCTTCCCGCAGGACCCTGATGGGGGCCAGGGATCGAACCTGTAACCGAGGTATGTGCCTTTTACTGGGAATTGAACCCGAGACTCTTCGGTCCGAGGGCCGACACTCTAACCACTAAACAAAGCTGGCTAGGGCAACTCAGTCTTTTTTTAATGTTTTTTAAAATTTATTGATTGATTTTAAAGAGAAACCGATTTGTTGTTTCACTTATTTTTGCACTTATTGGTTGATTCTTGTATGTGCCCAGACTGGAATTTGAACTCTCATCTTTGGTATTGGGGATGACGCTCTAAGCAGGGCCTAACTCAGTCTTGAGAATGTTATTTATCTACTGTTTTATTTAATCTTTAACACTTTCACTAGCTTCCAGGAAAAGATAGTCAGTGGCTCATTCTATTTATTAGACTGTGTAGGTAGATTTTTGTTTGTCATAAGCACAGAAGAATTATTTTATTGCCCAAACTCATTAGTCTAGTTTTTATTTTTCGACGGTAACACTAAGTTTGGTAGCTCTCTTGAGCATTAACTAGACATACAAAGACTTCCTTAATTTGTTCTCTAGTAGCGGGATTAGGAGATTTCTGACCTGGTATTCTTTACTCCTTTGTAGCCTGATATAGAGATGGCTTGGGCCATGAGAGCAATGCAGCATGCTGAAGTCTACTACAAGGTGAGTTGTTTGTCTTCATAATTAAGCAGAATTAAATGTGTACTGTTTGATTCTCTGCTAATCACTATTCTCAGCAATTTAAACAATTGTGTTTTAGAGATGGTTTTTCTTATTGTAAGATCTTACCCACAGAGAACAGAGGGGTAGAAGTGACTTTTGTTTTGAGAATTAGGAGTGGAGCTTCTTTGCTCAGAGTTGTGTTGCTAATTGGCAAAAGGGTGCCTGGCCCATAGCAGGCACTTAAGAAATGTTTGTTGACTGGATGAACGATCCACGGAGGGCATTAGCTAGGTATTACTAAGGCCAAAAGTATTTGAATTGATGAAATGGACTGTAGTATATTATGGCCCTTTTAAAACTATGTCATGATTTCATTCAGAACTTAAGCTGTCTGTACTTCCTAATGCACTCTTCTGCCCTGAGAACCATAAGGGTTTTTGGGAGGAGGGGGAAATAGAAGTGTAGTAAATTAGAGACTAGCATATGTATGTTGTCTTATTGTCTGACAGCTGATTTCATCAGTTGACCCACAGTTCCTGAAACTCACCAAAGTGGATGACCAAATCTATTCTGAATTTCGGAAAGATTTTGAGAAACTCAGGATAGATGTATTGGACCCAGAAGAACTCAAATCAGTATCAGCTAAAGAGGTAAGAGTTCTCTCTCTTAAATATTGCCTAACATCTGACCAACAGTTATTTATGGTGAATACATTTTTATACATATAAAATTGGGGAAGGTTGTTTTAAGGAAAATACATAAAGAAACAGTGCTCTTATGTAGTTGTAATCAACCATTAAGTAGGTTATAAAATGACTTTTTCTGGTTTATGGATTTATGTTCATCGAATGTATTTTTTCTACTTTCTTGACTTGGACATTTCATTCCTAATCACCCAGCCCTTTAAAGGGAGGAAGAATGAATTTATGTGAGTAGTTTAACCAGAACAGTTGGATAGAAGATTGGCAAATAGGCTACAGGGACGTGTTTGGATTCTCTGTATTTAAATAACATTATCACTGGCCATGCTAAAGATCATGAAAACCTTGTGTTTTGCATTGTTTACCTGATGATCTTGTACTTTTACAGAGCACTAAAGCTCTTATAATTGGGAAAATTTTTCCCTGAAAGTATTCCTTTGGCTTATGAAGAATGTAAATTTTTAACTTTTAGCAGGATGTTAACTGATTCTGGGAAATTGCCTCTACTAAAAGGAACTTCTTGCTTAAAATTTAACTTTGACTTTGGGCCAAATTCTTGCCTTCTTTGTATCATTTATGCTTCAGTGGGGATGAATACTTATTCAGCCAACAAAAACAAAACAAAGACTCTGTTGTAGAAATCAAATTTTAATTCTGTAGTCAAGGATTTAAGTACTTTGTCATGGAAAAATATTGTTCGTGTTTGGAAATACCAGTCTAAAGACACAATAGGTAGCACAGAAACTTGTTGCTAATGAAGCAAGCAATCAGATCAAACCTAGTCTCTCACTCTGGTTATTTTCTTTACTGGGAAAGTGGAAGCCCTTCTCTGGGCTTGATTTTTACCAGCCTCCTGCATTAGTCAGGTAAGGTATCTTTTTTGCCTTTATAGAAGTGGAGGCCATTCTGTTTGAAGTTTGATGGGGTTATAGAAGACTTCAACTATGGTACTTTGCTGCGCCTGGATTGTTCTCAAGGCTACACTGAGGAAAACACCATCTTTGGTGAGTTTCTTGCCCCTGGAATTATTTTTGTATAAGGTGAATGGGGGATCTGGTTTTACTGATGAATAGTTTACATGCATAGTTAATTTGGGGATCATCTTATTTGTTATATCTTTAAAGATCATGTTAATAATTCTTAAGTAACTGAGAGATAAGATAGTTAAGTATTTTCATCCTCATTATTATAGGATTAGATTTTCGCATCTCTGAAATTTATGGCTAACTATCCTTGAATATATTGCATGTTAGTTCTGCTTTGTCCATAGATTTCCAGTAGGTTTAGAGAAATTGTGACTAGGATAATAATCAATTCTATTTACATTCCAGCCCCCAGGATACAATTTTTTGCCATTGAAATTGCTCGGAACCGGGAAGGCCATAACAAAGCAGTTTACAACAGTGTTCAGGACAAAGAAGGAGAGAAAGGAGCCAACAGAGGAGCAGAGGAGAAAAACAACAAAGAAGGAGAAAAAGAGAAAGAAACCAATAAAGGAATCAACAAAAGTGGTGAAACATCTATGTAAGGTAGAAAGAGAATATCACTCTAGAAACGGAGCCTACAAAGCTACTTACACAGATCCCTGTGGTTAAATGTATACCCTTGTTCAACTGAAGGACATGCAGAAAGACATTTTTTGTAGCCTAATAATCAGGAGCTGCTGTGGTTGTTCTCTTGTAAGAACTGGTTTTAAACTATGAGTGGGGTCATAGTTGACTATTTCTTGTTATATTTTTTCTTGGTTTTCTCCACCGACTGGTCAAATAAGAAATTTTGTAAATAAATTTATTTTGTTTCTAATGACTGTCTATATCTGATTAACTTTTAAAAGGCACTCAAATCATTTGACACTTTAATCTAATTACAGTTAACATAGAATATCATTAGTTTCAGGTGCACAATACAGTGATCAGACTTCCATATAACTTATGAAGCAACCATTCAGATAAGTCCAGCACCCATCTGACACTATACACAGCCATTAGAATATTATTGACTATATTCCCTGTGCTATACCCTGCATTCCCAGGATTTATTTATTTATTCATTTATTTTTCTTTATTGATATTAAAGAGAGAGGAAGGGAGAGGGAGAGAGATAGAAACATGAATGAGAGAGAACATTGACTGGCCGCCTCCAGCATGCCCCCCACTGGGGACTGAGCCCACAACCTGGACATGTGCCCTGACCGGGAATCGAACTGGCGACCTCTTGGTGCATGGGTCTATGCTCAACCACTGAGCCACACCAACTGGGCCCCATGATTTTTGCAACTACCAATTTGTACTTCTTAATCCCTTCTACTTTTTAACCTGTCCCCCTAATCCCACTGCCATCTGGCAACCATCAGCATGTTCTCTGTTCCTAGGAGTTTGCTTATGTTTTGTTTGTTCATGTTCTTTATATTTTGTTTAAAAAATTTTTTTTCTTTATTTTTAGAGGGAGAGGGAGAGAGAGATAGATTGGCCGCCTCCTGCATGCTCCCCACTGGGAATTTGGCCCACAACCTGGGCCTGTGCCGTGACCGGAAATCGAACTGGCGACCTCTTGGTGCATGGGTCAATGCTCAACCACTGAGCCACACCGGCTGGGCAGGTTCATGTTGTTCTTTAGATCACACATATGTGTGAAATGACATGATGTTTGTCTTCTTCTGTCTGACATTTCACTCAGCACAATACGCCCTAGATCCATCCATGTTGTTGAAGCTAGCAAGAGTTAATTTTTTCTACTTTTTATTATTTTAGCCCCCATATTTTGAAACATCTACTTATGTAAAACATTGTGTTATTTTATTTTATTTTTTTTAGAGCAAGTGGAGAGGAGAGAGAGAAAGAAACATCAATGAGAGATACGTTGAACAGCTGCTTTCTGCACGCTCCCTGCTAGGGATGGAGCCCACAACCTGGGCATGTGCCCTGACCAGGAATTGAACCAGCGACCTCTCAGTCCATGGGATGACACTCAATCCACTGAGCCACACCAGCCAGGCTGTTTTTTTTAAATCCTCACTTGAGGATATGCTTTCTTTTTATTTATTTTAGAGAGAGAGGAAGGGAGAGAGAGAGAGAGAGAAACATTGATATGAGAGTGAAACATCAGTGGGTTGCCTCCACAAGTGCTGTGACTGGCTATCCAAACTGCAACCTGGGTATGAACTGTGATGGAATAAAACCTGCGACCTTTTGCTGTATGGGACGACCTTCCAACCAACTCAGCCACAGCTGCCATGGCCTATGTTACATTCTTTTATACATACATTTCTGAGAACTAAAAATAGTGATACATTAAAGGCATATGAGCATAGATGACCACTGTATTATGTCATGAATGACCAAGAGAGAATCCGGATTCTTGTGTAGAATAATGATTTAAAACTTGTTTTTTAGGCACAATTTAAATAAATATGGGGTAGGATGGCAACAATAAGTTGCTGGCCTGAGATCTCTAGCTGTCCAAATATATATCCCATCCCAACCCCTGCTATCTCTGAGAAATAAAGTGGATGAATGTTGTCACTGTAATACATCTCAGTACAACATGTAGCAAGCTATGCTCTAAAACATTGGTAAGTACGCAGAAAATTCTCAGGAAAGAACCTGTTAGTCAAATCAACTGGAAAAGAAATGAAAGAGAGGAATAATCAGTACATTTCAATGAAATAGAATAGGAAAAAGGCCCTAAGCTAGTAAAGTGTTCAAATTGGCATAGTGATAAGATGACTGGAAATTAAATAATTGCAGTAATTGCTTAGAGTGATAACCAGTGATACACACTATTTTTAATAAGTAAAAATTGTTAACTCTAGTGAATATTACTGTGACATTCTTTTAAGAAAATTTTCATGTAAGAGTCAAGACCAACTACAGTAACAGTAAAGACCATGGGAGGTATGTTTGTTTTTGGCAAAGAAAGTATATTTTGTTTGGTTTAAGTAACATGTAATGTATTGCTCATTCAATAAATACTAAAAATATATTATTTGGCAGTCACTATGGTACTTGTGTGTTGATGTTCAAGGTAGATAAACAGACAGGAATCAGAAAGAGGTTATATCTGTGTTGAGAATGATTACGTAGTAATCTAAATAGTCAAAGAGAGGGTCTTCTAATGCTAGGAAAAGCTGGTGCCCAGTTGTGACATGGACGTTTGCATGGCTGCGAATGGCTGGTCTGAATGTAGCAGTGGATGGACAAGGGGACAGGAGGCTTGGTGCGACCAGGATAAACAGATATGAGAGCTTCAGCGGCTTGTTAGCCATGCTGAGGTTCTGGGATCAAAATCTAAAAGACATCAGAGGCCTGCATAAGGAATTAAGCCTGTATTTGGCTGGAACATAAACAACATACAAATGTGCGTGAGAAAAATAAAGGTGTGGACATAAAGGCACAAATAAGCAGTAATGCTTTGAGGATAGAACAAAAAGATACTTCTATAATATTTGTAAAATACCACCACCTCCTGAGATTGACGAAATCTATGACATGTCATATTTATTATTTCAGTGATGGCACAATAGTGATTATGGTTACTGGTGTGGTTATAGTATGCAATATTTTAAGGAATAAAATGTATTTTGAAGGAAGACAACCTCTGCCAATAAAATATAAGTACTTAAGCTTTATAATACCTGAAATAATTTAATGTAATTGAGAACATGCTAAAATAAGTACTGTGCACACTGTATTTGCCTTGTGTATATTTTATTTGTATCTATCCTTTCATGCCATCCTTATTTAGGCCCTCATTGGACTCATACTGTACTATTTCACAAATTACTTAACACTAGTTTTTCTTTTTTCCTTTACACCCATGATTTCTTCTTTTTAAAAACTTCATTAAATATAATTTACTTATAAGGAGGCATGTTAGCCACGTTACCCTCTGCTCCAATGTGCCTCTTGTAATCTTGACATAATGAAGAAGCTGGAGAAGCATTTTTAATTCCTACTCTTCTTTTCATTCTTACTAAAAGTTGGGGACAGCCACGTTTGAAATTGGGATTATGAAAGAGCTGTAACTGAAACGAAAGGAAAAAGTTAATTAGTGTCATTTTAAACCAAGATATGAGAATGTAACAAGCCTAGTTTATAAAATATGATTTGTTTTATCAGACAAATTAATGTAATCAAGTAATACAAGGATAATGTTAATATTTTTCAAAGTTTACTTATTAGGCCCAGACATTTAATAAAGGTTCTCAAGCGAAAATGTGTTGGGCATTTTCAGTAACTGTAAATACCACTGCAAATGATTTCAGGGCCTTTTTTTAAATTAAGTTCATTGACAAGGTTCAAAGTTAGAGGCAAATTTTCTTATAACCTTGAATGCTTATGCCCAAGCTGCCCTAAATTTATAAAAATAAACATGTAAACAGTTTTTAATGTAATTTTTAAAGTCTGGTTTAAGCTTATATATATGAACATATTGATGTACAAAATAAAATCATTATATATATATATACACACATATATTTTTTCCCCTATATAAGTTGTAGCTGAAAATTTCTGAATACCTTGCTTAAAATAGAGACTTCTTTTTCTTCTGCCAGAAAGTCAGCTAGAGAAGCAGATCTTTGAAAATTTTGTTGCATTTTACTAAATCCATAAAGGTTAAGCTGGCGAAGAAAACTTCTCATACCATTAATTTTAAATATTCTGAAAGGGGCCTTTCTTTTCAAAACTTCCTTCTTAAAGAGCTCTTCGTTAATCACTATAGAAGTTCCGTTCTCATCCCACCAAATAGACTTATATTGATCGCTTTCAACTATTTTCCACAGTTTTCTGGGAAAGGTCCTAGAACAAAAAACATTATCTTCATCTTGTTCAGAAGCACAGAATGTGTAACGTGGTCTTTCTATAAAGATTTCTTCACACAAAGCCTGAAATGCATATTCTTCAATCATAGACCTCAGCTCCGAGTCCCCAGGATATGTGTGATCACACAGTGCAGATCGAATGGGGGTTTCTGACTCATTTGATCCATCTTTAGGAGAAACAATATGAATTTCTGAAGAAACATGTGCCATCTCAAATAAATTTTTCTTCAGCTGCCTTCCACATCTGCATAATCTTGAACACTGCAGCTTCAAAAGCAGTCTTGCAGGCCTAACAGATAAACTGTTCACACCATCACAATGGTCCTCAACCTGAGTAGCTTGTGACATCATACAATGGCTGGTCTCCTAGCAATTAAATGTGACCTTCAGCCAGTGTTTCCTTCTCACTCTACAAATTGTATTCATTTAAAATAAAATATAGGCCAGTTATTTATGCAGTAGCCAAAAAATGAGAACTCCAAAATCTCAGTGCTATAGAATCTTTCAATAAGTAAAACATGTATACATTAATCTATTTGATACCTGAAATAAAAGTGATTTCCTCCATTGTACATACAAACTCTTAATAAATTGGTGCCAATAATATAAGACTGGTAAACAATTAAAATATGAGTTAAACAGCAGTGGCTGGTGTGGCTCAGTATTTTGGGCATCACCCTTGCACCACAAGTTTTCTGGTTCAATTCCTAGTTAGGGCACATGCACAGACTGCGCACTTGATACCTGATAGGGGGCACTCAAGAAGCAGGCAGTTGATATTTCACTCTCAGATTGATATTTCTATTTCTCCCTCTCCCTTGTTCTCTTTCTGATATTCAATAAAAGTATTTTTAAAAATGAGTAAAACAAAACAAATGATTAATAAAGCTCTGTCAATTAGAAGTAAAAGATGTGGATAACCTGTATATAAAAAGACAGTCATATGCTCGGCTGGTGTGGCTCAGTGGTTGAGCGTTGAACCATGCACCAAGAGGTCCCCAGTTCAATTCCTCCTCAGGGCACATGCCCAGGTTGTGGTTCTGATCCCCAGTGGGGCGCAAGTGGGAGGCGGCTGATTGATGTTCTCTCTCATTGATGTTTCTGTCTCTCTCCCTCTCCCTTTCCTCTCCCTCTAAAAAAATCAATAAAGAAAACATATTAAAAAAGAAAAAGACAGTCATAGAGACAGTAAGGAGGTTAGTGTTAATGAGGGGATGGGGCAGGGGAGATTGGGAAATGCTCTTTAAAGGGTATGGGGCTTCCTTTTACAGTGAGGAAAATATTTAAGAATTAGAGAGGTAATGGCTATTCAAATTCTGAAGCCACTGAATTGTATACCTTAAAATGTTTATTTTTATATTAGGTATATTTTAACTCAATTTCTAAAATGTAATGAACCTATTATCATTGATTAAAATAGAACATAATTAGTTTTTTGCCCTGGCCTGTTTGGCCCAGCGGTTAGAGTGTCGGCGTGCGGTCCAGAGAGTCCCGGGTTTGGTTCCCGCAAAGGTCATGTACTTCGGTTGCAGTTTGTCCCCGGCCCTGGTTGGTCGTGCGGGAGGCAGCCACTCGATGTGTCCCTTTCATATCAATGTTTCTCTCTCTCTCTCTCCCTCCCACTCTATCTGAACAAAACATGGAAAAATGTCCTCGGGTGAGGATAAAAAAAAAATTTTTTTTTTAATAGAACATAATTAGTTTTCAGAATATAGTCATTTTTCTGTTTTGTAACTAGTCTGTGTATTAAATAGTGTTTGAAACATTTTTTATAGCCATATTAGTGGAATAAATGCAATTTTTATGTCTTTAAATATGTAATAAATATTCATTTATGAAAGATTTTAAGAGAAAGCGGGAGGTGTGCCATTAACGACATCACAAGAGTGGGAGATAAAAAACTAACAAAACCTTGTTATAAGTAAAATTTGTATGTGTGTCTAGGGAAAATTGCTTTCATTGCAAGAGTCAAAGGATTTATATAAAGAGATTATGTGGAAAAATCTTAATGTCCAACAACATAGGAGTTTCATTATCAAACAGCACTTATATTTGTGAAGTGATCTTAGTATTGAATAGAAAGTTTCATTTCTTTTGGAAAAATAAGAAATTCTCCATTTACAGCATGAATATCTATGATCATGGGTGAAAAAGTGCTATAATATTCTGACTAGTCTGGCTTTAGTAAGTGTTTAATGTGTGTAGAAGAATTTAATAATTATTAGTATATTTATCATATTTTAGGAGGCAGGTTATTTTATTTTTATTTATTTTTTTATTAATTTATTTTTGTTACAGATGTTTCTCCTTTTTTCCCCATTGACACCCTCCTCCCCATTCCCCCACCCCGTCCCCAGCCCTGTTGTCCATGTCCATCAGCTATGCATACATGCACATAAGTTCTGTGGTTTATCTCCTCCCTCCCCCCCACCCCCTCCTCTGAGGGGTGTCAGTCTATACCCTACTTCCACATCTCTGGGTCTACCCTGTTCCTCAGACTGTTATGTTCATTATATTCCACAAATAAGTGAGATCATGTGATATTTGTCTTTCTCTGCTTGGCTTGTTTCGCTTAGGATAATACTCTCGAGGTCCCTCCATGTCGTCTCAAAGGATAAGAGATCTTTCTTTCTTACAGCTGCATAGTACTCCACTGTGTACATGTACCACAGCTTTTTTATCCATTCATCCACTGATGGACACTTGGGCTGTTTCCAGATCTTAGCTATTGTAAATAGTGCTGCTATGAACATGGGGGTACATGTATTCGTTCTGACTGGTGTTTCAGGCTTCTTAGGGTATATTCCTAGAAGTGGGATCACTGGGTCAAATGGCAATTCAATTTTTAATTTTTTGAGGTAACACCATAGTGTTTTCCACAGTGGCTGCACCAGTCTGCATTCCCACCAGCAGTGTACTAGAGTCCCCTTTTCTCCACACCCTCACCAACACTTGTTGTTTGATGCTTTGTTGATGGCGGCCATTCTGACAGGTGTGAGGTGATACCTCATTGTTGTTTTAATTTGCATCTCTCTGATGATTAATGATGTTGAGCATTTCTTCATATGTCTCTTAGCCATTTGTATGTCGTTTTTGGAGAGGTGTCTATTTAGTTCCTCTGCCCATTTTTTAATTGGGTTCTTTGTCTTCCTTTTGTTGAGTTGTATGAGCACTTATTTTGTTTTATGATTGAGGTGCAGTTGACATAACTATATTATTGGCATACAATGTAATGATTCAATATTTGCTATATTTCAAAATAATCACCTAAATTATTCCAGATGACACCCATTACCATTCATAATTAAACATTTATTTATGTTGAGAACTTTCAAGATCCATTCTCCTAGATAATTCCAAATATGTAATACAGTATTATTAACCATAGTCACCATGACTTACATCTTCATAACTTATTTATTTAAAACTGGAAATTTCTACCTTTTGACCACTTTCATCTATTTTGCCCACCACTAAACCCTACCCAAGGCAACCACCAGTTTGTTCTCTATATACATGAGGTCAGTTTTTTGTAAATTTCACATCTTAGTCAGAGCATGCAGTATTTCTCTTTGTTAGTCTTACTTAATTTTTAGGGTTGCTTTCCTTAACATGTATTTACAGTTGAATAAACGCTGTATGAATTCAAGTCATTGGAAATTTGTTTGAATTTGCTTTATAGCACAAGATGATCATTTGTTAAAAAGTTTCAAGCATGCTTGAATATAATTTATAATTAGTAGTGTTTGTGTGTAGTTGAGTATTTATGTATGTTGAATCCAATATGGTGCTTATGTTATTTTTTATAGCCTTATGATTTATTTTTGCTGCTCTATTGGTTATGTAAGAGGTATGCTCTATCATTCAGTGAGAGAGGTGTGTTCTGTCTCCTATTATGATAATGAATTTGTGTGCTTTGTCTTCTAGCTCTATTCTATATAATTTGCCTTTATGTTATTAAGTGCCTTTGAATCTGTAGCTTCCAGGTAAATTGAACTTATTGATATGAAGTGCTCTTCTTTATTTCTAGGAATGCTCTCTGCCTTCATATATACTGGCCGGAATACAAATTTTATTTGGTTTATGTTTGCATAATATATCTTTTCCAATTCTTTCACTTTCAATCTCTTTGTACATTTATATTTTAAGTACCTCACAGTGTTGTATATCAGTTGTGAGTGGCTATTAAATTCCACAATGAATTAATTTTGGTGGAGGGTGTGATGTAGGGGTCCAATATTTTTTCCCATTAGTTGTCCCAACACCATTGATTATATCATGCATATTCTTTCCTCTGATATGAAGAGACACCTTTATCATACAGAATTTACGTATAAATTTGTGTCTATTACAGGACTTTCTATTCTGTTCCAACAATTTGTGTATTTACAAGGTGTTACCCCATTGTTTTAATTATTGAAATTTTATAATACAATTCATTTTATATCTGGTTGGGCTATCTTCTATTCATTATTTTGCTTTCAGAATTTTCTATTACTCTTCCTTATTTTAACAAGGAAAGTTAAGCTCTTGGGTTCGAACCTAGTTAGTGGCAACATGGCTAAACGCACCAAGAAGGTGGGAATCGTCGGTAAATATGGAACCCGTTATGGCGCCTCCCTCGGGAAAATGGTGAAGAAAATTGAAATCAGCCAGCATGCCAAATACACTTGCTCCTTCTGTGGCCAAACCAAGATGAAGAGACGGGCTGTGGGGATCTGGCACTGTGGTTCCTGCATGAAGAAAGTCGCTGGTGGTGCCTGGACCTACAACACCACTTCTGCCGTCACTGTCAAGTCTGCCATCAGAAGACTGAAGGAGTTGAAAGACCAGTAGAAGCTTCACAGTTGGAAACATTGCTAGCCTATAATAAATGGGTTAATTTATAAAAAAATAATAATAATAATAAGGAAAGTTAAAAAAGCTTTTTAAAATTTTTAAAATATTTCAGAGATTTTAATCTACTCTATAATACATTTATAGAGAACTTAGAGATATTTACATTATTATATGTTTTTTCTATTCAAGAACATGATGTTAGTTTGTATTTGCTGAGTGTTGTAACCCAGTAGATCAACCTCCCTCGGACACCAAAATTATAAGTTTTGGGAGCTTTATTAACCTGCACAGGGACTGCAGCCAACCTACTCAGAGGAGAACTGCAGCCCTGAGCCTCTAAAATGGCAGCCTTTTATAGCAAGCAAGCAGCATTCACAGAAGCAGATATCAGCGGTTAGCAGTTGTTTGATTAACATTTCTCAAAATCCATATCTAACAGTTGCCCGGGGGTCTCCTGTTTGTCAAGCAAACAGAATAGGCCTCCCTCCCCTCAGGGAACCAGTACAATAGTGGGAGTGACAGAGATCACAGAGGTCAAAATTAGCATTAAGTACTTGCAAATACCTATACTCAGGAAACTGCAAAAGCCCCCAACACATGGGGCAACTATAACCTTAGGCAGAAATTCCTTCCTGTCTAGGGGCAACCAACCCATTATGGGAAGAATATCGAGGAATGTCCACTGGTGACAAATGGAGTCCTTCAGTCGCCCTAACCAAGGGGCCCACATAAAATGGAATCTAGTTGCCTTAGCCTTGGGGCCCACAACACTGAGTATTGTTTTATGTGGGAAGCACTTTAAAATTTAATTTATGCAAATCGTGCATATTCTTGATAAGGTTATTTCTAGGCATTTCATCGGTTTTGTTACTATTGTGTCTTCTCATTGATTACATGTTTAACTTACTGTTTGTATCTATAAAGAATATTTATTTATGCATCTTATGCTTGACAACTTATTCTTAAAGATCCTGTTGTGGAGATGACTCTAGGTTAGCAGAAACTCTTGTATAAAAAATGCAGTTTCACCCTGGCCGGTTTGGCTCAGCAGTTGGAGCATTGACCTGTGGACCAGAGAGTCCCGGGTTCGGTTCCCACTAGGGGAACGTACCAAAATAAAATAAATAAATAAATAAAAAATGAGCAGTTTCTGTGACCCTGGATGAAAGTCGTAATGTCTCTGAATGCTCCAATGGCAAAATCCTATTGGGGAAGGATTATTAAAATAACTTGAAAATTTATGTTAATCATAATTTAGAATGTGAAGTATGTTTTTTAAACTTCCAAGTTGAGAAGACTTCTGGTCAAGATGGCGGCGTAGGTAACCGGGTACTTGCCTCCTCTCACAACCACATCAAAATGACAACTAAACTACAGAACAACTGTCTTTCAGAAGCACCTGACATCGAGCTGAATGGAAGCCCTACAACAACGAAATTAAAGCAGCAGCCACACCGAGCCTGGTAGGAGGGTGGAGGCAACAGGCTGGTCCCACACTCACGTGTGGAGGATAAAACCAGGAGGAGACCTTGGCTGTGAGGTCCTCCCTGAGGACTGAGGGGTCCCCATCCCACACCAGGTGCCCAGCTCAGGGTTCCAGTGCCAGGAAGAGAATCCCCATAACTTCTGGCTTGAAAAACCAGCAGGAACTGAGGCAGAGGGAGCCTGAGGCTGCTGGAGCCCCAGGCAGCTCCTCTTAAAGGGCCTGCGCATGGACTTACTCAGACTTGCTCCCTCTAAGCTCGGAGGGGAGGCAGCTTGAGGGGCACCAAAGACATACAGGGAAGAACTGAGCTGTTTGGCTTCAGGATGAGGACTGGAGAGGCGGCTCTCTCCTGGACAGACATGCTGGCGGAGGCTGATGTTCCTTTGGTGAGCCCTTCCTTGGGGTGGCAGACAGCCGCCATATCTGGGACTCCAGCTACCTGGCTCACACTGTTTGCCCTGCCCTAGTGATTCCCTGAGGCCCTGCCCCACCCAACTTTCAGGCGCACCCAAGCTGTTTCCACTGGCTTTACCACAGGATTGTCCTGTCATGGCTCCTCCTTCAGATTTTCCTAAAATCTCTCTAACAAGCAGCATCTGGTCTCAGCAAGCCCCATACCTCTCATTAAGTGGCTCCAGGCCCGGCACTAGAAGCAGCCAGCCTTGGTTCACAGCTTGGCTTTTCCTGGGCACCTCCAAGCCCAGCACAAGAAGCAGCCATCTGCAGATCACTTTGTAGCCTATGCCTGGTGGCCCCAGGTAGGACACAGGCAGTGGCTGACCTTGCCCCAGAGCCAGCATACCCAGTGGACAGCTTCAGACAACATCAAAGCACCACCACCCAACCACCTCCACAAGTGACACATTCAGTGAGCAGACTCAGTGGGTACCAGAGCCCTGCTGAAGTAAGTCTTGCTCTGTGTGGTGGGCCCTGCACAGCTGATCCTCCAAGGTAGTCAGAGGCCAGTGGTCAGTGGGCACAGCCAGTTCTTGCAGCTGATCAGCCTGAGTAAATCCCTCCCATTGATATGCCAACAGCAATCAAGACTCAATTACAACAGAAGGGTGTATGGTCCACATGAGAGGTGCACCTCGAGGGCCCAGCTGGGGAGATCAGGGAGGCTGTGCCACTGGATCCTACAGGACACCTACAAAAATAGGCCACCTCATGAAGCCTAGGAGACATAGCAACTCTACCTAATACATAGAAATAATCACAGGGAAGCAGCCAAAATGAGGAGACAAAGAAACATGTCCCAAATGAAAAAACAGAACAAAATTCCAGGAAAAGAACTAAACAAAATGGAGATAAGCAGTCAATCAGATGCAGAGTTCAAAACACTGGTTATAAGGTTGCTCAAGGAACTTGGTGAGACATTCAAGGAACTTAAGGAGACCTCCAAGGAATTTAGTGAGAACATTAACAGCATGAAAAAGGACCAGTCAGAAATGAAGGATGCACTAACTGAAATAAGGAATAATTTACAGGGAGTCAATAGTACAGTAGGTAAAGCCAAGAAGCAAAACCTTCTATTTGGAATATAAGGAAGCAAAAAACACCCAATCAGAACAGCAAAAAGAAAAAAGAATAAAAAAAAAAAATGAGGATAGTGTAAGGAGCCCCTGGGACAACTTCAAGCATGCCAGCATTCGCATCATAAGGGTGCCAGAAGGAGAAGAGAGAGAATCGGGCCAAACAGCAGAGAAGGCATAAAATGAAGAAATTAAGCAGAAAGAGAAGACAATTCAGAAAATGCATGGGTCGATGCTCAACCAGTGAGCCACACTGGCTGGGCTCTATTTCATTATTAAGCCAGAAAAGAATCTTCAGTTTAGAGGGAAGTTTGTTTCTCCTCCACATAAGGAAGTAATCAGATATTGTGTGTAATGTGAATTTTGGAAATACATCTACTTGAATCTGTCCTGAAGTAAGATTTAACAAAGAATCTAAAGTATCATTCTCTGTACTGAATAATTTTGTCAATGAAAATTTAACAATCTACTAATTTTGCTTCTGGCTGTAAACCTTTTACTTCTGGTTGCAAAGATAAAGGCGACCAAAGTTTTATATTTTGCATGTTCATTTTAAACTGGTGGTTAAGAAAAAAAAAGCTGAGAAAGAACCTATAGTTCTCCCCCTTTTCTTTCTAAGAGATTTCAATGAGAAAACCTGGTTTTAGGAAGAGAACATTAGCATCACTGCCTTAGCTTTAGACATTAAGACTCCAAGCAGGAGCCTGTTGACCACCCCCACACCCCATGTCCTATTTCTTTTGGGTTGCTTTATAAAAAATAACCTGCCAAGCATGCTGCACTTTTTCTAAATACCCTGCAGTTCACTCTGCTTCACCATTTTGCAAAACATTTTACATACCAAATATTACCTCATTGTTTTTGGTATTTATTTTTATGTGAATTAATGAAACATAATAGAAGGTTTAGTAATTGACCTAAATCCATTGGTAAATTTTGTACAATAAAGATGTCTACTCAGATCAGTTGCAAAGACATTCATTATGAAATAAATGGTGTTGGGACATGAGGCAAGCAGCCAAATACCAGCAGGATTTTTTTCCTAATCAAGAGTCATGGAGAACATGAGGTGAACGTTTCCTGTGGGACCTCTTTTCTTGAGCACATCCCCCAGGCTGAATACCAGAATTCCAGAGTGGACTACTTCCTGAGTCAGTTTACCTGAGCCTTGAGAGGTCCAACAGTATGGCCTTTCTGGAGGCAGGGTTCAGACCTAGCCTAGTTCCTTCAGAAATGAATCTTCTAAGCTATAAAAATAGGAACTTTTACAAGTGACCAAATGAAGACCCAGAGAGATTTGTTCCATGTTCAAAAGAACATACCTTGTAAATGTTAGAACCAGGCTTATAAATTCCAGAGACACAGCTCCTGAAAGTTCACATGAAGAAGTGTAAATTAGAAAAACAGCCAGTTTGAGCTAAATAATTATAAAGACTTTATTCTCTTTAGATTGACAAGAGACCAGGCTGAATGAGCAAAGAAAAGCTTCTGGTGTTGGCACCACAACAGCCTAGCTTATTATTTTTTAATTGTGTCATGTCTTCCTCTAGTACTTTTTTTTATTTTTTATTTTTCTAGTACTTTTTTCTAAGATAAAAATGGCTGTGGGGTTTGGGGGTTGGAAGATGGACATTTTACAACATTATGTTAAAGGTACTCTCCAGGCTAGGTGCATTGAGTGCTTAATTTGCATGTAAATAGAGGCTTGTTATCTCTTGGCTTCTAAGTCTCTTCACTATAAAGAGCAAGAGACAAAGCTAGGCTGTATGGTTTGCAGAGATGCCATCTCAAGGAAATAATTTACGTAAATCCACTTGTAACCTGGGGGAATGTAACTGCTAATAAATGGGACTGAGTCTTAAGATCTGGAGCTTTTTCTCCTTGCAAAGCTCCCTCTCACTCCAACCAGTGTACGGTTGTAGGTTCATTGCATTGCACCGATCCCAGCAGGCCCCGAGATGGCAAATGGCTTTGTTTTTTGCAGGATACTTAAAGGATACAAAACAAAAATATAATTTATTCAAAATTCTACCCCAAGAAATAAAAAAAAACTGACATGATTTTAAGAGTATTATCTTTTCAGACATCTTTATATATGCATTTCCTGCCTTCTAAGTTTTTTTAGATTTAATGTACTATTTTAGGTTCTTAATATTGATGTAACGCTTGTTTTCAGCTTTTCTAATATGCGCATTTAAGGGTGCTCTTTTTGAGAAGGCAAGCCAGGTGCAGCCCCTTAGGCAGTGCAGAGACCCTGTCCCTGGCTTTTGTAATTTCCGTACATCTGCCAACCCACCTAAACTACAGTGTGAAAGGGTTAATAATGTTTTAACAAAATTAAACTCCATTCTGACCAGTTATTCCTGCATGTAAACACCCGAGCAATTTTCTAAAAACCCTGGGACTGACACCCAGAGGAACCATAAAGATAAAGGGTTAATGATGGCCTTGGGAAACTTGGAGGAACCATAAAGAAGGAGATTAATGATGGCCCTGACCTCTGCTGGAGCAGACTCCTTACCTCTGAGACAACGTGTATCCGCCCTGACACCAATTAAGCAGTGCCAAGAGAATGTGGGTTTTTTTTTTTTAATGTAGTTTTTTTAGTTTCTGTAGTTTGCAACTATAAAACCCAGAGAACAGAGAGATTCTGATGCTGAGCCTGAAATTTGCAACTCAGCCCACCTGCACCCAGGCGTATGCAATAAAGCCATTTGGCTCTACACTGGCCTTGCATCGTGGATGTGATCTCCCACAGGCTCAGACCTTTTACAGTGGAACTAGAAAGCCCCCAAATGCCTGGAGGCTAATCATGTATAAAAGGCAGCTGGAACCTGGGCTCCAGTCTCAGCCTTTGGAGATGACTCCCTTGGGATAGCACCTGTGTACATTAAACAGTCCTCTTCTAACCTTCTGAGTGCATTGCAGTCTGTCTCTTCCTGCCGACTGAATTTCTGCCACATTTTGGTGTGTTGGCAAGGAAGCCGACAGCTGCGCTGGCCCCTTGAGCCACCGTTGTCAAAAGTTGATGGGAAGGAGCCACTAATTTTGGGCCCCTGCAATGGAAAGGAAGCCGCACCACTGGTGATTTCACTGGACCCTGACCCTCACCAGGCCCGACTGTAATTGGCCACTGCTGTGCTCAAATGGACCCCGGGGAGGATAGAAAAGCCTGCCAGGACATTGGATTGGTAAGTGTCCCCAGGGACCCAGGACTGAGTTCAGGCCCACCTCTAAGGCAGAAGGGGAGCTTGATCACCTCCCAGGCAGCACAGACGCTGCACACGATAGGGAATTCCTGGGTGGAAGTTTAAATTCTGTGTGATTGTGTGTGTGAGTGACCATTCTCTACAACACCTGTTATGTAGCCTGGGTGAGTCCCAACCTGCACATCAGTGGCGACCTCATGCGGCTAAGGGCAGTATCAGGTTCACGGGGACATTTGTCTCCACCCAGCAAACCCAATCGGAGTCAGGGGTTCATACTGACCTGCTAATGCCAAGAGGGGAGCGGCCAGGTGGATGAAACGAGAGTTTCCTCCTGCTTGCCTCGTGACACTGTTCACTGGGAGGTTTGCTTAACCATCTTAGATATCATTATGGGGGGGAAGTTCCTCTAAGCCCACTGTTCTGGAATGTATGATAAAGAATTTTATAGTCCTGGCTAGTTTGGCTCAGTGGTTAGAGCATCACCCCGAGGACCAATGAGTTGCGTGTTCAATTCTGGCAAAGGGCACGTAACTCGGTTGCGGTTGGTCCCCAGCCCTGGTCAGGGCATGTGGGAGGCAACCAGTCTGAAGATAAATAGAAAAGTATCCTCGGGTGAGGAATAAAAAAAAAAAGAATTTTATAGAGGGATTCTCAGGAGATTATGGGGTCAAATTGACCCTCCAGAAAGTTATGCACCCTCTGTGAATTAGAATGGCCCACCTTTGGTGTGGAATAGCCCTCTGAAGGCACCCTTGATGTCCCCACAGTCCAGGCCATGTATAGGGTAGTCACCAGAGACTTCAGCCATCTGACCAATTTCCCTACATAGGCCAGTGGTTGGAAATAGCCCAAATCAGGCCTCTTTGGTTCCGATTCTGTGTTACTAGTCAGGGACTGTGTAAGGTCCTTGTGGTACAAGGTGAAAGAAAGACTTCATGGTGAATTAAGTGGCCTCCTATAATACAAGGGGATTCAGAAGAGGCCCCTCCACTGCCACCACCATACACCCCACTACCTAAGGATGGGGAACCTCACCTCCCTGACAGCTTGTCTCACCCCCACAACCGGCCACTGCACCGCCAGAGCCAGGGTCGCTGGAGCCGGTGGGAAGATGTCTCAGGTCAGCAACCCAGGGACTAAAACCCCCAGTGGCAATGCAATTACCACTGCAGGAGACAAGGGGTCCACAGAGAATGGGCCTTGATGGGACCCTACAAGAGTGGGGAGCAGTCTCCCAGACTCATTGCCCCACCTGGATCGACTGTAGCAGATTGTCACAGAAGCCAGAAAGTGGCTCCAGACCCAGGTGCCATCTGGACATCTAGACATAGAAACCTGGGCACGAGAGGCCTTACCTGATGAGGAACAATCAGGGAGACCCGCAGACACAGAGATGGGAGAGGGCAGGAGAGAGACAGACAAAGGCACAGAGGTGAAGCCAGAGTTTGGGGCTGACAGAGAGAGGCCAGAGAAGCTGCAGAAGACAGAGGCAGGGAGAGACAAAGATGCAGGAGAGGAGGGTTTGCAGGAGCCGGGCCATTAGACACCTCTCCCAAGCCAAGAGGCAAGTTTTGTCCATCTTGTCTGAAGGTCCCCAGCCCCTCTGAAACTCTGCCTCTGACCCTGGCACTAGTCTGAGCCCCAGGCTGCAGAGAGGAGCTTTCCACAAAGCCAGGGTGTGAAGGATGCAGTGCCCAAATGGCCTCAGTCCCTCCCAGATTCAGCACCCTGCCATGTCCCAGCCAGACCCACATCCCAGTAGGGGCTGGACAGGCAGCTGGCTGTGGGGAGCCCAATCCCATCTGCTGCTCCCCACTGTGACTTTCCCTGGGCTGGTGTGGCTGCTCCTGCTGGTGCTGGCTTCCCTCCTGTCCTCATCCTGGCTGGTGTTGCTCAGTGTTTGAGCATCGACCCATGCACCAAGAGGGTTGTCAGTTTGATTCCCAGTGAGGGCACATGCCCAGGTTGTGGGCCCAGTTTCCAGTGGGGGGGGGCATGCAGGAGGTGGAAAAATGAGTGCCCCAATTGCTAGTGAGGAAATCCAGGAACTTCTGCTCCACCCAGCTGCTACTGGCCAGACTTAAGTTTCAAGATCACCCAAAGCAAACAAATGCTAGGGGCCAAAAGGAAACAGGCAGTCTGCATTATTCCGGTTCCCACTTCCCGTGGACAGATTTGAGAATTCCTGGGAGCAGCAGGGTTCTGTCGAATATAGGTACATGGATTTTCAGGACTGGCAAAACCCTTATATTGAGAAGGCAAGCCGATACAGAGGATCACCTTATCTCCCAGTGCAAAGAACCCCTGGCTCTTGTGAGAAGGCTAGCCAGGTGCAGCCCCTTAGGCAATGCAGCGACCCCGCCCCCTGGCTTTTGTAATTCCCATACATCCACCAACTGCCTGAACTACAGTGGAACTAGAAGGCCCCAAATGCCCGGAGGCTTATATGTAAAAGGTGGCTGGAATCATCCAGCTCGGAGCTCAGCCTTTGGAGATGACTGCTGAGCCAGCACCGGTGTGCATTAAACAGTCCTTCTCTAATCCTCCGAGTGCATGCAGTCTGTCTCTTCCCGCCAACCGAATTTCTGTCACAATATTGGAAGATGGTGAAGGCCATCAGAGCTGGGGACTGGGCAGGGGGTGGGAGGGATCAGGAGGAGGGTGTCAATGGGGGGAAAAGGAGAAACATCTGTAACAAAAATAAATTAATTTTTAATTAAAAATAAAAAAGTAACTAGAAACTCCTTATAGTTATTTTTATTATTATTATTTTTTAATCCTCACCCGAGGATATTTTTTCATTTATCTTTAGATAGAGCAGGAGGGAGAGAGGGAGGAAGAGAGAGAGAGAGAGAAATATTGACATGAGAGACACATCAACTGGCTGCCACCCACACGACCCCAACTGGGGTCAGGAACAAACTGCAACTGAGGTACCTGTTGTTGGCTGGAATTGAACCCGGGACTCCTTGGTTTGGCCGACGCTCCAACTGCTGATTCAAACTGATCAGGGCGAAACTCCTTATATTTAAAAGTTATGAAATACACTTCTAAATAACAACAAAAATAAACCACCATTGGAGCTAGAAAATAATTTGAACTTAATGATAATTAACAATACTACATATCACCCAGCTGGTGTAGATCACTGGTTGAGCATTGACCCATGTACCAAGAGGTCAACAGTCAATGCACATGCCCAGGTTTCAGGCTTGAACCTCTTTAGGGGAGTGCAGAAGGCAGCCGATGGATGTTTCTATCTCCCTCTCCCTTCTTCTCTCACTAAATATCAATAAAATTATACTATGTTCCAAAACTTATGAAAATATGTGCACCCTTAAATGCACCTATTAGAAAAGGGGAAAATTAAAAAGATTTTGGATTAATAGTAATAACATAAAATAGTACGTGAAATCTAAGTAGAAGAAAGAAAATGTGCATGCAGAGATATCTGGAAAGGTATATTCTTAAAATCAAAGCAGTTTTTTTACTTCTTGGGGTAGAATTTTGAATAAATTTTCTTTTTCTGTATTAAGTCAACTGCAAAAAACAAAGCCATTTATATTTCAGGAAAAAAGTACTAGAGAAACACATGACATAATTTATAAATAATAAGCTGCACTGTTGTGGTGACAACACCAGAAGCTTCTCTTTCCTCTCCCAGCCTGGTCTCTTGTCAGTCTAATGAGAATAAAAACTCTTTCTAATTGTTTACCTCAAAGTGGCTGCTTTTCTACTTTGCACTTTTTTGCAATATTTTTATTGACTTCAGAGAGAGAAAGGGAAAGGGAGAGGGATAGAAACATTGACGAGAGAGAAACACGGATCCGATCGGCTGCCTATTTCATGGCACTTCTTCATGTGACATTGCAGGAGTTTGGTCAAAGGGAACCTATAGGCTTTGGGTCTCTGAAATGTATCTGACCATGTTCTAACATTTACAAGGTATGTTCTTTACAACATGGAACTAAGCTCTGAGGGTCTTCATTGCGTCACTTGTAAAATTTCCTATTTTATGGCTTATGCCATTCATTGCTGAAGGGCCTAGGCTAGGTCTGGACTCAGCCTGCAGAGAGACTGAGGTTGGACCTCTCAGTGCTCAGGTGAGCTCACAAAGGAAGTAGTGGACCTGGAATTCTGGTATTCAGCCTGGAGGGTGTGCTCATGAAAAGTGGTGTCACAGGAAATGCTCACCTAATGAATGTCCCCACACCTCTTGATTCAGGTAAAAATCCTGCTCGTAGTCCTTGATCTCTAAAATACGTTTTACATCCAGAAGCTAAATTAGGAAACTGTTCCAAATTTCACTGATAAACTCTTTCAATCCAAAAACTGTTACTGTAGATACATTGTTAAATTTCTAAGGGTAAAATAGATGTACTTCCAACATTTACACTCTATTAAATATCTGATTACTAGCTTATGTAGGGGAGAAACTTCTCTCTGAACTGAAAGTTCTGTACTTGTTTACTAATCAAATACTTATGACAGATTAGCAACAGAAAATAAACAAATTTTATACATGCATGTGTATGGGAACCTCCCACACATGAAACTCACAGACCCCATATGCAGGACAGATTCACAGATAGAAAGAAAACATGGGTATACAAGACATTGTGAACTAGGCATAATACAAGGTGCCTTGAGGCCTTCAACAAATCCTTGCAAAGTGTGATGAGCAGATGCTTAGTACATAGGTGCTATTTCCTAAAATGTACCCTAGACACAGAAGAGCACTTCATTCGGGGGATCGGCGGGATGGGGGCGGGGGTCCAAGGTTCTCTCTGAGTCTTGGTCCTTGATAAACAGCTTAAAATCAATATTCCAAAAACCGTCAGCAGGGGGGCAGATTTTTGATCTGTGAATTGTGAATTATCCATGACACCATTATTCTTAAGATTGGCAAATTTATTAACAAATTTCTTTACACAAACAGACATGTTCACTAATACTCCCAAATATCTGTAACTGCTCTATAATGTAAAGCAAAACATCAATAAACCTATGTGCAATAACCTTAATCCTCACCCAAACCCTCACCATATTACAGAACACAATAAACTATAATATATACATATATATATAATATTTTTCTCCACATCAAGCCCTCCCTCTGCTGGTCTTCTGTAGACTGACACTCTTTCTGCCTCATGTTTTCCTTGAGGCTTGTGTGGACTCCTTTGAGGCTCCTGGTGACACCTGCTGGGTGTCTGCTGAGGTGACTTGAACACCTAAGCAAAATGCTGCCGCCTGAAACACTGAGAACTATCTCTGGCTGGCTTCCTGACAAGGCTATACTGTCCTGGGCATTCATTGGATGCCAACACCACAGGCTGAAGGCACAAGCGCCACGTGGATCAGAGAGGACAGTTGGGGCCCCCCTGCAAAGAGTATCTGACACCCAACGACACTGAATCACATGATGGACCACTGTAGGCATCTGAAAATTATTCCTTTTCTGTTCCTGGCTCATAAATCACTCTTTAAATACTGTTCTATAATGTAGCTAAGAATCAATCATCTTGGTCTTTCAGTTGCCAAAATTCACCATCTAAATTTTCTGTCTTTGAAATTGTAAGTTTGCCATATTGTGAGTTTCTCAGGTTACCTACAGAGGACACAGTTTCATTTACATAATGCTTCTGATTCCTAGAAGACCAAGCACCAGGACCCTGACCTCATTTCAAATGCTAAGAATTTTGTTACTATTTTATCTAATCATTAATATAATTACAACTAAGGAAAAAATTTTTTTCTAGCAGCTCACATTACATTTCTTCATGTTCTTTCCAAGCTTAGCCTATCTATATATTTTTCCCCTTTAATCTTCACTGATTTTGGTGACAGAGAAGGGGGGAGACAGAAACATCTATATGACTGGGAAACAGCCATGGGTTGCTTCCCCAAAAGCACCCGTACCTGGGATCAAACCCACAACCTTCCTGTGTGCCAGTTGACGCTCCAACCAACCAAGCCACATGACCAGTGTCTTGTTTTTTTTTTGCAGCTGGGGCAAATGTTCCTATTTTGACAGTACATTCATTAAAGCTGGGGCCAGTGACACACACATGGGCTTAGCCTAGAAGAAGCAACAAAAGAGATCCTAGGAGGGTGGCTTTGGCTCACAGACAAATAAAAGTCACTGTGACAGAAGGGAGCAGAGTAGGTGCTGACCTCACCTGTGGCCCCAGCTGCTCATCCTGCCCACTGCCCCACACCTCACATCTGACCTATCTCTCACCTCAGGTCCTCCCACTGCTCCCCTAACACCTCAGGACCCAGCCATGCCGCTGCCAGGCCACTACTCACCTCGTGTCTGCCAGCTGCCTGCCTCATAACCAAAACACACGTCTAGGCTCAAGGGGGCCACTCTCCTCTCCTCATGTCCACACCTCTGTCCCCTCAAGGTAACCCGCCTCTCATTGCAGTTCCCACTCTGCCATGCACATCATGACCGGGCTTTCTGCTTCCGGTGCACAGCGAGGCCATGCACCTGACTTCAGGCCCCAGCTCCACCCTTCAGTGCTGACCCCGCTCCTCTGAAAGGGCAGCCACTGGACTGTTATCTGTGACCTGCTGCTTGCCTCATGTCCTAACAACATTTATTATACAATGCACATTTTTTTCTAATGATCTGAGAAGACATCTTTATCATACAAAATTCACCTATGGATTTGGGTCTATTACTACACCGTCTATTCTGTTCCATTACTTTGTCTATTTGGAAGTAGTGCAGTCCTGAATCCTGTCCCAAGGAGGTGATCACAAAAAGTGGTTTCACCAAACCCCAAGGACTCTCCCAAGGAAACTGGTCTGAGGAAGCGTTGACTTGAACATGACCTGGAGAAAGTGCCACTGAACTCCAGCTGTCTGAGGTGCACCCCGTACTCCAGGCATCCCTCTGATTCTCAACCCCCTGCTGGAACTCGTACCTTACCCCAGGGAACCCCTCTACCTCACACACAGTGCCTAGACCAGGTCCCTCCTTGCCCTGTACCTCAAGACACCCTCTGCCCATCACCTACTTGGTGGAGCCAGGAAGAAAAAATGGCTCCAGGTCGCCCCTCACTTGTTCCCCAGCTGCCCATTACATGCTGGGCTAGAGTCAGGATTTACAATTCCCCTCAGTGTATCCACTGGCCCCTCATGTCCTCGTGCCTTTTCCTCAGATCCAAATACCCTCTTGCCCATCACATCCTGGCTAAGCAGGGATGGAAAATTCAGCTCTGGATTATCCTCCTTTTGCCAGGTAACTGCTTTAACCACACAAGCTGGCTACAGCTGGGGTGCAGGACTCTGCTCAAGGTCTTTCCTCCCCAATTACCCCCAAAACCACTGTGCTATTCACACCCTGGCTGAAGCAAGGAGGTCTTTCCTCGCTCATTTACCCATGACCCCCTCAAAAGCTGTGTGGAGAGGAGATAAATAATTCATCTCCAGATCTCTCCAAACCCCTTATCCAAACAATCCCTCTGCCTCTCACACAGTGCACAAAGCTGGAATGCAGAATTCACCTCCACTTCTCTCATTGCCCCGTGGCAAAACACCTGCTCTACCCCTCAAGTACAGAACTCGAGTGAGAATGGAAATGTTGCCCCCACATCTCCTACATTCTTCCCCAGACACCCCTCTTCCCCTCAATAGCTGGTTGGAGCTAGGATAGAAAGTCTGCCTCCAGCTCTCTCCTCATCCCTCACCCCAGGGCCCCCTGTGCAACTCACATGGTGGACAACAGGTATGTGGATGCTAAGAAAAGAGATACCTACTAGGAAGGGCTCCTGGTGGATAACTGGACTCTAATTTTAAAACACTGGGACTCATATCCATTTCCACACAGGGGCTCCTCATACAAACCACAATTCAGGGAGTGACCTGCAAACTTCCCCCCAAATGAACTGACCGATAAAAATATCTAGACTGGAAAAAGAAGAAATGACAGGACCAGACCAGACCACATGGACTAGAGCAGAGCAGACCTGAGTTGAGTGGCCCGAAAGGAAATTCGCCCAGGGCTGCCTCACTCCTGGGCCTCCTCAAAGCCATGATGCTGCAGAATGAGAAGAAGCAACACTGCACTGTTTCCACAGGGCGCATCTTCATGGTTCCCCTGTAATGACACCGAGCTCCTCACAGCCACGCTGTATCACAGCCATGCTGTACCACAGTTAGCCACCTGCCTTCTTTACCGCACCCCAACTTCAGGACTCCAGTTGGTGTTCAGTTGAAGAGAATGACCATCAGTTAACAGACACCAGACACCACAGCCAGACTCAGGACCCCAGACACAAACCCAGGTCCACACAGAAGACCCAAATCAAAAGCTAAACCTCAGACCCAAAGCCAGACTCTGGACCATGAACGCCACACACCAGGTGCCAGAGGCTGACTGACACAGGACACCATACACCAGACCCTGGTGACGTACCTGCACATGGACCCCACACGAATCCAGGAAACCAGCCACACACAACCAGAATCCAGACAGCAGACAAAGAGCCCAATACAATTCCACCAGAACCACGGACACTGGAGTCGGAACTCTCGTGTCATTAGTGATAGGGTTAGTAATGTTTTAAAGGGTAAAGGTAAAAGTGTGCAAAAGGCAGAAACTGCAGAAATTGTGTTGCTTGCATGACCTTTGCTCAGCCTTCTATTGAGTATGGATAAGGTTTCTCTGGATTGTTCACAAGGCAATGGATAGCCCAGCAGATGCCTGATGAGATCAATGGATAACCCAGCAGATGCCTGATGAGATACCAGACTGCAAGGTGGACAATGGGCCAGATAAAGTACATTAGCAGGAACTTCTGGAGGCTAAAAGTAGGGGTATATAACCAACACCCCAACCCTAAATCGATGCTGACCCCTTCTCGGCTCAGCCTGCCTGCACCCGGGCATATGCACTAAAGCCACTTTGCTCTACATTGGCCTTGTGTTGTGGATGTGATCTCCTGCTGGCTCAGACCTTTTAATTAGGAACAAAGATCCCTAAGTGGGTGCTGGACACCGGACACCAGTTACCAGATGCCAGACGCAGGAGCTGAACCACAGGTCCCGGACCCTCACACTGTCCACAGGACTCCAGACAGGGACCCAAGACCCTAACCCCAAAACCTCACCTAACCCTTAAAACCCTATCCCACAGCCCTAACCTGTGAAACCCTGAACCTCTAAACTTCAAACATACATAACCATAAAACCTTACTGTACAAAACATCAAGAGATGAAATAAAGCACAAGACAGCCTAGTGAGTGTGGCTCAGTGGACTGAGCATTGTCCCATGGACTGAGAGGTCTGGGTTCGATTCCCGGTCAGGGGACATGCCCGGGTTGCGGGCTCGATCCCAAGGGGGTGTGTGCAGGAGGCAGCCGATCAATGTTTCTCTCTCACATCAATGTTTCTATCTCTCTCTTCCTTCCTCTCTCTCTAAAAAAAAAAAAAAAAAAAAAAATCAATGAAAACAAATTTTTATTAATGTAGACTATAAAATTAAAAACTACTCTGTAAAAGAACTTGTTCAGAGAATAAAAAAACAAGCCACAAACTGGGAAAAAATCATTGCAAAACACGTATATGATAAAAGATTTCTGCTCAAAATACACAAAGGACCTTAAAACAAATAACCCCACCAAACATGGGTAAAGAGCTGAATAGACTCCTGACCAAGGAAAATATATGATGTGGATAAAAAAGGGGATTCTCTGGAAATTAACCACTTGGTGATCTGTTAATAAATTCTGAATTAAACAGGACATGGTGGTTAGTCAAACCCAATGCATAAAAATTCCTTAGTAAAGACTTATCTTTGCCTTAACCAAGCTCTGTGAATTGTTTCTGGGAAGCCAGAAGAATATACCTTTGAAATGCCCCGGCAGACCCCTAAAGTGGGAGAGCACCAATTACAACAACAATGACTTCTCTCCTCACCCCTTACCGAAACATCCATCACCTCTCATACAATGGACCCCAGTCAGAATGGAAATTTTGCTTCCAGGTCTCCAGCACCTCCTTTCCCAGACTTTCTCTCTGCTCCTCAAAAACTGACTGCAGCTTAGATAAAAAATTTGCCTTCAGCCCTAGCTGGGTAGCTCAGTTGCTTAGAGGGCTGTTCTGATTCACGTAGGTTGCAGGTTTGATCCCCAGTCAGGACACACACAGGAATCAACCAGTGAGTGCATTAATAAGTGAAACAACAAATCCATGTTTCTTTCTCTGTCTCTGTCTCTGTCTCTCTCTCTCTCTCCTCCCTCCCTCCTTCTCTGTCTCTAAAATCAATCAATAAGCCCAGCTGCTGTGGCTCAGTGGTTGAGAATCAACTCATGCACCAAGAGGCCACTGGTTTGATTCCCGGTCAGGGCACATGTCCAGGTTGTGGGCCCGATCCCCCATGGGAAGCATGCAGGAGGCAGCTAACTGATGTTCTCTCTTGTTGATGTTTCTATCTCTCTCTCCCTCTCCCTTCCTCTCTCTCTAAAATCAATAAAGTAAAAATAAATAAATGAAATCAATACATAAAAATTCACCTCTAGGTCTCTCCTCTCTTACACCGGTACACCCTGTGCCCCTCACATGCCACACATCAAACATGTGGATCCTGAGAAAGAAAATACTTACTAAGCAGGGCTTTTGGTGGATAAAGGGGCTCATTTTTTTTAAAGAGCCTGGCAGCCATTTCTACACAGAGGCTTCTCACGCAATCCGCACTTCAAGGATAAATTGGCGCTGACCTGCCTTCCTCCGGCATTAAACGAATGGATGAAGATGTCTGAAAGGAGCAGAGAAAAGTAGAAATGACGGGACCAGACCGGAAACCATGGGGGGCAGCAGAGCAGAGCTAAGCTGTCTGGATAAGAGGGAATTCACCTGGGCTGCCTCACTGCACCCCAACTTGGCATTGAATGGGAGTCAATGACCTAGGTTGACAGATGCCAGAGCCACTAGTACCCTGGACACAGACCCTAAATGTTTGGCCTTGCAGCAGACCCCGAATACAAAGATGGACCCCAGAACACTTTCTACATTAAAATATTGCACTCTAAAATAATCATAAAATTCAGTTCAACTACTCACACATCATCCAAAAGTAATGGTTTCTGCCCAGGCATTTTAGGAATTTGATTTTCAAATTTAGGAATTTGAATTCAAACTGGAAATCTGAGGTCAAAATGAGCACTTGTAGCTTTGGAAAACTGTATATTTAACATAAGCCATGTTGTTTTCAAATTTGAAAGTTTGAGAAACATAGTTGACATTCTAAATTACCACCAAAATAAACCTTAAAGTTACTGTATTGAGCCTTCCCTGATAGGAACTTGGCGTCTGAGCATTCAGAAACATTCAGACTTTCATCCAGGTTCAGAGGACCTACCCACTTTCTACACGCGGGTTTCTGCTAGCCCAGAGTCATCTCTGCAACAGGACCTTCAAGGATACATTGTCAAGCATAAGATGCATGAATAAATATTCTTTATAGCTACAAACAGTAACTTAAATGTACAATCAATGAGAACACACAATAGCAACAAAGCCGATAGAATGCCTAGAAATAACCTTAACAAGAATATGCAGGACCTGCATGGAATTTAAAAATGCTTCCCACATAAAATAATATATACATAAACAAAGTAACATCATGTTCTTGAATAGAAAAAAACATAATGATGTCGTTTCCCCAAAGTTGTCTATACATTCCTTGTGATATAGATTAAAATCTCAGCAATATTAAAAAAAATAAAATTGCTTTCTTTACTTCACCTGTTAAAATGGGGAAGTATAGAAAATTCTGAAAAGCAAAATAATGAATTGAAGAAAATCTGACCAGATACTAAAATACGTTGTATTATAAAATTACAATAATTATAAAGTGGGGTAAGACCTTGTGAATAGATTGTTGGGGTTCAAGTCCCTCTGCTGTCTGCTGGCTCCCAGCGCCCCTGACAGACCTGATGCCCCACTCCAGTCCCCACCTCACCCCCACAGAGCCTCACTGAGACAAGCTTCTTAATTAGTAGAGTCATTCTATGCCTTTATCATGGGGAAAAAACTTTGCAAGTCCCTCAGAGGCTAATTCTTAGCCAAGTAAGGACCAACTGAGTGTATACATTATGATTATGTATTGTTACGCCAAGTGCTGAGGTCTCAGAAAACCTCAGTGCACTGTTTTGGATTACGAAGAAATAACTGGGAGGACTGCTGTGAAAGACACGGGTTTATTAGGCCTCCTCGAGCCCAGGTGGTGGCCCTTTGCTGCGCGCACGGCTGCCGCCGGTGAAGCTGAACTGCTGAACCCCACTCAGCTGCACACGGGCACACGGCGGGGGGCCGGCTTTCCCAGCACAAGCTTTTACAGAGCACAGACAACAGAGGAAAACACGCATGAAGGGAGGGGGATGTGTTTCCCCGAAAGCTGTGTGCAATCCAAACTACTGTTTTCATCACTGAGCAGCCGGCTAGCTCCCAAGGTCTCACAGTCAGCTTGTTGATGGCCTTCACCGTCTTCCCGTGCTGTGGCAGAAATTCAGTCGGTGGGAAGAGACAGACTGCACACACTTGGAGGGTTAGAAAATGACTGTTTAATGCGCACTGGTGCTCTCCCAGCGGAGTCACCTCCAAAGGCTAAGCCCCAAGCCTGGGTTTCAGCTGCCTTTTATACATGATAAGTCTCCTGGTACTTGGGGGCTTTCTAGTTCCTCTGTAGTTTAGGCAGATGGCGGATGTAAGGGAATTATAAAAGCCAGGGGTGGGGCCTCTGCACTGCTTAAGGGGCTGCACCTGCCTTGGCTTCTCGTTCCCCCCCCCCCCCCCCCCCCCCCCCGTTCTTGATTCTCAAGCTGCTCCCAGCAGACGAAGAATATCCTGGACAGGGAATTAGTTCCCTTAGTGCCGCGTGAGGAAGAGGGGTAATGATCTCTCTGATTGCTCCCTGCTGAAATAAGGAAGTTGAAGGGGAGGGATGCAGCAACTAGAGTTATTCACTGTTCAGAGGTGAGTGGTTGGGGGTCCTTGTTTGAAGCATCATTTGGAGCTTTATTGTTTCTAAGCGAGAGGAAATGAAACGGGTTAGCGTATTGAGAATACAAGGGCCAAACAGGAGTGCTATAAAAAGCATCAAGAGAGGACCAGCTAATGGGAGTCCCCAAGCTGCCCAGTATTCATTCCTTTAACTGCTGGGCCATGTCTCTATTTCTGACTGATTGACATAAAAGCAACATTCCTCATTTAAGAAGAGGCATATTCCTCCCTTTTCAGCAATCAGTAGGTCTAACCACTTCTATTTTGTAATACTACTGCTGCTAAGGAGTATTTGATTCTGTAAGGCTACTAAGGATACAGAGTCCAGTGCTGGGATCAGTCCAGCAGGTGATGGCCATCAGTTCTGCTGGCAGAGTCCTCAGGTGCTTGCCATAGACTGATCAGCAGGTTTCGCTGTCCTCTTAAGGAGAGCTACAGAGTATTGTTCTGGCTGGTGGTCACTCTCCAGGTAGGTTGGTTGTCGTGTGGCAGGTGAGCTGCCTGCACCCGTGAGTGGTGGATCCAGGTATTCAGACCTGCAACCTTGCGAGCTGTGGGAATGGTTAGTATAACTAAATAGAGCCCTTTCCAGGTTGGTTTGAGGGGTTCCCTTTTCCAGTCTTTTATCCAGTCTTGGTCCCCTGGTCTGTAGGAGTGTACAATTATTCCCAAGGAAATGGGTATTCTATCAGTTACCCACTTATGTACCCCAAGAATGGTTTTTCCAGCCCTGGCCAGTTTGGCTCAGCGGTTAGAGCATTGGCTCGCGGACCTGAGAGTCCCACATTCAGTTCCCGCTAAGGGTGCATACCTTGGTTGCAGTTTGTCCCGGCCCTGGCTGGGGATGCGTGGGTGGCAATCACTCGATGTGTCTCTCTCACATTGATGTTTCTCTCTCTCTCTTCCACTCTCTCTCCCTCCTGCTCTATCTGAAGATGAATGCAAAAGTGTCCTTGGGTGAGGATAAAAAAAAAGAATGGTTATTCCTAGTCCTTGTAGTTGTTGGATTTCCAAATTTCCCAGTTCTTTTATATCCCCTTTGAATTTAATCAGTGGGGGAGGTCTCCCGTATGAGATTTCAAAAGGGGAGAACCCTATCTTTGCCCGAGGGGTACCACGTACTTGCAGGAGATCTAGAGGTAGTATATCAGTCCAGGGCAGGTTGGTTTCTTGACATAGTTTTGCCATGGTCTGCTTAAGGGTCTGATTCATGCATTCTACTTTCCCTGAGCTCTGGGGCCGGTAGGCCATGTGCCAATTCCATTGGACACCTAGAGTTTTAGCTACCTGCTGTACTATTTCTGCTACGAAGGCTGGGTCATTGTCTGATCCTATAGTCAATGGCAGTCCATATCTCGGGATGATGTCTCTCAGTAGAGCTTTGGTTACTTCTCTTGCCTTTTCAGTATGTGTGGGGTAAGCTTCAACCCAGTCAGAGAAAGTACAGATGAAAGCCAGGAGATATTTATTTCCTCTACTGGGTCCTATTTCCAAGAAGTATACCTCTAGATCAGCGGTTCTCAACCTGTGGGTTGCTACCCCTTTGGGGGTCAAATGACCCTTTCACAGGGGTCACCTAAGACATAACAGTAGCAAAATTACAGTTATGAAGTAGCAACGAAAATAATTTTATGGTTGGGGGTCACCACAACATGAGGAACTGTATTAAAGGGTCAGGGCGTTATGAAGGTTGAAAACCACTACTCTAGATCTTCAAAGGGTGCTTGGCTGCAGCGCTGAAACCTGGCAGTCCCGGTGGAGCCTTGTCTGGCGTTGTTTGGAGCACAGAAAAGACAGCATTGGGAGACCGAAGCACAGAGGGATGGAAGTCGAGCAATCAGGTTAGTACCGGCTTAATAAAGCTTCTAGGGCAGTTTTTCCTGTTTTCTGAGTTCTCTTCACTCTCTCCTGATCCTCTCCGTTTTCTTTCTTTTTAAAAAATTATTTTTATTAATTTATTTTTGTTACAGATGTTTCTTTTTTCCCCCCATTGACACCCTCCTCCCCATTCCCACCCGCCCCGTCCCCAGGTTTGTTGTCTATGTCCGTTGATTATGCATACATGTATATAAGTTCTGTGGTTTATCTCTTCCCTCCCCCACCCCCTCTTCTGAGGTTTCTCAGTCTGTACCTTCTTTTATTTTTAATTTTTTTCTTCCAATTTTTTAAAATTTATTTTTCTTACAGATGTTTCTCCTTTTCCCCCCCTAGACACCCTCCTCCCCATCCCACCCCCCACCCCCCAGCATTGTTGTCCATGTCCATTGGTTATGCATACATGCATATAAGTTCTTTAGTTCATCTCATTCATCCCCCCGCTCCCATATTCTGAGGTTTATCAGCCTGAACCATACTTCTTTCTATGTCTCTGGGTCTATTTCTTTCATCAGCCCACCCTGTTCATTATATTCCCGGTGGAGCCTTGTCTGGTGTTGTTTTGAGCACAGAGGAGACAGCATTGGGAGACCGAAGCACAGAGGGATGGAAGTTGAGCAATCAGGTTAGTACCAGCTTAATAAAGCTTCTAGGGCAGTTTTTCCTGTTTTCTGAGTTCTCTTCAAATAAGTGAGATCATGTGGTATTTGTCTTTCTCTGATTGGCGTATTTTGCTTAGCATAACACTCTCAAGGTTCCTCCACATCATCTCAAAGGATAAGAGATCTTTCTTTCTTATAGCTGCATAGTACTTCATTGTGTATATGTACCACAGCTTTTTTATCCACTCATCTACTGATGGACACTTGGGCTGTTTCCAGATCTTAGCTATTGTAAATAGTGCTGCTATGAACATAGGGGTACATATATTCTTTCTGATTGGTGTTTCAGGCTTCTTAGGATATATTCCTAGAAGTGGGATCACTGGGTCAAATGGCAATTCAATTTTTAATTTTTTGAGGAAACACCATACTGTTTTCCACAGTGGCTGCACCAGTCTGCATTCCCACCAGCAGTGTACTAGAGTCCCCTTTTCTCCACGCCCTTGCCAGCACTTGTTGTTTGATGATTTGTTGATGGCAGCCATTCTGGCAGGTGTGAGGTGATACCTCATAGTTGTTTTAATTTGCATCTTTCTGATGAATAGTGACATTGAGCACTTCTTTATATGTCTCCTGGCCATATGTATGTCCTTTTTGGAGAGGTGTCTATTTAGGTCCTCTGCCCATTTTTTAATTGGGTTCTTTGTCTTCCTATTTTTTTTTTATTATTTTTTTTATTTTTAGATAGAGCGAGAGGGAGAGAGGGAGGAAGAGAGAGAGAGAAACACATTGAGTGGTTGCCACCCACACGACCCCAACCGGGGCCAGGGGAAAACTGCAACCGAGGTATGTGCCCTTAGCGGGAACCGAACCCGGGACTCTCTGGTCCACAGGCCGATGCTCTAACCGCTGAGCCAAACCGGCCAGGGCTGTCTTCCTTTTGTTGAGTTGTATGAGCACTCTATATATTTTGGAAATTAACCTTTTATCTGATGTGTCATTGTCAATTATGCTCTTCCATAGAGTGGCTTCCCTTTCCATTTTGATGGTTGTTTCTTTTGCTGTGCAGAAGCTTTTTAGTTTGATGTAGTCCCATGTATTCATTTTTTTCTTTGTTTTTGTTGCTTTAGGTGATGTATTAGTTGTTATTGGTGTGTTCAAGTTTTCTATCTCTTCCAAGTTCAGTTTTGGGAGACTGTGTGTTTCTAGAAATTTGTCCATTTCACCTAGATTGTCCATTTGTTGGTGTATAATTGTTCATAGTATGTTTCAATGATCCTTTGTATTTCTGTGGTGTCAGTTGTTACTTCTCTTTCATTTCTGATTTTGTGTATTTGGGTTCTCTCTGTTTCTTGGTGAGTCTAGCTAAGGGTCCATCAATCTTGTTTATCTATTCAAAGAACCAGCTCTTTGATCATTGATCTTTTGAATAGATTTTTTTGGTCTCTATGTAGTTTATTTCTGCTCTGATCTTTACTATTTCTTTCCTTCTACTTGCTCTGGGGTTTTCTTTTAGTTTGTTTTCTATTAATAGTTCTTTAAGTTGTGAGGTTAGATAGTCAATTAGAAATTTTTCTTGTTTCTTGAGGTAGGCCTGTAGTGCTATGAACTTCCCTCTCAGAACTGCTTTTGCTGCATCCCATAGATTTTTGTTGTTGTGTGTTCATTTTCATTGGTTTCCAGGAAGTTTTTAATTTCTTCCTTGATCTCCTCGGTAACCCGTTCATTGTTTAATAACATGCTATTTAGCCTCCATGTGTTCACATGTCTTTGCATGTTCTCGTTGCAATTGATTTCTAGTTTCATGCCATTGTGATCTGAGAAGATGCTTGATATGATTTCAATCTTCTTGAACTTTTAGAGACTTAGTTTGTGTCCTAACATGTGGTCTATCTTTGAGAATGTCCCATGTGAACTTGAGAAGAATGTGAATTCTGTAGTTTTGGGGTGTAATTCTCTGTAAATATCTATTAAATCCATTTGGTGTAGTGCTTCGTTTAGAGTCTCTGTTTCCCTGTTAATTTTTTGTCTAGAAGATCTCTCCAGTGATGTCAGCGGGGTGTTGAAGTCCCCTGCTATGATTGTATTGCTGTCAATTTCTCCTTTGAAGTCCTCCAGAAGATTTTTAATATATTTTGGTGCTCCCATATTGGGTGCATATATGTTTACCAAGGTTATATCTTCCTGTTGGATAGATCCTTTCAATATTATGTAGTGACCTTCTTTGTTTCTAGTTATGGCTTTCATTTTGAAATCAATTTTATCAGATATGAGTATTGCTACCCCAGCTTTTTTTTTCCTTTCCATTTGCTTGGAAGATTTTTTTCCATCCCTTCACTTTCTTTCTTTTTTTTTTTTTTTTTTGGTACGTGCCCCTAGCGGGAACCGAACCTGGGACTCTCTGGTCCACAGGCCGATGCTCCAACCGCTGAGCCAAACCAGCCAGGGCTCCATCCCTTCACTTTCAGCCTATGTGAGTCTTTTGTTGTGAGGTGGGTCTCTTGTAAACAACATATATATGGGTCATGCTTTCTTATCCAGTCGGCTACTCTGTGTCTTTTTATCGGAGCATTCAATCCATTTACATTTAAGGTGATTATTGATATGTACTTATTTATTGCCATTTTTGTTTAGTGTGGTTCTACTTTCCTTCCTATTTGTTCTACTAATTACAGCAGTCCTTTTAACATTTCTTGCAGTGCTGGTTTGGTGCTAATGTATTCCCTTAGCTTTTTTTTGTCTGAGAAGCTCTTTATTTCACCTTCTATTTTGAATGACAGCCTTGCTGGGTAGAGTAGTCTTGGATTCAGATCCTTGTTTTTCATGACCTTGATTACTTCATGCCATTCCCTTCTGGCTTGTAGTGTTTTTGTTGAGAAGTCAGATGATAGCCTTATGGGGGTTCCCTTGTAGGTAACCTGTTGCTTATCTCTTGCTGCCTTTAGGATTCTCTCTTTGTCTTTAATTTTTGGCATTTTATTTACTATGTGTCTTGCTGTGTGGCTGTTTGGGTTCTTCTTACTTGGGACTCTCTGTGCTTCTTGAACTTGAATGCCTTCTTTCTTCACCAAATTAGGGAAGTTCTCTGTCACTATTTCTTCAAATATATTCTCTAACCCTTGCTCATTTTCTTCTTCTTCAGGGACTCCAATGATGCGAATATTATTACGTTTCCAGTTGTCCCACAGTTCTCTTAAGCTGTCTTCCTGTTTTTTCATTGTTTTTTCCTTTTGGTTTTCTGATTGGTTGATTTTTTTTTTTTCCTACCCTGTCTTCTAATTCACTGATCCGGTCCTCAGCTTCCTCTACTGTGCTGTTTAGTCCTTCCAATGTGTTCTTCATTTCTGCTATGTCATTCTTCATTTCTTCTTGCTGCTTCTTAATTTCCACTTGGTTGGTTTTCAGTATTTCTATGTCTTTGCTCATGGTGTTGATGTCTTTACTCAAGGTGTTGATGTCCTTACTCACGCTGTTGAGCTTCCTCAAGATCATGGCTCTGAAGTCTAGCTCTGTTAACTTGCTTTACTCCGTTTCATTTATCTCATCTTTGGTAGAGGTCTCTTGTTCTTTCATTTGGGCTCTGTTTCTTTGTTTCCCCATTTTGGCTATCTCAGTGGTTTTTGGAGCCTGCCAAATTTTCCTGTGGATGTTGGTGTTCTGTTGTTTGTGGCTCCCTCTACTGGGTTTGGATGAGCGTGGGAGGACCCACGTTAAACACCACCCTGGAGTCTTACTTTCCAGGGTATATTTGCAAGCCCAGCAAAGGTTAAGTTATCCTCTAGCTTTTTGCCTAGAGGCTATTAGTTGTGGTTGCTTGAAGAGCTTTGGGTTTTTAGTTGAATGAAAACCTCCCTCAGGTGTTCAGCATGAGAGGATTTCCAGAGGGTAGGGCAGATGCTAGTAGTTAATGAGCCTCAGTTTGCATTTCAATGGCCCACTAGGGTGTGGCTGGATCTCTGAGGGAGGGGCTGCTGCCTCTCCCCAGAGCCCTGGGATGGAGTAAGACGGCCAGGCCACAGTCCTGCGTGGCAGCAACTCAGCAAAAGCTCTGAGCGCCCTCCAAATCCCGAGAGTTCCTACACAGTTCCAGTCCAGTCCGCCCTCCCTCTGCCGGAGCCCAGGTGAGTGGCTGTGGCTATTTTAGCGCTCTGTCCCAGCCCTCTGCGCTGTGGAGCCGGCTTGGGACTTTAACCCCGAGGGCAGTGTGCTGCTCTCAGCTAAGGCCGCTGCTGTCCGTGGGCTCCCAGCCCCCCTCTCGCACCTCTGCAATCCTACCAGGATCGATTCAGTGTCCCTGGTTGTATGGTCCTCGCAAACTGCTTTTCTGTTGCTTTTTCCCGATGATTTGTCTTTATTTTAGTTGTAATTCCAGTTTGGTCCTGGGAGATGGTCTGTGTAGCTTCCATTCACTCCGCCGCCATTTTGGACAAGAGTCATGTTTATTATACAAAATGTCCACATGAATATTCTCTACTACTGGACCTTCTATTCTGTTTCATTAATTCATTCATTTACAGACCATTATCCTGCTGTTTTTAATTATTGCAGGTTTATAATACAGTACAACTTTATATCTGGTTTTGCTAGCTTCTGTTTATTATTTTGCTTTTTCAGAATTGTTCTGTGCATCATAGGTGCTTATCAGTATTCATTCCCTGTATTCACTGCCGGCCGGTCCACCCTTACACCACTCTCAAGACAGTGTAAAGTGTCTGCACACATTACAGAATGTCCCTGGGAAAACACTGCTTGTAGTTGAGAATTACTGATCTTGAAGTCTTGGTAATTTTTGGAAACTGAATGACCTGGTCTTGGAATGTAGAACTTTTTTCCTCCCTCAAATATAGGGAGTCAATACTCAGAGGATTGAGGACTATTAACAGGATTTCAGCCATGGATGACAATTTAGGACCACAATGTTTTCCTGTATTCTTCCTCATATTTCTGTGTACTATTATGGGGGAAAATATTTGTTTATATTTTGGGTTTATAGTGAGGACATTTTGAATGAGTCTGCTCTGGAGTGAGCAGCTATTATGTTTGGTTGACAAATATCCTCATCTGCTTTTTATGGAATCCTCAGTCAACAGCTGCCTGAAGGGTTGTGGGCCAAATCCCCAGCTGGGGACATGCAGGAGGCGGCCAATTGATGTTCTCTTTCATTGATGTTTCTATCTCACTCTCCCTTTCCCTTCCTCTCTCTCTAAAATCAATAAAGGAAAAAAATGTTCCAGGTGTGCTTCTCTGTTGCCATCTGTGCATCTTGGGATCAACACCTTAGTGCAGGTCAGCAGGAAAAGGGGTTGGCTACAGGGGATTATCTATGAATGTTGAATAGATGATAGTTGCTGCTCATGTTAATTTTCTTCCTTACTAATTTTTTTGTGGGAGTCTATTGTTTGTGAAGTTGATATGCTTCATTCCTGAATGAGAACGGTGTGTTCAATCTCCTATTATGAGTAAAAATGTTTCTATTTTTTGTAGCTCTGTTCCATATACTTTACAGTATGTTATTAAGTGCATGTGAATTTGGATCTTCCTGGTAAATTAAACTTATTGATGTAAAGTGCTCTTTATTTCTATTAATGTTTTTGCGTTCAAGGCTACTGCATATTATATAATTATTATTTGATTTATGTTTGCATAATACATGTTGGGTAAAACTAGGTTTCAAGTTGTTCATTTGGAAAATAATATTAATACAATAATAAATAACAACACAAGTGTAAACTGTGTTTTGTGTACTCACAAGTATAAATCCATTTTTGTGTCACCCTGTATATCTTTTTCCATGGTTTTACTTTCAATGTCCTTGTACCCCTATATTTTAGGTAAGTTTTTAAAATTAGTTTTGAGTGGCTATTAAAATTTTTTAGTAGTTGATATTGGTGGAGGGTATAATGTAGGAGTCTAATATTTTCTTCTATTCATTTATCTCAACATTACTTATTATATAATGCATTTTTTAACTGTCCATATTATTGATTTTTAAGAAACTACAAGAACAGTTTTTTTAATTAAAAAAATTTTTTAAATCCTCCCCTGAGGATATTTTTCTATCTATCTTCAGATAGAGTGGGAGGGAGAGAGAGAGAGAGAGAGAGAGAGAGACATCAATGTGAGACTGACACATCAACTGGTTGCCTCCCGCATGACCCCGACCAGGGCTGGGGCTGAACTGCAACCGAGGTATGTGCCCTTGACCGGAATTGAACCCGTGACTCATTGGTCCACAGGCTGATGCTCTAATCACTGAGCCAAACCGGCCAGGGCAAAGAACAGTTTTTAAAGAGAAGAGTGATTTATGGCCTTGGCCAGTATGTCTCAGGTGGTTGAACATCATCCAGTGCACTGAAAGGCTGGCTGTTGATTCCTGGTGAGGGCACATGCCCAGGTTGCAGGATTGATCTCCGGTCTGGTAGGAGTGCATGTCAGAGGCAGCCAGTGGATGTTTCTCTCTCTCTTTCTCTCTGTCTTTCTTTCCCCCATCTCTTCCTCTCTCTTCGGAAATTAATACAAACATTTAACAGTAGTGATTTATGATCTAGGAAAAAAAAGTATTGATCTTTACATGCCTACAGTGGTTTATCACAGTGATTCATTCTGCCAAGATGTCACTTGTGTCATCTTCTTTTCCTCCTGAAATTTTGCAGGTGTCCTCTGAGCCTAAGACACTTTTTCTCAATGTCTGTAAGATGGCTGGCTTTTTACTGTTCTCTCATCCTCAGCTTCCATACTGCTTCTTAGGTTTTTCCTGATCATCTTATTTTCTGTTACAGCATTCTGTTCTTTTTCTTCATAGGCCTTGTATCTATTTAAAATGCTATATTTATTTTCTTAGTGTCTGTATACTTAGGTAAACAGTGAACTCCATGAAGTCATGTCTGTTTTGTTACCAATGTGTATCCTGTCTGTAATAGAGATTTGGTGGTTTACCTTCCTCTATGGAAAGAAATAGTGAGCAGAGTTGGCTGGAAGTTTGACTGGACTTACTCCTTTAGGATTCCTAGCTTACTTGTTGCTTTTTTTTTTTTTCCTGATTGTAAACAGAAGGGAAATGGGACAGCTGGTGTCACAGGAGTGTAGTAGGAGCAAAGGAGTTTTCTAGCATTTAGCAGTGCAGAAATAAGGAAATAGTCACGTTGAGTTAGAATCCTGTACATTAAAGTGGACTGTTTGGAAGTCTGAGAGAGGGACCAGAAAACACAGGATGGCGCATGGGCATCCGGGTTCATGAAAGGATTGCTTTACTTTCCTGGTATTTCTTTTGTTGTGTAGGTACCAGTAGACAGGGCTCAGCATTTATATGTGGAAACATCCCTGGTGAAATGCAGATGTCTGAGTACATGCTGCCCCAGTGAATATTTTTTTCTCAGTTTGTACTTGGAAAGGGAGAGGCAAAGATAGAATTTGGAGGGCCATTCTGGTATGATAAGTGTGAAGTGATTGATGGAAAGTGCTCTTTTTGGTTGTGACCACCATCCCCAGTTCTCCCTAAAGATGAAAGTCAGCGTTAATGTTGCCAAAATGCAACGGGTCTCCTATTGAATTGTGGAGTCCGGTGAGAAGGTGTCAGAGGATAATTCCTTTTTCCACAAGAAGTCCTGATATGACCATATTCCCTACTCTCTCTGTAACACATTTCCCAACATTCAGAGAATTTAGAGCTGATGTGATAGGACCCTGTCTCCTTTCCGAGTGGAATCCCTCCCAACACTTGCATGCACACTGCCAGAAAGTGCTCTTCTCTGCTGCCATCTAGTGTGCACATTGGAAATAGCACCTTTTTACTAAGCATCTGATCTTATCATTGTGCAAGGACACTGTGAATCTCCAAGGCAACTTACATATATCTTTCCTAGCTTACAGATACCCTTAGTGTTAGGACCCAGACCTGATGTCACTGGACTCACTACCCTCTCAGGGGAAGACCTCTACCCTCACTCACAAGAGTTATAGGTAGAGACTTTTTCTCTAACTCACAGGTCCCATTGCTGATGCAGCAGGACACCCTATTTTTATGAGGTGAGACCCTTCCCAACATGCACAGTAACAAGAGCTGTATCAGCAGGACCCCACACTCTCTCACGTGTCACTGTCTCCACACTCACAGGGCTCAGAGCTCATGTCACTGGATCTTCAACTCGACCAGGTTGGATTCCTCCCCCCACACTCACAAGACCCAGAGATATAATGGATGGAACCCATCCCCACACTCAGAGGACGCAGAGCTGACATAACAGGACCTTTTACTCTCTCAGACGAGACCCGCCCCCATAGTCACAGGGCTCAGAAATTATGTGACAGGACTCCATACACTCTCAGGTAAGACATCTCCCAACACTCAGAGAGTCCATCGCTGATGCGACAGAACCCTGTGTGTTCTCAGACTAGAATCCCCACAGACAGTCAGAAAATGCTCTTCTCTGTTGCCATCTAGTTTACATCACGGTTATAGCACTTGTTTAGTAGACCTGTGCTCTCAATCCTTTTGCAAGGACTCAGAGAATCCCACAATCATACCATATCATCCCTAGTTCAGAAAATCTTATATACCCATGTTGGTAGGACCCAAAGTGCATGTGACAAGACCCATTACTCTCTCAGGTGGGACTTTTCCCCAAACAAACATGACCCAGAACTGATTTGACAGGACTCCTAATCTCTCAGGAAAGGGTTCCCAGGATACAGAGCTGATATGACAGGGCACACCTACAAGGACGTTTTCAAACAGGGACACCCTCACTCCTCTGTGACACACTGTACACTTACAGGACCCAGAGGTTATGTGATACAACTCTGATTTTTAGAGCAGTGGGGGGGGGGGGGTGGAGAGAGCGCAAAACATCGATCGGTTGCCTCCTGCATGTGCCCCAACCCAGGCCGGGGATTGTCCCTGCAACCCAGGTGTGTGCCCTTGATTGACAATCAAAGGCACAACCCTTCAGTGCACAGACCAATACTCTAACCACTTAGCCACACTGACTAGTACCCCCTTTTTACACTTTATGCACAATGCAGTCTAGTTTATGTCTTTAAATAACACCTGAGGTGAGGCCACCAGAGAAATTTTTCTGCCACCTAGTGTGCATATTGGGAATAGCACCTTTCAAGGAAGTGTCTGCTGGTATCATTTGCCAAGGATCCTTTGAAAAGCCCCCAATGCAGCTTGTATCATCACTGATGCTGAATGCTTTATAGACCCATGCTTACATTCTATTTCTGATCGTCTTCTGCTTGGGTAACTGACTATTTTCTAGAAGGCAGGTTCCCATACATATCTTTGTCTTATACTTGGTAATTTTTTTCTTGCTAATCTGTGTCATATTTGAGTATTAAACCAGAAAAAACCTTGAGTTTAGAGGGAAATTTGTTTCTCCTCCACATAAGCAAGTAATTAGATATTTTGTGGAATGTAAACTTTGAAAGAACATCTACTTGAACCTGTCCTGAAATAAGATTTAACAATCCATCTAAAGAAATATTCTTTGGACTGAATAATTTTATCAAGGAAATATGGAACAATCTACTAATTTTGCTTCTGGATGTAAAACTTGTATTTACTGTTGCAAAGGTGGGAATAAAGATGAGCAAAGTGTTGTATTTTGCATGTTCATTTTAAACTGGTAGTTAAGGGGGGAAAAAAGCCAAGAAAAAACCTATAGTTTTCCCCCTTCTCTTCCTAAGAGGTTTCAATGGAAAAACCTGGTTTTAGGGAGGGAGCATTAGCACCACTGCCTTAGCTTTAGACATTAAGACTCCATGCAGGAGACTGTTGTCACCCCCACACCCCATGTCCTATTACTTTTGGGGTTGCTTTATAAAAAATAACCTGCCAGTGTCCTGGACAGTTTGGCTCAGCAGTTGGAGTGCTGGCCTGCATACCAGTGAGTCGGGGGTTTGATTGCAGTCAAGGGCACGTACCTCGGTTGGGGTTCGTCCCCAGCCCTGGTCTGGGTCATGCCAGAGGCAACCAGTCGATGTGTCCCTCTAATGTCGATGTTTTTTTCTCTCTCCCTCCCTGTCTTTCCCTCTCTTCCTCTCTCCCACTCTACATGAACATAAATAGAAAAATATCCTTGGGAGAGGATTAAAAAATAAATATAAAAAAATAACCTGCCAAGCATGCTGCACCTTACCTAAATAACCCACATTTCATCCTCCTTCACTATTTTGCAAAATGTTTTACATACCAAATATTACCTCATTGTTTTTGGTATTTATTTGTATGTAAATTAATGAAATAGAATAGAAGGTTTAGTAATTGACCTAAGTCCATCAGTAACTTTTGTATGATAAAGATGTCTCCTTATATCAGTTGCAAAGATATCCATTATAAAATAAATGGTGTTGAGACATAAGGCAAACAGCCAATGACCAACAAGATTTTTTACTGAATCAAGAGTCGTGGAAGACATTAGGTGAGCATTTCCTGTGGGACCTCTTTTCATGAGCACATCTTCCAGGCTTAATACCAGAATTCCAGAGTTCACTACTTCCTGTGTCAGTTTACCTGAGCATTTACCTGAGAGTTCCAATCTTATAATCACTATGAAGGCAGAGTTCTATCCTAGTGTAGGTCCTTCAGTAATAGATGTTTTAAGCTATAAAAATAGGACATTTTTCAAGTGACTAAATGAAAACCCTTAGAGATTTATTCCATGTTCAAAAGAACGTATCTTGTAAATGTTAGAACCAGGCTCATAAATGTCAGAGACCGAAAGCTTAGGTGTTCCCTTTATCACAACTCCTGCAACTTCACATGAAGAAGTGTAAATTAGAAAAGTATCCACTTTGGGCTAAATAATCAGAAACAGTTTTTATTCTCTTTAGACTGACAAGAAACCAGGCTGAATGAGGAAAGAAAGGCTTCTAGTGTTGTCACCACAACAGTCTAGCTTATGATTTTTAAATTATGTCATGTCTTTCTTTAGTACTTTTTTTTCTAAAATGAAAATGGCTTTTTTTTTTTTTGCAGGCTACTTAACGAATACAGAAAAGCAAAATTTATTAAAAATTCCCCCAAGAAGTAAAAAAAACAAACAAACAAACCTGACATGGTTTTAAGAATACACCTTTCCTGACATCTGTGCATGCACATTTACTTTCTTCTATTTTTTAAAGATGTAGTGTACTATTTTAGGTTCTAAATATTGATACAAAACTTGTGTTTTCAGCTTTTCTAATATGCACATTTAAGGTTGCACATTTTTTCATAAGTTTTGGTATGTAGTAATTTTATTATCACTTGGTTCACATTATTTTCTAGCTCCAATGCTGATTTATTTTTGATGTTATTTAGAATTGTATTTCATAATTTTTAAATATGAGGAGTTTGCCCTGGACAGTTTTGCTCAGTAGTTAGAGCGTTGGCCTGTGCACTGTAGGGTCTCGGGTTCAATTCACGGTCAAGGACATGTACCTGGGTTGCAGGTTCGATCCCCGGCCCCAGTTGGGGTGTGTGCAGGAGGCAAGCAATTCATGTTTCTCTCTCTTTCTCTCTCCACCGACTCCCTTCCAATCTCTCTCAAAAAAATAAAAATAAATAAATAAATAAATAAATAAATAAATAAATATGAGAAGTTTGTAGTTACCTTTTATTCATGGTTTCTCTATTAACTGCAATGATAACAAGAAACATACTTTATAGAATTTAAATCTTTTGAATTTTGTTGGAACTTGTTTTATCTTACAATGTGGTTGCTCTTAAAAATGTTCCAAGGGTAATTCTCTGCTGCCATCTCATGTACATCTTGGGAATGACAACTTAGTGGGTGTCTTAGTGCATAGTGGATTAGTACTTAGGAATCTTGACTGCAATTTGTTGTCATGTTAGGTTTTTATATTGTTACTGATATTTTTGTTGGAGTGTATTGTTTATAAAAGAGGTGTGGTCTTTTCCTGAATGAGAGGGGTGTTGAATTTAGTATGATTATAACTTTGTGTATTTTTCTTGTACCTCTGTTCTGATATAATCAGAGTTTATGTTATAAAATGAATACAAATTTGGAACTTTCTTGTAAAATTACTCTTAGAGATAGGATGTGTTCTTCATTTCTAATAAGGCTTTTTGCCTCAAAGTCTACTGTATGTTATTCTATAATTTTCATTTGGTTTATGTTTTCATAATACAGGGTGGGGAAGAAGTAGGTTTACAATTGTTTGTATGAAAAATAGTACAATAGCTCGACTGGTGTGGCTCAGTGGTTGAGCTGCACAGTTTTCTGTAAGTTTGGTTATGCGGCATTTTTGTTATTGAATTTTAAGTTGTTTTCTGACTCCAATTGTGATTTATTTTAGGGGTTCAGAAGTGTATTTCAGAACTTTTAAATATAAGAACTTTTTAGTTAACTTTTGCAATGGATTTCTAGACTAAATGCAATAAGAGCAAGAAACATACTTTCCATAATTTTAATCCTTTGAAGTGTGTTGAAAGTTGCTTTTCAGAGCACTGTACAGTTGGCCCTCGTTTATCACGGTTAATCAGTTCCAGACTCTACCGCGATAAGTGGAAGTAGGAATCTTTATTTATATACAGTCGTCCCTCGCCACTTCGCGCTTCCAGGCTTCACTCTATCTCGGTTTTTTCAAATAGAGTGAATCCGTGAACGTGGAAGCGCGAAGTGGCGAGGGATGACTGTATGGTCATTAAAAAAAAATGTTCTAAGTGATTCTCTGCCGCCATCTAGTGTGCATCTTGAGAATAACACCTTAGTACAGGTCAGGTCAGCAGGAAAAGTTGGTGTGGGTATAGTGAACAACATGAATGTTGAATTTGATTTGCTGCTGATGTAAGTTTTTTACATCATTACTGATTTTTTTTGTTGGTATCTATTGGTTCTAAAAGTAGTATGCTGTGCCCTTGATTGAGAACTGTGTTGTGTCTATTACGACGAATGATTTGTGTATTTTTTCTGGTAGCTCAGTTCTGTATACTCAGAGTTTATATTATGAAGTGCTTGTGAATTTGGAACTTTCTGGTACATTAAAGTTATTGATATGAAATATTCTTCCTTATTTCTAGTAATGCTTTTTGCCTTAGATTGTAGTGTATGATAATCTGCAATTGTTATTTAGCTAATGTTGTCACCATATATCTTTCTGTACTCTTTCAGTTTCAATCTCTTTGTACCCTTATGTTTCAGAAAGCTCTCTGTGTTTGTATTAATTATGAGTGGTCATTAAAATCCATAAGGAAGTGATTTTGGTGATGGGTATGATCTAGGGGTCCAATATTTTTTGCATTCAGTTGTCTCTCACCATTTATTATTTAATTCACATTTCCCCAAAGGTTTCAGGAGACATCTTTATGATATAAAATTTCCACATGGATTTGAGTGTATTACTGGAATTTCTGTTCCATCCATTTGTTCTCAGGGCATGACCCCACTGTTGTAATTACTGTAGCTTCATAATGTAGTCCATTGTTAGATCCGGTGGGGCTAGCATCTATTCATTACTGTGCTTGTTCAGAAATTCCTTCCAATTCTTCCTTATTTGAACAGGTGAATTTAAATGGAGAGTGTTTCACTTCTGATACTTCAAAGTAGACCATAATAAATTTATAGACAAAATTTGGAAATTAACATTGTATCTCTTTTCTATCTAAGAATAGGATTCTACTTTCCAGTTCTTGAAGTTTATGTTGTGTGGGAAACATTTTAAAATATTGTTCATGCTGATTGTGCACATTCTTGTAAATTTCATTTCTAGGAATTTTATTGGTGTTGTGGGTATTGGTTTTTTGATTACATTGTAAATTATTCTTCGTATGTGTACATGATGTTCATTTCTGCATGTCATTTATCCCACAATGTAATAAAATCTATAATTTGTAATAATTTTAAGTTGATTCTTTTAGATTTATCTAGGTAAATAAGATATCATGCAATAGTAATTACATTATTTCAGTTATATAAAACATAAAATAGGTAAATGTTGTTAGAAAACAAAGAAATTAGGTAATGTGAAGACAGAAAAAAATAATTTTTAAAAGATATTGATAATTAATGTCTAGTATAGTTAATTAATGTCAAGAATAGTATCAGGATTCTTAGCATTTTAAATGAGTTTAGGGCATGGACGCAGGATGTTCTAGAAACCACAATTTTTTTTGAAGCTTAAATTGTGCCCCATGTAGGTTATGTGAGGAACTCCCAATGTGGCACCTGTCCCCATTTTCAAAGAGGAAAACATCAGATGATTCATTCCGGAATCTAAAAGAGTAAGTAGCACTCAGAAAGTTATTCAAAAGTGATTTATGGGAAATGAAAAGAACCCGTCATCGTTGAGATTCCTACTGTGGTGCATCATGTGGTTCGGTCTCCTAAGGTGTCAGATCTCGCTCACCCCCTGAGCCTTGGTGGGTGTCTGTCACCCAGGACACTCCTTCCCAGTCTTTGCTGTCGGTGCTTATGTTGTCGTTGTTCTTCAGGTATTAGCTTCTGTGCTGTGTGTGTGTGTGTGTGTGTGTGTGTGTGTGTGTGTTTTTTCAGATAGAGTGGGAGGGAGAGAGGAAGAGAGAGAGAGAGAGAGAGAGAGAGAGAAACATCGACGTGAAAGGGACACATCGAGTGGCTGCCACCCACACAACCAACCAGGGCCGGGGACAAACTGCAACCGAGGTACATGCCCTTAGCGGGAACCGAATCCGGGTCTCTCTGTACCGCAGGCCGACGCTCTAACCACTGAGCCAAACCGGCCAGGGCTGTGCTGTGTGTTGAAAGAGGAATCATTTCAGATCTAAGTTTAAAATGGACTTGAGCCCTGGCCGGTTTGACTCAGTGGTTGGAGCATTGGCCCTGGACCAATGAGTCGGGTTAGATTGAGGTCAAGGGCACATAACTCTGTTGCGGTTCTTCCCAGCCTTGGTTGGGTGGAGTGGGAGGCAACCAGTTGATGTTTCTCTCTCTCTCCCACTCTCTCTCTCCCTCTCTGTCTCCCTCCTACTGTATGTGATGATAAATGGAAAAAAAAAAAAAGATAAAATGACTTGATGTTTCCATTGTATTTGACCCTTTATCATGCCCCCTATAGAGTAGGGTTATTTATTTTTAGCACTATTGACCTTTTGGGCCAGATGATTATTTTTTTATCCAGAGGGATTGTCCTGTGTGCTATAGGTACATATTAACATTCATTACCTCTATTTCCTGTTTGCAGGTAACCCACCCCCTTACCTCACCCTGAAGAAAATCTCAACTGTGTGCACAGTTGCTAATTGTCCCCTTGGGGGCAAAGTCACCCTTGGTTGAGAACCACTAACTTAGAAGGTTTGATCATGTTTTGAACCTGAATGATCTGGTCTTGGTGTAGCCAATATTTCTACTATCACTTAGTTCAAATCAATTAGTAACTACAATTTGGGTTTATTTTGGGTTATTTAGAAGTTATAAATAAGGCCCAAAAGAAACTCTAGATATAAGGAGTTTCTACTTAACTTTTGTTACTAATTTCCAGATTCACTGCAATGAATGCAAGAAACATACTTCATGTATTTTTAATCCTTTTAAAGTTTTTTTTTTTGAAAATTGCTTTAAATTACAATATGGTCAATTTTAAAAATGTTGCAAGTGTGCTTCTCTGCTGGGATTTGAGCATCTTGGGAATAACACTTTAGTGCAGGTCAGCATGAAAAGGGGTTGGCTGCAGTGGATGATCTATGAATGTTGATTTCAAGTTTCTACTCATGTTAAAATTTTTCCATATTTTTTTGTGGGAGTCTGTTATTTGTGAAATTTATATGCTCTATTACTGAGTGAGAGAGGTGTGTTCAATCTCCTATTATAAGTATACATTTTTCAATTTTTTGTAGCTCTGTCATATATAATTTGCAGTATATTATTTAAGTGCATGTTAATTTGGATGTTCGTGGTAAATTGAACTGACTGATGTAAAGTGCTCTTCTATTCTAGTAATGTTTTTGCATTTAAGCCTACTGCATATTAGTATTTAATTGTTCTTAGATTTATGTTTGCATAATCCATGGTTGGGAAAACTAGGTTTTGAGTTGTTCATATGGAAAATAATGATATAAGTGTAAACTCTGTTTTGTGTACTCAGAGGGATGGATCAATTTTTGTGTCACCTTGTCTATCTTTTCCCATACTTTCAGTTTCAATGTTTTTGCACTGTTATGTTTTAGGTTACTTTGTAAAATTAGTTATGAATGGCTATGAAAATTCTTTAGTAATTGATATTGGTGGAGGGTATAATGTAGGAGTCTAATGTTGTCTTCCATTAATTTGTTTAAACATTATTACATGATGAATTTTGATAATGTCCAGATTATTGATTTTTACTAAACTTAAAGAAGAGGTTTTAAAGAGTGATTTATGGCCCTGTCCAGTGTGTCTCAGTTAGTTGAACATTATCCTGGGCACTGAAAGGTTGGTCTGTTGATTCCTGGTGAGGGCACATTTCCAGATTGCAGGTTTGATCCTCTATGTGGTAGGAGTGTGTGTTGGAGGCAGCCAATGGATGTCTCTCTAAAGTAAAGAAAAATATTTCAAAACAGTGATTTTTTTTAAGCTGGAAAAATAATTAGTGATCTTTATGTGCCTATAGCAGTTAATCACAGTGATTTAAGTCTCCCAAGATCTCACCCATGTCATCTTCTTTTCTTCCTAGCATTTTGCAGGTGTCTTGTCAGCCTAGGACACTTTCTCTCAATGTCTGTAAGATGGTTGAGTTTTTGCTGTTGTGTATTTCTTAGCTTCCATGCTGCTTCTTGGGTTTTCACAGACTATCTTTTTTTTATGTAACAAAATTCTGTTGTTTTCCTTAATTGCTCTTGTATCTATTTTAAATGATATATGTACTTTCTCAGTGTCTGTCTAGCTATGTGAGCACAGAGCTCCATGAAGTCATGTCTGTTTTGTTATCCATGTGTATTCTATCTGTAATAGAGGTTTGGATGATTAACTTCCCCTGTGGAGAAGAATAGTGTGTAGAAGTAAGCAGCATCATCGGTGAACAATTTTAATTGCAAGACTTTCAGATTTTAATAAAATGGGAAGGGCAGAAGGGAATGTCCAGTTGTGTTTGGAGAACTCGAGCTGTCTGAAAGTTCTACTGGATTTGCTCTGTTAGGCTCCCTTGGTTACCTGTCTTTTTTTCTCCCCCTTTGGTTATAAACAGAAGGGAAATGGGACAGCTGGTGTCAAAAGACTGTAGTAGGAGTAAAGGACTTTTCTAGTTTTTAGCAGTGCAAGAATAGGGAAATAGTCACGTTGTGTTAGAATCCTAACACAGGATGATACGTGGGCATCCAGGCTTGTTAATTGGGTGCTTTCATTTCTAGGTATTTCTTTTGCTGTTTAGGTGCTAGTAGGCAGGGTTCAGCATTTATATACAGAAAACATCCCTGGTGGAATGTACATGTCTGAGTAGAGGGTGCCCCAGTGGATATTTTGTTGTCAATGAAAGGGCAAAGGTAGAATTTGTAGGGTCAGTTCGAGTATGACAATTGTCAAATGATGGATAGACGGTGACCTTTTTGGTGGTAACCATCAGTTCTCCCTAAGATGAAAGTCAGCGTTAATGTAGCCAAAATTCAATGAGTGTCCTATTGAATGGTGGAGTCAGGGGAGAAGGTGTCAGAGGATAATTCCTTTTCCACAAGAAGTCCTGATATGACCATACTCCCTATTCCCTCTGGCAATACCTTTCCGAACACTCAGAGAATTTATAGCTGGTGTGACAGGACACTTATGCTCTCAGAGTGGAATCCCTGCACAGGAAGATGCACACACCAGAAAATGCTCTGCTGTGCTGCCATCTAGTGTGCACCTTGGGAGTAGCACCTGTTTACTAAGCATCTGCTCTTACCGTTTTTCAAGGTCACTATGAAGCTCCAAGGAACCTTACATCTTCCCTACATCACAATGTATTAACTACTTGTAGTGATAGGATCCAGAAATGATGTGACTGAAGTCATTACTCTCTCAAGGAAGGACCTCTATCCTCACTCACGAGAGTTATAGGTTATATGACACGATTCCCAAATCTACCAGGGAGGCTTTCTCAGACTCACAGGTCACAGAGCTGATGCAACAGGACAGCCTGCTTTATAAGGTGCAGACCCTTCCTAACAGTCACAGTATCAAGAGCTGTATTGATAAGACACTACATTCTCATACATATCATCATCCCCACACTCACAGGGCTCAGAGCCAATGTCACTGGATCTTCAACTTAACCAGGTTGATTCCTTCTCCCACACTCAGAAGACCCAGAGATAGTGTGTCAGAGGTCCACCTACTGTCTCAGGTGGATCTACATTTCACAGTAAGTGGACATCAGCTGATGGGAAAAAATTCCAAACATTTTCTGGATTGAACACACCCCCACAGCAGAGGAATCAGTTGATATGACAGGACCTTCTACTCTCTCAGATGGGACCCCTCCCCAGACCTTCTACTCTCTCAGATGGGACCCGTCCCCATAATCACAGGGCTCAGATATGATATAACAGAACTCCATACAATCTTGGGTAAGACATCTCCTAACTCGCAGAGAATCCAGAGCTGATGGGACAGGACCCTGTGTGCTCTCAGACTGGAACTCCCGCCCCCATGCATGTGGATGGATGTTCACTGCCAGAAACTGCTCTTCTCTGCTGCCATCTAGTGTACATCATGGTAATAGCAACTAGTTAACAAGCCTGTGCTCATAATTACTTTGCAAGGACCCAGTGAATCCCCCAATTATCTTACATCATCCCTAACTCAGGATGTCTCTTACACCCATAGTGGTAGGAACCAAAGTGTACGTGACAAGACCCATTACTCTTTCAGGTATGACTTTTCTCCTAGCAAACATGATCCAGAGCTGATTTGAGAGGACTCCTAATGTCTCAGGAAGAGGTTCTTCCACACACACTCAAAGGATACAAAGCTGATATGACAGGGCACCCTATTCCACACGGAGAGACCTTTTAGGAAAGGATGCCCCCACTCACTCCTCTGTGACACCTGCTACACTTAAAAAAGGACCCAGAGAAGATGTGATACAACTCCTTACACTCTCAGCTGGGACCCCTTGCCAGGACACACTAGTCTCTCTCTGTAAAATTATTTCCCACATTCAAAGGAGTCAGAGCTGACATGATAAGTTTCTGTATTTTTTTCTGGGTGAGACTTATATCAACAGGACTCAGAGCTGATGTGACATAACTCCTTACTGTCTCAGTTCTGACCCTTTCTCACAGTCACAGGTACAGAGTTGGTGTGTCTAAGCGCCCTATTCTCTCAGGAAGAGAATTTTATTCACTTTCACAGGACCCAGTGATGTAGTGGCAGGACACCCTCATCTCTCATCTGTGGTCCTCTCTACACTCACATGAACCAGACCTGCTGTCACAGGATTGCCATACTCTCAGGTGTGATCCCTCCACTTGTTCATAGGACCGAGAGCTGACACAACATGGCACCTTAATCTCTCTTGTGAGGACCCAGAGGTCCTGTTACAAGACTTTAGGTAACACTTGTTGCAACACTCAGATGGCCCAGAGAGATTGTGAGAGGAACCTGTAATCTCTCAGAACGAAATATCTTTTTACACTGTTTTTTCATGGTGGGGGGTTGTTAACCCTCATCCAGGGAAATTTTTTTCTCTTTATTTTTAGAGTAAGTGGAAGGGGTGGGGGAGAGAGAGAGGGAGGGAGAGAGAAACATCAATGTGAGAGAGATACATAGATCGGTTGACTTACGCATGCACGGAGACCTGGCCAGGGGATTGTATCTGCAACCTAGGTATATGCCTTTGAACTGGAATTGAAGGGACAACCCTTTAGTGCATGGGTTGCTGTTCTTACCACTTAGCAACACTGTCCAGGGCCTCCTTTTTAGACTCTGAACAATGCAATCCAGTTTACATCTGTGGAATGGCATATGAGATAAATATTTTTTTCTGCCACCTAGTGTGCATATTGTGAATAGCACCTTTCAAGGAAGTGTCTGCTGGTATCATTTGCAAGGATCCTTTGAAAAGCCCTCAAGGCAGCTTGTATCATCACTGATGCTGAATGCTTTGTAGACCCATGCTTACATTCTATTTCTGATCGTCTTCTGCTTGAGTATCTCTGACTCTTTTCTAGAAGGGAGGTTCCCATGAATATATATATCTTAAATTTGGTTATTTTTTCTTGCTAACCTGTGTCATATCTGTTTGATTATTAAACCAGAAAAAAACCTTGAGTTTAGAGGGAAATCTGTTTCTCCTCCAGATAAGCAAGTACTAAGATATTTTGTGGAATGTAAATTTTGGAGGTACATCTACTGGGATCTCTCCAGAAATAAGAAGTAACAATTTCTCTAAAGTAACATTATCTGGCCTGAATAATTTCATCAATGACATATGGAACTATCTACTGATTTTGCTTCTGGATGTAAGGCTTTTGTTTCCTGTTGTAAAGGTGGGAATAAAGATGAGCAAAGTTTTGTATTTTGCATGTTCATTTTAAACTGCTGGAAAAAAGCTGAGAGAACATATAGTTTCCCCCCCCTTTCTTCTTAAGAGGTTTCCATGGGAAAACCTGGTTTTAGGAAAGGAGCATTAGCATCACTGCCTTAGCTTTACACATTAAGAGCCTGTTGACCACCCCCACACCCCGTGTCCTACAGTTTTTGTGGTTCCTTTATAAAAAATAACTTGCCGCCCTGGCCAGTTCGGTTCAGTGGTTAGAGCGTTGGCCCGCGGACCAGGGATTCCCGGGTTCAGTTCCCGCTAAGGGCATGTACCTCGGTTGCAGTTCATTCCCGGCCCCAGTTGGGGTCATGCGGGTGACAACCGGTCTATGTGTCCCTCTCACATCGATGTTTCTCTTTCTCTTCCTCCCTCTCTCCCTCCTGCTCTATCTGAAGATGAAAATGCAAAAATATCCTCAGGTGAGGATAAAAAAAATAATAACCTGCCAAGCATGCTGTACTTTTCCTAAATAACCTGCATTTCACCCTCCTTCAACATTTTGCAAAACGTTTTACATACCAAATATTATCTCATTGTTTTTGTTAGTTACTTGTATGTGACTTAATGACACAGAGAAGGTGAAGTGATTGACCTAAATCCATCGGTAAGTTTTGTATGAGAAAGATGTCTCCTTAGATCAGTTGAAAAAATATCTGTTATGAAATACATGGCATTTGGGACATGAGGTAAGCAGCCAATGACCAGCAGGATATTTTTCTGAATCAAGATTTGTGGAGGATGTTAAGTGAATATTCCCTGTGGGACAACTTTACCTGAGCACATCCTCCAGGCTCAATATCACATTTCTGGAGTTTAATGTTTCCCATGTCAGTTTACCTGAGCATTGAGAGGTCCAGTCTTACAGTGTCTCTGAAACAAAGTTCAGACCTAGCGTAGGTCCTTCAGCAATGAATGTTCCAGGGTATAAAAATAGGAAAATTTTCAAGTGACCAAATGAAGACCCTTAGAGGTTTGTTCTGTGTTGAAAGGAACACACCTTGTAAATGTTAGAACCAGGCTCATAAATTCCACAGACCCAAACCTTAGGAGTTCCCTTTATCACAACTTCTGCAAATTAACATGAAGATGTGCAAATTAGAAAAATAGCCACTTGGAACTAAACAACTAGAAAGAGTTTTATTCTCTTCAGACTGACAAGAGACCAGCATGAGTGAGCAGAGAAAAGCTTTCACTGTTGTCAGCACAACAGTCCAGCTTATTTTTAAATCCTCTCCTATGTTCCTCTCGTACATTTTTCCTAAAATGAAAATGGTTTTTTGGGAAAGGCTATGTAAAGAATACCAAAAAACAATATTCATTCCTCAGTCTACCCCAAGAAGTAAAAACAACTGGTGTGATTTGAAGAATGTGCCCGTCCAGACATCTCCACATGCACATGTCCTTCCATTTTCTGTGAGATGCACTGTACTATTTTAGGTTTTTTATATTGATGTAAAACTTGTCTGTTCATCTTTCTTAGTATGTGAGCTTAATGGTGCAAATTTTCTCATAAGTTTTGTGTGTAGTATTTGTATTATCATTTCCCTCATTTTTTTCTATCTCCAATGCTGTTTTGTTTTGGTATTATTTAGAAGGGAATTTTATAGCTTTAAATATAAGAATTTTCTAGTTACCTTTTATTAATGGTTTCTACATTAACTGAATGATAACAAGAAACATACTTGATAGAATTTCTATCTTTTGAAATTTGTTGAAAGTTGCTCATACTATGTGGTCCCTTCTTACAATGCTCCAAGTGTGATTCTCTGCTGCCATCTCGTGTACATATTGGGAATGACAACTTAGTGCGTGTGTTAACTGCATAGTGGATTACGTATTTAGGAATATTGGCTGCAATTTGTTGTCATGTTAGGTTTTCATTTATTTATTGATTTATTTTATTCCTCATCCGAGGATATTTTTCTATTTATCATCAGATACAGTGGGAGGGAGGGAGAGAGAGAGAGACAGAGAGAAATATCAATGTGATAGAACCACATTGACTGGTTGCCTCCTCTATGACCTGACCAGGGCTGAGGATGAACCGCAACCAAGATATATGCCCTTCACTGGAATCGAACCCATGACTCATTGGTCCATGGGCTGACCATGGAGCCAAACCGGCCAGGGCTCATGTTAGGTTTTTATATTGTTACTGATAATTTCTTTGACTCTATTGTTTATAAAAGAGGTGTGGTCTTTTCCTGAATGAGAGGTGTATTGAATCTAGTATGATTATAGCTTTGTCTATTTTCCATTTAGCTCTGTTCTGATATAATTGGAGTTAATGTTATAGAGTGAAAACGAATGTGGAACTTTCTGGTAAATTAAAATGAGAGCTATGATGTGCTCTTCAGTTCTACTTTTTAGCCTTACAGTCTACTGTATGTTGTTATATAATTTTCATTTTTTTTTTTTTAGTAATATAGGTGGGGCAGAAGTAGGTTTACAGTTGTTTGTATGAATAATAGTACGATAATTAATAAATATTAATCAAACAAACTGTTATGTACTCAGAACTGTAAACCTACTTTTGCCAAACCATGTATATCTTTTATCATTTTTTCACTTTCAGTGTTTTTCAACCTCATGTTTGAAGTAACTCAGTGTTTTATATTATTCATGGCAGCTCATTTAAACCCATAAGGAATTTAGTTGGTTCGAGGGCAAGATAGAGGGGTACAACATAGTTTTCATTTGTCTCACATCATGTACTCTCCAGTGCCTACTCTTTTCAGTCATCTGAGGAGTCGTCCTTGTTATACAGAACTTCCACAGGAATGTTTTTCTACTGGACGTTCTATTCTGTTTAATTACTTCATCCATTTGTGGGGCATTACCCTGCTCTTTTTAATTATTGCAGCTTCATAACATGATGCAGTTTTAAAAAATCTCTTTTGGCTACCTTGTGTTTATTATTTTTCTTTTACAGAATTGCTCTGTGTATCATAAGTGCTTATCGGCACCCATTCCTTGTATTCACTGCCTGCCAGTCCATCCTAATAGCACCCGCTTGACAATCTGAAATGTCTGCACACATTACAGAATGCCCCTGGGAAAACAATTGCTTCTGCTTGAGAATGACTGATCTTGAAGTTTTGAAAATTTTTGGAACCTGAGTTATCTGGTGTGAGGTATAGAAGCTGTTTTTTCCTCCCTCAACTGTAGGGAGTTAATACTAACAGGATTGAGGACTATTGCAGAATTTTATGCATAGATGAAAATTTAGGATCACAATTCTTTCCTGTATTCTTAATATTTCATTCTACTGTTATGGAGAAAATACTTGTTAATATTCTGGGGTTTATAGTGAGGGCATTTTGAATGATTCAGCTGTGGAGAGACCAGCTATTATGCTTGGTTGACAGATAAGCTTTCACATCTGCTTTTTATGGGATCCTCAATCAACAGCTGGTCAAAGGAAACAGGTGAGATAGGGAGCGAGTCGAAGTTGTAGGGATCAGAGGAGCCTCAGTTTTCCCATGTTGCCTGCTATGAACAAGAAGCTATTTCCTCCAGTCCCTCCATTTGTACCCAGTGACTGCATTAGGTAAAACTTGGGGAAGAGACAAGGAAATCCAGTCTGTAGGGGAATAGCTGTTTTCCCACCTGTTTTTTACACTTCGAGGGGGGTATCTCCAAGGTAGATATGGACTATTTTTCCTGTCCACGAATCAGAACACTTGGTAATGTGATAAGGAATTCGAGGGTGGACTTCCCTTGTCTCAGTTAATCCTCCGTGTGTTTCCATTATAGGATTTCTGAGGAAGCTTGTTTCGGGTTATTGTTCCTGTAACTTTTCTGAGAGTGCATCAGCTTGACTGTTCTGAAGTAGCTTACCATTTTATTGTCTTTCTTCACCTAGACTCAGTTTCTTGCTGTACAGAGTGGACAGATCAAAGTTGTCATTGTTGAGTGAGGGTATTGCGTGGTACTCGATTATTGTATTGTCATTTTTTGGAGTTTCACAGTTCTAATAGGTGTGCAGTGCTATCTCATTGTTGTTTTAATTTGTAATTCCTTGATGATGTATTAGGATGGGCTATTTTTGCCAGCTTATCTACTATGTCTTGTTGAGATAAGAAACATCAAAATCTTAGAGAATTTTTATGACTCGATTTGAGCCAAACTGACCACAGATGCTTGGCCATGAAGGTCTGAAATGCTCCAATGAATATCTGTTCACAGTTTTTTATTCATTTGGAATAAGGAGGAAATGAGGAAGATTACACGAGGGTGGGAAAGAACGAGGTTAGGAGTGGATTACAAAGTAGTTCAGAATGTAGCTCTCAAGAAGGAGGGACTTGCCAGGGGTATTTCAGAGGTATGTTCATGTAGACACACAGAAACACTGGACAGAGCTTGCTTAAGCACAATATTAAGCAACTTATGTGTCAGGGGTACACCAACAGGTTACTTTCTATAGAGCACCTTTTTGTCAACATTGTATATCTTTCTTGGCCAGGTGTTTGAAATCTTTACCCATTTTTATTGAGGTTGCTTTTATTATCATTCTTTGTGTATTTTTAGTGAAATCTTGTATGAGAAATGTGTTTTTCAAGATTTTTCTCCCAGGGTGTATGGCTTGTCTTTTATTCTTTGATTTTCTTTTACAGATTATTTTTTAAGTTTATAAAGTCTACATGATTAATATATTTCTTATTTAAACCTTATGTATAAAAATACAACTGTTTTCTGGCAGTTTTCATTTGAGTGGATAACTAAAACCTAAAGTAATTCATGAGAGGAGGGTCAGGTGTTGAGGCCTAAGGCGGGTCTTGGATGGAGGTGAGAGGCAGGGCCAGGACTAAAGTGTGAGGTGAGTCTGCACTTGAGGTAAAAAGCAGCCTGTACCTGAGGTGAGAAGCTGGGACAGGACGAACCTCTGGGTCCACACGTCAGTTGAGCAGTGAGGCCGAAGTCAGATGAAGTGTGTCTTGCAAGCGTTGGAGCCTGGTTTGAAACCTGGGTTGAGGTGCGCAATGGGGTGCAGAGCAAATTAGATGGGTGAGAGGGGGTTGAGTTGAGCAGGATTGAGGAGCCAGCATGAGAGGACCACAAAACGGTGCCCTGAGTGTTTCTGGGGTAGAAGTCTCAGTTGCAGATTTAACTGAGAAATTCCTGTATGATTACCACCTTTCCTCAACACAGCCTCTAGAGTGGATAATTAAAAGGTCTGAGCCGGTGGAAGATCACATCCACAACACAAGGCCAATGTAGAGCAAAATGGCTTTATTGCACATGCCTGGGTGCAGGTGAGCTGAGCCGAGAAGGGTTCAACCTCGAATCAGGGTTGGGGTGTCAGTTATATACCCCCCCCCTTTTTTTTTTTAGCTTCCAGCATTTCCTGCTGATGTACTTTATCTGGCCTATTGTCCACTTTGCAGTAGGGCTGGTCTGGTATCTTGTCCGGTTGGGGGATAGGGTTTTAGGGGTTAGGTGTAGGCTTTGAAGTTAGGGTCTTGAAGTCCTGTTGACAGTGTGAGGGTCTGTGGCTTGTGCAGTGTGTGTAAGACAAAGGCATGGTTTGGGTCAAGGGTTAAGGTGAACTTGAAGATGAATTATTTATCCCCTCTCCACACAGCTTTTGAAGGGTTGTCAGTAAATAATGGGCAAGGACAGGCCTCCTTGCTTCAGCCAGGGTGTGAAGAGCACAGTGGTTCTGGGGGTAACTGGGCAGGAAAGACCTGGAGCAGAACTCTGCATCCCAACTGTAGCCGGCTTGTCTGGTTAAAGCAGTTGCCTGGCAAATGGAGAAAAATCTAGAGCTGAATTTTCCATCCCTGCTTTAGCCAGGAAGTGATTGGCAAGAGGATCTGAGGAAAAGGCTTGAGGGCATGAGAGGCCAGTGGATGCATGGAGGGGAATTGTGCATCCTGACTCCAGCCCGCAGCTAATGGGCAGCTGGCACTTTTGGAAACAGGTAAGGGGAGATGTGGAGCCATTTTTTTTTAAAAATCATCACCTGAGGACATTTTTTCAAATATCTTCAGCTAGAGTGGGAGGGAAGAGAGAGAGGAGCATGGATGTGAGAGAGACACATCAACTGGCTGCCTCCCGCAGGACCCTGACCAAGGCCAGGGATGAACTGCAACCAAAGCATATGCCCTTGGCTGGAATCACACCCAAGGCTCTTTGGTCCTCTGGCTAATGCTCTAACCACTGAGCAAAACCAGCCAGGGCTGGAGCCATTTTTTTCTTCCTGGTTCCACAAAGTATGTGATGGGCACAGGATGTTCTGAGGTAAAAGACAAGGAGAGACCTCGATGCCATGTGTCCGTCCTGGTCTAGGCACTGTGAGTGAGAGGCAGAGGGGTTCCCTGGGAGAACGGGCCAGTGCCAGCAAGTGTTTGAGAATCAGAGGGCTACCTGGTGTGAGGGGTGCCTTCAGCCAGCTGGAGTTCTGTGAAAACTTTGACCATGCCATATTCAAGTCTGCTATTCCTCAGGACTGATTCCTGGGAGAGTCCTCTGGGTCCCAGTGGAGCCATTTTTTGTGATCACCTCCTCCAGACAGGATTTGGGATTGCACTATTTCCAAATAGACAAACTAATGAAACAGAATAGAAGGTGTTGTAATAGAACCAAATCTGTAGGTGAATTTCTAAAGATAAATATGTCAAAACATTGCCCCTTAGATCATTAGAGAAAATGTGCATTATGTAATAAGTGGTGTTGGGACGTGAGGGAAGCCACAGGTCACAGATAAAAGTCCAGCAGCAGGGCACTTTCCTGAGTGGAGAGGTGGAGCCAGGTGGGAGCAGAGGGGCGGGGTGGGGACTTGAGGCCAGTGTTGGGGCCAGAAGATAGGTGAGTGGCCTTGCTGTGCTCTGGAACCCGAAAGTCCACCTTGATGTGTGTGGAAATTGAGGCGAGAGGCAGATTTAATTTGAGGGGAGCAAAGGTGTGAACATGAGGAGAGGAAGCTGGCCCAACTGGAACATATATGGGTCTTTTGGATATGAGGCAGGGGCTACAGACAGGAGGTGAGTGGTGGTCTGGGAGGCGGGTGGCCGGGTCCTGAGGTGTGTGGGGCAGCGGACAGGACATGAGGTGTGAGTGGGAGTGAGGAAAGGGGCATTCGGAAGCTCACACAGTGAGGCCACAGGTGAGGCAGCCCCATTGTGGTAATTTCTGTCTCTGTGACTTTACTTTCTGTGAGCCAGAGCCGCCCCTCCTTGGCTCTCTGTTCCTTCTTTCATCCAAACCGTCTTTGTTTCACTGTCCCCAGCTTTAATAAACATACTTTAAAAGAAAAAAAAAGATAATTTCTTTGAGCTGTATGTCAACACCATAGAGACTGGTTCTGGGGCTCGGTTTTTGGAGCGTCGTCTGGTACTCAAGAAGGGCTGTGGTTTGGAGCCAGGTCAGGGCACTTACTGGTGGGCAAACCATTCATGTTTTTCTGTCAGGATAATGTCTCTTTCTCTTTTCCCCCTCTTCTAAAATTAGTGAAGATTAAAGAGGCAATTGTGTGGATACTTTGAGGTTGGAAACATGAAGAAATGTAATGTGAGGAAATAAAACATATTTTTTGTTTTAAGTTTTTTAATGAGTAAATTAAAAAGTGCCAGCATTCTTAGCATTTAAAGTGAGTTCAGGGTCTGGATGCATAGTGTTGCAGAAATCAGAAATGTTAAGTAAACGAAATTGTGTGCCCTGTAGAAAGTCCGAAAAATGCACAATATGGTTAATTCTCAAATCTAGAAGAGTAGGATTTTATTGATTCTAAGCAGCATTTGGAAACAATTATTGAAGAGTGCTTTATGGACGATAAAAGAAGCAGTGATCCTCAGACTCCTATGGTGCTTTTAAGTGTGGTGCAGTCTCCCAAGGCATCAGGTCTTCTTTGTTTCCTGAGCTTTTGGGGGTGTCTCTCAGTCCAGGGCACTCCTTCCCAGTCTTTGCCAGTTGCCATTTTTGTTGTCCTGGTTCTGTATGTCTCAGTTTCCTCTGAGCTGCCTGTTCAAAGAGGCATTATTCAGGTATAGGGTGGTCATTGACTTGATGTCTCTATTGTATTTGACCTGCCATCTTGCTCCATACAGAGGAAGGTGTTGTATTTTGAGTAATACTGACTTTTGGGACAAATAATTATTTGTCCTGGGGGCTTCTCCTCTGCATTGCAGGTGCTGATTAACATTCAATACCTCTATTCCCTGTTTGCAGGTAACACCACCCCCCTTACCCCACCATGAAGACTATCTCAATTGTCTGCATACATTGCCAAATGTCCCCTTGGGGGCAAAGTCACCTTTGGTTGAGAAGCACTGATTTGGAGTTTAGATCATTTTTGGAACCTGAAAGATCTGGTCTCGATGTAGCCAATATTTTTACTATTGCTCAGTTCCAATTATTTTCTAACTCCAATTTGGATTTATTGTAGGGGGTCATTTAGAAGTATTATTAAGGGGAGTTATTAAGGACTTTCTACTTAACTTTTGTAACTGATTTTCAGATTAACTGCAGTGAGGGCAAGAAAGAGTTTTAGGAATTTTTAATCCTTTAAAGTTTGTTGAAACTTGCTTTATACTACATTACGGTCACTTTAAAAAATGTTCCAAATGTGCATCTCTGTTGCTACATGTGCGTAATGGGAATGACACCTCAGTGCAGCTCAGGAAAAGGGTCAGCTGCAGTGGGTGATCTAGGAAAGTGGAACTCAAATTGCTGCTCATGTTAAGTTATTTTTCTCCTTACTAAAATTTTTTGTGGGAGTCTGTTAGTTCTGAAAGAGGTGTGCTCTATTCCTGATTGAGAGAGGTGAGTTAAATCTCCTATTTGATTACATTTTTTTCTGTTTTTTGGCTCTGTTCTGTATTATTTGCAGTATATTATTAAGTGCACGTGAATTTGTGTCTGCTAGTAACTTGAAATTATTGATGTAAAGTGCTCTTCTTATCTAGTAGTGTTTTTGCCTCCAAGTCTACTGTATATTATTATATAATTATTTGATTTATGTTTGCATACTACATGGTTGGGGAAAACTCAGTTTGAGGTGATTCCTAGGGGAAATAATACAATAATATAGAATAATACAGGTGTAAACTCTGTCTCCTGTACTCACAGGTATAAACCCTTTTTTGTGTCTGTCTATATCTTTCCCCATTTTTTCACTTTCAATGTCTTTGTCCCCTTATGTGTCAGATAACTGTTTAAATTAGTTATGAGTGGCTATTAAAATTTTTCAGTAATTGATATTGGTTGAAGGTATTATGATATAGGAGTCTAATATTTTCTTTTATTTGTTTGTCTCAACGTTATTTATTATATAATGCATTTTTCAGTGATATAAGGAGACATCTTTATTATATAAAATTTCTGTGTGGATTCGCATGTATTACTGTACCTTCTATTCTTTTGCAACAAATTGTCTATTTACAAGGTCTTACCCCACCTTTTAAATTATTGTAGCTTTATAATACATTTTTGTTGTTCATCACCAAAGGATTTTTTCCCCATTAATTTTTAGTTAGAATAGAGGGTGGGAGGTATGGGGAGGGATGGAGAGAGAGACACATCGATTGGTTGCCTCTTGCATGACCCTCACTGGGGCTGTGGATCAAACCACAACCCAGGTAGGTGCTTTTGATCCATGACCCTTAGTTCCATGGACTGATGCTCTAACAGCTGAGTCAAGCTGGCCAAGGTGAAATCCATTTTTGTATTGTTCAGTCTATCTTCTATTAATTACTTGGCTTTTTCTTAATTTTCCTTTACTCTTTCTTATTTTTATAAGGTGAACTTAAGATAATCTTGTTTTATTTTTTAAAGACAACTTTGGGAAATTGACATTATTATGTTTTCTGTATCCAGGAACACAATGTCGCTTTCTCCCTGTTCAAGGTTTCTTTTTGTGGGACCATTTTACAATTTCCTTCATGAAGGTCATGCATTCTTGTTAAGGTTATGCCTTTGCTTTTTCTTTTTTTTTTTTTTTTTAATTTTTTTTTTTTATCCTCACCTAAGGACATTTTTCCATTTTTGTTCAGATAGAGTGGGAGGGAGAGAGAGGAAGAGAGAGAGAGAGAGAAACATCGATGTGAAAGGGACACATCGAGCGGCTGCCTCCCGCACAACCCCAGCCAGGGCTGGGGATGAATCACAACCGAGGTACGTGCCCTTGTCCGGAATCAAACCTGCGACTCATTGGTCTGTGGGCCGATGCTCTCACCACTGAGCCAAACCGGCCAGGGCATGCCTTTGCTTTTTCTCAGTTTCATTGCTATTGAGTCTTTTTATTTGATTATATGTTTAGCTTACTGTTTGTGCATATAAAGGATAATTATTTACACATGTTGTGCTTGAGAACTTAATCTTAAATATCCTTTTCAGAGATGACTCCAGTTGGATATAGAAACCCTTATAGTATAAAAACTGTCCAGGTTCTGTGAACTTAGATTAAAAAATAGTGTCTCTGAATGTTCAAATTGCAAGTTCTTGTGGTAGAAGGAGCATTAAAATAACTTGAAGGTTTATTTTAATCATAACTTAAAATGTAAAATATAATATATATATATATTTAAAATTCTAAATTTGAATGGAGGATGGCTTAGGTCAAATACAGTTTTACAAAGCAGAATGTGACCTCTTTTGGAGCTCAGATTTCGAGCTTGAAGAAGAAAAAAACAATTTCTAAAACTCCTGGGTGGGAACCAGTATTGTTTTAATGATATGTGATTAGTTGAACTAAATTTTATGATTATTTTAGATACATTCTTTTTAATTTTTTTATTTATTTTTTGATTTGAGAGAGAGAAGAAGGGAGAGGGATGGAGAGAGAGATAGAAACATCAATGAGAGAGAACATCGATTGGTCACCTCCTGCATGCCCCCCACTAGGGATTGGGCCCACAGCCTGAGCATGTGTTCGGACTGGGAATCAAACCAGCGACTTCCTGGTGCATGTGTCGATGCTCAACCACACTGGCTGGACTAGCTACACTTTTTTTTTTTTTTTTTTTTTATCCTCACCCGAGGACACTCTTCCATTTATCTTCAGATAGAATGGGAGGGAGAGAGGGGGGAAAGAAAGAGAGAGAAACATCGATGTGAGAGAGACACATCGAGTGGCTGCCACCCACACAACCCCAACCAGGGCCAGGGACAAACCTCAACCGAGGTACGTGCCCTTAGCGGGAACGGAACCCGGGTCCCTCTGGTCCACAGGCCGATGCTCTAACCGCTGAGCCAAACCGGCCAGGGCATAGCTACACTCTTTAACTTAGGAACAAAGGTTGATGTAAAACTGTATAGTGAACTCCCCTGGCATCAGCCTCATTCATCTGGTGTCTCCTGTTTCTTGTTTCTGCATTTTGTCTTGTGCTTTATTTAATCTCACAATGTTTGTATGTTAATGTTTTATGGTTACATACCTTTGACGTGTATGGGTTTAGGGTTTCACAGGTTAGAGTTGTGGGATAGGGTTTTAGGGGTTAGGTGAGGTTTGAGGAGTAGGGTCTTGGGTCCCTGTCTGGAGTCCTGTGGACAGTGTGAGGGTCCAGGGCCTGTGGTTCACCTCCTATGTCTGGCATCTGTAACTGGTGTCTGGTGTCCTACTCCCACTTGGGGATTGGGGTTCCTAGTCACAGATCTGAGTTCCGACTCCAGTGTTCGTCCTTTTGGGTCAAATCGTATTTGTGTCTGTCTGGAGTCTGGATTCTGGTTGGGTGTGGTTGGTTTTCTGGATTCGTTTGTGGGGTCCATTGCAGCTGTATCACCAGGGTCTGATGTTTGGTGTCCTGTGTTAGATTATGGCATCTGGTGTCTGGTGTTCATGGTCCAGAATCTGGCTTTGGGTCTGAGGTCAACTTTCGGTTCGGAGTTAGCTATGGGGATCGGGCTTTGTGTCTGGTTGTTAACTGATAGTCATTATCTTCAATTCAATACCAACCAGAGTCCTTATGATACATACCTCTCACAGACCCCAGAGAAGTGTTATGGGACAGATCCTGTATTGGAGGACAGGGTGCAGACAGGCTCTCTGCTAATCTGAAGAGCGAGTGGGGTGGGGGTACGAGATGTTACATACCCACCTGTCCATAGCTTTCAACATTCTTCTGCTGAATATTTTGGTAGACAGTAATTCTCAAGGTCGCCTTTTACTTTGTTGTGGCCTTCCCACAATTCATAGGAGCACCTGGCAATTTTATCTTGTCAAGCCTTGAGACTGCTGGCATTTCTGTTTAGGGAGCAAAATAGAAAACTGCCTTTTTTCTTTTCCCTGTTCCTAAAAGGGCTGATTTCTTTGTTTAATGGGGGAGAAAGACCCCCCCTTCCCACCTCCTTTCTTGCATTCTCTCCTTAAAAGACTATTAACCACTTGCCCTGGCCGGTTTGGCTCAGCGGTTAGAGCGTCGGCCTGCGGTCCAGAGAGACCCGGGTTCGGTTCCCGCTAAGGGCATGTACCTCGGTTGCAGTTTGTCCCCGGCCCTGGTTGGTCGTGCGGGTGGCAGCCACTCGATGTGTCCCTTTCACGTCGATGTTTCTCTCTCTCCCTCTTCCTCTCTCTCCCTCCCACTATCTGAACAAAAAATGAAAAAATGTCCTCGGGTGAGGAAAAAAAAAAAAAAGACTATTAACCACTTGCTGTCCAGTGTCCTTGGCTGGGGAAGGTAATGGCTTGTTATTTGCAGGCCAGCTGCAAACTGTCCACACAGTTGGTCCTGGTTTGACTTTCCTGTCTCAGAATTTTCCTAGATTCTTATAACCCCAAAACACTTTTGTTGGAGTGCGGTGAAAAAGGAGACTTCATTCAGTGCAAGCAGCTCATTGTGATACAACTCGGCTGTGGGCACAGCATGGCTGTGAGAAGCTCAGTGTTGTTATTGTTGTAACATGTCAGCGAGATAACCAGAGACGCACAGCCGAATTGTAAAGGAGCACTTTATTTTACCGAGGGGCTGTGGAGGGCATAGTCTCACCTCAGATCAACAGCCCCAATTCTTCTTGCTCGTCCCATTTTGAAGACAGAAGCTCCCTCCTTTTTTTTGCCCCCCTCCCCTCCGGGAACCAATACAATAGTGTGAGTGACAGAGATTACAGAAGTCAAAATTAGCATTATTCACCGACAGCACAAGTACTTGCAAATACTTGCAAATACCTATACTCAGGAAACTGAAAATGCCTCCCATTTCATGGGGCAACTATAATCTTAGGCAAAATTCCTTTATGTCTAGGGGTAATTAACCAATTATTGGAAGAATATCTAGGAAGGTCTATTGATGATAAAAATGGAGTCATTTAGTCGCCTTAACCAAGGGGCCTACATAAAATGGAATCTAGTTGCCTTAGCCTTGGGGCCCAGATCATTATAAGGGAATCATGAAGCTGCACCGCTGTGGACACAGCTCAGTAGTGCTACTTCTTAAATATGATGATCGAGGCTTTGTGGGATGCTGTGGTGAGGATGCCCTGGGAAAGCTCCCTTTCAGGCCACACAACTGAGCTCTGCTCTGCTCTAATCCATGTGTTCCAGTCTCATCCTGTCAGTGCTTCTTTTTCCAGCCTAGATGTCTTAGGGGAACGTTGCAGGCCACTCCCTGAATTGAGGTTTGTATGAGAAGTCCCTGTGTAGAATTGGATATAAGTACCAGGTTTTTCAAAATTTGAGTCAAGTTATCCACCAGCAGCCCGAGCCCTTCATAGTTGGTATCTTTCTTCTGAGCATCCCCATATGTGTTGTACACCACGGGAGATGCACAGGGAGCCCTGGGGTGAGGGAGCAGGAGAGAGCTGGGGGCAGATTTCTGTCCTGGATTTAACCAGCTACTGAGGAAAAGAGAGGTGTCTGGGGAAGAATGTAGGAGACGTGGGGGCAAAATTTCCACTTTGGCTTGAGTTGTGCATGTGAGGTGTATGTGAGAGGAAAAGGGTTTTTTGGTTATGACTTGGGGGAGACCTGGAGACACATTATCCCCTCTGCACACAGCTTTTGAGGGGGTCGTGGGAAATAGGCAAGGACAGACCTCTTTGCTTCAGCCAGTGTGTGAAGAGCACAGTGGTCCTGGGGGTAACTTGGCAGGAAATACCTTGAGCAGAGTTCTGCAAACCCAACTGCAGCCAGCTTATGTGGTTGCAGCAATTGAGTGTCAGAAGGAGAAAAATCCAGAGCTGAATTTTTCATCCCTGCTTTAGCCAGAATGTGATGGGTAAGAGGGTCTGAGCAAGAAGGCCAGAGGACATGAGGGGCCAATGGATACATGGAAGGGAATTGTGTATCCTGACTCCAGCCTAGCATCTAATGTGCAGCTGGCACCTTCAGAAACAGGTGAGGGGTGACCAGGAGACATTTCTTTCTCACTGGCTCCATCAACTATGTGATGGCAGAGGGTGTCCTGAGATAAAAGGCAAGGAGAGACATGGATGTGAATTTTCCATTTTAGTCTAGGCACTGTATGTGAGGTAGAGGGGTGCCCTGGGAGAAGGGGCAAGTTCTCACAAGTTTTATAGGCACAAACTATAGAAGAAAAAACTACGTTAAAAAACCATATTCTCTTGGCACCACGTAATTGGTGTCTGGGTTGGTACGAGTTGTCTCAGAGGTAAGGAGTCTTCTCCGGCAGAGGTGAGGGCCATCGTTAATTTCTTTCTTCTCATGGTTCCTCTGAGTTTCTCAAGGCCTTCATTAACCCCTTATCTTTGGGTTTCTCAAGGCCTTTATGTTTACAAAAAAGAAACTGCCAGGGTGCGTACGTGCAGTAACCGAGGTTCAGAATGGAGTTTGATTTTGTTAAAACATTATTAACCCTTTCACTCCTAGGACAGGATTCAGGATTGCACTACTTCCAAATAGACCAATAAATGGAACAGTATGGCAGGTGTATTCATACACCCAATTCCACAGGTTAATTTTGTATGATAACATCGTCTCCTCAGATCATTAGAGAAAATGTACATTATGTAATAAATAGTGTTAGGACGTGAGGGAAGCTGCAGGTCACAGATGAAAGTCTAGCAGCAGGGCGCTGTCCTGAGTGGACAAGCGGGGCCAGGTGGGAGCAGAGGGGCGGGGTAAAGACTTGAGGGAGATTTGGGCCGGAAGTTAGGTGAGTGGCCTGGCTGTGCACCGGAAGCTGAAAGCCCGCCATGATGTGCGCGGCAGAGGGAATCGAGGCGCGAGGCGGGCTTCACCTGAGGGGAGCAGAGGTGTGAACCTGAGGAGAGGAAGGGGGCCCACTTGAGCCTAGACGGGTTTTGTGGCTGCCGACATGAGGCCCGAGGTGGCCTGGGAGCCACTTGGCGGTCCTGAGGTATGAGAAACAGCAGCTCCTGAGGTGTGTGGGGCAACGGAGAGGACCTGAGGTGGGGGTGGGAGTGAGGTAAGGGGCAGTGGGCAGCTTGCACGGTGGGGCCACAGGTGAGGCAGCCCCATTGTGGTCATTTCTGTCTCTGTGACTTTACTTTCTGTGAGCCAGAACCGCCCCTCCTTGGCTCTCTGTTCCTTCTTTAATCCGAACCGTCTTTGTTTCACTGTCCCCTGCTTTAATGAAGGTACTTTAAAAAAAAAAATGATACTCTCTTTGAGCTGTGTGAAAACACTATAGAGCCTGGCTCTGGGGCTCGGTTTTTGGAGTGTCATCTGGTACTCAAGAAAGGCTGTGGTTTGGAGCCAGGTCGGGGTGCTTACTGGTGGGCAAACCATCTGTGTTTTTCTGTCACAGGGAAGTCTCTCTCTCTCTCTCTCTCTCTCTCTCTCTCTCTCTCTCTCTCAGTCCCCCTCCTGTAAAATTAGTGGGGATTAAAGGGAAAACTGTGTGGGTTATTTGAGGTTGGAAACATGAAGAAATGTGTTTGAGGAAATAGAACATATTTCTTTGTTATTTTTAAGTTTTTTAATGAGTAAATTAAAAAGTGCCAGCATGCTTAGCATTTAAAGAAAGTTCAGGGTCTAGAGACATAGTGTTGCAGAAATCAGAAGTGTTAAGTAAATGAAATTGTGTGCCCTGTAGGAAGTCTGAGAAATGCACAACATAACAAATGTTACCGTTTCAGAGAAGGAAATATTGGATGGTTAATTTTCACATCTAGAAGAGTAGGATTATTGATTCTAAGCAGCATTTGGAAACAATTATTGAAGAGTGCTTTATGGACAATAAAAGAAGCAGTGATCCTCAGATTTTTATGATGGTTTTCAGTGTAGTTCAGTCTCCCAAGGCGACAGGTCTTCCTTGTCTCCTGAGCGTTTGTGTCAGTCCAAGGCATTCCTTCCCAGTCTTTGCCAGTAGGCGCTGTGGTTCTTTGGATATTTTATTTTATTTTTTTATCCTCACCCGAGGACATTTTTCCATTTTTTGTTCAGATAGAGTGGGAGGGAGAGAGAGGAAGAGAGAGAGAGAGAGAAACATCGACGTGAAAGGGACACATCGAGTGGCTGCCTCCCGCACGACCAACCAGGGCCGGGGACAAACTGCAACCCAGATACGTTCCCTTAGCGGGAACCGAACCCGGGTCTCTCTGGACCGCAGGCCGACGCTCTAACCGCTGAGCCAAACCGGCCAGGGCGGCGCTGTGGTTCTTTATGTCTCAGTTTCCTTTGAGCTGCCTGTTCAAAGAGGCATTATTCAGGTATAGGGTGGTAATTGACTTGATGTCTCTATTGTATTTGACCTGTCATCTTGCTCCATACAGAGGAAGGTGTTGTATTTTGAGTAATACTGACTTTTGGGACAGATAACTCTTTATCCTGTGTGCTTGTCTTCTGCATTGCAGGTGCTGATTAACATTCAATACCTCTATTCCCTGTTTGCAGGTAACACCACCCCCCTACCCCACCATGAAGACTATCTCAATTGTCTGCATATGTTGCCAAATGTCCCCTTGGGGGAAAAGTCACTTTTGGTTGAGAAGCACTGATTTGGAGTTTAGATCATTTTTGGAACCTGAAAGATCTGGTCTCGATGTAGCCAATATTTTTACTATCGCTCAGTTCCAGTTATTTTCTAACTTCAATTTGGATTTATTGTAGGGGGTCATTTAGAAGTGTTATTAAGGGGAGTTATTAAGGACTTTCTACCTAACTTTTGTAACTGATTTTCAGATTAACTGCAGTGAGGGCAAGAAAGAGTTTTAGGAATTTTTAATCCTTTAAAGTTTTTTGAAACTTGCTTCATAGTACAATACGGTCACTTTAAAAAATGTTCCAAGTGTGCATCTCTGTTGCCACATGTGCGTAATGGGAATGACACATTAGTGCAGCTCAGGAGAAGGGTCGGCTGCAGTGGGTGATCTGGAATTGTGGAACTCAAGTTGCTGCTCATGTTGAGTTTTTTTTTCTTCTTAATTTTTTGTGGGAGTCTGTTAGTTCTGAAAGAGATGTGCTCTATTCCTGATTGAGAGAGGTGAGTTAAATCTCCTATTTGGTTACAAATTTTTCCATTTTTTGGCTCTGTTTTGTATTATTTGCAGTATATTATTAAGTGCACATGAATTTGTGTCTCTTAGTAAGTTGAAACTATTGATGTAAAGTGCTCTTCATATCTAGTAGTGTTTCTGCCTTCAAGTCTACTGTATATTACATAATTATTTGATTTATGTTTGCATACTACATAGTTGGGGAAAACTCGGTTTCAAATGATTCATATGGGAAATAATTCAATGATATAATACAGGTGTAAACTCTGTTTCCTGTACTCACAGGTATAAATTTTGTTGTGGCCTTCCCACAAATCATAGCAGCACCTGGCAATCTTATCTTTTCAAGCCTTGAGACTGCTGCCGTTTCTATTTAGGGAGCAAAATATAAAACTGACATTTTTTCTTTTCCTGTCTATAAAAGGGCTGGGTTTTTTGTTTAATGGGTGAGAAATACTCCCTGCATTCTCTTTTTCAGAGGCTTTTAACCACTTGGTCTCCAGTGTCCTTGGCTGGGGAAGGTAATGTCTTGTTATTTGCAGGCCAGCTGCAAACTGTCCACACTGTTGGTCCTGGTTTTAACTTTCCTGTCTCAGTTCTCTATTCCTTCTGTCCTGGAATTTTCCTAGATTTTTAAAACCCCAAAACACTTTGGTTGTGGTGCGGTGAAGAAGGAGACTTTATTCAGTGCAAGTAGATTATTGTGATACAGCTTGGCTGTGGGCACAGCACGGCTGTGAGAAGCTCAGTGTTGTTATAAGGGAATCATGAAGCTGCACCACTGTGGACACAGCTCAGTAGTGCCAATTCTTAAATATGAAGATTGTGTATTTAGGGGGCTCTGGGGTGAGGCTGCTGCCCTGGGCAAGCTCCCTTTCAGGCCACACAACTGAGCTCTGCTCTGCTCTAGTCAATGTGTTCCAGTCTCATCCTGTCATTGCTTCTTTTTCCATCCTAGATGTCTTAGCACTCAGTTCAATTTGAGGAAAGTTTGCACGCCACTCCCTGAATTGAGGTTTGCATGAGAAGTCCCAGTGTAGAATTGGATATGAGTACCAAAATTTGAGTCAAGTTATCCACCAGCTGCCCGAGCATTTCATAGTCAGTATCTTTCTTCTGAGCATCCACATATGTGCTGTACACCACGGGAGATGCACAGGAAGCCCTGGGGTGAGGGAGCAGGAAAGAGCTGGGGGCAGATTTCTGTCCTGGATTTAACCAACTACTGAGGAAAAGAGGGGTGTCTGATGAAGAATGTAGAAGACATGGGGGCAAAATTTCCACTTTGGCTTGAGTTCTGTATCTGAGGTGTATGTGAGAGGCAGAGGGGTTGTTTGGGTATGAAGTTGGAAGAGACTTGGAGACACGTTACTTATCCCCTCCGTGCACAGCTTTTGAGGGGATCATGGGTAAATGGGCAAAGACAGACCTCCTTGCTTCAGCCAGGGTGTGAAGGACACAGTGGTTTTGGGGGTAACTGGGCAGAAAAGATCTTGAGCAGAGTTCTGCATCCCAACTGTAGCCAGCTTGTGTGGTTGCAGTGGTGGAGTGTCAGAAAGAGAAAAGTCCAGAGCTGAATTTTCCATCCCTGCTTAGGCAGGATGTGATGGGCAAGAGGGTATGTGGATCTGAGGAAAAGGCACGAGGACAAGAGGGGCCAGTGAATACATGAAGGGGAATTGTGTATCCTGACTCCAGCCCAACATCTAATGTGCAGCTGGCACCTTCAGAAACAGGTGAGGGGAGACCAGGAGCCATTTCTTTCTCCCTGGCTCCACCAACTATGTGATGGGCAGAGGGTGTCCTGAAATAAAAGGCAAGGAGAGACCTGGATGTGAATTTTCCATCCTGGTCTAGGCACTGTATGTGAGGTAGAGGGGTGCCCTGGGAGAAGGGGCAAGTTCCAACAAGTCTTATAGATTCAGAGGGATGCCTGGGGTGAGGGGTGCCCTTCAGCCAGCTGGAGTTCTGTGAGCACTTTCTTCAGGGTATTTTCAAGTCAGCACTTCCTCAGGACCAGATTCTTGGGGAGAGTCCTCCAGGTCCCTAAAAGGTCTAAGCCGGCGGGAGATAACATCCTCAACATAAGGCCAGTGTAGAGAAAGGAGGCTTTTATCACACCAGTGGGCTGTTACACCGGCAGGCTGGGGGGGTACATCTTCCCCAAATCCTCAGCCCGAGCTTCCTTTGTTCTATGTTTACATAGGCACAAACTACAGAAGAAAAAACTACATTAAAAAACCCTCACATTCTCTTGGCACCGTGTAATTGGTGTCTGGGTTGGTACGAGTTGTCTCAGAGGTAAGAAGTCTGCTCCGGCAGAGGCCAGAGCCATCGTTAATCTCTTTCTTCTCATGGTTCCTCTGAGTTTCTCAAGGCCTTCATTAACCCCTTATCTTTGGGTTTCTTAAGGCCCTTATGTTTACAAAAAAGAAACTGCCAGGGTGCGTACGTGCAGTAACTGAGGGTCAGAATGGAGTTTAGTTTTGTTACAATATTATTAACCCTTTCACTCCCAGGACAGGATTCAGGATTGCACTACTTCAAAACAGACAAATAAATGGAAGAGAATGGCAGGTGTATTCATACACCCAAATCCATACGTGAATTTTGTATGATAACATCGTCTCCTCAGATCATTAGAGAAAATGTGCATTATGTAATGAATGGTGTTTGGACATGAGGGAAGCCGCAGGTCACAGATGAAAGTCTAGCAGCAGGGCGCTGTCCTGAGTGGACAGGCGGAGCCAGGTGGGAGCAGAGGGGCGGGGTAAGGACTTGAGGGAGATTTGGGCCGGAAGTTAGGTGAGTGGCCTGGCTGGGCACCGGAAGCTGAAAGCCCGCCATGATGTGCGCGGCAGAGGGAATCGAGGCGCGAGGCGGGCTTCACCTGAAGGGAGCAGAGGTGTGAACCTGAGGAGAGGAAGGGGGTCCACTGGAGCCTAGACGGGTTTTGTGGCTGCCGACACGAGGCCCGAGGTGGCCTGGGAGCCACTTGGCGGTCCTGAGGTATGAGAAACAGCAGCTCCTGAGGTGTGTGGGGCAACGGAGAGGACCTGAGGTGGGGGTGGGAGTGAGGTAAGGGGCAGTGGGCAGCTTGCACGGTGGGGCCACAGGTGAGGCAGCCCCATTGTGGTCATTTCTGTCTCTGTGACTTTACTTTCTGTGAGCCAGAACCGCCCCTCCTTGGCTCTCTGTTCCTTCTTTAATCCGAACCGTCTTTGTTTCACTGTCCCCGGCTTTAATGAAGGTACTTTAAAAAAAAAAAAAGATACTCTCTTTGAGCTGTGTGAAAACACTATAGAGCCCGGCTCTGGGGCTCGGTTATTGGAGCGTCGTCTGGTAGTCAAGAAAGGCTGTAGTTTGGAGTCAGGTCGGGGCACTTACTGGGGGGTAACCCGTTATGTTTTTCTGTCACGGGGATGTCTCTCTCTCTCAATTGGTGAAGCTTAAAGGGAAAATTCTGTGGATATTTTGAGGCTGGAAACATGAAGAAATGTAACGTGAGGAGGTAGAACAATTTCTTCTGTTTGTTTTTAGGTTTTTTTTTTATTATTATTATTTTTAAATTCTTACCTGAAGATATTTTTTCAGGTAGAAGAAATTTTTGTTCAGGTAGAGTGGGAGGGAGAGAGAGACATCGACATTAGAGGGACACATCGACTGGTTGCCTCCCGCATGACCCCAACTGGGGCTAGGGACAAACTGCAAACAAGGTACAAGCCCTCGACCAGAATCAAACTCCTGACTCATTGGTCCTCGGGCTGATGCTCTAACCGCTGAGCCAGACCATCCAGGGCAGTTTTGAGTTTTTTAATGAGTAAATAAAATAGTACCAGCATTGTTAGCATTTAAAATGAGTTCAGGGTCTGGACGCATGGTGGTGTAGAAATCAGAAGTATTGTGTAAATAAAAGTGTGTCCCCTGTAGGAAATCTAAGGAACGCAGAGTATGGCAAATGTTACAGTTCCAAAGAGGGAAACCTTAGGTAGTGAATTCTGGCAGCTAAAAGTCCAAGATGATTTATTCTTAGGGTTTGGTGGGGAAATTGTGGGTTTTTTTGTTTGTTGTGTGCTGTAATATGGTGAGAGTTTGGGTGAGGATTAGGGTTACTGAACATAGGTTTATTCATGTTTTGCTTCATATTATAGAGGAACTGAAGACATGTGGGACTTAGGAAACATGTTAAATGGAACATTACATAAAATTGTACTATGAGAAATTATATTTCTGGTAATTATTATTTTTTTTTAAATAAATTTATCAATTGAATGAATGTTGTTGTCAGAGACAATTCACAATTCTTTATAAAAGGATAAAAATTCTGCCACCCTGATGCCATTTTAAAATATTGATTTAGCCTTGGCTGGTTTGGCGCAGCAGTTAGAGCATCAGCCCACGGAGCACAGAGTCCTGGGTTGATTCCAGCCAAGGTCACGTACCTTGTTGTGGTTCATTCCTGGCCATGGTCGGGTGGTGCGGGAGGCAACCAGTTGATGTGTCCCTCTCACATCGATGTTTCTCTGTCTGTCCCTGTATCTTACTCTCTGTCTACCTGAAGATAAAGAGCTTAAAATCAGTATTTTTTTTTTTTTTTATCAAAAACAAGACATGGAAGGAACCTTTGACCCCCACTCAGGTTTCTGCCCAAAGACATGCTGCTCTCTGCTCCCATCTAGTGTACATCCTGGGAATGGCAGCATGTACTATGCATCTGCTCATCACTGTACAAGGAATCCTTGAAGACCCCAAACTCTGAATATCCAGTATACCCGAATATCCAGTATACCTATGTTTTCTTTCTGTCTTCAAACATCTCCTACATGTGGGGTCTCTGTCATGTATGTGAGGGTCCCATACATATGTATGTCTTAAAGTTGTATATTTTCTGTTGCTAATCTGTGTCTTATCTATTTGATTATTAGACCAGAAAGGAACCTTGAGTGTAGAGGGAAGCTTGTTTCTCCCCTAGATAAGCAAGTAATCTGATATTTTAGAGAAAGTACATTTTGGAAGAACATCCACTTCACCCTGTTCTGAAATAAGATTTACAATTTATCTGAAGTAACATTTTTGGGACAGAATGATTTTATCAATAAAATACAAAACAATTTCCAATTTAGCTTCTGGGTGTAAAACTTTTATTTACCCTTCCAAAGCTGGGAATAAGGATGACAAAAGTTTCGTAGTTTTTAAAAATGTTTTTATTTTTTTATTTTATTATTTTTTTTTAAGAGAAAAAGGGAGAGAGATAGAAACATCGATGTGAAAGAGACACATCGATAGGCTGCCTCTTGCACACCTCCTACTGGGGATCGAGCCCACAACCCGGGCATGTGCCCTGACCAGGAATCAAACCAGGACTCTCAGTCCATGGGATAACTCTCAATCCACTGAGCCACACTGTCCGGGCCACAGTTTTGTATTTTGAATGTTGATTTTGTTGTTGTTAATCCTCACCAGAAGATATTTTTTGATAGATTTATTTTCTTTCTTCAGAGTGGGAGGGAGATATGTAGAGAGAGAGACAGAGACAGAGACACACATTGATGTGAGAGTGACAGATGGATTGGTTGCCTCCCTGTCGCAGGGCAGGATCTAACCTGCAAGCCAAGTCCCAGGTTTGTGCCCTTGGCTGGGAATCTAACCTGTGAGCCCTTGGTGTGTGGGCCGAAGCTCTAACCACTGAGCCACACTGGCCAGTGCTGCATGTTGATCTTAAACAGGTGGTTAAGGAAAAAGAAGCTAAGACAGAACCTATAGTTCTCCCACATGCCTTCCTAAGAGGTTTCTGTGGGAAAACCAGGTTTTTGGAATGAAATATTACCTTAATTGTATTAGCATTAGATGTTAAGACTCCAAATAGGAGTCTATTGAAAACCCCCCATTTCACCCTGCTTCTCCATTTTCTGAAACATTTTATATACAAATATTACCTCATTGTTGTTGTATTTATTTTTATATGAATTAAACAGAAGAAAATCCATCTGTAAATTTTGTATGATTAAGATATTTCCTTAAATCAGTTGGGAAAATGTGCCTTATAAAATAAATGGTGTTGGGATGCGAGGGAAGCAGTTGAGCAGCAGGTTTTCTCTCCCTAAATCAAGATGCGTGGAGGACATGAGGGGAGCATTTCCCGTGGAACCACTTTTCATGGGCACACCCTCCAGGCTCAATACCACAATCCCAGAGTGCAGTACTTCCCAGGTCAGTTCACCTGAGCATTGCGAGGTCCAACCTTAAAGTCTCTCTGGAGGCTGAGTCCAGACCTAGCCTAGGTCCTTCAGCAATGAATGTTCTGAGCTATAAAAATAGGGAATTTTACAAGTGACAAAACAAAGACCCTGAGAAGCTTGTTCCATGTTCAAAAGAAAATACCTTGTAAATAGTAGAACCAGGCTCAGAAATTCCAGAGACCCAAAGCTTGGGAGTTTCTTTTATCACAACAGCATTTTCACATGAAGTGCAAATGAGGAAAATAGCCACTTAGCTAAATTGGAAAGTCTTTATTCTCTTCATACGTTCAAGGGCCCAGGCTGGGTGAGCAGAGAAAGGCTTCTGGTGTTGTCACCACAACAGCCTAGCTTATTATTTTTAAATTATCTCATATTTTCCTCCAGTACTTTATTTCCTAACATGAAAATGGCTTTTCTGTAACTTGAACTATACTGAAAAATAATAATATTCAAAATGCTACCTCAAAATAGGTAGAATTAAATTAACTATTTTAGGTTTCTTTTTTTTAATGTTTTTTTCTTTATTGATTTTACAGAGAGAGGAAGGGAGAGGGAGAGAGAGATAGAAACATCGATGAGAGAGAACATCGATTGGCCACCTCCTGCATGCCCCCCACTGGGGATTGGGCGCACAACCTGGGCATGTGCCCTGACCGGGAATTGAACCAGCGACCTCTTGGTGCAGGGGTCGACGCTCAACCACTGAGCCACTCCGGCTGGGCTATTTTAGGTTTCTTAATATGAATGCAAAATCTGTGAATTATCAGATTTTGTTTCTCATATGTGCATTTAAGGGGGCAAATTTTAAAAATAAGTTTTGGTATGTAGTATTTTTATTTTTTAGTTCCAATTATTTTCTGCCTCCAATGGTGATTTATGTTGTGGGTTGTTTTGAAATGTATTTCATAACTTCTAAGAATGAGGACTTCTTACTTACTTTCTGTTCCTGACTTGTATTGCGTGCCAGCAACATACTTTACATAATGTGAATTTTATGAAGTTTGTTAAAACTTGCTTAATAGTGTAATATGGTTACTATAAGAAACAGACCAAGTGTGCTCTCTGCAGCCACCTGCTGTGCATCTTAGGAATAACACTTTAGAGCTTGTCAGCAGGAAACGCTTTTGGGTATAGTGAGTAGATCACTTATGAAATGCTGTCTCAGAATGATCTCGTCCCTCACAAAACAGGTAATATAACATGACACCCAAACCTCTCGGGGAGAGACTTTTTTTTTCACACGGAACACAGAGCTAATGTCCCAGGACACCCTGGGTAGGTTAAGACTCATCCCAGCACTCACAGGACATAGAGCAGTTGTGACAGAACACCCCAAACTCTTATGTGTATCTCTCTTCACAATAACAGGATTCAGGACTAATGCCACAAGACCTCTCTCTCAGGTTGTACTACTCTTTCTGTACTCACAGGACCAGAGGTGATGTCATGGGACCCCACAGTCTTTCAGTTGTGTCCACAGGCCACAGGAGCAGATGTAAAAGAATCCCCATCTCACCCGGCCGGTGTGGCTCAGTGGTTGAGCATCTACCCATGCACCAAGAGGTCGCCGTTATGATTCCCAGTCAGGGCACATGCCCAGGTTGTGGGACACTTCCCCAGTGTGGGGCATGCAAGAGGCAGCCAGTTGATTTTCTCTCTCATCAATGTTCCTATTTCTCTCTCACTCTCCCTTCCTCTCTCTCTATAATCAATAAATTAAAAAAATAAATAAAAGAATCCCCTTCTCTTTCAGGAGGCAACCTGTCCCCACGCTTACAGGACACACAGCTGTGACAAAAGTACCCCCTATATTTTCAGGTGGGACATTTCCCCACAGCCACAGGGCCCAGATGTGATATGACAAGACTTTAAACTCTCTGGGGTAAGACTCCTGCCTACACTCAGAACCCAGAGCTGATGCCACAGGACCCTCTGTGCTCTCAGAGCAGAACCTCACACACAGTCTTCTCTGCTGCCATCTAGTGAACACCTTGCGAATAGCTAGTATTTCCTAAGCCTGTGCTCTTAATCATTTTGCAAGGACCCAGTGAATCCCCCAAGGCATCGGACATCATCTCTAACTTTCTTACACATCTCTTGTCTTTGTCCCTAAAGGACATGTGACAAGAACCTCTACAATCTCAGGTGGGACCTTTCACCAAATTAACAGGACCCACAGCTAACTTGTCAGAAATTCTCTTCTTTCAGGAGGGAAACCGTCCCCACACTGAGGACTCCACGCAATCTCAGGTCAGATACCTCCCAACACTCAGAGAACCCAGAGCTGAAGCAACAGGACCCTCTGTGCTCTCAGACTGGCACCTCACCCACAGTCCGATGCTCACTGCAAACAAAGGCTCTTCTCTGCTGCCCTCTCGTGGACAGCATGGGAATAGCAACTATTGACCAAATGGGTGCTGTCAGTCATTTGGCAAGGACACAATGGATCCCAGGATCATCTGACCTCACCACTAACTCAGCATACTTGGTATACCCATAGAGGTAGGACCCAATGGGCACGTGGTAGCACCCAAATCTCTCAGGTGGGACTTTTCCCCAAACGAACATGACCTGGAACTGATTTGACAGGACTGCCGATCTCCCAGGAAGGGACTGATTTCTCCACCCACCCCCAGGACACAGAGCTGATATGACAGGGCGCCCTACTTTCACAGGGAGACCCTGTTCAAATAGAACACCTACCTTCACTCCCCTGGGGCACACACTACGCTTACAGGACCCTGAGGTGACGTGACATAGCTCCTTACTCTCTCAGCTGGGACCCCTTCACAGTCATACCCTGAGCTGTTGTCCCAGGACACACACGTCTCTGTGAAACCCCTCCCCACATTCAAAGGACCCAGAGCTGACATGACGGGTTTCCTCATTTTCTCTGCATCAAACTTCTATCCACCAGACTGAGAACTGACGTGACACGACCCCTTACTGTCTGTAGTCAGATCCCTCCCCACAGTCACAGGCAGAGTGGATGTGTCAAAACACCCCACTGTCACAGGGAGAGAACTTTATTTTCACAGGACCCAGTGCTGTAGTGACAGGACCCACCCACCGCTCACCTGTGATCCTCTCCAGTCTCACACAGACGAGACCTGAGGTCCCAGGACTGCGATACTCTCGGGTGGGATTCTTCCCTTTGGCTCATAAGACCCAGAGCTGGTGTGACCTGACCCCTTATTGTCTCTCGTGAGGACCCAGAGGTCATGTTACAAGAGTTTAGGTTCACACTTCTCCCAACACTCGGATGATCCGCGGACATTGTAACAGAAAACTGTGGTCTGTCAGAACGGAACTTCTTATTGCACTCTTGTGCACAGTGCCATCTAGTGTACATCTTTGGAATAACACTTGAGGATAGGTGCTAGCCTAGTGTACATATTGGGAATTGCCGTTTTCAAAGAATTATTTGTTATTATATTGCAAATATCCTTTGAAAGACACCAAGGCAGCTTTTTATTATCAATGCCTCATAATGTTTTATAAACCATGTTTTCATTCTATTTCTGATCATCATCTGCTTGTGGGGTCTCTCTTTTATGTAAGTGAGGCTCTCAAACATATGTATGTCTTAGATTGAATTCATTTTTTCTTTCTAATTTGTGTCATATCTCCAGGCAAATATTGTTTTGTTTAGAGGGAGGTTTGTTTCTCTCCCACTTAAGCAATTAATGAGATATTTAATAGGAGGTAAAATTTGAGAGTACATATATGTAACAATTTCTTGTAATAAGATTTAACAATTTAACTAAAGTAACTTATTTCCAACACAATAATTACATCAATGAAATATGGAACATTGTACTAATTTCACTTGTTGGTGTAAAAATTTTTTTTTCAGTTTTAAAGGTGGGAATAAGGAGGGCCAAAGTCTTGCCTATGGAATGTTTATTTTAGTTTGATTGTTAAGAAAAAGAAAAGAACTTATTAATGTACCTCATTTATTCCTAAGAGATGTAGTCAGAAAAGCATGAGGTCTATACATTAAGACTCAAAGCAGGAGTTTGTTGACCCCCTAACCTTAATTCCTTTATGCTATAGTTTTTGGTATTGCCTACAGTACATAAAAATGCTACATATGCTGCACTTTCCCTAAGTTACCTGCACATCATCCATTTCAACTCTACAATCTAAGAGCATGTTCTCTTATTTTTTAAAATGTCCCACATACCCCATATTGCCTCCTTGTTTTTGGTGTTGATTTGTATGTGACTTTCCCTTGTGTATATATTAAATGTGGAGCCCGACTGATATGGCTCAGTGGTTGAGCTTTGACCCATACACCAAGAGTTTGCCGGTTCGATTCCTGGTCAGGGCACATGCCCAGGTTGTGAGTCTGATCCCCAGTAGGGGGCATGCAGGAGGTGGCCAATCCATGTTCTCTCTCATCGATGTTTCTATCTCTCTTTCCATCCCTTCTGCTCTCTCTAAAATCAATAAAGAAAAAAAATGTGGAATATATCCTGTTCATCTTATTATGTTTAGTTGATTATTAGCCCAGTTTTTATAATTGACAAGGTATGAGAAAAGTAATGACCTTTTTTTTTTTTTTTTTTTTTATCTCTCACAGTTTTGAAATTAATGGCTGGGAAATTGCTAACTTCTGAAACTGCTGATGCTGAGAGATCATGAGCATCTGCTGGCACAGGTAAGTCTCATTTTGGTTCACTTTGTTTGCCTTTTTGATCTGTTGATGCAGGGTTTTTTAGAATTTTGAAGTTCTGTGACTTATTTTTTTCTCGTCTACATTTACATTGACGTAAAAATAGTATTTTTGTTAAAATAGCTGTTTGGACTTAGAGATAAACTTTTTAACCTTAATTGAATTATGAGTTTGTTTACAATGTGAGTTTCTGGTTTAGTTCATGCATCTGACATATGGTGACTGGGGTCTGGTGCCTGGCTCCAAGACCAGATTGTGGCTACGGTGTTTTGGTTATGGATCCGTGTTCCATGTCCAGCATCTGTTTTAAGGCCAAATCTTTATACAGCTGTTTGTCTTGGGTTTAGTGCATCTTTGGCTGTGAGTTTATGTCCTGAGTTTCCACGTGGGGGTCCATCTGCAGCTACAGATTCATATTCTGGTGTGTGGAATCTGGCATTACGAATCCAGTGACAGTCTCTGGCTTCTGGCTTCTAGGTTTTGTGCTGCTCGGTCTGTTTGGGTCTGGGAAACAGCGTCAAGGTACTTGTTTTGGTTTGTGGTCCAGTCTAGGGTCAAGGTTACTGAGTCCAGGTCTGTGTCTAGGATAATTATTTTGGCTCAGGCATCTGGTGTCTGTCAAATGAAGGTCACTGTGTTGAATTCAATAATAACTGGGGCCCCCCACTTTATGGAGTTGAGTCAGGTTATTGCAAAGCTAAGGAAATTTCTTGGCTACTGGAATGGGAAATCTCAGACTGTCCACAAGGCCTAATAATTTATGGGCTGCCAATACTTTGCAAGATCTTATATCCCCCACCCGAGGATCCCTGGAAGCATTCAAGACCTTGCTTGGACAGAGCAGCCATGGTTCAAGTCCCTTTCCAGTGACCTTTTTAAAAGGTGAAACCGAGAAAAAATAATGACCTTGATCACAGGATATGCTCCTTTTCATGCATCAAAGTGAGGAGATAAAGGCAGGTTCAGCAGTGAGGCATGGGGCCACGGGAAGGGAGGGCTGAGTTTGATGCAATTTGGGGCTCAGCTCCCAGACAGGCAAGTCAGTACACAGCACATCTGGAGGTTTATTTGGACTCTACAAATCTGGAAATACAAGTAAAATTAAGTAGGCAGATTTTGCCTTCAAGGTCAGAAGCTCTCAGTCCGCATTTATAGAAATGCACAATAGAGGTTCCTGGAAGGAGTGCAGGTTAATTCCATAACAAAAACCCCCAGAAAGGCCAGTTTCCTTCAAGAGGGGAACAGTAATTGTAGCCATTCCTTTTTCTGAGACCCTGATGGATTAGCAAAGGATTTTTATTTACCGTTAAAGAACATAGTGCTGGTAATTCTGACCTATTCCAAGTAACATACCTGCTTGTGTCTGGGAGCAAGGCAATCAGATTGCTGAATGAGTTCTGCTGCAAAAGTAGAGTGTTCCCACTGCAGAAAGTCAGGTCACCTGAGAAAGGATTGTAGAAATCAAAGACTGGATTTGGGGGAGAAACCTAGAACAATCACAGGGTTGCTCCCAGCATGTTTCCCCTCCTGCTCACTCATAGCCTGGGATAAGTTAAAGTTATCATGAAAAGAGAATCCACTAAGGCCCCTATACATGACACAGGTCTGAACCCAGTCGGGGAAACCACAAGCTTTAAAGTGTGTGGACTTTACTAAGGCAGAATTGCTTGAAAGGACCAATGACAGGTTTGCAAAGTATATGTCTGTCCCTAGACAACAGAGCCCCACGAGAAACCCACTCGGTCCCCTATTTGTTTTGGCGAGTCTGTGTAGCTCTCAAATCCACTTTCCTTTCGCTTACCCTTTGCGAACTCTCCAATTTTGTGAGATGGTGCATCCGGACACTGCAGCTTGGTTTTATCTTTGGGGACTTATCTGGGATTGTCAGGAACGGTAAGATAAATGACTCTCTACAGCTTTGCTCTTTTCCTTTCTTTTGAGAGGACAAACCTCGGGACCCTGTCAGCCACTCAAAAGCGACTAGCGTGCCTGGCATTAAAGACACAGGGGACAGGCTTCCTCAGCAATGTTCAGCCCAATCCCCTGTTTATGGGAACGTAGTGCTGATGCCGACCCAATTTCTCTCTCTGACACCAGGAGTTTTGGTCTCCCTATGGGCCATCTCCTGCAGGCATGGGTCAGACATTTAAGAGCCACAAGGGCGACTGCCTCTAGAAGACTCCCATGACAGGATACACCGGTCTCAGAATGGGCAAGATTGCTTTAGGCGGCCCGCCGGTGTCAAGCAAACATCCGAGCAACACAATCACACTATGAAAAAGCAAACATTGGTCCATCCTCAGCCCTGATCACCCAGTAGGTTGTTTTCCCGGAGACCATAGTCCCTATTTCTCCTCTCTATCACTGTCCTTTCCTGTCGTTCTGCATGAAATTGAATGGAGGTTGGAGACAGGAGTCCCTCGGGTGCTGACCTCTGTCACCTGACCTGACGGCCAAGGGAACCCTTTCCTGCAGGTGTCCAGTTGAGCGTGATCAGATGACTGTAACACATGCCTGACAGCTCCTGGCACTGACCCCAAAGGCTTGAATTCTTCACTGTTCTCTTCAGTCTCTTTCTGGGGGACAAGGGCATAGGGACTCTATATAGACTAGTAGGACAGGCATATACCTGTGATGGACAATATGGGCAGACACAACTCCTGAGGAGAATCACTGAACTCCCATGGACTCCGGGGATTTGTCCTTCTCTCCAAATCCTTTTTCTGCAGACTGTCCTCAAAAGGACACACCTGGAAAGTTTATGTATATTGTATTGAGATATTCCCCTGAGTTCTCTCTCAAAAGTGTCACCTTTACCAAACAGGACAAACCCTTGAGATAAAGGATACAGTGTGCACTGCTCCTTGAGCACACCTTCTCTGTTTTTCCTTCTCTTATTTCTTACCTTTGCTTTTTCTTTCCTACTCTAAAGGTCCCTATGAGATTTATAATAAGGGGAGCAGTGAGAGTAGCAGCTTGTCCTGGACTAACACCCTAAACCTGTCTCCAAAGACCCTCCTTGATCTTTCCTCTTCTATCTTAATTAAGCTCTTCCCTTGTTTCACTTTATGAACAAAAATGGGCCACACACAGACCTGACAGGGTCAAGGGTTGACAGGCTAAGGGAAGACAGGAGGGAAAATGGGTGGCTGGGTTTTGCATTTGGAATTTCCATTGGAATTGCTTTCAGAGAGTCTGAGCAAAGACCTTTGTTGTATAAACGAGAGCTGAACTCATTGACTCCAAAAAGAAGGGGCACATCCTCCCTCCAGCCAAATCTTGGGTGTTCTTAGGTGACTAAGAATCTTTGTAGAGTTATCAGAGGTCCTTCATGACATGCAGGGGCTCCGTAGGGAAATCGTACTCAACTGTACTTACACAACTGACTCATTCGGGGATGCACATATAAAGGCTGGTCACCTAGCACTCTGAGTCCTCATGGCTATATTAGACAGCTGAGCAGAGAAACTGAGGCACGTAACAGGGTTGAGTGCGACTCGAAGGCTGAGAGCCTCCTGGAGCTCAAGCCATAAGCAGTACACTTTGACCCAGCACATCCCGTCCCTAGAGAATTTGCTCAGGCTCTGCAGATGTTGAAAATGCCCATAAAATTAACATAGGCAATTGTGTCTCGAAGTCCAGAAACCCCCAGACCCCAGCTCTCCTTCATACTCCTGTTTGGAAGCCTTTTACTGGGGAAGCGCTTTATAGACCTGAGAGGATTGAACTAGAAATCATCTCCTTAAAATGGCCCGAATGCCGTTGTCTTTGGCTGCATGCATTATCTTTTTGCATGTAAAATTCAGAAACATGTCTGCTCTAGAATTAAGCAGAATGAATGGTTGGAAAGCTTACCTTGATTTGGAAATTAGAAGTTTTAGGATCAGCACAGAGAAATTACCAAAAAAAGGCATTAATAATGTTACAGACCATCTCTGAGCTCTTGTGAAGCTAATAAATGTCCACACTCCATTCATCGACCTTTTGTACCTACTCCACTCTGTTCTTTGGTGTCTCAGCTCCCTTGTTTTGCCTTGCCCTTTCCCTCCCTCTTCCTTCCCCATCCATCTCCTCCACTACCACTCCTTACTGACTTAAGGGAACATGAGAATAGGAGTTCCAACAGCTTCCTTTGAAGAACGGCTGGTCTCCGCCAGAGAGGAACTAGCCATTTCCCCCATGTTCTCTGGGATCTTGATGAGTTCGCCAAGAAATTTAAACCCTGAAACTGCTGAAGCTGAGAGAACACAGACATCTGCCAGCAAAGGTAAGCCTTATGTATATATTTTTTTTGTTTACTTTGTTAGCATTTGTGATCTGTTACTGCAACGTTTGGTGCTATTTTGAATTTCTGCACGTTTTTTCTTTTCTGCATTTACATTGACATGAAAAAGTATCTGTTAACCTAGCTGCTCAGAGTTAGAGCAGCTTTATCGACTCATGGGTTTGTTCACAATGTGAGGATGTGGTTCAGTTCATGCATTGGGAATCTGGCATCTGGGGTCCGGTCATTGGCTCCAACTCCTGATTGAGGCTATGGAATCTTGTTTATGTATCCACGTTCCATGTCCAGGGTCTGTGGTTTTAGGTCAAATCTTTATTCTGTTGTGTGTGCGCAGTTTTGGGGCTTTTTGGGTGTGAATTTGTGTTCTCGGTTCATGTGTGGGATCCATGTTCAGCTATAGAGTCCAATTTCAGCGTGTGGAATCTGGCAGTAACTACATTTGTGCGGCATTCTGATCGTTTTATAAAGAACTTTAACTGTTCAAATATGTAATCCTGGCTATTTTAACCTATTCCAATTAATGTAGCTATTGGTTTCTGGGAGCAAAATCCAGAGAATTACTACATAAGGTTTGCAGGAAAACTGTAGACAAGTCTGTCCACTTTGAAGATTCTATAAACCTGAAATGAAAGTTCAGAAAACAAAAACAAAAACAAAAACAAAAACAAAAAACACACCTAGAAACAAGCATAGGGCTGCTTTGAGTGTTATGAGCAGGAATTTATGTTTCTCCCTATTAATAGTTTAGAAAATTAAAGTTCCGATAAAAAGGTGGAGTTACAGTTCCTTTCATGAACCTCTGTGATTCTCCTATCATTGCATTAAAGAAACCAAATGGAGACAATGGAGATCTGCACAGAACATCATGACTATGAACAAGGTGGTCATTCCCAGACACCCTTAGCTTCCACACTCACAGACGTTTGCATCAACCGTGCCTGTGTACTGCTGGTACTGTTCAATAACATTTATAGTATGCTCTTTTAGCATTCCTGTATAATGCCAGTCAATACTTCCCTGGTTTCCCATGGGAAGATGACAGGTTGACTTGGACAGCAATGCCCCAGGGAGATGTGAAGACTCCCACCTGTTGCCTCAGACATTATATGGTAATTTTAATGATGTTGAATTTCCTATATATTCCAGGCTCATCCAATATGTGAGCATTTTTATTTTATACATCAGAAAATTACTATACTCCCAAAAGGACACAATACGGCTACCACAGCAATAGGTGTAAAGGGTCCTAGATATGGAACAAGCAGCTCAGATTCTGTTTACCTCAGTTAAAGTCCTTCGGGTATGTAATATCTATAAACGGGCTACTAATTAACCCTAAGGAGCCAGAGGAATGCTATCCTTTTCTTTCTCTAACAAAAAAGCAATGTGTTTGGATGAAAATTGTTACAAGTGGGTTTCATTCCCAGTCCAGCCTCTCTCCGTATTATTAAAATCAAATTTTCCTAATCAAATTTAGTAGAACTCAGAGGGCAAATAAGATCTATAATCTGTACAGAGTTATGTAAAGCGTCCACTCTGGGCCACCTTAAATATAGAGAATTTAGCTAAAAAATGTATATGATTTTAGATCTATAGGCTTGACTCTGAGTCAAGGGGCCTCCCTCCTTGCATGACAGGCACCTGTAGTTTAGACGTGTAATGCAAACAAGGAAAAATAGTCACGGGCTCTCCTGTATCTGTGTTCCTCATTCTATGACATGACCACTGAATTCTGTTCAAATCTCCTCTCTGCCGAGGGACTGTTGTTTTATGCACCTTATTTCATTTACAGTCAATATAACTGTCTTAACCCAAGAAGTCTGCTTTTCCCTGGTATAGCAGGGGTTTTGTCAGTGACACCAGGTAGCCAAGGGTAATCTCTCCCCGTGAGGACATCTGGCAGTAATACTCCAGGTGTCTCTAGTCCACACATTGGAGGTTTATGAATCATTACCGGTGGTCGATATACACTTCCAATGAGCCATCAGAATCATTTTAACATCTTACCTATTAATTGAAACGAATTAATAAAGGGAGGGGAGAGATGAACACAGAACTTGTACGTATGTACTCATAACCAATGGACATGGACAACAAAACGGGGACGGGACAGGGAGGGAAGGGGAGGGGGGTGTCAACGGGGGAAAAAAAGGAGAATCATCTGTAACATAAGTAAATTAATAAAAAAAAAAATAAAAATAAAAAAAAAAAAAATAATAATAAAGGTAAAAAAGAAAATAGAATTTATATTATTCTTTATATCATTTTACAGTAACTATATAGAGGCAAATTTTCTGCCCCTGAAATCTGTAACCATGCCACTTTAAGTTTAGTTATTTGCAGACCATCATCATTTTAGTCTAATTCATTTGCAAATAAGTTACGTCTTTAAAAAAATCTATCGAGAGGACTCTGACTCGGTCATATCTGTACACAAAATTTCGGAAAACTAAGAAATAAATGAAATCACCAACATACTGGCAAATAACCAAAATTTAAACGGATTATTTGACTGAAGAAAGAATAACTATGTTTGGTGAAATCTGACTTTTAAAAGTTAAAAATTATTTTTGATTAAATTGGGTAAATAAATTTAATCAACAATTAAATTAATTTCAGATGCTTGAAACTGATTCAGTTGACGATGCCGATTAGCTTAGTGACACCAATAAGGTCAATGACACTGATTATGTCAACGATATTTATCTGTGAAATTTTTTCATCAAATTAATTTATAAAATAATTTAAAAAATCATTTTCTTCAAATATAAGAAACACTAAAAGTGGACATTGCGTATTATGGGGACCGATAAAGTAATAGTATTCATTTCACAATATATTCTTGGGAGACGTTGAGTTCAGTGACAATGGTCTAGAGCCAGGAGATTTTGAACATTAGAAAAAAAAATTTAAGAGTCTGTACAACTGTTTCATAAAGAACATTATTATGTTCTTAACCAACTATGGACCTTTTCTCTGTCACTCAACTCCCTCTACAGTGGAAATAAAACATTTTTTTTAGTATATAAAGCCCAAACACCAAAAATAACCAGCTATCCAAAGAGAGCGACAAGGCCTTTATACCTACCGATGATTACTAGTACTAATATTAACAGTAACATTACTTATACTTATTCTTTAGGCTTCTGTTAAATCCTGCAAATATGGCCCAATTCTTAATAGTTATTAAAGATATAGAAAATAACTTTCTATATCATTTATTAAGGTTTCCCTTTTACAATAAAAAATAGCATTACTTAAAGATAATGAAAAATATTTACAAAATTTATACAAACCTAAAACCTAATTATGAAAATATATTATCCCCTAATCCAATATTTATTATTAGCTGTATTCTGAAGAAATTACAAGAACTAAAAGAAATAGTCTTCCATAACTGCTAAGAAGGCACCAAAAAATTACAAAACTCTCACTGTTCTCCTGGTGTCTGAAATTTTAAATAATAACTGCTATTTACAGCATTATATTATTTGAATGAAAAGACACACAGATTTCAGCTTTGTTTTTTTCCCCAAAAATATTTTTGTTAGTATTTCTTTATTGATTTTAGAGAGAGAAGAAGGGAGAGGTAGAGAGACAAAGGCATTGATGAGAGAGAAACATAGATTGGCTGCCTCCTACATGCCCTCCACTGAGGATGATGCCCACAACCTGGGCATGTGCCCCGATTGCCATTTTGAACCAGCAACCCGTTGGTGCACTGGTAGTCGCTCAACCACTGAGCCACACTAGCCAGGCACAGCATCTGAATATTTCCAGTGGGAAATAAGTGGCCCACAATAAATAAAAATTCATCTTAGAAATAAATAATAAAATCTAAAACTATATATTCAGTGCTTTCGATGTACAAATACATATTATACTAAATAGAAAATGATCCATGATAATCTCTTAAAGGTCTGTAAGATAGGACTTCTTCCGATGCACCTGCCTTTCCCTTGGCAGAAAAAAAATATGGCCTCGACTGCCATCCAAGGTTACATTCCTGCCTCACCCCCCCACCCCCGGGTCCATTGTTTTTAACATGACAAACACTAACAGGGACAGTTCTTAGAAATATGCCTTCCCAGCGCCCTGGGATAGGTTGATCTTCAATACATTATTTGAATGAATTTATGTCCTATAGAGAAATAATTAATGAAAAGGGTCTAAACACTATTCTGACAAGCTCAGGGAAGGCTTGTAGGATGGACTTGCCAAGTCAGAGACCTAAAATAACCACAAAGGACAGTCTGGAATTAACACTTTTAAACTACAGTCATTCATGGTAGATAGCCATGTCTCAGACTAGCTTCTTCTTTGACAAGAGTCAACCTTTATCTTCAGTAAGTCTGTGTGTTGTCTTTTCATATCTGGAAAAACATACCTTTAAAATGTCAACTTACTTCTGTTTTTTTCCCCAGTCCCTTCAGGACATAATCTATATTGCAGAAGAGAAACTATAAATCCAAATCACCATTTTAATCCTGTTAATTATTATCTAAGAAGTCTCTTTTACCCACCTATATAAGACATATGCTTTTTTACTTTTCACTGAATTCTAGAGGTTTCCTTAGCTTCCTTTTTCTTGCCTGTGAAATGTATTCCCTATACATTTAATAAATCCAATTTCTCTTTCAATTGTAATATGTAGAGTAAAATGCAAAAGTGCAAATCACTGAAAACATCTCGATCCATTTAAATATTGCTTCCCAGGAACCGTTCATAGTTTGACTCTAATAAACTGCGAGAAAATATTTTTCCCTTTAAATACTTCTTGCATTAACAACACTGAAAAGGTAAATTAAACATATTCTCCATATCCTCTGGACTTGTGCCGAAATTTTTCTGTAACCCCAACATCCCAAACTGTGCTGTGCATAGGTGTACTGAGGCACAGTTCTTTTCCACGGACAGAGTTAAACATTTTTGATCATTCATGTATTTTTTGATGCATACTTGAACAGTTCTTGCTTTTGGCTATCTTGAACAGTCGTACTTAAGATTTCTCGGGTAGGTATTTGAGGGGAAGTTACTGAACAGCACATGGTATTTGTTTTGGTGAAATTCCAAGTTGTTTGCCAGGGGCTGCAGTATTTTCAATCTATGGAACCGATGTTTAAGAGTTCCAAGTTTTCAAGGCCATCGCCAACATTTGAAACTGTTTATTTTACTTTACTGTTGTTGTGTCCATGAAGGTCACCAACCAGGGATTTGGAGGTTGGAAATTGAGTTCAGTAGTTGTTTAGCTCACGTGTCCTGTCTGGAGAAGGAAGTGTTCATGTTGCTCTATGAAATGTTTCTTGTTTTTTCATGCATGCCTTCCTGAAGTTCTTGGTTATGGATAACGGTGTTATCGGTGACAAAAATTTTTACGTCTTTTGTGCATTGCAAGGGCTCTGTGTTTGGTATTCAGATAGTTTTTCTTGTTGTGCTGAAGTTTAATTTGTAATGATGGGATACTGTTTGTGTATTGCAAAGTTTGCTCAAATTTGCTGTTAATATCATAATGCTGATAACATGAATTGTGTGCCAAAATTCCATATATATTAGGGGGACCGGAAAGTAATGTCGTTAAAGTAATGCCATGTTAAGGGCGGTAGTGGAAGCAAATCCATGTCAGACAGTCTAGGAGCTGTCAGACACTCTTAACAAACCTTGGTCGCCCATCCAAGAACATTTGCAGCAGACCGGTAAAGTAAGCAGAGCAGGTGTTTGGGTCCCACATAATCTGTTCAAAGAAAACAAAGCTAACCTGTCCACCACATGCAACTTATTGCTTCAGGGGCACAATACAGAAGCATTTTTTGATCACTTGATCACTGGAGATAAATAAGGGGTCCTCTGTGACAATCCAAAACGCAAAAGGCAGTGGCTCTCTTCAAATGAATCACCACGAAGTACAGCTAAGCCAGGTTTACACCCCAAAAAGGCACTTTTGTGTGTCTGGTGGAGTATTCGCGGGGTGGTTCATTTTGAAGTGCTGAAACCTGGACAAACTGAATGCAGACCTTTACTGTGAACAATTGGATTGAGTAAATCAATCTTTAATTGAAAAGTGCCCAGCAATTGTCACCAGAAAAGGTGTTATTCTGCAACACAATAATGCAAGACCGCACTGCGCAAGACGAACCCTAGAAAAAATTAATGAATTGTGGAGGGAGGTATTGCCTCACCCACCACACTCGCCCGATACTGCACTAT